>OY282452.1:40028357-40753553 GCA_958295655.1 Palloptera scutellata | reverse complement strand
GACATGCACCTGTAATGTCCGAACCCACTACAGAGAAGGTGCCTCTATCCAGCTGATGAGTGTCCCCAAAAGATATAGAGCTGACATCACCGCTATACAGGAAATACGATGGACTAGGCAGGGTCGCTCCAGAAGAGCATACTGTGATACCTACTACAGCTGTCACATGTCAAGACACGAATTTGGTGTTGGATTTGTGCGTCGGGTTGGCAAGAGACTGTGCCATCTAGTCTCGAGGTTCACGCAAGAATAAGACGCCTGATTGATGGTTTGATGATGACGGAAATCTGGTGACAGATGTCCAGGGCCGCCCGATTATGAGGAGGTCTTAACAGCCATCGCTCGGCTAAAAACAATAACGCTGCAGGTGTAGACGGCCTGCCTTCTGAGTCGTTTAAGACTGGAGGCGAAGAGCTTACCAACGCATGCATATTCTATGCAGAATATGTTCGGATGAAAGCATGCCAAGAGATTGGAACAAAGGTGATCTGCGCCAACTATCGTGGGATAAGCCTTCTTAATATTGCCCATCGTTAACAAACTGTAGCTTCAGGCATGGTAAATCCTCCATCGACCAGATATTCACACTATCTGTTAGTCGATTATAAAGCCGCCTTCGGCCGCACGATTAGGGATAACTTGTACGCCTCAATGTCTGATTTTGGTATCCTTGCAAAGCTAATTCGTCTTTGCAAAATGACACTGACCAACACCACCAGCGCAGTGAAAATTGGGATAGACCTCTCCGCCCCATTTAATACCAAAAGAGGTTTCAGACAAGGTGACTCCCTATCTTGCGACTTCTTCAACTTTATGCTGGGGAAAATAATTCTTGCTGTAAACATCGACATCGCTGGCACTATCTTCTACAAGAGTGTCATGCTGCTGGCATACGCTGATGATAGACATCATTGGCAAAAACGCTTGAGCAGTCAGTGCAGCATTCTCCAACCTGGAAAGGGAGTCTCGTCGAGTGGGTCTAGTGGTGAACCAGGACAAAACGAAATACCTTATGTCAACAAACAGTGAGTCACGGCGTCTTGGACAAAATGCCACTGTTGACAATTATACTTTCCAAATCGTCAAGGATTTCGTTTACCTATGATCCAGCAAAAACACCAACAATAATGTCAGCCTTGAAATCAAGCGAAGATTAACTCTTGCCAACAGGCGTTACTACGAGCTTAGTTGGCAATTGAGAAGTAGACCGACGAAAATAACGCTCTATAAGTCCCTTATCCTTCCCGTTCTAATGTATGGCGCAGAGACGTGGACATTGGCCATCAATGATGAGAGGCTGTTAGGAGCGTTCGAGAGGAAGATACTACGTAAGATCTGCGGTCCAATATGCGTGGACGACATGTATCGAATAAGATGGAACGATGAGCTGTATGAGCTGTACGCCGACACTGACATAGTCAATCGTATAAAAATACAGCGGCTCCGCTGGCTGCGTCATTTTGAGCCAATGGAAGAAAGCGCTCCGGCTAAAAGTGTTTTATTCGATCCACGCGGGAGGAACACACAGAAGGTGACGTCCTTATCTCTGTTGAAAAGACCATGTACAGGGTGACCAGACTGCACTTGGCCTTATCAACTGGCGATAGCGCGCGATCATCGGTTGCAGTGCCAGCTAGGTAAGTAAGTAAGTTTCGGTAAAAGATTTGTCATATTGCAAGAAAATTATTAGTATTTCACAAAATTGTTCAAGCGTATATCGACCCATTTCATTAAGTACAAATATAAAACAAATTTTCCGCCATAACACGAATTACATTAGAGTTGCCACATTCAAAATAACCAGTAGTTCAAATTCCACATGTTAGATGGACTACCCTGTATATACTTAATCCTAAGTAAACTGACCTAAGTGTACTTATTTATGATCACCATTATTCGTATATCGTCTGTTATTACCACTGTGATACGTTTGGACCTATTAGTAGAATAAACACATCAACGCACAGACGATCATATATTTATCTTATCTACATTTGAACTATTATCTTCATATTCATATCCATATCCTGTGAAAGACTTGTTAATAAAAAAATATATCTTCTGTAAACACAAGTGTTTCTCTGTTCAAGCCCAATTTAGTTCTGTAGTTTTTTGGCTACTGTCTGGAGTTGGCTTGAGTATCTGGTATTGCGTAGTGTGCTTTGGCTCACGTTTGTTGTTGTTGAGTGTGGGAGGCTACCATAACTCCGCCGCCTTTGGAAAAGAACGATGGCCACAAGGAGCTTGTAGCAAAGCTGTTCCTTATACCGTAAATTGCTTTTTGAAGCAAGTAGAATTTATTAGCGTTTTTCTTACCTTGATAAATAGAATATAATTTTCTTCTGGTTGATGTATAGTTTCGATACTGCGTACATCGTTCACGGTATATGGGATGCTTTGTTGAAACCTCTTTTGGTATCAAATGGCGCGGAGAGGTCTGTCCCAATTTTCACTTCGCTGGTGGTGTGGGTCAGTGTCATTTTGCAAAGACGAATTAGCTTTGGAGGGATACCAAAATCAAACATTGCGGCGTACAAGTGATCCCTAATCGTGCTGTTGAAGACGTGAAGCCACATTAACAAGGTCCAATCAGTGTGTTGACGATGGGGTTCAGTCTTTCGCACAGTACGCGCGATTGAACCTTATATGAAATATTAAGAAGTATTATCCCACGGTAGTTGCCACAGATTGTGGAATCACCTTTCTTATGGATTGGGCAGAGTATGCTTTCATCCGACCATATTATGCATAAAAGCTCATGCATGCGTTTTTTGAGCTCTTCGCCTCCGGTCTTAAACAACTCAGCAGGCAGGAAATCTGCACCTGCAGCCTTATTGTTTTTCAGCCGAGCAATGGCTGTTAAGGGCTCCTCATAGTCGGGCGGTACTTCAACGCCGTCAGTGATTGGGGTTTCCGGAGTAGATTCCGCAGTGGCGGGATTATTGCCGTCATCGCCATTAAACAGCTGCGAAAAGTGCTCCCTCCATAATCTTATTATGACCTGGACATGTCACCAGATTTCCGTCTTCATCCTTGCAGGAAGATGCCACTGTCTGTTACGGGACCTCGTTCCTGTCCCGTAACATTTCGATTTCATTGAACTCGCGTCTTTCTGCTCTCTATTTCTCTTGCAACTCTCTGTGTCATTCCTTAGCAGCTCGCCACCCTCATAAATTGTACCGAATACTTAATGCAATTATTATAAATTTCATCAACACTAATCTATCCATACTTATCGAAAGCTTTGAATATTATAACGGATTATCACAATTTGCCTATTCTCGAATTTTATATATCTTGTAATGTGAATATACATATGTACAAAAAATAAAGAGGCACTTGCATTTCGGAAGACAACCAGGAAAGGTGTTTTTTTCTTTCCCCAAGATTTTTGGCGACCACGGCAGGACAGTTTATTGAATAATTGTCTACGCAAATGTAACACATTAGTCAAGTACAACACAGTCGAGATTAATTGATTTTACAGCAGCTGCCATTAACGCTGCCACGTAAGAATCGCAATTTGTTTGTTGCTGCTGCCGGCGCTCAAGTCACCGCAAAAGTGGTGTATACATACATACACACATTACTGTGTTGCCGCTGACGCTGACAGAGCGCAACGTTTGCATCATAGTTTTGTCTATTGCTGACAAATCAAAAGTCATTTTCGCAACTACTGCTAAATTGATTAGCAGTACTTTTCATCACCGCATAAGTGGTGAACACTGCATACATACACACATTACGGAGTTACCGCTGCCGCTGACAGAGCGCAACAGCAGTCGTCATTTGGTGCCACCGCTGCCTGACACGTGGACATACCTTCTCTGTCGCCGCCAACGGCAACAGTCAACGTTGACGTCGCGTCGCTGTTACAACACAACCGTTCATCACGAGAGTACCGCTAACAACCGTTAGCACCGTTATCATCAGCTCATCATTGGTACACACTGACAGTTACAAGGTAACCGTACTCGCACAAGTACACAGACTTATCTCGATCCCACTTCAGTTTTCAAGCTAAGGTTCTACACCACGCTCACTACATTCTCACAAACCTAGTGTTGCTCGTAGCAACAAATCGTTGGACAAATGGCTACAGTAAAAGAGGATGGCGATAACATACCGTCAAGTGATGCATGCCTTTCATCATTGAAACAACAACGTTCTAGCATTAAACGGAACATTACCAATGTGAAACTCAAGGTGGAGAGGGATGGAGACACAGTTGACTCCACTATGCTCGAGTGCCGTTTACAAATCATACTTCAAGCAATTAAGCCATATTCAAGGACAAATTGAGAGAGTGTCAGAGGACAATTGTAGAAGTGAGTTAGAGGAATTATTTATTGCAGCAAAGTCAAAGATACTCACCCTATTAAATAGTAAACGTGGAAATAATAGTTTTGAAACGTTTGTAGATTCACATGTAACCTCATCGATTGGTCATTGCAAGCGCTTACCAAATCTAAGGCTCCCACAGTTCGATGGTAAATACAGAGTACAAACGGTTTATAGGGTCATTCTACAAAATGGTTCATAAAGAGTCTACACTTTCCCATATTGAAAAGTTTAACTATTTACTAAATTGTCTTTCTGGTCAGGCCCGGGCAGTCATTGAACCGATCCAGGTTACTGATGACAACTATCCAAAAGCATTGCAACTTCTGAAAGAAAGATATGACAACAACGTCCTGATATTTCTGGAAAATATTACCGCACTATTCAATCTCCCCACCATGAACAAGGGGGATCCAGTTGGACTACGTACTATTGTCGATTCTGTATCAGCACTTCGTGCATCGTTATTATCGCTTGGCACAGAAATGGATGTAATGAATGCCATTCTAATCCATATTGTACTATCCAAAATAGATCATGAATCAAAGAGCGCGTATGATGAGAAACAGGAGTTTGAAGAATTGTGTACATGGGACACATTTTATAAAACGTTAAGTCGTAACGTAAAGGCAAATAGATTCTATCGAAAAGCCACAACCTACAAGAAACAACGAATGGCAACGAGACAAAAAAACCTCGAAAAGAACTTCACATACATTCCTCAACGCGAAGGTAAACTGCGCACATTGCAATTCATCAGAGCATCCACTCGGAAGCTGTTCCAAATTCATGGACCTTCCAGTGGCGGAACGGTTTGATTTCGTAAAGCGGTTAGGTCTATGTATTAATTTCTTACGAAAGGGACATTTCGTTTCTAAATGTCACTCCCTTTCTCGATGTAAAATCTGTCAGGCATCTCACCACACTTGTTTACACATATTTGTCACAACCTCTAGTTCGAAATCTAATTCTGACTATCTATCTACGTCTGCTACTACAGCAGCTGTAGTTGAAACTACCAAAAACCTGAATTCTAAACCATCCATTACGTTGGTTAACAGGTTAAACACAGGGGCCATCATACCTACGGCAATAGTAACACTATATTAAGGACAAGTTTGGGTTGGCAACCAGTTCGAGCACTCTCCTAGACTCTTGTTCAGAATTAAACTTTATTACAAAAGAAATGGCAAAACAGCTTCAGCTCGACTTTCATCAAAACGATCAAGAAGTCGCGGGCATTGGAGAAGTTCGTACAAATTTGAAATACAGTGTATTCACAACAATAAGATCACGATTCAACGAGTTTGAATATGCAGCTATATTCGCAGTATCAAAATCAATTTCAGCCCACCAGCCCGGAAATCAAATCAACACCAGGGATTGGGCATTACCAGAGGGAATTCAACTCGCTGATCCATTGTTCTACAAACCCCAGCGCATAGATTTACTCATAAGCACTGAATTGTTTTTCGATCTCTTACGAGATGGTAAAATCTCTGTTGGCAAAGATATGCCTTACCTAATCAACACCGTGTTTGGTTGGGTGGTGGGTGGCAAATTCAAATCAAAATTCCAATCTCGTGCACTAACTTACAATATAGCAACTAGTCGCCATTTACCAAATCTAGATTCGACTTTACAGCAATTTTGGGAAATAGAGGACTTTCCAAATCAAATATCATCACTATCAGAAGAGGAGCAACGCTGCGAAAAGCATTTCACTGAGAATGTAACAATGTCAGCAGATGGTCGTATAATCGCACGACTTCCCTTTAGAGAATCACCTGATAGTCTAGGTGAGTCGTTTAAAATTGCTAACCGCAGATTTATGTTACTGGAACGACGATTGGAACGTAATCCATCTCTCAAAAGAATGTATATCGAGTTTATTAACGAATACATGGAGTTAGGTCACATGTCTCTCTCAAGGAACACTGATTTAACCAGATCACATTATTTTATACCCCACCATTGTATCTTAAAACCACACAGCGTAACAACAAAGTTACGTGTTGTCTTTGATGTGTCATCGCGCACTTCGTCAAATCGTTCCCTCAATGATATATTGATGGTTGGCCCAACAATCCAACGAGATCTCATTATAACAGTCTTGTCATTTCGTTTAAACAGGTACGCACTCACCGCTAACATCTGTAAGATGTATCGCCAATTTCTAATCGATGAGCGTGATCGGAAATATCAACTGATGCTATGGAGGAGCGACACGGAGAAACCATTGGAGGTTTTTCAATTAAATACGGTCACCTACGGCACATCTGCCGCACCTTTTCTCGCTATTCGCAGCTTATACTACATCGCCTGCACCCATCGGGAAAAATTCCCAATAGGCGCGCGCATACTGACAGAAGATATGTATGTTGATGACTTGTTAACAGGAGCTGATAATTTGGATGAGTTGAGACGAATCAAAGAGGAAGCCGGCCTCGAATTGGCAAAATGGAATAGTAATCATCTTGAGATGTTTGCGGACAGCTCAGAGGAAATACATTTGAAAATCGCAAAGGAAGAGATTACCACAGCACTCGGGATGGCCTGGAAACCTAAGGAAGATATATTTTGTTTTCGGTTTGAACTTCCAGATATACAACCAGCCACCAAGCGTTCAGTTCTGGCTATAACCGCAAAAATATTTGATGTACTCGGACTACTGGGTCCCGTAACAATTCGGTGCAAAATATTGCTTCAGGAAATTTGGATTCGCCACATTGATTGGGATGAAAACCTTCCTAGTGATCTACGCGAACTTTGGAGTCAGCTCTATGACGATTTAGTAAAAATTAATTGTATTGACGTACCTCGATTTGTTTTTACCTCTACAAATTGCATCAGTGAAATCCACGGGTTTGCAGATGCATCTCAACGAGCGTACGGTTGCTGCTTGTACGTACGTACAAGCCATGACAACATTTATAAAACTTCGTTACTCATCGCCAAATCGAAAGTGGCGCCAATCAAGGCACAATCATTGCCCAGGCTTGACCTTTATGCAGCTGCTAAGCAAAACATGGAAAAAAATAAAATCCAAATTGTCAAAATACACAAACACTGTGTATTTCTGGACCGATTCCAAAATAGTCCTTCAATGGCTCAAAATGAACTCATCCAAATTAAACTGTTTCGTGGCCAACCGAGTCGGTGAATTGCAGCAAGATACTCAGGATATAGTATGGAAGCATGTACCATCTGCAAGTAATCCAGCAGATATAATATCGAGAGGTTGTAATGCATTAGACATTTCACATACAATTTGGTTCTCTGGTCCCGACTTTTTACGTAATGATTTTAGGTCATGGCCCTGTAGCGATCAAAACTTCGAACTACTTCCTGTCGACAAGGAACATCGTAAAGCAGTTTCATTCAAATGTAGCAACAGTGGCAGCGTTAGATCCATCATCAACACTATAATAGAGCAAAATTCATCATATCATCGAATTTTGCGCATCGTCTGCTACGTGTACCGCGCTTTAAATAAGATTCCTGCCAACGCAATCATCACGGTATCTCAAATTATTCACGTACCATATCAAGAGCTAGACAATTGTTTTTGGAAAATTGTTTCTTAAAAAAAACGGTTGCACTACAGGGAAGAAATTGAGTGTTTGAGTACCAACAAGCTAACAAAATCTAGCATTCAAAACTATCACCATTTCTACATGAATTAGAAATAGGTGAGAACCTAGTTTGTATTTTACGAGTTGGAGGGCGTTTGAGTAACGCACCAATTCCATATGATGCTAGGTTTCCAGCATTATTGCCTAAGGAGCACAGATTCACTAAACTGTTCGTTGAGCATCTTCATCGAAAACACTTGCATGCTGGACCAAAGGTTCTCATCGGTTTACTTCGCCAGAGGATCTGGGTAACAAACGCTAGAGACCTTGTTCGAAAGGTTGTGCGTAACTGCGTGCATTTTTTCCACTACAAACCAAGGCTCATTGGTCAAATCATGGGTAACCTTACTGCTGACCGCTTACAATCACAGCGTCCATTCTTGATTAGTGGAGTCGATTTTTGTGGCCCGTTCTTTATTTCATACCGGCTGCGTGGGAAGTAACCTTATAAAGTTTATGTGGCGGTTTTCGTATGCTTCACTTCCAAAGCATGCCACATTGAACTTGTTTCTGATCTATCAACTAATTCCTTTTTACTCTGTTTGAAAAGATTTATAGGAAGACGAGGTATTCCGCAACGTCTTCATTGCGACAACGCAACAAACTTTGTCGGGGCATCTTCCAAAATGAAAGAGTTCCAGCAAAGCTTCTTCAATAGACAGCTTAATCACATACAGTAATATCACAGGCTTCGAATTTGTTTTTATTCCACCACGCGCACCGCATTTCGGTGGTCTCTGGGAGGCCGCCGTGAAATCTGCTAAGACGCTATTGGTAAAGAATGCTGCTCAAGCCAATCTTACGTTCGAAGAGTTCAACACCCTTGTAATTGAAGTAGAGGCAGGCAATGGCAAACCTACAAGAGTTAAAATTGCCAAAGAAGAAAAACTTTCCGCTTCGCCATGGCCTGGGTCCTTCATTGGCTTGTTGTTGTGCCATCAATTCGCGTCCCATCACTCCAGCGTCGGATGATCCAAATGATGGAGAAGCAATAACTCCTGCGCATTTGTTAATTGGAAGAACACTTACGGCTACACCCGACGAAAGATTCGACGACACAAAAACGTCGTACTTGACACGCTGGCAGCGTATTACATTCCTAAACCAACGGTTGTGGCACCTCTGGATGCGCCACTATGTACTAAGTCTCCAAGAGCGTTCCAAGTGGCGAAATGCCGAGAAGAATTTGGCACTAGGGCAAATGGTGGTACTGGTTCACCAGGATAATCTTCCACCACGACAATGGCTACTAGCACGCATCATCAACACGATTACTGGTACTGATGGAAAGGTGCGGGTAGTAGATCTTAAAACCACAAGGGGGGCACTGCGACGTCCAATTCATAAACTGGCGCCGCTGCCAACTGCCGATGATGCTTGAAAGTAGGTTCTTTCAACGGGGGGAGCATGTTCGGGCAGAATAACTATATCATATAAATTTTGTAAACGGTTGTTTCTAATTATAACTTTAGTATATCATACGACTCATAAATTGTACCGAATACTTAATGCAATTATTATTAATTTCATCAACACTAATCTATCCATACTTATCGAAAGCTTTGAATATTATAACGGATTATCACAATTTGCCTATTCTCGAATTTTATATATCTTGTAATGTGAATATACATATGTACAAAATAAAGAGGTACTTGCATTTCGGAAGACAACCAGGAAAGGTGTTTTTTTCTTTCCCCAACAGATATTTTGAGTTGCCCTGCGATTCGGTCACTAATTGAGTCAAGTAGTTCAACTCGGCAAATAGCTCGACATATAGACCTTCGGGTGTTGTGACTTGAGTGGCATAACCAATCCGAATTGTGAACATTGAAGTTACCAGCAACCACGATTTCACTGCACGGACATGTTTCCAAAATAGAAGCGATCGAATCGGAAAGGGAATCTAATTTATTAAAAGTAAAATCCCTATCGGGGATGCTTCTAAACCAAGTAGCAACAACTCACCCTTAATAAAGAAAACAGAGGTACAGCAAATGAGACTAAATGGTGAACTTAACCCACATGGAGCTGAACTCAGCATCCGTCATATAAAGTTGTTGCCGACATCCTCATTAATAAAAAAGGGCAAGATCCGTGTGGTGAGAAAACAATGGCACCGGCCGGTACCCTGACACGTGAAAATCCAGTGGATCTGCACCTTCACATACCTGAATCTCACCCCATTATATGGGGTTTATAAATATATCCCAACAGACCCTCCTTTCGCTCAAACGACCGAGGGTCGCATGCGCATAACGCTCCGATCGGTGACCGACGCAACCGATTTATACGAAAATATGTAATGTGCATTGTTTACACCCACAGATATACAATCATCTGCTGTTTAACGATTTTATATGATAAGTTAGTTTGTTTTGATGGTTTCCAGAGAATCGGAAATGCTAAATAGATTATAATATTTATTAAAATATCTACATACTCCAAGAAAAGGATAACTTTGAGCATAGTTTGTTCTGCATATGCTAAGCTTAATAGGAGTAAAATAACGTGAGCTTATACCGGGCATATTAGAGTTTATTACGTTTAGTAAATACGAATATGATAAAAAGCAGTTCAAAAGCTTTACAAGAAATGTTATATTCAGCATTTTTCTTCTGCTTATCAATTTCGGTAGATTAATAAGTTTTCATCGATGTTCACACGATGTATAGATGATGATGCTTCAATAGAGTATTCCAACAAGAACTCCTCAATCCGACTCAATTTTACTTGTGTAGCAATTATATTGAGGATTCCAGACAGGAGATGCATACTCAAGGATGGGTCTAAAAACTGAAGTGAATAGATTTTTTGTTGTATAAGGGTCGTTAAACTCCTCTAAAGAACTTTTAGCTTTGTGCACACATGAGTTGATACTTAATTTAGAGTCGATTGTCACACAGAAAACAACAAATATCAAGTCATGATTCAGAGTCTGAAAAGAGTGATATATGACTCTATCCATCTCAAAAGCAAGGGCGGAAATCTAATGAAACCTAGTTTTTTAATAAAGAGGACATAATTGACTTTATCAAATACTTTGCTAAAATCAATATACCTATATGGTATAACATCAGTTTGTTGGTAATTAATAAATCCATTCATTACACATGTAGTGAATTCTAAAAGGTTCGTTGTTATAGATCTAGGCTTAAGGAACCCATGTTGCGACGTGTTGATCAATGTTATAACAGAGTTCACAATTTGGATAGTAACAATTAATTCAAATATCTTAGGTATCACACTTATTTTAGCAATACCTCTATAATTTGAGATATTATATTTAACAATTTTTTTTTTTTTTTTTTATTGATACATTCAACACACATTGTGTACCCCTATGAATGCAGAGCATTGTGTTGAATGGAAGTAAGATTGATAGGTGAGTGGAAGATGGAGGGAGAAAAAGAGAGGGAATGCGTGTGAAGTTACCGATACCGAGAAATTGAAATTGTAAATTGAACAGCTGCTATCCAGGTTTGCATTGTGCTTTTTGCATTTACGAGTATCTGTTACAGCACGGCAATGCAAAAGGAATAATGTTCCTGATAAGTTCGTAGATTAAATCTTATTAATTAGCATTGGTAAGCAACGAAAGCTTGTAGTTATTTGTCTGAGTTGTTATAATTTTTATGTTGTTTGGAATTTATAATTTTTTTTGGTTTCACACGTCACCGATAAAGATTAACACAAAAAGATTCTTTCCAACAAACTGTGAAATATCCCGATTTCAAACATTTGTTAAAGATTGTGGGAAGAGGTTTATATAAAAGTTCGGCACAATTTGAATATTATCCGCCCCAGATTTAAATGAAAGCTCAAGAGACTTAAAGTGGTGAAGAACATCCCGAGCATATAGGTTGGAAAACAAATAGTGTTAAACGAATCAATGGTGAAGGGGTAAAAGTCATTGTCATTGAAGCTAAACGTGGAATATATAGATTTGAAAAAATCAGCAAACAAGTTCGCAATTTGAATGTGATCAATAGAAACAAGATCACCAAGACGGAGGGTGATCGCTGGTTTTACCTTTCGAATTTACAAAGTCATAAAAAGATTTAGGGTCGTCATGAATTTTAATTTTTTTACAATTTAAATAGTTTCTATAACGTTTATCATTCAGCTTTATATATTCATGGAGTAGACGGGAATAGTTACAATACTCCATACTTCGTTTTAAAAGCTCGCGACTTCCGATTTGGAAAATTTTTTAATTCCTTTGTCAACCAAATGGATATAGTATCCGTTAAAAAAATGTTTTAAATTTAGGTACAGATTGTTCAAATACTTTATATGAAATATTATTAAATAGAGATACGCAGAGATACGCAATGTTCAGATTTTCTAACGGCCAAGAGGTAACAGAAAGAATATCAACGAGTTTATTATAGTTAGTTCTTTGTAAACAGTATTTCAATTTATCAGTTTTTATTTTAATATTTAGACTATAAGGTAATTCAAAGAATAATGGTAATGCCTCAAAAAGGTCCAAACATTTTTCGTTCTTATTTACAATGTCATTAATCCGACACAAACTTAATTCAGAAAAAAAGCGTGATTTTTTAAGAGCTTGGTTTTTGAAAATCATAATACTCAGAAATTTTACAAAAGTGAATAAAATTTTTATCTGGATCGATAAATCAATTTCTGCCATTTACTTTTTAAAGATAATTTCACTTAATTGTTGCCCGCTACTACGCTTTAAGTGGTACATTCTGATGGTCCAATTTTGGCATACTTTTTCACACATTTTGGCCGGAATCTCACCAATGACGCATTCAATGTTGGCTTCCAAAGCAGAAATCGTGTTTGGCTTGTCTCTATAGACAAGAGACTTAACATACCATCACAAAAAATAGTCTAACGGGGTCAAATCACACAATCCTGGTTGCTAATTGACTGCACCAAAACGTGAGATTAACTGCTGACCAAATTCCCCTCTCAATTGATGCATGGTTTCGCGTGCAGTGTGGCACCGTCCTGTTGGAACCACATGTCGGCCAAGTCCAATTCATGCATTTACGGCTACAAAAAAAACGTGTTATCATCGATATCTTTCTCCATTTACCGTAACGTTGCGGCCTTCATCGTCTTTGAAGAAGTACAGCCCAATGATGCCGCCCTCCCATAAACCGCACCAAATAGTGCATTTTTCGGGATGCAATGGTAGCTACTGAATTGCCTCTGGCTGGTCTTCATTCCAAATACGGCAATTCTGCTTATTCACGTATCCATTGAGCCTCGTCGCTGAAGACAATTTTGCGATAAAAAACGGATCGAATTTTAATAATACTTAAATTTCAATAATTTGCTAACGTTTTTCAGGCGCAAGTCTATTCATGATGAAATGGCAAACCAAACTGAACATTTTTTACTTTGACACACGTCAAAAATCATGCGTGAATTGTCCGAAATATTAACGCCAAAAACTAAGTATCAAAAAAATCACCCTTTATATCCAAAAAGTTATTATTGTGATCCATAGCAATTAAAGGATAAAGATGCCGAACGTTTGCACATAAGTTCCAAGTAACACTCAGCATATTAAAATCAACAAGGACAATCAGCGAACAGTTGTTCTCATTTTAGCGCAAATTGTTGCCAAGAAAGAAGCTTAAGATAAATATCATCAGTTGAATTAGTCGGGATATACAAACGTGTAATAAATAAATATTGCTTATCGATCCTTATGCTGAAACATAAGAATTCAATGTCACCAGAATAATCTAATGGGTAAACTTCAGATATGGATGTAAAGACTGTAAGGCAATTAGAATACGGACATGTTTATGAAAGCGATCTTTTCTAAAAATTTGAAAATTAATGCCAGGAATTTCAGCGTTATATATAGATTGTTTAAGACAAGTTTCAGTGAAAGTTAAAATGTGTTTATTACAAGCAAAACTTTTAAGATATATGTTGGTCAACTTTCAGATTAACCCTTTGGCATTTTGATATATTAGTTTTAAGAAATCTGTTATCCTAGCTAGTTTTTTGGATCCATACGTAGAATGCACACAACCCTCTCTGAGTCTGGCCTAGGTTTATAAACAAACTCTTTCACAATTGAACCTTTTGGCCAAAAGTTAATATCAACGATTTTATCAAACATCACAGCCGGAATACTATTTTTATAAGATGAAATATTTCTTTGATATGAAAAGTTAATCTTCAGAACTGTCATCAATTTCAATTTTAGATTTTATATTGAATTTTATGTCAGCCATTGAAGTATCACTAGAAAAACGAGAGATAAAAATAATTTTCAATTTTCACATTCAACTAATGTCAGATGTAGGTAAAATTTGTTTTCAGTCGAAGTTGAGATAGCAATAGTGGGAATAGCTGGAGATTCATCAATAACTATGGGAGATTGATTCATAGAAAAAAAAAGATGGCTCTAGATTGGGAAAGAGATTGCGTAGCTTTCTTACCCGCAGGGTTTAAATACCTGCGTAAATTATATCGATTCTCAATTGGGTGCACAACTTTATAACATTGCCAAGGCACTTGAACTCGCTAAAAAGTTTTTCACACTTTTTAAATTTTCCTACAAGTATTGACAACACTTTACCACTCTCACTAAATCCGTTCCTATTAGAATTGAACATTTTACTTATTTCAACTTCGGCCGATCTTCACTTTAAGAAAGACCACCAAAGATGGAGGGTGTGAAATAAAAAGCCCACAATACCCAATGAAGATCTGCAACAGGACAGGTACCGTCCTTTGCGAAGGTGCTCTCCACCCCAGGGTGGTATCATGGGACAACGTCTCAGAACTCGGGTAAGATCATCGCGTTACTAACTTACCCTATGATACTGTCATTTTGGTCTATGCAAATCTTTGGGGGATATAACGCAACAGCAGATAAGTAGTACTAATATGTATGCACCACCGTCAGTCAAGGCTCGGCTTCCACCAATGCATTATGGTCCAGATAACATTTTTTTTTTGGCATAAAGTCGTAGGATTGAGATATTCGTTTGAAACTTTGAATATATACTTTTGGTACTATAGATATGATAATATAGCAAAATGGTTGAAATCGAGTAAGAGCCACGCCCACAAATCATATACGCAAAAATTGGAAATAAATAAAACATCAAAATATTATAGAAAAACTGAAATTTTATGTGTAGATTTATTTACTTGTTAGATTTAACTATTGAATAGTTAATAGTATATAAACGCAGTTGAATTATATATAAATACACATATGTATTTACAAAAGTTTTTAATAAACATATAACTTAAAACCCAGATTGATATTTTTAATAAACTGCCATTATCATGTTTCTTGGAATTAACTTAACTTTATTTTTTCAGTGTTATTATTATTTTCCCATTATTTTATAGTATTTTTATTTAATATAAGTATAGTATTTTTACATAAACTTAATAGCTATTCAAAATCATCTACACCTAAGTAAAACGAGTATATTTCCAAGTCTGCTTGCGACTCCTCAGAGTCTGTACTATCTCTATTACCTGTACCTCTATTGGTGCTTCTAAAAGCGCTATACCAATATAAGGTTGCTCAATAAAGAAATAAACTGTGATATATATCCGAGCTATAATGAAATTATTAAATGTAAGATACTTTGTCGACCTGATGGAATAAATGTATCGGAATCTTTGGCCGAAGTTTATTTACAGAATCTCTTAGATCAAACAGCTAAAAGAATTCTGTTGATGCAGAATGATGTTCTGAATCAGTTCGAAGATATAAAAAATGTCGTTTTAATAAGCAGTTATGGCTTTGACGGAACAACAGGACAGAGTATGTTTAAACAGAGAAATCAAAATAATACAACAGAACTCTTTGATCAGTCGCTTTTTGTTACAACAGTCATACCAATAAAATTGATGGATTTCTCCGGGCGAACTATTTGGATGAATCGTTCTACACAGTCCATACGGTTTTGTAGACCACTAAGAATCCAATTTGTAAAAGAGTCAAAGGCCCATGTTTTGCAAGAAAATAATAAGTTAGATTTGGAAATAATCGACCTAAATGCATTTTAATTCTGCAATAATATAGAAACAAAAATATCTGTCAGTTACGAAATGCATATGACTTTAATTGATGGAAAAGTTTTAAATATTTTGACGAATTCCACTCAAACCTGTCCGATCTGTCGTGCAACACCAAAATAATTCTTATCAACTAAAAATATAAAATCTGATATTTTTGAATTTGTGTTACATATTTCATATAGAATTGGTTGGTGGCAAATAAGAGAGAAAGAAGCGTTGAAGCTTCGTAAATTTGAGCTACAAAGACGATTTTGGGAAGAAATTGGTCTTCAGGTTGATAAACGTAAACCAAATGGAAGTGGAACATCAAATTACGGTAATACGGCAAGGAGAGCATTTGGAAATGTAGAATTATTTTCTTTAATAACAAATAGAAAGGGAAATTTTACATAATTTTCATATTAAGTTTATTGATTTCTATTTCTTGCGAATATCCTATAAATACTTTAAAATTCGAGAACTTTTGTGAAAAAACGGCTTTGTTGTATATGCAAAAGTATAGTTGGTATAGTTGGTATCAGCAACAGTTCATAAAATTTTGGTCCATGGTTCACAAATAATGTCAAAGTTTCTACTTCCGGCTGGTTCTTTTGGGGAAAACGCTTCAGAAGCTCGAAATAAATTGTACATGCAAGAAAAAATAATCGAACAAATACTATGAACGATGTTTTCAATAGAGCAATGGATTCTTCAGACCCACTACTTTCCACCTTCTGTTTCTCTGCTAGAGAAAAATGTCGAAAAAAAGAAAAACTACTGCATGATGTCGTAACTTACATTTAACAATTTTATTATAGCTCGGATATATATCTCAGTTTCTTTCTTTATTTAGCAATTTCATATTGGTATATAGCTTTTACTTAAATCGTTTTCAAGTAAAAATGCTAAGGCTTCTTCAGGAGTAAGCGGGACTAACCTAAGTAATTTTATTACTTTATTTGGATGTGTTGGGGAAGATGTACTTTCTTTTAAAATAAATGCAAAATCATCTGACTTTTTGGCTGCAATTGAAGTTGCATGAACCAGTAGATCAACATTATGATTTTGTTGCGAGGAGAGATCAGTTGCTAATTTTCATTTTAGGCGGTCTTTTGCCTCTGCATACCTTAGTTTGGGTCTTCCTATTCTACTTGTACATGGCTTTTCATAATCTGTTTCATTAATTGTTATTACAGAGTTTGCTGAAACCCACTCAGGGTATTTCTCTTGGAATCTGATCATCATTCTATTACATTTCGCTAATTTATGGATGATATAACCACACAAATTTCGGATTTTTTTTTTAATTTCTTCTTTCTTTTCAATACTTATTTCGTTTTTATTTATTTTTTGAAGAACCCAATTGAATACAGTATTCGAATAACGATTGCTTTCTACCCAAACTTTAAGATTTACTTCGTGTCGAAATACCAATGTTTATGAAAATATCGGATATTTCAAATTAGGGCAAAAGTTGCACATACAACTTTAAAGTACACATTATCACCCTTCACTTGATATACAAATTATGAACAATCCGGATCAATCCACATAACTTTTACTCCACGGAACACAAATACAATTTAAAATTTTTTGCAGAAAAGGTACTTACACAAATCAAGTAATTATAAATACAATATACAAAAAAAAAGACAAATTGTTTCACATTTTGCTTATTTAAATGCCTTGATTTGTTTTATCCATTACAAACTTTATAAGTTTTAAGCAATTTGTTGATAAGAAAACGATTATTGTTTATCACTTGTTGACACAGCTGTTTATATAATAATATTGGCGCCACATTTGATAGCTCGTATAAAAAACGGTGTTGCCAGCTGAGATTTTTTTTTCAAATTATAATCTCTGAAACTTTTTAAATAAACCTGTATACATATTTTGTCAAAACTTTATAAAAAATTTTGGACTTTATGCCAAAAAAATTAACACCTGGACCATTGTGCAATGGCGGTGGACGTACATAATTGATACTATGCGAATAATGGGAGTTACAGCTTGAGCCCAGTAGGGTTCTGACGAAATGGTACTGGAACCATGGCATGAACTTGACTGCACTAAGTTGACGGCTGTGGCATTCGGGTACCTCAGCAAGCGGAGTGAAATCTTGCTGAAATGGCTCTCCGGCTAATGTCCCAGCTGTCTCGGTCCTGTTAAAACCTTGGCCATCCATGTTGTACGTTCGATGCCCGTCACCTGGTGGTATAACATGTTAGATTGAGCTTGCTCTCGATTTGCGCTGAACTGGCTCTGTAGATACTCATAAGGTTCTGCGTCAACCCTTGCGTGACCCCACTGCTTGTATAGATATGGTAACCACGGGGTCATTAAGGAGACTGCACATTCAGGCTGAGATAGCGGCAATTTCAATGATAAACATCAAGAAGAAAACAACAGATGTAGATGGCGAAGAGAGTTTCAATCCCTTAGCAAGATTGTCAGGAAACCCCAGGAGGAAAATACTGAAGAAAGCTGTTTCTTTACCGGACCTCATCGACCTGGACGGGATGAGTCCTGGCATCGAAACGAGGGTGGAAATGCCCATAAGGGCATCACAAAAACGCACTGCGTCGCCTTTTGGACTTAAACCTCAAAATAAAGTGTTTGTGAAGGTATTAACAGATGAAAAATTAAGGAAGTCATTGGCGATATCATGGCAAATCTTGGCCAATACATTGATGAATTGCTTGTATTCTATGAAGGCAAGCATAACATCCATCATGAAATTCGAAAGGTGACGAATATTTTAAAAAATGAAATCGCACAGCTGAGTGAAACAGCAGGGGGTATTGATGAAACGGCAAAAAAAAAAATAGTCACCAGCCAGTGGGGAAACAAAAATAAAAAATCTTTTTAAATTAGATAACTTTCTTCCAAACTATCAATTTTTGATATAAGAACTCTTACCTACGAGGTAAGAAAAATCTAAAAAAATTTGTGTTGCTTTCGTTCGAAAATTTGTCTTCTAAAATCAGTAAAAATTTTAAAAAGCTCGATTGCTGTGCAAATTTTGGACTCCAATTTTTTTACAGTATATGAGTATATTTTTAAGACATGTGAAAAAAAACTATAAATAAATTTTAATTTATGGAGATATCTAATTATTTTCAAATGCTAAAGCCAATCGCATTTGCTTGGATATCTCTTCTGAAAGAAAATAATCTGAGAGCTAGCCAAACAATTCTATATCTTGCATGCAATAGTGATAGCCACCTTGTAGTTACATGTCTCAAAATGTCTTTAAACTCTACATTTGCAAAGCTACAAAATTCAATTAAACGTTTTCGTCGGTTAGCAGAAACAGAAAAATGAGCATATATTTTTAAAATCACATTTTCGATATCTATGTATAACTTGCTTAAAGATTTTTAAAAGCGTTATTAATAATGTGTGCATGACAGTTGCTCTTCAAAATGTTTTCATTGGACTTTTGCAGGTTTGACGACAAAGAATTGTGTTTTTCAAAGTTAGAGTTTGTATTATCTGCACTTAAGGATACAACGTTTTTTATATTTGAATTTAAATTTGACAAAACGTCTTTAACCAAGTCGACCATGCCAACGACATTTCGTTAAAATTTTCAATAAAATTATTTTATTTTATTTAGAATTCCAGTAGACCTGTCGAAATACTGTATACAAATTGTGAATAACTTTAAATATTTACGATTAGAAGCATCATTTGGTGAATGGACATTATCTTTAATTAAATTTGTAGAGAAAAAATTTTGACTGTTGCACTATAATAGACGAAAAGACAATTTAGATGAAGAGAAGACCGCCCCCCTTGACGATCACAGCTACACTCTGAGTGGCCCCATTCGACAGCGTCCACAGTTTTTTGTAAGTCATTTGGATTCATCTCAATTTGGTGAATATATTGTGGAAAAGCGCATACATTTTCACAAGTTTATAAAGTTTCTGAAATATTGGGGATTGGGTAACGGTCTGAAATAGGTTTTTATTCAGCTTTCTATAATTCAATTATAAAAAATTGCTGTTCGTCTATTGCCTTATTTTCAATAAATCACTATCGTCTGGTGTCTTTATTGATGATTATATATTTTCGGCTATCACTCCTGTCTTTAAAAGTGGAAACAAAAGCAATGTCTCTAACTACAGACCCATAGAAAAGCTATCCACTGTTTCGAAACTTTTTAAAAGCATTGTAAAAGATAAGCTTTCGTTTGCCGCCAAAAACATATTTTGTTGTAATTAGCATGGTTGTGTTCAGGGTCGCTCTTCTACTTCTAACATAACTGTTTTCACCGAAGACTGTATTTTGCATTTCGAAATGGATATGAAATTGCTACCATTTACACTGATTACTCAGAAGCCTTTCAGAAGGTGTCTCATATTATGATCTTTAAAGTATCCACTCTGTTTTTTTTCATTGGATTAGGTCTTATTTAATCCATATATGTGCAATCCTTTGTGGTTGCTGATAATCAGCTCCTTTTATTGCTACTTCAGATATTCCGCATTCTAGGTCACTTACTGCTTCTTTTAATTATTAACGATATTTCATGCTGTTATTCCAAATTAAAAATATATTCTGTCATTAAATATATCGCGGACTCTCAAATTCTGTCTAATTTATGTATATCCGTGTTAAATAATGTCTATGTATCCTGTTGGTCGTTCCAGGCATACAAAAATTTTGAAAATATTATGTAAATTTTCTTCGATATGGGATATTTTTTGGAAATCAATTACATAATCATAATTACTGATATTACAATTATTTAATTCTCCTGTATTAGGTTTTGTATATCTTGACTGTTATGTACGCGAAGTATTATGCGTTGCGTGACTTACGGTGGAAAGCTTCTTGTTGGTATGACCGGAGCTTGTATTCATGGGCCCACGGGTATTTCTGAAGTTAGTATGGTTAGAGCTTGTGTCCATTTATTCGGGCTTAGGGAAATTCGGTGTGTAGTTTTTGCTGGTTGCTTGCTTGCTTAGCTGGCACTACAACCGATGATCGGTCTTGGCCGCCTCCACAAAGCTCCGCCAGTCACTTCTGGCGGAGCTTTGTTTCTTTTTGCTGGTTACTTAGGGTTTTATTTTGTATAAAAGTTTTTATGGCAATATGTTGGTTATTTTGCTGTAAAGTATATAAGTTTAGGGGTGTTCCATACATATTAAGGACTTTGTTTGCAGGTCCTTCGTTTTTGTTGCGAATTGCTCTTAGCAATATCTGACCATATTGTGAACTGGAGACAGAATTGCCTCTACATTAGCGTATTGAAAATTGGTAGAGGCATCTCCGCACCATTTGATACGAAAATTGGTTTCAGACAAGGTGACTCCTTATCGTGCGGGTTGGAGAAAATAATTCGAGCTGCGAACATTGACATCTCTGGCACTATCTTCTACAAGAGTGTCATGCTGCTAGCATACGCTGATGATATTGACATCATTGGCAAAAACGCTCGAGCAGTCAGTGCAGCATTCTCCAACCTGGAAAGGGAGTCTCGTCGAGGTCTAGTGGTGAACGAGGACAAAATGAAATACCTTGTGTCATCAAACAGATAGTCACGGCGTCTTGGACAAAATGTCACTGTTGACAATTATACTTTTCAAGTCATTAAGAATTTCGTTTACGTAGGATACAGCATCAATACCAACAATATTATATTGAGATCAAGTGGAGATTAACTTCTGCCAACAGATGTTACTACGGGCTCAGTAGGCAATTGAGAAGCAGAGCCCTCTCGACCAACGAAAATAACGCTCTATAAGTCCCTCATCCTTCCCATCCTCATATATGGCGCCAAGACGTGGACATTGACTACCAACGATGAGAGGCTGTTAGGAGCTTCCGAGAGGAAGATACTGCGTAAGATCTATGGTCCAATATACGTGGACGCCGTGTGCAGAATAATCTCCGTTGGAAAGACCAGGTACAGGGCGACCTGATTACACTTGGCCTTATCAACTAGATAAAGCTTTTTCATAGAGACGGCCAAGACCGATAATTGGTTGTAGTGCCAGCTAAGTAGAAGTAAGGAGTAGTATGTATATACGAGGTGTGATCAAAAAATAACCGATATTTTCAAATTTCGTGATTTACGTATGTTCGATTTTCGCATTTTTTTTTTCTGTTATGTTGGTACACATGTCTGTTATATATGTTGGCAATACCAACCATTTTGGATTGTCAGTTTGTTTTTGACAGATAAAAAGGTTAGTCGTGTTTTGGTGTGCTCTTCGATTTTTTACTATTCGAAAAAATGGATCAAAGAAACTGTATTCAGTTTTGTGTAAAAAATGAAATTAAACGCGCAAGGACATTTGAAATGTTGACTGTGACCTTTGGCGAGTCTACTATGAGCAGAACACAAGTTCAATTGTGGTATAACCGGTTTAAGGAAGGCCGAGAAGATGTCAATGACGATGCTCGTCCTGGTCGCCCGAGCACGTCAACAACCGATGAAAACATTGACGCAGTGAAGAAAATGATTTTGGATAATCGTCGAATCACTATCAGAGATGTTGCTGATGATGTTGGCATATCGTTCGGCTCATGCCAAGCAAAATTTACGGATGTTTTAGGCATGAAACGTGCGGCAGCGAAGATTGTTCCAAAATTGCTACTGTATTCACCGGACTTGGCCCCCGCTGACTTTTTCCTCTTCCCAAAACTGAAGACACCGATGAAAGGAATGCGTTTTGCTACGATTGAGGAGATAAAAGAAAAAGCGAAACAGGAGCTGTTGGCGATACCAAAAAGCGCGTTTCAGAAGTGTTTCGAGGATTGGAAAAAACTCTGGCATAAGTGTATATCTGAGGGGGATTACTTTGAAGGGGACAAGATGAATAAATAAATAAATTTGAAAAAATTTAAAATAACGGTTATTTTTTTATCATACCTCGTATACATATTTTTCTTTATTTATTTATTTTTAAATATACATGTATACATATAAGAAAATTTTGCTTTATTATTAATTGTGTTTATGTATCTATAAATATCTACCTCATGAATTATAATAACATGCCCTCAAATACTTCATGAAAATTTTGATATGACCTCAAATTTGATTAGGATATTTTATAGTTGTTTTTATTAATATGTTATTATATAATATATCTACTTCATGAGTTATACTGATTACTTTACTTTTAATAGTACGGCCCAATGATGCCGCCAGCCCATAAACCGCACCAAACAGTGTATTTTCCGGGATGCATTGGTAGCTGCTGAATTGCCTCTGGCTGGTCTTCACTCCAAATACGGCAATTCTGCTTATTCACGTATCTTACTTTCTACTTTTAATGGCACAACAGCCCATGGAAGGCCTAGGCAGAGCTTTTCGCATCCACTCATGTTGTGCGTGTTATATTTGTACATGAATAGAAGGGACCTACAGTTTAATGCCGAATCCGAACGGCGAAGTGAAAAGCTTTCCACAGCAATTTTTACTCTTGTTGGTTTCCCATTGCCTGCCAAGAGGTGGTGCTATGTAGAAACATTATTTTTCTACTTTTTTTTTTTTATGTTGCCTGTGTCGATATTCGAACCCCTGACACTTTGCATAGCAGTGCAACGCATTACCACTACGCCACAGCGATATGACCTCAAATACTTCATGCAAATTCAGATATATTTGCAGATTTTAATTTATTAAACATTTTGTGTTGGTTTTATGGTAGTTCTGATATACTTTCGAATTTCATCATGTACTAAATTAAGATTCTTCTCAATATAAATTTGTGTACTGGAAAGGCCGATGTTAGGAATCACAGACTATTTTTTCATTAATTTGAAATATTTATTTAAGTATATTTATCAGTATTTTTAAAGTATACGATACTTTCGATTAAATAAACCAAAAATGCGTTCATATGTGCGTTTTATGCGATTATATTGTGAATAATCATAGTAATGTCAATAAAATGGGATGAATAGTAATACTACCAGCCACATTTACATGCAGTCCAAGACACACGCATGATATGCAATGGCATTTGTTCGCTTATATGGTTGAGTGAGATCAAAGAACTTTAATTGGCTGGGCAATCTTCAGATGATCGTCATGATGTTACTGATGTTACAAAAATTTTAATTCCTTATGGATTCCATTGTTAAATATCATGTTTTCGGAGAGACATAGAGCTGGAAACTCTACTGTCTCCTACTAGCTTTATCGCTCGATGTTGGATACGGTCCAGGAGCTCCAGTTGCGTTCGTGAAGCTCCAATTCATAGGTTCGAATTAAACTCAAATTTAGTAGGTATATAGGTGGTGAATGCGGAGATCAGTGAAAGTGAAATATTTTTTACACCGCCTAAGAAAGCTGGGGCACTTGGCTGCTTCTTTCGATACGTCAAAAATGTGTTTATTTCAACGAACATCACATTGGATGGACATGCCCAGAACATCAAGAGTCGCTGTCTCCGCAATACCTAGCCCACCCATATCTAGGGGGTTAACAGGGGGCTGGGAAACACGTTTGTGAGATAACAGACAACATTGAGTCTCAAGCGCATTGAACTCAACTCTATTCGTGAGACCCCACTCAGAGATTGACTGAAGATTTTTATTGAGTAAGTTATTCATAACGTGCCTTTTCCTCTCAATCTCCAAAGAGTTAGGGCGTTTTTAACAGGCATATGAATGAGAAATGGTGCTGTCATCTGCAAACGAGTAAACAGGGTTTACTCGCACTTCTGCCTCGCAACGACCCGTCTCAAATATATTCTTCCAGGCAGAAGATTCTTTTAGTTTGCTGGTCATCCGTGGAACTTCTACTGGAATTGAACATTTGTAGTGATTTTTAGAAGCCATTTGAATTGCATCCCAAGGCATTTCGAGCATGCCACGACACACGGCACATTCGAAGTCACTAAAAAGGATTGAACTACCCCTGTAAGGAAAATAACGTATCATCGCGAAGGAGACGTTTATTTGTTATTGGTTCAATTTGATTGTATTTGTGCCTCAAGTAGGTATTGTATTCGACATCGTTGTTGTCCAGCTCACGCAAAAATGCTGCTAAAGATTCCGGACTAGCAAAGTCAGAAATATGTATAGCAGATTTTTCATGGGGTTCCCAATCTCTAATTGATGGTGAACCAAAAACTATTGGTATTGAGCCAACCACTAATGGCCTCCAAAATTTCTCAGTTATGTAGTCATCACAAACAGCATTTTCATAGGATATTATAAACTTGTAGCGTCCCAAAAATCGATAAATTTCAGGTGAATTTAAGTGATTTAAATAATCATGATTTAATTCTCTTGACATATTACGATTGTTTAAACATTTTCCATACGAATCAATCCGAATGTATTTCATCAATTCTCGGACATATTCATCCCGACCAGACATGGTGGAACAATCTGATTGTATGAATACGACCGGTGCCAACAACAGGCGCAATTTTGATTTCCGGCCAATCGGAACTAGATAATTTTGACTAATGAGATGCTTGGGTTCAACGAGATGATGTGTGGCGTATTACGCGGCGACTCTTCGTGCAGAAGTGCCCATATTTGATTATGCTGGCGCGGCAAAGGCATTTCATTTGATTTAATATGAGATCCATAGAACAGTACCGCTTTCGCTTCCAGTAGCATTTTGTGATTACTCCAGCATTAATGGCACCATCTTCCGAAACAATACCGTCTACACGGACAAAGCGGCCACTTAGAAAGTTCGTGATCCATCGTGTGAAGTTACTCCCGACCCCATCCGCAATTAGTTTCGACATCAGTGCTTTATGCAACACTCTGTCAAACGCCTTTGAAATATGCAGAGAAACTATGATACCAGTGCTCAGTAAGAACCGTCATGAGATCGCCCGTGAAGCGATTTCGACGGAAACCGTATTGGCGGTTATTAAGCAATTCGTTTTGCTCAAGATATTTCTCCAAGTAGAAGTTAACTACACTTTCCATAACTTTGGATAGGAACTGATTGCGATGGGGCGATAGTTGGCAGGGTCTGCAGTCTTGCCCTTTTTAGGAACTGGTTGGACATTGGCAACTTTCCAACAAGACGGAAATACACCAGTTGTGTAAGAAATATGTTGAAAAAATTGCGCAACAGTTGCGCCAGCGCTGTCGCACAAGCTCGCTATTCGTGAGCTAGAATGCCATCGGCTCCCGAAGCCTTGTTTATGTTTATGATTTGCAAGAGCTCTTTTAACTACTCGAGTTCGAAAATGTATCTCAGGCATAGCACAAGATACAGATTCGATAACGGGCAGTGGTTGATCGCTAGCTGGCACAGAAGAATTCTCTACGAAAATGATAGATATAAGGTTCGCTTTATCAACCGAGCTAGTGACCTGTAAAAAGAGTTGGAATTGACGAAGTCATTTGGTTCTTTACTCTCTTTACAAATGACCAAAAATTTTTAAATTGTTAAACTTTGTACCTCAGACGCTCTTCGTGTAGAAACTTTCGCGCTTTAGAGTGGCATTACTTCTTTCCTGTTTACGCAACTATTCGGTATTGGCATTCTTGTTAGATTGCCAGTTTCCTCTCTGGACCTGGCTGCTTGTCTGCAAGTCGCATTAAACCATGCATTGCCTTAATGTTTAACGCAAATCGTTTTATTAGGAATGAAAGACCGCATTCCTAATAGAATTATTTCTTCTACCTGGAATGTCCGAACCCTCTACATGGAAGGTGCCTCTATCCAGCTGGTAGATGCCCCCGAAATATATCGAGCTGACAGCGCCGCTGTACAGAAAATACGATGGACGGGACAGGGTTGCTCCCGAAGAATATCCTGTGATATCTACTGCAGCTGTCATGGGTCGAGACACGAATTTGGTGTTAGATTTGTGGTTGAGAAAAGACTGTGTCACCTAGTCTCGAGGTTCACACCCGTGAACGAGCGCCTAGCCACTAACCGCATCAAGGCAAAATTATTCACCATCAACCTAATTTGTGTCCATTGTAATGAGAAATGGTTGGGTTTCAGTGAGCCTACCTGGCTACGATCACCATTTTAATTCAGAGCGTTGGCCACAAGAACAAACGGTGATGAGAATTAAATATAATATTTATTTGGTGCCATTTGCAAGCTAAATAATATCTGGTTTATAAATCGAAAACGCATGGCTTATATACTATTTTACATAACTGTTCTATGTAATACAATATTGGCTTTACTTACTCTAGATTGATTTGTGTGTGTGTGAATGGGATCGCTCACTTATTGCTTATTTACATATTTCTTATTATTGAGTGGCTTTTGATGTCTTTGAATATATCCGCATTACACAAATGTCATAGCGTCATAGCTATGCACATGTAAATGAAGGTTATGCTCAAAGCACCTTACATTCATTGTACTTCGGCAATAGTCACTTGTGTGTTATGTGTAGGCTGGCAATAGTGGTATTGTGTATAAACTACACCATGCTCCAATGGAAGAGAAGAATGAAACGACCCAAGATGACTTCTACGAGCTCCTCGACAAAACTTATGAGAATTGCCATTGCCCCCGCCACGATATTAAAATAGTGTTAGACAACTTTAATGCGAAGGTGGGCAAGGAGAGTCTCTTTGGTCCGATGATCGGAAAATTCAGTCTCCACGACGAAGCCACCGACAACGGTATGAGGCTGATCGACTTCGCCGCCATTGATAATGATGATAATTAGTAGAACGAAATTTCAACATAAAGATATCCATAAGACAACTTGGCGATCCTCTGATCAAGACACACAAAACCAGATTGTTCAAGTTGTGATCGACGGAAGGCACGCTTCCAAAGTACGCACAAAACGTGGTGCAAACATCGACTCACACTACTACTTGGTTGACGAGTAGGGATCGCAATCGCTAATCGACTTGCACTCCTCCTATCGCAAAACACCCGTCAACTTCGCGCATTGGAAGCACATTTTCCGCTCTGTGCATACAGCTGCCGAAGAGATGCTAAGATACCACTGTCCACGGAGAAATACGTGGTACGACCAAAAGGGTCGCAATGCTACTGAATCGAAAAAATTATATAGAGGCAACCTGCAGTCAACCAAAGCTGCTAAGGAGCGAGACTGAGTTAAGGGAGGAGAAACCTCTCTTCAGGCGGAAGAAAAGAGATGCAGAAAGCCGGGAGTTTAGTGATATCGAAATGTTACGGAACAGGAACCAGGTCCGAAAATTTTTTGAAAGAATAAGACGCCTGACTGATTTTTTGAAGACCGGATCCTCTTCCTGCAAGGACGAAGACGGAAATCTGGTGACAGATGTCCAAGGTATTATGAGGTTTGAAGGGACCACTTTTCGCAACTGCGGAATCTGCTCCGGAAACCCCAATCACAACAGTCAGCCGAAGTCTTCGCCAATCACTCGCAATCCTCCTACCGTTGAAGCAACGCCGCCCAACTATGAGTAGGTCTTAACAGCCATCGCTCGGCTGAAAAACAATAAGAGTGCAGGTGCAGATGGTCTGCCTGCTGAATTTTTTAAGACTGGAGGCGAAGAGCTCACAAAACGCTGAAAACATCCCAAGTGATTGCAACCTCATCTTAATCTGCTCAATCCATAAGAAAGGTGATTTCACGATCTGCGCCAACTACCGTGGGATAAGCCTTCTTAATATCGAGCGTACTGCGTTAAAGACTGAAGCCCATCGTCAACAAACTGATTGGACCTTATCAATGTGGTTTCAGGCCTGGTAAATCCACCATCGACCAGATATTCACACATCTATTCGTCGATTTTAAAGCCGACTTCGACAGCACGATGTACGCTACATTGTCTGAATTTGGTATCCCTGCAAAGCTCATTAGTTTTTGCAAAATGGCACTGAGCGAAGTGAAAATTGGGACAGACCTCTCCGCGCCATTTGACACCATAGTGGACCATTTTGTCCAAGAGTCACTACGTTTTACACAAAATTTCACTTCTTCTTTCTTTCTTTTAATGGCACAACAGTCCATGGAGGGCCAAGGCCGAGCTTTTCGGATAAACTCATGTCGTGCTTGATATATTTGTACAGAGAATAGAAAGGACCTACAAGTTTATGCCGAATCCGAACGGCGAAATGAGAAGCTTGTCATATGCAATTTTTACTCTTGTAGGCTTGCCATTGCCTGTCACGATGTGGTGCCGTGTAGAAAAATTGTCTTTTCTACTTTTTGATTTTGCCTGTACCGAGATTCGAACCTGGAAACTCTGCGTAACAGTCCAACGCAGTACCACTACGCTACAGCGACCATGTCACTGTTGACAATTATTCTTTTGAATTCATCAAGGATTGCGATTACCTATGATCTAGCCTTAACAATACAATAGTGTCAGCATTGAGATCAAGCGAAGAAGAACTCTTGCCAACAGGTACTACTTCCGGATTCAATAGGCAATAGAGAAGCACAACCCTCTCTCGACCGACGAAAATAACGCTCTATAAGCCCTCATCCTTCCCGTCTTAATGTATGCGCTGAGACGTGGACGATGATCACCAATGATGAGAGGCTATTAGGAGAGTTCGAGAGGAAGATACTCCGTAGGGTTATGGTCCAATATGCGTGGACGATGTGTTCGAATAAAATGGCACCGTGAGTTGTATGAGCTGTATGCCGACACTGACAATACCATGTTAAGCGAATGCAAGAAGGTACTCCGGCTAGAAGGGTGTTTTATTCGAGCGACTGTGGAGGAATACGCAGAAAAGCACGTCCGTTGAAAAACGTGACCTTATCAACTGGCGTAGCACAACAGAGGCTATTGATCATCGAAGCAAAAATTGTAAATGGCAAATTCAAAGGAGAATATGTGCTGGTACCACGCATTCCGATGAAACCAACAGAGATGCCTTTCGAATTATAGCATTTGTAATTTCAAGTACGGCTCGCCTTTGACAATCAACACTTCAAGTGTGTGGTTTAAATTTATAAAATCCGTGGTCGCTGTGGTGTAGTGGTAGTGTGTTGGTCTGCTACGCAGTGTCCGGGGTTCGAATCTGGGCACAGGCAAAATCAAAAAGTAGAAAAAATAATTTTTCTACACGGCACCACCTCTTGGCAGGCAATGTTACGCACAACATGAGTGAATGCGAAAAGCTCGGCCTAGGTCCTCCATGGGCTATTGTACCATTAAAAGTAAAGTAAATCCATGCTTCTGCGCAGTTATATGTGGCTTGTTCCCGAGTTGGAAAACCATCTGATTTATATATGAAAAACTAAAAATGATTTAAAAAAAGAAACACAAAATAAAATAGTGTTAACAAAATATTAGTTACATTATTTACTTTTAATAAAACATCATCTACAATAATTTTTCTTTGTATATGTATTTATGGTGGTCGTTGGGGCGTAGTTAGTAGTAGTTGGCCTACTAAGACGAGTGTCCGGGGTTCAAATCTCAGCACAGGCAAAGTCAAAACAATTTCGCCATTCAGATTCGGCATCAAACTGTAGGTGCCCTTCCATTCATTTACTAATATATAACACGCACAACATGAGTGGATTAGAAAAACTCAGCTTATACCCTCCATGGGCTGTTGTGCCGTTAAAAGAAGAAAGACATATACATATGTATGTATGCACAAATGTACAGGGTTGACCATTAATAATGTTGTTTTTATTATTCGAAAGTACAATTCTTCCGGTAATTATGGAATACTATTTCATTCAAATGACTTCCTCGGCTGGTAGTACCATACGACCAACCCAAATTTTCGGTATATTTTTGACTGTATGGAACTTTACTTGACCGATGGCTGCAACAATTTTGTCCTTAAAATTCTCAATCGTTGCTGGTTAGCGTACCGCTTATCTTTACCGGCTACCCACAAATAATAGTCCAAGGGAGTCAAATCGCATTTGTGTGGTGGCCAATGCACATCACCAAAATGGCTAATAACACGATTTTCAATCTTCCCAAGCAAAAGATCGATTGTTGCACGGCTTGTGTGACACGGAGCGCCATACTGGTAGAAGCAAGTGCTGTCTAAGTCCATATATTCTAAAATAGGACACAAATAATCAGTTGTCATTGGGCGATAGCCTACGCCATTCACTGTAACGCTTCGCCTTTCATTTTCAAAGGAAAATGGCCCAATGATACCGCAAGTCCAAAAACCATACCAAACAGTTGCTCTTTGAGGTGAATTAGTTTCCCAACAACTAAGCCCCAGAGGCGACAATTTTGCTTATTAACGTAACCACTGAGGTCAAAGTAAGCTTCGGCAGAAAATATGATTTTTCAGTAAAAATCTTCGTCTTCTTCCAAGCGTTCCAGAGCCCAATTAGCGATACGAAAACGTTGCAGATGGCCATGTGACTTCAGCTGATGTACCAATTGAACTTTGTACGGCTTGATTCCGGTCTTTATGTAAAATTTGCATACAATTGATCCACAAATTGTGGGAAGGTGCTTCTCTTCTACCGAATTTTGAAAGTAATCGCCATTTTACAAGTACATTTTTAGTATTTCCCAACGTTGTTCAAGCGTATATTGCCCCATTTCGTTAACGGGAAATAGAAAACTAATTTTCCGTCGTAATACGAACGACATAAGAGTTGCCACAAGAGTTGTCCTGAAGATGACTTCTAATTGAAGTGAAATATTGACAAATAATAAGTCTATGAAAACATTTATTGAAAAACTTTAAATTCTTGGCATAGAGCTTCATATATTATTTTCTACTTATTTTTATACTAATTATTTGTATACCTTTTGTACTACTATTTCCACAACTATTTTCTCTTCAACTTTTTGGTACTACTATTTTCTACCACTTTTCCTACTTAGTAGGAACTATTTTTAAACAATTTAAATAGGGACGCATTTTTCATAAAAACGTAAAATGAATGTGTCATGTCATTCACATAAAATATCAAAACATAAACCTTTTACGGCGCCATAGCAACGCATGTTGCTATTTTTTTATACATTTAACAAATGCTCAAGTTGCTGTTGGGAAATCTCTTCTACAGGGTATATTAAAGTTAATTTCGTTAAGCAAACGCCAGTCAAAAACTTTATAAAAACTGTCATATTCAGCAATTTTTTTCTGGTTATTAAATTCGGTAAGGTTTTAATCGATTTTCATCCGGTGGAAGATTTAAAAATGGGTTCCAAAAAAAACTCCCTAAATTAAAAATAAGAAATTACTTTTGAACCGACTAAATTTAGCTTATGTTACAATTATGTATATTGAGGATTTCAATTTCTAATTATTGTCAGATACAAGGCTGTTATTCAACTTTATCTTAAAAAATAACAGTATAAACAATTTATACTAAATGTTCCTATTCTTAACTAGGAAGTGATCAGCGCAGTTATTGAGGGGTTAAGAGACAACACAGCCAGGACCACGTTATCAAGCAGTGCAAGCAGCCGGTGAGGTACGAGGGTAGAAAGGGGAGTTGTTATTGATGAATTCACAGAATTCTTTGATAGTCGACCAATAAGTGGTCAACGGGACCTAACCACTTGTAGGCAGGAGGCAAGAGAGGCAATTTCCCAGCGGAGCAATGGGGACTACTTTGGGCGACATCATAGGCCTGCAAAAGAGTTCTCTGTGGGAGATTATGTCGTAATAAAAAATGTGGATAGTACTGTAGGCGTTAATAAGAAGCTTATACTGAAATTTAAAGGGCATATGTTATACACAAAAAACTACTTAACGATCGTTATATAATCAAAGATATTGAAAATTATCAAGGTACACAATTGCCATACAATAGCATTATTGAGTCACGATTTATCCGACTGTGGAAAGAAGACGGTTGCTAACCCAGAGAAACCTATTTACAAGCTCAGTTACAAAAAGCAATATATATGTATAAACAATATTATATTATACTATATTTGACGTTTTAAATATTTTCTCTATACATGCTTATTACCTTTATCCTGTATACCATTTTGTAATTCAATTGAAAGGGGTCGATGAAATGTCAGGTTGGCCGAACTGTAATATCTTCACATTAAATGTTTGTTCACCCTGTTTGTTGTTATATGTTCACATAAAATGTTTGTTCGCCCTGTTTATAAAACCTAGCTAAAGAGCAGCAAAATCAACCCAACGCCAACGGTTCTACTTATTTCCAAATCCTTATATAGTTAAACGTTTCCAAAAAATTTGTTAAATTAAATCTATTTTAATACACTTAAGTTCATCTTCGCTTGATCTCAAGGCTGACCTTATTGTTGGTGTTTATGCTGGATCCTAGGTAAACGAAATCCTTGACAAGTATAATTATAACCAGTAACATTTTGTCCAAGACACCGTGACTCTTTGTTGTTAAGACCTCCTCATAGTCGGGCGGCGGTACTTCAACGCCGCCAGTGATTGGGGTTATTGCCGTCATCGCCATTAAGCAGCTGGGGAAAAGTGCTTCCTCCATAATCTCATTATACCCTGGACATCTGTCACCACATTTCCTTCTTCATCCTTGCAGGAAGAGGCCCTGTCTTCAAACCATCAGTCAGGCGTCTTATTCTTTCAAAGAATTTGCGGACCTCGTTTCTGCATCTCTTTCCTTGCGCCTGAAAATACGTTTCTCCTCCCTCCTCAACTCTCTGTATCGCTCCTTAGCAGCTCGCGTTGCAACTGACTGCAGAGTGGCTCTGTAAACAGCGTTTTTCGCTTTAGTAGCATCGCGACACTCTTGGTCGTACCACATATTTCTCCGTCGACGGTGGTAGTCTAGCACCTCTGCGGCAGCCGTACGCATAGAGCGGGAAATGTGCGCCCACTGCACGCATATATCAAGTTGAGGGGTGTTTTGCGAGGACTGTAACTTGTTTGGCGAACACTTCGGTTGTCTGTTGTAATGCAGCTTTTCGACATCCAGATTTCTGTTTGTAACTATCCATGGGGGGCCTGGGGCGTAGGACACAAGGTAAAGTTCGTGACAGTCGCAGGTGCGTCCATGGTCGATCCTTGCGCTTCTACGTTTCAAGTCGACACACAGCCTCCTCGTGGCGTCCCCTGGATAGCGATCTGACAACCGTCAGTGAGTTAACTAATGTGTGCGGCGGGCTTCTCCATGGCCTTGAATGAATGGTTGTGCGTCGGGCTTGGAACCCACCACGTTAAAATACCCTCCAATGAAACCTCCAAACAAGCCTCGGATAAAGGGAATGTCCGAACCCTCTACAGGGAAGGTGCCTCTATCCAGCTGGTGGATGTCCTCCAAAAATATAGAGCTGACATCACCGCTGTACAGGAAATGCGATGGACGGGACAGGGTTGCTCCAAAAGAGCATCCTGTGATATCTACTACAGCTGTCATGCGTCGAGACACGAATTTGGTGTTGGATTTGTGGTTGGGAAGAGACTGCGTCATATAGTCTCGAGGTTCACGGCGGTGAACGAGCGCCTAGCCACTATCCGCATCAAGGCAAAATTCTTCAACATCAGCCTAATTTGTGTCCATGCCCCGACGGATGAGAAGGATGAAACGACCAAAGATGACTTCTACGAGCTCCTCGACAAAGCTTATGAGCATTGCTCCCGCCACGATGTTAAAATCGTGTTAGGCGACTTTAATGCCAAAGTGGGCAAGGAGAGTCTCTTTGGTCCGACGATCGGAAAATTCAGTCTCCACGACGAAGCCACCGATAACGGTATGAGACTGATCGACTTCGCCGCGGCACGAAACATGACAGTTAGTAGCACCAGATTCCAACATAAGGATATTCATAAGGCCACTTGGCTGTCCCCTGATCAAAACACACGAAACCAAATTGATCACGTTGTGATCGACGGAAGGCACGCTTCCAATGTACTAGACGTACGCACAATACGTGGTGCAAACATCGACTCAGACCACTACTTGGTTGCAGCCAAGGTCTGCACACGTATATGTGTAGCAAATCGCGTACGGATAGGTACAAAGAGAAAGCTGGATGTCGAAAAGCTGCAATCACAACAGACAGCCAAAGTCTTTGCCAACCAACTTGCACTTCTCCTTTCGCAAAACACCCCTCAACTTGATGATATATGCGCGCAGTGGACGCACATTTCCCGCTCTATGCGTACGGCTGCCGAAGAGGTGCTAGGCTACCACCGTCGACGGAGAAATATGTGGTACGACCAAGAGTGTCGCGATGCTACTGAAGCAAAAAACGCAGTCTACAGAGCCACCCTGCAGTCAGTTGCAACGCGAGCTGCTAAGGAGCGATACAGAAAGTTGAGGAGGGAGGAGAAACGTCTTTTCAGGCGCAAGAAAAGAGATGAAGAAAGACGCGAGTTCAATGATATCGAAATGTTGCGGGACAGGAACGAGGTCCGAAAATTCTTTGAAAGAATAAGACGCCTGACTCTTGGTTTGAAGACCGGGGCCTCTTCCTGCAAGGATGAAGATGGAAATCTGGTGACAGATATCCAAGGCATAATGAGATTATGGAGGGAGCACTTTTCGCAGCTGCTTAATGGCGAAGACGGCAATAATCCCGCCACTGCGGAACCCACTCCGGAAACCCCAATCACTGACGGCGTTGAAGTACCGCCGCCTGACTATGAGGAGGTCTTAACAGCCATTGCTCGGCTGAAAAACAATAAGGCTGCAGGTGCAGATGGCCTGCCTGCTGAGTTGTTTAAGACCGGAGGCGAAGAGCTAAAAAAACGCATGCATGAGCTTCTATGCAGAATATGGTCAGATGGATTGGAATCTCAGCGTACTCTGCCCAATCCATAAGAAGGGTGATTCCACGATCTGCGCCAACTACCGTGGGATCAGCCTTCTTAATATTGCATATAAGGTTCTATCGAGCGTACTGTGCGAAAGACTGAAGCCCATCGTCAACAAACTGATTGGACCTTATCAGTGTGGCTTCAGGCCTGGTAAATCCACCATCGACCAGATATTCACACTACGCCAAATCCTGGAAAAGACCCGAGAAAAACAGATCGACACCCATCATCTATTTGTCGATTATAAAGCCGCCTTCGACAGCACGATTAGGGATCACTTGTACGCCGCAATGTCTGATTTTGGTATCCCTGCAAAGCTCATTCGTCTTTGCAAAATGACACTGACCAACACCACCAGCGCAGTGAAAATTGGGACAGACCTCTCCGCACCATTTGATACCAAAAGAGGTTTCAGACAAGGTGACTCCCTATCGTGCGACTTCTTTAACCTAATGCTGGAGAAAATAATTCGAGCTGCGAACATCGACATCTCTGGCACTATCTTCTACAAGAGTGTCATGCTGCTAGCATACGCTGATGATATTGACATCATTGGCAAAAACGCTCGAGCAGTCAGTGCAGCATTCTCCAACCTGGAAAGGGAGTCTCGTCGTGTGGGTCTAGTGGTGAACGAGGACAAAACGAAATACCTTGTGTCAACAAACAAAGAGTCACGGCGTCTTGGACAAAATGTCACTGTTGATAACTACACTTTTGAAGTCGTCAAGGATTTCGTTTATCTAGGATCCAGCATAAACACCAACAATAATGTCAGCCTTGAGATCAAGCGGAGACTAACTCTTGCCAACAGGTGTTACTACGGGCTCAGTAGGCAATTGAGAAGTAGAGCACTCTCTCGACCGACGAAAATAACGCTCTATAAGTCCCTCATCCTTCCCGTCCTAATGTATGGCGCAGAGACGTGGACATTGACCATCAATGATGAGAGACTGTTAGGAGCGTTCGAGAGGAAGATACTCCGTAAGATCTACGGTCCAGTATGCGTGGACGACGTGTATCGAATAAGATGGAACGATGAGCTGTATGAGCTGTACGCCGACACTGACATAGTCAAGCGTATAAAACTCCAGCGGCTTCGCTGGCTGGGTCATGTTGAGCGAATGGAAGAAAGCGCTCCGGCTAGAAGGGTGTTTTATTCGAACCACGGTGGAGGATCACGCAGAAGGGGACGTCCTAATCTCCGTTGGAAAGACCAGGTGCAGGGCAACCTGACTGCACTTGGCCTTATCAACTGGCGCCAGCGCGCGCATAGCAGAAGTGACTGGCGAAGCTTTGTGGAGGCGGCCAAGACCGATCATCGGTTGTAGCGCCAGCTAAGTAAGTAAGTAAGTAAGTAAGTAACTATCCATACGCCATTTGCTATACATACACGTGTGCAGACATGGCTGCAACCAAGTAGTGTGCTGTTTGCACCAAGTATTGTGCTTACGTCTAGTACACTGGAAGCCTGCCTTCCGTCGATCACGACGTGATCAAGCAGGTTTCATGTATTTTGATCAGGGGACAGCCAAGTGGCCTTATGGATATCCTGATGTTGGAATCTACCACTGTCATGTTTCGTGCGGCGAAGAAGTCGATCAGCTTCATACCGTTATCGGTGATTTCGTCGTGGATACTGAATTTTCCGATTGCCGGAAATCGGATATAGTGGCGGGGCAATGCTCATAAGTTTTGTCGAGGAGCTCGTAGAAGTCATCTTTGGTCGTTTCATTCTTCTCATCCGTCGGGGCATGGAAAAAAATCAGGCTATTGTTGAAGAATTTTGCCTTGATGCGGATAGTGGCTAGGCGCTCGGTCATGGGCAGTCTCTTCCCAAACACAAATCCAACATCATTCGTGTCTCGACCCATGACAGCTGTAGCAGATATCACAGGATGCTCTTTTGGAGCAACCCTATCCCGTCCATCGCATTTCCTGTATAGCGGTGATGTCAGTTCTATATTGTTGGAGGATATCCACCAGCTGAATAGAGGCACCTTCCCTGTAGAGGGTTCGGACATTCCACGTGTATATCCGTAAATCGTTGTCCTTTGGGCGTTTGCGGAAATCGTCAACATTAGGGGGTTCTTTATCCGAGGCTACTATTGAGGATTCATTGGGAAATCCCGAATCCCGAGGCACAACCATTCATTTAAGGCCATAGGGAAGCCCGCCGCACACACATCTCTGACGGGTGTCAGATCGCTATCCAGAGGACGCCACGAGGAGGCTGTGTGTCGACTTGAAACGAAGAAGCGCAAGGATCGAACATGGACGCACCTACGACTGTCACGAACTATACTTTGTGTCCTAAGCCCCAGGCCCCCTAACCTTTAGAAAATCAGTCTTTTTGTCAATGGCTCGGTTACCACATTGGTACAATTCTAGCTAGATAAATTTTTTCAATTTTTCTGCGCTTGGTACATTGGTACATGTTTTTACAACTTGGTACATTATGTGGGCAAAGTAAGCTTGAAAATTGTAAACAAACTTATTTTCAATATTTTTGGCGTCTGAAATATGACAAATTAATGTTAAAGAAAGAGACACAAGATATAGATATGTGAAAGTTTGATACGCCATTGTTTTAGCGCAAAATTGCCAATATTTTGTTAATTTCAATTGTTGTTAGCTACAAATATATCAAAAATATTGTTATATCTGCAAAAATTGCTATCATTTCTCATGTCGCCTTAGAAACGTACTGAACTGAAACACCTGTAAGTTCAAACGCCAATGCACCAAAACGCCCACTTGAAGCGGTTTGTTACCCAACTAACAGAACTGTCTGATATTGGTTCCTGTCCTAGACTTTGGCATCTAATGGACCAGAGGCTGGCTAAACAAGCGGAATTGATTGGTGCCAAAATATATTTATCTGGAGTGGTTAGATGGCATTAAAGCTGAGTTAAATATGGTGAAATTAAAATTGGACCGTCAAGAAAATTCTGCTGTTGCAAGTGATCTGCGCCTACATTCCATTCGTTGAGAACCAAAACCTTGCAGAAATATTTGGACTTATATGCAAGTCTATCAACATCCAATCTTTCTTTTACCACTCGTTATCGAAATCCTAAGAATCAAAATAAGAATAACGACTCAGTCATCATAGTTAAGCTCATGGCTCCAGCTAAGAAGATTCAAGTCCTAACGTCAATAGCAGCGTTCAAATGTAAAACCAACGATTTTCTACGACTACGTCGCGCTGGTTTTTAATCTGATGCACCAATATTTATCAATGAAGTACTTACCATAACAAATCACCACATTTGCTACAAAAAACAAAGGCAATTATTGTCTGTTTTTACACTCAGTGGTTTAATCTACAGAGTTAGGCGATTGAATTGCTCTCAAATCAACAAAATTTTTTTTGTGTGAAATTATTTTTTATAGACTTAAATTAAAAAAAAGTACACGAAAAAAAATTTTTAGAATCCATTCATTTTAGCTCGATGTGGCCACCTTTTGCCTTTACTATGGCCTTCAAACGGTTAAAAAATTAGTTGCATGCTGCACGAATACCATCTTGCGGTATTTTGGCACATTCCCGTATAATGGCTTTCTTCAGCGCATTCATACTGGCATATTTTTAAGCCTCACCTTGCTCTCCAAAATGGCCCAGATGGAATAGTCCATCGGATTTGCATCTGGCGAATTCGAAAGCCATTATGTCGACGAAATGAAATGTGAAACATGGTTTTTTAACACACGAGCTTTATGAGACGGTGCTAAGTCTTGTTGGAACGTCCATGGTGTACGACTGAAATGTTTGCGTGCCCACGGCTTTAAAGCAGCTTCCAAAACATTTTCCCGATAATAAGTTGCATTGATTTTGACACCAGGCTCAATGAAAATTATTGGACAGCGTCCATCGGCGGACACATCTCCCCATACCACTACTTGAGATGGAAATTTACTTTGGGTGGCCGTTCGTAGGCTCAAATTTTCGTAAGTGCGTTCAGTTAAGTAAATACGATAATTTTGAAAGTTTATGAATTGCTCAATAGGGAAATTTTTTTCATCAGAGAACGCAATGATATACCGGTATGAAGTTGGGTAACACTTCAATCGCCTAACCCTGTATATTAAATTTTCTAAAGACGAATCTGGTTCCCGAGTAGACAACGCAAATACGTTGGATAAATTAGTACTTGCTCTAGCTGGCATAGGCACAACGTGTCTCCATACATCTCACACACGCTCAGAGTTAAAGAAATACAAAGGTATGGTGGTTACTGCCGCCAACAACACTGCGATCTTGCCAATTGTCATAGAAAAAGCAACATTAATACTATGGGAATTCTATGGGAATTGCAACAATACATCTTTGTCTTCTGTAAATCGCAACAATGAGTGTGGTTTTTTTTTCGTAGTTTACTTAATAACTGCGCTACAAACTTGTCTTTTATTCTCTTAATTGAAATCGTACACTGTTTTATAGTGTTTTTTTATGATATGGCTTTAAGTAAGCGAAATTCTATGTGTGTAGGTATTGTTACTTTTATTCATATTGTTATAATGACTATAATCTTTATCTTTTCAAAGTTCTTAGTTTGCTGTGTTTATATTAAACTAATTGTAACATATAAATCATTTCTCAAATGCATTGCTTACTTTTACTTTTAATGGCACAACAGCCCATGGAGGGCGTAGGCCGAGCTTTTCGCATCCACTCATGTTGTGCGTGTTATATTTGTACATGATTGGAAATGCATTGCATATATATTAAATAATAGTTTAACATAATGTTGTTTTCCTCTAAAAATAATTGTACCAATTCCAAAGAAGTATGTTACAATTTAATTTGTATATTGTGCAAACAAAAGATTGGATTCAAGTTAAGCCATTTAAATGTGTAGTGGATGTTATCTGTATTTTGGAATCGTGGTCGCTGTGGTGTAGTGGTAGTGCGTTGGACTGCTACGCAGAGTGTCCGGGGTTCGAATCTCGGCACAGGCAAAATCAAAAATAAAAAAAATAATTTTTCTACACGGCACCACCTCTTGGCAGGCAATGGCAAACCTACAAGAGTAAAAATTGCTATGTAAAGCTTTTCACATCGCCGTTCGGATTCGGCATTAAACTGTAGGTCCCTTCCATTCATGTAAAAATCTAACACGCACAACATGAGTGGATGCGAAAAAGCTCGGCCTAGGCCCTCCATGGGCTGTTGTGCCATTAAAAGTAAGTAAAAATATGAAAAATACTTTGTTTACTTTAAAAGGATATAAGTTGTTTAGAGCAGACAGGCATGGCCATGGAGAAGGCGTTGCTACACATGTAAGGAAGGGTATTTCCCTCAAATGTTTAAACAAGTCAAGAGAAGACAGTGAAATTGAGTACATTTTTTATCTCAAAATACTAGTAAAATTGTTGTACCCACATTATTATGACTGGAGATTTTAATAGTGATCTATTGACAAAAAATAATCCTTCAAGTAGCATGCAAATACTCGCCATTTATTCGGCAAATCAAACTATTCCCACTCATTTGAGCCTGAGCCAGACAAACAACACATTACTAGATTTATTCTTTGCCAATGACAAACAAAAAATTCTTTTATATAATCAGGTATCGGTGCCACTTTTTTCAAGACATGATTTGATTTTTCTAACAATTGACTTTCAATTAATTGCGATGCCTAAAATTTTTGTTACAGAGACTATAAATGCAATAATTATGACCAGCTCCATTTAGCTGTTGAAAATACTGAGTGGAATATATTTTCTTCAATCAATTTTTAGAAAAAACAACTTTTCGAGCTTCTTTGAAAGATTTGTTCCTTTAAAATAAAAAAAATTACCGGTGAAAGTCGTCCTTGGTTAAAAAATTCTATTCGCAACTCAATAAATGAAAGAGATCTAGCATATAAACGATAGACAAAATTTAAAACTCCAGACCTGTACGATATTTTTCGTATAAAGAGAAAGTTTCTTTGACATAAAATGGAATGCTGTGTGTTTCGATAATGTTCACCCAACAATTGTGTTGCCGTTTATCACAGACCTATTTAACTTTATACTTACCACATCAACGTATCTTTTAAGTTGGAAAAAAAGGCAACATCATTTTACAAAAACAAATTTATAACTTTTTTACTCAAAATTTTTTGTTTTCGGAAAGGCAGTTGGACTTTAGGAAAAATAGAAGTTGTGTGACTGCTGTAATAGAGATCATCGAGAAAATCAGATCTGACTTAGACAAAAGAGAGGCCAGTTAAAGTTATGTTAGATTTTTCCAAGTCATTTGATACCATTGAACATATTTTACTAGATAAACTGTTCAAGTGTTATAATTTTGATTCTATTTCGGTAAATCTTATATCGTGTAATTTAACTGACAGAATGCAAGTTGTAAATGTTGGAAATAGGGTCGATACTGGGGTCCCTTCTATTCTCTATTTATATCATTGATCTGCCAACCCTGATTACTAAAGCAAATGTTCATGTTTATGTAGACGATGTCCAGCTTTATGCGAGCTGTAAACAAGAATCAATTGACGAATGTATTCAGAACGTAAATGTCGTGTTTAAAGTTATTAATACTTGAACATTTTTGAATTTGTTATGTTTAAATTCAGCAAAGTCTAAATGTTTAATCATATCTCATAAGGTTACTGTCAACACAAAATTTCCAAAACTTGCAATAAGTGGAGCTTAATTAAAGTATGTACTATAAAAAATCTGGGTATAATATTTAAACGCATATTAACGTGGAATAATCACAAAAGCTTTGTTGTAGGAAAAGTTTATGGTACGTAACCAAACATTTCACTCCTTTAAATGTTCTTCTTTTGCTCGCTAAATCCTACTTAATTCCTTCATTAATATACGGTTGTGACCGTATCCAAGTTTGCAAAACAAATTATGAACATTTAAATCACTTTTACCATTTAGAACATTTACTCTACTGCACAAAATAATATACACTAAAGAACCGTCTTATCTGCACTGTTTACTCAATTTACTGACATCTGAGCGCCAATTTCAGTCTTCCCCAGGTGAACACCAAGGCGAATTTAGCATGGTAAAATAACCTCAGATAGGTCGCAGTGTTAAAATTACACATGCTTTAATTTCTGGTTATAAGACTACATTTGTTTATTTACATTTTGCACCACTTTGACACTTTAAAATTTGATAATTAAAAAAAAATTTTTCGAGCTCCAAAGAGCCATTTCAGAAAATGTCTCCAAGCCTGTTAAATACGCCTTGGGCGAACACCATAAAATTGTTTTTGTACCGAACACATGCTGAGTATATCAAACACCGAGCACAACGTAAAATGCGTCGCGTAAAATGCTCAATATAACCACACCTAATCCAAACGACCCGAATGAAAATAAAAAAATGTAAATTTCACATTTGGATTTTGAAAATGTAGAGATAAAAAAATGTAAATCTTTTAGTTAAAACATTAATAGCGGATTCCGCTCCACTCTTAAATTTATAAGATTTAAATACTAATCGAATTTAAATATTGACTTGGCTTACCTGCTGGTGTAACGTAGAGTATTTTCTCTCCTTTCGTGCCGTATTGTTCTCGGAAATGTACCTTCATTTTTTTGATAATTCTTTCACTCAAGTTTTCTCAATTTAAACATGTTGCAAATACTGTTAAACAACGTTCGTAATCACCTAACTGCTTAGTCTGATTGAGCGACGAATTTACCGGTGAAACCACTTATAAACATTCCTCAAATCTGTTTTAATAATCACACTCACTGTGCTAGTATTAAATGTACACATTGGTAGAAGTAACCAACAGAGCTGCCACATTGGACGTATTTGGCATAAAATTGCACCTTAAATTTCCATCTGGTGAAAATAAATATGAAATTTTCGTTGCAAAAATTTGAAATTGGGTTGTATGTATGTATTCGAATGTAGAATTAGTAGATGTACATTATTCTACAACTTTTTACAATAAGTTAAAACAACTGATCTCTTTTTTCCTGATTAATCAATTATTATTGAGATTTTGATTATTTAAAATAATTTTATAACATTGCATATACACTGTATTAATACACAACTGTATATGTAATATTATAATATGGCAATGCTATTGCTGGCAAAGTGAAACGCGTGATTTCCTAATTATTGTAAATTGTTGCTTTGCGTGAAAAAATTAAAAATCTTTTTGCTCAATATAATATTTAGTTCACTAAATTTTCTTTTTTAACAAAATTTTTTTTTTTGTTTCGAACCCAAGAACAGAAGGAAAATCACTTCGTGCCATTGGCCGAATGATGCGGAGAACCCTTAATTTTGTTAGAAATGCGTTAAAGCGAAAACCCTAAAACGAGTCTCGAGGAAGGCAAAAAAATTTAACGCAAATCTCGATCCTCACGTATTGTGACTATCTGTAAAAAAAATACCCATTTAAGTCTTCAAAGGTAATAGCAGTCGAAATTGGAAACGTGGTTAAACGTGGTGAGTTAACCTACCAGGACGAACAGCGAAAAAAGATCCTTTGATGCGAAAAAACAATTTGAGCATAAGGTTAAATTTTGCAAAGAAGCACAAAATCTGGGTGTCGTCTAAGGGTGAGAAAAAGGGAGAAATATTTTATGAAGCGATGAAACGAAAATGAATCTGTTCGGAAACAATTCAGAAAGGAATATATGCCGTCCAAAAGGCAATGAATTTCACGTTCGTTTCACGAAGAAAAACATTGAAACATGAAGGTGGCAATATTATGGTTTGGGTATGCTTTTCGTGGTATGGAGTTGGTCCTATACACCAAACTACTAACCATATGACAGCAGCCGAATACAAGGACATTGCGGAAAATACAATGCTACCATATGCGGAGGAAAACATGTATTTACGTTGGGTCTATCAGCAAGATAACGACACAAAGCATACCGCTTTGCAGACCATAATGTTAATTTTTTAGAGTGGGCAAATCAATCCCCGGATGTAAATCTAATAGAAAACCTGTGGGGGTAAACTTAAAAAAGAAATTGGCGGAAAAAGTTGTTTCTAATAAAGAACAATTATGGGAGCATGCTCAGAAAATATGGTATGGGTACACCCAAGGAGAGTAGCGAAGGTAATACAAAATGGTGAATGATACACAGGATATTAGTTAAATGATTCAAAATATCCAATAATTTTTTATTAACTATTTTAATTATTCTTTTTTTTTCTAATACTACAAGTGTAACTATTTTTTTGAGCAGTCGAATAAGCGCCTTTAAATGTTTATTGATCTCTTTGTTATACTTTATCTAGTAATGAAGTTTTTTTTCTTTATTTATTTATATCCATTGAATTTATGTGCATTTTTTTAATGAAAATATTGAATAAAAGCATTATTTGTTCTGTTAAAGTTGAAAGTGTGCTGTGTACCTATTATTTTGAGCAGATTGTTCAATACTTCTGTTTAAGGAAGGGAAATATATGAACACATTCAACAATTTCATTTAAAAAATTGCTATAAAAATCAAAGTAAATTATTCTGAGTATTCAAAATTCTAAATATTCGAATAATTTGTCCTTTGATTAATGACAAATTAGATTAATCAAATAATTGATTCAACCAGAAGTCCTATTTAACCAAAAGAAAAGCTGGCAGCCTTGGTTGCCAGACTGACAAAGTCAGTTTAGGGATGGCCAATTTATCTTTTGATACTATCGAAATCGATATTTTGGACAGAAAAATGGAAAATAAAAGCTGATACCTGGGCAATTCAAGGAAATTGGCGTACGATATAAAAACTAAAGAGAAGTGCGAATAATCATCACAAAGGGTGATTTTTTTTGCTACTTGGTTTTTGACGTTTATATTTCTGACGTTCAAACGTGATTCTTGACATGTGTCAAAGTAAAAAATGCTCAGTTTGGTTTGCCATTCCATCATGAACAGAGAATATTGCTGTTGTATTCAATAGTGTTGAAAAAGATCGCCATGTCCATCCAGCGCCGATCGAACAAGTTGGGTTTGTGTTATTCGACCACCTGGAAGACTTTACATAAAGATTTCGAATTAATGATATACAAAATACAGCTGGTGCAAGAACTGAAGCCAGGTGACCTACCACAACGACGACTTTTCGGTGAATAGGACTTAGAAAAGCTGGATGAGGATCGTCTTTTATCGCAAAATTGTCTTCAGTGATGAGGCTCATTTTGGATCGTGGTCGCTGTAGCGTAGCGGTAGTGCGTTGGACTGTTACGCTGAGTGTCAGTGGTTCGAATCTCGGCACAGGCAAAATAAAATAAAAAATATAAATAAAAATTAGATAAACAAAAAAAAGAGCAGAAATAACAAAACACAACACCACACGGTCCCTTCCATTCATGTGCAAATATAACACGCGGTCATATTCGACACTAATAAACTGAAGTTCATTGTGGTAAAGGCATGACACTTGTCACAATGGCTGTTCGATTGAGAGGCGAATTTTGGGAGCAGTTAATCTCACGTTTGTGCAATCAATAAGCTACTAAGATCGTTTGGTTTGACCGCGTTAGACTATTTTTTGTGGGGCTATGTTAAGTCTCTTGTCTATACGGATAAGCCAAACACGATTACTGCTTTAGAAATTAACATTGAACGCGTCATTGGTGAGATTCCACCCGAAATGTGTGCCAAAATTGGACCTTCAGAATGGACCATTTAACGAGCAACATTTACATAAATGAAATTATCTTTAAAAAGTAAATGGTAGGAATTGATTTGTCGATTCTAATAAATATTTCATTCTCTTTTGTAAAATTTCTGTGTTTTTTGTTAATTTTAAAAAACTAAGCTCTTAAAACATCAGCCTTTAATTACATATTGCCGTGTGTACTCGAATGCAATGATTTTTGAGTGGTTGCGATTTTATTTGAACGTTGTTGTTAGATTTTAAGGCACATTTGAAAGATTTACAGTCATATAAAGATTTGCTGTTGAGGCAATCAAAAAATATTTAAATTTTGATTACAAATCAGCTATTTCTGGATTATTTCTTTTAATTTGTTTTGTAATGTTTACAGATTCTATAGAAGCAACAACACTGTGGTTTAAAGTTTGAATTGCTAGGCTAACGCGAATTTTCTCAAAATTTGTTGGCTGAGTATGTCAGTTCGTAAATTTTGTAATTTTTGTGACATTTCCAGTTTCTAATTCAAAAATCTCTCTTATGACATCAAACTGAATTATGCCATCAGTACTCGCAGCCTTAAGAAGGGCATTTCTTAAAAATTTGGTACAACATATAAAAGATATTTTTTCACGTCTTTGCTTAATAAATATGGTTGCTCTTCGGAACCACCCAAGAGATTATCGATCGCATTGGATGCAGCTCTGTTGCCATCAGTAGGTTTTTAGTATTACTTTTTTTAAACATTACCAATTTGAAAAAAAAGGTTTCAACATGTGCACACTAGCCCGCCTACTTTATTAGTTCGCTTAAAGCCTACACCTTCCAATCCATTTATAACATCGGCTGATATATTATAAATAAATTCCTTTTTATTGCATTCAAATAAATTATCTTTCAGTAGGTCCCATTTTCTATTTTGCGGCTCAATGCATGTGTTATTTCCGGGTTGCAAGCTAGCTTATTTTCATTGCAGCTACGTAAAAATTAGGTATCTACTTAATTACTTAACTGGCGCTACAACTGATGATCGGTCTAGGCCGCCTCTAAAAAGCTTCGCCAGTCACCTCTGCTATGCGCGCGCTGGCGCCATTTGATAAGGCAGTCAATTTTCCCAGCACCTGGTCTTTCCAACGGAGATTAGGATGTCCCCTTCTGCGTGTTCCTCCACCGTGTTTCGAATAAAACACCCTTCTAGCCGGAGTGCTTTCTTCCATTCACTCGACATGACACAGCCAGCGAAGCCGCTGAATTATATATATACGCTTGACTATGTCAGCTCATACAGCTAATCGTTCCATCTTATTCGATACACGTCGTCCACGCATACTGGACCATAGATCTTACGGAGTATCTTCCTCTCGAACGCTCCTAACAGCGTCTCATCATTGATGGTCAATGTCCACGTCTCTGCGCTATATATTAGGACGGAAAGGATGAGGGACTTATAGAGCGTTATTTTCGTCGGTCGAGAGAGGGCTCTACTTCTCAATTGCCTACTGAGCCCGTAGTAACACCTGTTGGCAAGAGTTAGTGTCCGCTTGATCTCAAGGCTGACATTATTGTTGGTGTGTACGCTGGATCCTAGATATACGAAATCCTTGACGACTTCAAAAGTATAATTGTCAACAGTGACATTTTGTCCAAGACGCCGTGACTCTTTGTTTGTTGACACAAGGTATTTCGTTTTGTCCTCGTTCGCCACTCGACCCACTCGACGAGACTCCCTTTCCAGGTTGGAGAATGCTGCACTGACTGCTCGAGCGTTTTTGCCAATGATATCAATATCATCAGCGTATGCTAGCAGCATGACACTCTTGTAGAAGATAGTGCCAGGGATATCGATGTTCACAGCAAGAATTATTTCCCCAGCATAAGGTTGACTTCAAATGGGGCGGAGAGGTCTGTCCCAATTTTCACTGCGCTGGTGGTGTTGGTCAGTGTCATTTTGCAAAGACGAAGGAGTTTTGTAAGGATACCAAAATCAGACATTGAGGCGTACAAGTGATCCCTAATCGTGCGGATTTATAATCGACGAATAGATGATGGGTGTCGATCTGTTTTTCTCGGGTCTTTTCCAGGATTGGGTTTAGTGTGAATATCTGGTCGATGGTGGATTTACCAGGCCTGAAGCCAGACTGATATGGCCAATCAGTTTGTTGACGATGTGTTTCAGTCTTTCGCACAGCACGCTCGATAGAACCTTATATGAAATATTAAGAAGTCTTATCCCACAGTAGTTGGTGCATATCGTGGAATCACCTTTCTTATGGATTGGGCAGAGTACGCTTAGGTTCCAATCACTTGGCATGCTTTCATCCGACCATATTCAGCATAAAAGCTCATGAATGCGTTTTTTGAGCTCTTCGTCTCCGATCTTAAACAACTCAGCAGGCAGGCCATCTGCACCTGCAGCCTTATTGTTTTTCAGCCGAGCAATGGCTGTTAAGACCTCCTCATAGTCGGGCGGCGGTACTTCAACGCCGTCAGTGATTGGGGTTTCCGGAGTGGATTTCGCAGTGGTGGGTTTATTGCCGTCATTGCCATTAACCAGCTTCGAAAAGTGCTCCCTCCATAATCTCATACCCTGAACATCTGTCACCAGATTTCCGTCTTCATCCTTGCAGGAAGAGGCTCCGGTCTTCAAACCATCAGTCAGGCGTCTTATTCTTTCAAAGAAATTGTAAACAATAGATAGTATTTTTTGTAGTTGTCATTTCTAGCATTCCATCATGTGATGGCCACGTGATTAATTTTCTAATGCTTGGTTAGGTTCGGCATGTGGGTATACAGAGGTCATAGCTTATAGTTTCCTAGTCATTTTGGCACTTGCGAAAAAGAAAAAGTTAAACAAAAATTTTGAGAACTAGTTGACAAAATATATGGTGAAACCAGTGTTGATAGTAGAATTCTACCAAACATGGTAAATTTTTTTTTATATTCATTAATGGTGAAATTTTAGAATTGTTACCGATTTGGTAAATTTTTAGTCAAACTTGTTGGTATTCTTTTATTTTAGAAAACTGTCGGGCAAAAAAAAAGGATGACAAGACTGCATCAACAGTTTCAGTGGAGCAGTGATCGGGTTGTAAGTGATGTAACAGCAAGTTTTATAGTAATTATAAGTTTTATCTTGATACATGAAATTTAATTGTGGTTGTTGAATCACTACTTTTAAAGAATTTCAGGAGTTATGTAGTGTACATAACATAACACAAGCAATGTGGCTTTCTCTAGTCTGAAAAATGACATACAAGGTGGACCATTTATAATTTGGAATATGATTTTTGTGTAAAAAAAAATACGAATAATATTTTTCCGATGTGGTTTTATTTTTCGAAAGTGTAATTCTTCCGGTTAATTAGATTACTACTTCTCCCTCCCACCTATCAATCTCCCTTCCAAAAAACACAATGCTCTGCATTCATAGGGGTACCCACTGTGTGTTGACTGCATAAAAAAAAACAAAATTGTGGAACACTATTTCATTCAAATGACTTCCTCTGCTGACCTTGCAATAGCCCATACGATCAACCCAATTTTTCAGAACATTTTCGACTGTATGGAGCTGAACTTGACGGATGGTTGCACCAATTTCGTCCTTAAGATACTTAATCATTGGTGGATGGTTAACTTAACACTTATCTAAACCGGCTCCCCAAATTGATACCACCGGTCCATTAAGGGTGCATTGGCTCCTCAATAATCGTGCATGATTTTCGAGCCCCATATGCAGCAATTTTGCTTATTACCGTAACCACCGACGTCGAAGTGAGCTCGTCAAAAAAAATGATTTTTCGTTAAAAATTTTCATGTTCTTCCAAGCGTCCACGAGCTAACCGAAAACATTGCGACATCAGCAATTTTTCGGCTGTGCACAATGTAGAAGTACGAGAAGGTGTTGTTTTATCCAATAAAAATCCAGTACAATTTCACAAATTGATCCAAAAATTGCGTTGAAGGCGAATTTTTAACACAATAGTCTTACACTTTCGGTTTAAGATTTGCCATTTTAATAGTAAATTTTTATTATTTCCCAAGTGGTTCAAGCGTATATCGATATATTTCGTTAACGACAAATATAAAACTAATTTTCCATCATAATATGAATGACATTAGAGTTGCAAACCCAAAATAACGAGAATTTCAAATTACAAATGTTAAATGGGCCACCTTTTATGTATAAATTACCTTTTTTTTTAAAGTAAAATATTTGTAGTAAATATAATATAATAAATAACTTTTAATTAAACACATTATGAATCTGCAATCATTACCGTTTTTTTTCTGCGACTAACCTTCCTTTTATTACATACAGACGTCATGTGATTCCCATAAAAATGATTTTCCAACTGAACTGGTGGTCAGGATGAGAATCATTGCAAACTAGAGTTGGATTCGGAATGTGAGTATATATGAAAAAGGGTAGATCAATAAGTACCCGTGTTAGGAACGAAGAGGCAAGTTTTTTATAATTTTTTTTCTATTTTTCAACGTAATCTCCTTTTAGTACAATACACTTATCCCAACGTTTCTGCCATTTCTTTAACCCCTCCAAAAAATACGATTTGTCAAACTCTTCTCAATACGATTCTGTCTCGACGATAACCTCCTCGTTTGAGCTGAATTTTTCCCCCCGAGGTACGTTTTCATGTTGGGGAACAGACTAAGTCGCAGGGAGCCAAGTCTGGCGAATACGGTGGGTGCGGCAGCAATTCGTAGTTCAATTCATGCAATTTGGCCGCTATAATTCCGTATTCAACACTCCGCTTATTCAACACTTCATGCTTAACCTATCGTGTAAAATATTAATTACCGTTCCGTACGACACTCCTACGGCCTCTGCTATTTCGCGCACTTTCGTTCGGCGATCAGCGAGAATCATGTCGCGGACCTTTTCAACGATTTTCTGGGCGGCCTGGGCGCTCCTCATCAAAAATAGATGTACGACCACGTTTAAATTCGTTGAACCAATATCTTACGGCTGTCATAGATAGTGTATGGGGACCCTTCCAACTTTGGACAGCATCCAACTTTGCTTTTATTTCTTCGCATGTTTTTCTCTCCAAAAATAAAAAGCGAATTACGGATCGATATTGTTCTTTTTCCATTTTATCGCGAAACACCACAAACGTGTGATACTAATGGCTGCCAAATAAAAACTAAAGTATGAATCAGTTTGAAATTTAGTGTGGTGTCGTGTGACAGATGGCAGTATACGACAGTAATGCAAACTTCCCTCAGCAACGCCACCTGCCTTCACACTCGGGTACTTATTGATCTGTTCTCGTAAACATGAGTTTTTGAATTCACTTTGGTTTCAAATGAAAAAAATAATATGAAAAATATTATAATTTACATTTATTGTTCATTGTTTTTATAAATTCTCTCATAATAATGTACCAACCATAAAAATGCAGCACTGGTGGAAACAGGCAAACAATAAACAATAACAATTTTTCGATTTGTCGAAGATTTTATTAATTGTAGAAAAGGAAATACCTTATTTTAAGCAATATAATTGTAATAAATACGACATAATACATAACTTTTCATTAAATAAAGTCAACAAAATATGAATCTGCGACCATTTCTAAGTTTTTTCTGCCACTATGTGTTATAAAGTACTCAATCTTTTGTTAATCAGAATCGCTCAATAGTTACATTATTTTCGAGTAAACCACAATTTGTTCTAACTCGAATACTCTTACTATGGGTTTCATCACTATCTACAAATAACCTTTCAAAATAGAGCATTTTTAAAGTCTGAAACATAACTGTTTTCGCTGTGGCGTAGAGGTAGTGCGTTGGACTATTATGCAGAGTGTCCGGGGTTCGAATCTCGGCACAGGCCAAAATCAAAAAGTGGAAAAACTGGCAAACCAACAAGAGTAAAAATTTCGTATGAAAAGCTTTTCATTTCGCCGTTCGAATTCGGCATAAAACTTTATGTCCCTTCCATCATTTACTACTACATAAATAACAAAAGTAAAATTTATCTACACTAAATTGTACAACTATTCACATTTTGTAAAATGCATCTCTGAAACACTTTTTTATTTTTCAAAAATGTAAAATGTTGTTCATAGTCGCCGGAATAAAACTATGTACCTTCGTATATATATTTCAACCATGTGGAACCTTTAAGGTTTGATTATGCAAACGTAGTGCAACGTAACGATTGAACTCTACGTTGCGTTACGATTTCGGTAATCACATGTGCGAACTACTCATATAATAGATCGATATTTTACATTTGGCAACCTTACGATACGCTACGTTACGTATGTATAATCAATTCTTATGCTCCGGTTATAATAGTCCTGAGGTGATAATTATAAACTTATGAGGCATTTTTGAGTTTATATGAATTTCTCAATTTTATTTAATAAAACACTGTTTTGAACTATTTTCCTGTGAAGTTTAATATTTCAGCTGTCAAAGTCCCCAAAGTCCAACAGAAAATTAAGTCACATTTTATTACTTCACGTTATTTCACCACACGTGTATTATAACCAGAATACTAAGAAATAAGAAAATGTAAACAAATTGTGTATTATAATTATTTAAGATAATAATTCTCCATAAAATTAAAGTTACCATAATTTTTTGTAAAATAAGATTAACAATAAATTTACTAAATTTTCCCATCAGATTTCATTATTATTTCTTTTATCTACAACGAGGAGTTACAACATTTATTTTGTTTGATTTAGATTTTTCGGGTTGGTGACAAACATTTTTCAAAAAAGGAATACTCACACAAACAGAAAACTGACTACACACAAAAACGCTAGCTCAGAATAAATTTCTGACCGTTCTTGTGCTAAGTAGTTGAAGATATAATATCAACAAATATAAGTATATAGATAGTTGTTTGTATATCTGTTGCAATAACACTATTCAGTGAAAATAAATGAAACATTCTTGTAATGTTACGGGTATAAGTAACTTACATAGATTATTGAAAACACAAAGAAATGCCGATAAGATCACTGATGAGGAATCATGGCTGGTTCAGCAACGATCGTCTGATCTGCCTGTACTACATATATACATACATGTATTCTCTCTATTGCAAAAATTTTCATAGTAGCCCGCAATAATTGATATATACATAGAATATACTCTAAGTGATGAACTTGTCAAAAAAAAAGAAAATTATTTTCCAAATTTAAAAATAATAACAAAACAAAAATTAATAAAATTAATTTATTTATTATTTCTCTTTGCATAATTTACTGATAAATGTGCGGAGAAAAAGAGCTGGATAAAACAGAAACATCAAGAAACTTTGCAAATCATTTGCATCTTTTCATAATTTTTTCAGTTTTCTGAAACAGAAAATTCTGGCAATTTCCGCAAATTTGCGGAACGTAAAGTGGCTAGTGAAATAGGGCCCAGGTGTATTTTTCAGAGCTAATACTACGTACACACTACGGCATAAATTACTTCACCTTAATCAACTTCGTTCATACTAGCTGTTCGTAATTTATTTTGACAGTTTGGTGTCAACTCGCATATTTATTATTTTGTGGCAAAAGGTTAAAGTAAGTATTCAATCGCAAGACATTCAAATGAATTTGAATAATTTTTATTTTTTTTTAGCATGTCCGACCAGGAGAAATTGTTAAGTATATTCTGCTACAAAGCCGGCGTTCTGTACTCATGCAAAAGTTGATATTCTTGAGAAAAAAGCAATTGACATTGTTCCAAATATCACAAAATCTTCGAACGCAAGTCCGCTTATGTTGGGCAAAGGTCTGTAACATTTTTGAATTCAGCAATTGTTATAGCAACGAACACAGACATTTTGGGAGGTCGATTGCGCAGTGAACGACAAAGCTTTTTTTAAAAATAATTTTAGAATGAGTCGGAGCTCATTCGACGCTTTGTGCCAGATGTTGCGGTCATTGGATAAACAAGACACCATCCTTCGAAAGGCCATACCCCTACAAAAGCGGGTTGCCATAGCATTATATGCACTGGGATCGTCCGCAGAATACCGCGCCAATGGTAATATGTTCGGACTTGGAATCAGAATTGTTTACTTTAATCGGTGGAATTTTGAGGTATTTTGTACATTTCCAGAGAGAGTAGTCTGTTGATTTTTCGTTTGTTTATAGACTATCTACTTATTAAATGAATCATTGTCAAAATTACTGATTTCTTGTTTAAGTTCTTTAGTCATTTTATTTAACTTGGCTTTGTCAACTGATGATCGCGCTTGCGAAGATTACGTTTCTTCCGAATTATTTATCTAATTTCACTTGGATAATTTTGTGCTAAGTTTTTACTTTTCATATTAGGTGTATTAGCCCATGCAGCTTTTTGTAGTATTTGGGTAAATTTTCCAGCTGATCTACTGATTCTAACTCATTATTAAGGCCTAGTTCTTGGTCTAAAATTAGCTTAAAGTATTAGCTTTCAAATCTGTGAATTTGTTTTTTAAATACGGAGACGGCTGATTAAAAGTCAATGAGTCGCCAAGTTTAAGAAGACGATCAGAGTTTAAATTTATACCATTGCCGATTCGTAAGAACTTTGTGGACATTTTTCTTAGGTTAAAAAATCTATTAGGTTCGGAATTTTATTTGGATCTGCAGGCCAATAAGTTGGAGTTCCAGATGATAAGAATTCGCATTGGGTGGATTGAGCAGCATTGCACAGTTCTCGGCCGTTAGTTGTTATGAGCCTTGAGCCCCAATAGACATTGCATTAAAATTTCCACTAATAATATACTTTCGCCGAAGTGCTTTATATTTATTTCATTTAATAGCATGTCTTGGTGTATTATAAAGAGCAGTAATGCTAATAGGCTGCCCATTAGTTTCTATAATAATTGTCGTGGCTTGAAATTCTTCAGAACTATATCCTTCAACTTCAGCTTATATCCTTCATAGTGTTTTATATTTTTTCTGACAATAACCGCAGTTCCTCCTCGAGTACAATTATTTGGATGTATGAAGGGTAAATATCATAGTTTTTTAGTTTGAAAACCATTTGATTAGTGAAATGGGTCTCAGCAATCAGGCATATTCCTACATTTCGTGTTTTTAAAATCACTTCTAATTCATCCTTCTGTTTAAGCAGACTATTGGAATTCCAGAGCATTATTTTTATAGTCTTATACATTGTTATGAGTGTTTAAAATTTTTGATTTTTGTTGTATGTTAATGGTTTTTCTAATTTTTTGTTGAAGTCATCTTGCTTATCTAGTTTTACAAGGATTACGGATAGATGCTTGTAACATCTTTATTACTTTTTGAATTATGGCGTTGAACTAAGTATTTGAGCATAAGAAAATCTAGCACCTGATTGTTTATCAGAGTTTTCTTGGTTGCCTTTAACTTTTCGGGGCTCTATGGAATTAAGATTACGGATTTTATTATTGATATTATTATTTTTTTTATCATGCCTTTTTTTTGTAATTGTATAGTTACAATACAACAGCGATAGCTAGCTGGGTGAGACTCGCCGCAATTGCAATATTTAGGCTTTTCAGTCGAAAGTTTAGTGCATTCGGAAGTGTTATGTCTGCCTCCACACTTAACATACCTGGGTGGTTTGCCATAGTAGATTGACAGGTTCTGCAATGAGGGATTAATTTCTTTAATTTTAAAATAATATAATAATATTTTTAATGACAATAATGGCAATTGTACTGAGAATAGTTTTAATTTGTAAGTCTTTTTGATGTGTTCAGAGGCATTGAAAGTTAATAGAAACATATCTAATGGTTCTTTGGTTTTCCATTTAATTTTGATGACTGCAGATATAACTTCAAAACCCTGATCTTTTTAGTTAGCTACTATCATTTAAGGTCTGCATGAATGGTTTAAATTTTTATATTCAAAATATTTTACGAATGAAATTTCAATATGCAGTAGAACTGGCGCGTATTGAATTTTTACATTATCGCTCTCTCTCTCAATTTTTCGTTTTATATTGAAGCAACAACAACTCATGCCCATGATTTGACCGTGACCGTCTTCATAACAAGGCACTACCTCGTAAACCGTGCAAATATTTGCATGTTTGCCAAACGAGTTTTACCGGCAATCGCGTAAATCGCATGATGAATTGCAACCAAGAGATGCCATGCTATAATTGTTGAACAAGTGGCGTTCTGATTTTGACTGTGAATTTTAAAGTAATAAGTATAATAATTAGTTAAGCTTTTCACTTTATGCAATTTTACTCTTTTTTACTTAATTTTGCAGCAGAGTAAAACAACTGTGTTTTGTACAGGGTTGAATACTCAATCGCCCAAGTTTACAAAATCATTTGCGAATTGAATTCTTCGTGCAAACTTGGTTTATGTAAAGAATTTTGCATACAAATTTTATCAGCTGATTTACGAGCTCATAAACTTATGCGGTTACGTGGTTGTGAGGTTTCGCAATCAGTGGAAACCATAACTTTTGTTTGCTTGTTTCGCATTTTGCGAAAATAAATGGTCTAAAGTGACCGATGCCTGCGGAATCGGATTTGAATCCGTTAAAATTTCATAACAGTGCGTGCATTCCGAGTTTATCAATTATTCAACATATTCTAATCAGAATCCGGCAGCGATCGGAATCAAAGAGCGGGACAAATACATATATGAAAGTGCTTACGGTAAATATTTAAAAAGAACTTGCAGTTTTATACATAAAAAAAGTAGGTTTTCATAAATTTGAAAATAAAAAAAAATAAAAGGAATCGTTTATCCCTAATGGCTTAAAATTGAAGGATTTTTTTTAAATGCGTCGATACATTCAGGTTTAAAAACAGAATTTTAGCCTTGGAATTAGAATAACAGCTTTTGATATTTTTAGTTTAATAACAAAATATATTAAAATTTATCTATTTTGAAGAAAGCTACACATTTTTCTTATAGTACTACTTAATACAAATTTATATTTCCTCCAGTTTTTATACCCACAAACTATGTACAGGGTATATGGATCGAGTACCGGCTGTTTGTAACGCCCACCATTAGGCGTCATAGGTATAAACATACTTGCGTATGTACATACGGTGACCATTTATAATTTTGAATTTGGTTTTGGTGTAATAAGGAATGAATAATAATATTTTCAATGTGGTTTTTATTATTCGGAAGTTCAATTCTTCAGGGTAATTGTGGAAAACTATAGAATTTAAATTCCTTCCTCGACTGTATGGAGCTGTAATCGACCGATGGCTGGATCACTTTCGTCCTTAAGAGCTTCAATCGTTGCTGGATGGTCACAAATAATCAAATTGCAACTTTTTGCTAATAACGGCTAATAACGCTATCTTCAAACTTCCTAAGCAAAAGATCAATTGTTGCATGGCTTGTGTGATACGGCGTGTCATCCTGTTGGAACCAAATGTTGTCTACAAGAACTCCAGAACCCAATTAGCGAACCGAAAACGTTACGGATGGTCATATGGTTTCAGCTGTTGTATCTATTCAACTTTGAACGGCTTAATTCCGAGGTCTTTACGTAAAATTCGCAACAAAGAAGTGCGTGAAATGTTCAATTCCGTACGAGAACGTGTTTATCCAATAAAAATCCAGTTTCACGCACACGTTTAATACTTAAGTTGTACCACATATAGCGTGGAAGAAGCTTCTCCACTACCGAATTTTGAACGTAATTTCCTTACACTTTTAGTAGAAGATTCGTCATATTGCAAGTAAATTTTACAGTATTCCCCAACGTTGTTCAAACGTATATAGACCCATTTCCTAACCTCAAATATTGGGTCATAGAAAAAGTATCCGCGGTTTTTTGGTACATATCTGAGCAAAAATTTTCTTTGAAAATCAATTTTAATCAGTATATATGGGTCAATATTATTAATGACCTTTTGCCATTTTGGGTAGTTTCATAATTCCATCAGTGTAGAATTTCATTTGTTTGTCGGCGGGAAACTTGATCTAGTGATTTTAAGCGGCTCCTAGTTTGGTCAAATCTTTACCATTAAGAATGTTTTGCAGAAACCGAATTTGATAATCAGACAATGCAAGTTCCGGACTATACGATGAATGCGTTAGAACTTCCCAACCAAGTTCAGTACATTTGTTTAGAGTCATCAAAGAAATGTGTGGCCTGGGATTGTCATGATGGAACACAACTACTTTCCTGTTGGCCAATTCTGGTCGCTTCTCCTTCATTGTTTCATTCAGTTGAGAACCGAATTAACCGTTGCACTTGGCTGGAGCAGCACGTAATGGACAATCCCCTTCCAATCCCACAAATCACACAACATAACTTTGTTTGCCGTTAATCCAACCGTAATCCCTTTCGTTGGATATTCTCGCCCGAAATGATTCGCTTAAATGGTTCGATTTCGTAGCCTTTCAGCAGCATTTCACTGATGGTAATTCAATCAAATTTCTTTCCGTTAATTCATGTGGTACTCAAACATCGAGCGTTTTTGCGTAGCTTTTCGCTCTCTTTAAATGATTCTAAACTGTTATGTAGTTGATGTTTAGGGCCTTTGCTATCTCCTGACAGTTTGCGTGTCGATCTTGCTTCACCAATTGCAAAATTTCAAAATTTTCAGAGACTTTCACATTCATCTTTAATATCGATATTTTCGGAGGGGAATCGAGCAATTACTACATCCTCACCGTAAACCACAAAAAGTTTTCGGCATGTTTTTGCAGCGGGCTTAACTTTTCTATAGTATTAAAGCATCACATAGCGTATTCCTTCAGATATTTCACTCATTTTCAAATAAATGTAACTTTTTACAATAGCGACACAACACAAAATATAGCCTGAAATATTATCTTTCAAACATATGTTCGTTTGACATAATCGGACTAGTGTTGCCAGATTTATGGGTAAAAACACCAACAACCGCGGATACTTTTTATATGCTCCAATATAAAACCAATTTACGACCAATTTTTCGCCACCACCTATTTTAAAAGTTTCCCCAAGAGTGTTTCAGAGCAAAAAAAAATGTCCCCTATGTGGTCATGAAAATCACTTTTGCGATAACTTTGATATCTGTTTGTCAAGTTTAAGGCTCTCTATGGGAGAGCCTCTCTATGGGAACGACTTTTAATAATTTTGGCTTTTTTAACAAAAAAAAGGGTTTACTAGAATTTTTGCTTTTAATAATATTACTGCTATCAAAAATTTATTAAACACTTGCGAATTTTTCTTTATTTTTCATTCGTACACAAAAAAGTTATGGCGGATAAAATTGTTTATAGCCCGATAACGCGGTTCTATAGACATAAGCTATAAAACAAAACTAGTTTGTTACGTATGTTGTGATAGAAATATAAATAAGCTCATTGTGGTCACCACACTGTTCCCACCATTTGGAGAAGGTCCAAAGTACTAAACCACGGGATAGGAGAAGAGCCGGCCGTAACCACAGAAGAAGTCAAACCAAGTAAGCAACCAGACCAGCCTTCTGCTTATCAACCGCTTTGAATGCTCTATTCCTTAGACAAGATACTTTAGCTGTTAATCGTCAACCGCTTACAAGAAATGCTTTAAATTCCTGAGGGCTTAGTTGATGTCCATTTCGGATTCCGGCAAGGAAAATCGACTGTCGACGCGGTTTGTTCTTTAAGTGAGTTCTGTACTGATGATTCTTGTTTTTCAATATTTTCTATTTGTCGATTAATCAAGTCTGCGTCCTGGGCGCTTATATTCCCTGTAATAAATTTGATTGTGCTGTGTTGATCTCTGTTAAAGGGTTTTAGTATTTGTAGTTTGTTACATACTGTTTTTAGTTTCAGTTTTGTTATTTGTAGGTTGTTCTTTTGAATGTTTTGTTTTTCAAATATCTCCACTGACTGTGCTATTTTATTGATGTTGGTATTATATTCCTCTAGGTCTACTATGTGAAGTAGGTTGTTGTATGTTATTTGTTTTGCTGTCCCGAATCGTAGTGGCATGATTCCGTGGTGGTTTGTTAGGTCAGTTATTTCTAGTTGTTGGGCCCCCGCTGTGTGTATCCTAAGGAAATTCTGTGATTAGTATAGGTGTTTGGCACTGGTTTTCTTAAGAGCTTCCTAATTGATTCCTATAGGTTTCTGTTTCTACAGTGGTTTTTGTTTTTATGAAATTTTTCTGGTGGTTACAGCGAGATGCATTTCCTGTGTAATTCTTTGAAAATTTGTCTGGGATTAAATTTTTTGTTTACTGTTTGCCGTTTTCTGGTGTACTTTCGTTTCCGTTGGATACGCGCCTTGGGTAGCTTTTTATTTGTACCTGTTAATAGGGCTTGTTATTATGTTTAGTTTTGTGTTTAGTGAATCGGTTAGTTATTTTACTGCGTCTGCATTCCTTTCTAAAGATGCTTTCGCCCCGTTTAAGTACTTGGGATCTTCTCTATTTTTGTTTAAATTGTCTCTCCTATTTGTTTTTCTAGCGAGTGTTTTATTTTTGGATATAGAATTTTTTGAAATTGATTAATTTTTCTAGGTAATCGTGTTCTAAGTTGAATGTTCCATTGTTGTTGAATTTGGATGATCTGTCCTGGAAAAGTTCCTGCGGGGTAAGTTTAAGTAGTTGCCGAATGTGTCGCGTTGTTGTAAATGATTAGGGTTTCGTTTAGCATATCTTCGTGGTCCAGATCTAATTTGTGTTCTTTTCTTTTAGCTAATATGATCCGGTAGATTTCCGTTAGTGTGGAGTGTAATCTCAAAACTGGTGGGTTGCTTGATGTTTGTTGGAAGGACGTTACATGTAAGTTGATTTTATATTGATTACAGTAATCGTTAAGAAGGTTGCTGGTAATCTCCGACGCAGATGATTGTTTTCGGAATGCCCTATATGCAGATGAAGTTTTTCATTGCTTTTGTTACGGCAATGCTAGTTCTGTTAGGGAGGTTTTGTGCTGAGGAAAACTTCAACAGTTTGTCTATGATTGTCAAGATTTGGTTTTTATTAAGTGTATATATGTCTATGTGTAGTATGTCTAGTGGTTTAGATGGGGTCTCGGGTTTTTTCAAATTTGGGTTTCGGCGGTTGCCTATCGTATTTGAGTGTTCTGCATTTTTCGCAGTTGTTTTTAGTTTTCGTTATAAGTTCCTTCATTAGTGGGAAGTAGTAGGTACGTCTTACTTGCAATAGTGTTTCATTATTCTCATGGTAGTCCTTGATTTTTGATCTTGATCATCGTTTGATCTGAAGTCGGTTAGTTTTGTTGTGCAGCGTAGGACCTTAAAGGTTTTATGTTTCAAAAAATATTAAGAGTATGTGTTTTGTACAATTCAAAAGATTTCGTCGGTCGTGTAAAATGGTTGTTAGTTTGTTGGGTGGGCAAAATTTCTTTATAATTTCGATTGTTGTTTGTTCGTCGAAGTATGGTATAGTTCTTCTTTGTTTATTTCGGAAAATTGTCTCTAAGATCATTGGTGAACCTGATTGATTTTGCTCTAATATTAGTTGTAGGTTAGAGTCGTTTAGGGGTCTTTCTGAAATGTATATGCCATCATCCAGGATTTCGGCTGTGAAGTGGATGGTGGGGCCGTGCGTTCCTTGGATCAAGGCTGTTTCGTTAAGGAACGTTTCGATTTCATTATTTGGTATAACGTCGTCAATTTTTATTCTACCTAGTGCGTCCGCATTGGTGTTTATTTTACCTTTTTTATAGACGATTTCGTAATCGAATTCTTCTAATCTTAACCTCCATCTACGAGTTTTGAGTTCGGTTCATTCAGGCTAAATAACCATGTTAAGGGTCTGTGTGTAACTAGTTTGAATTTTCGACCGAATAGGTACGGTCTGAAGTGCCCAAATGATAGCTACCAATTATTTTTCTATAGTACTGTTATTGGATTCGTGTTTATTGAGTGTCCTGCTGGCGTAATAGATCGGTTTGTCGTTCCCGATAGTGCCTTGGGACAGAATTGCGCCTAATGCTACATTGCTGGCATCTGTTGTGAGCACAAAAGGTTTGGTGAAGTCTGGGTATTGTAAGATTGGGTCGTTCATGAGAAGGTCTTTTCACATTTCGAATGTGTTGACGTATGGCCCTATGAGTTCTACCGTTTTATCCTTTTTGAGGCATGAGGTGAGTGGTTTGACTACTTTTGCAAAATCTTTTATAAATGTCTTATATTAGCCCAATAGACCCAAGGAAGCTTTTTTTTTGGTATTTGGGGATGGAGAAGTTCTTTATCGCGTGGATTTTGTTGGGGTTGGGTTTTATTCCTTCGGTGGTCACTATGAATCCCAAAAATACGATTTCCCTTTTAATTAATCCGATTTGTTCATTTGTACCTTGAAGTTAGCGTCCCGCAATTGGTTGAATATTTGTTTTAGGTTTTGAGTGTTTTCCTTTAAGGAGGTTTAGTAGATGATAATATCATCAAGATAGACTAGGCATGTTTTACCAATTACGTTTCTTAGCACGTTGTCCATGACTCTTTGGAAGGCTGATGGGGAATTTTTTAGGCCGAAAGGCATTCTTACGTATTCGTAGTGTCTACCCTCAACTGAAAAGCAGTTTTTTGTATGTCAATAAGGTTCATCTCAATTTGGTGGAAACCGCTAGCGAAATCCAAAGTTAAAAAATATAAGCATTTTCCAAGTTTGTCCACGATATCCGCAATATTTGGAATTGGATAAGGGTCTGAAACAGTTTTTTCGTTTAGTTTGCGATAATCAATGACCAGTCGCCATTTTTGTTTACCGCTTGCGTCTTTCTTTTTTGGCATTACCAATACTAGTTATACCCTGGTTTAACATGCTTTCAATCTGTTTGGTCACCTCTGCTTTGTGTATGTACGGGTACCAATATGATTTGTTATGTATTGGTATGTCGTCTGTTGTTATTATAATATGTTTTACGTTGTTTGTGAATGTCAATGTTTGTCTGTCTCTGAAGAAGATGTCATGGTAAGATTTATACAGAGTAATGAGTCTTCTTTTTCTTCCTCATTCAAATGTTCAGTCCGAATTATATCCGCAATATTTTTTAATTTTGAAGGTTGTGGTCCCGTTATGTCCCAGTTGTTAATTTCAATGAATTCAAAAACGTGGTATGGTTCTACTTTTAAGGGTTGTTCTAAGAAGAGTATTTGATCCTTGTCTGAATTGATTTGTACTTAAATTTCACTAAACCAGTTTTTGGCAGTGTATAAACCGTCAGAAGTAAGGAGAAAGGGTGCAAGATTTATTGAATTTACGAGTATGTTCCCAATTTCAATGTCAATCGGAATCTTTACCATTGTTTTTGATTTTGAGGGGATTAGTAGTGTGCCTGATGTGTAATTTGGTCTTAATTTAAGTGGTATTAGTGCATTTTCTGTTTTCAATGTGTTTAATTCAGAAATGAATTATTTAAAGGAAAGATTGAAAATTAAAACGTATTTAATATTTACAAATTTATTGGAATGAAAATTGTGCAATCAATATATTGAAGAGCCTAACCGACCGGTGGGAAAGTGTTCTAGAGAATAACTAACCGAAAGCAATAGCAAGCAAAGAAATAGAATGAAAAGAAACAAGGATAGAGAAAATAAATAGAAATGAAAAGGTGCATTAGGGTGGCTTAAACATCCCGGCCCCCTTGTGTAAAATTAAATGCCTTCTTCAGACGCTGCAGGGTCCTTATGCTGTCACCGAACAACTCCTTGACTGTGTGTCTTCAGAAGTGGGACGTCTCGAGACTGCGGATGGTACGGATGGCGGCATTAGCAGGATGTGCCGGAACGACGGCATTGGCTGGTCTTTGACCGGGAACAACGATCACCACTGCGGAGTGAGTCATGTTGAGCTGTGTTGCACAACCTTCGTCTACGGACTGGAACTGTGGAGTGCGGGAAAGATGCACAGATTAGTAGGGAAACAATCAACGGTAAATTACAGCGCTCAAGGGGGAGAGCAGCCATAATTTGGGTCCGCCTTGTCTGCTTGCAGGTAGTACAAGCTTTGCAGTGGAAAATGCACATTTTTATTGTTAGTATTATGCGAGGAAGAAATATTCCTGCCTCACCATGCGAAGCATGAGGCTGACTTCGGCATGGAGGAGCATATTATGGAGAAATTACAAATACAATAGCGAGAATTCTCGGGAATGATGATAGGATGTCGGTCATTGTAGCTAAGAGCGGCATGAGCGAGACGACCATTCACTCTGAGAATATTCTCCTTGTCTAGAAAAGGATTTAACACGAGAAGAGTGCTTTTCTTTTCTATTGGTTTTGCATCGAGTAATGATGCCTTTTCTAATAGATAATTTCGATAATTTGTTCCAGGGAGGGAGGAAAAGAGGGCCACAAAGTCGTGTTTTCCTACGGAGAGTTGTAACCGCAGAAAGTGTTTGCCACCTTAACCTTTTGCCATCAAAAGATAAGGATCGGAATTGTCCTTCTCTTGAGTGAGGACAAAAGGAAAGCACATCAAGCTTCTACAAGTAACAAAGTTCGGGAAGTTGAACTTGAGTACTCTGCGAGGACTGCCTCCACTGAGGGACATTGCTGTTGTCTATGGCGGAAAGTTTCTCTAAGAAACTGTTTCTTGTATGGACGGAATACTTTATGTATTAGTCTCAAACCGTGCCTGCTAATCAGAGCTGATAGTGTGAGATCTTCGCTCGTTTCATAAGAGGCGATAGCCACCCTGCCGGGTCGAAACAGTTTGGCAACCGAACAAAAAGTTTGTCGCTTTGTGGCAGAAGTTAGCACCGGAATGGAAGGAATGGTATGGGCTAATGAATTTATAACATTTATTTTTTGTCTTTGTACAAAATCAACATATTTATATATTATATATAATAATTTTAATGAAAAACTAATAAAAATCCATAATTTAATCAGTTAGAGTGTAACTAAATTTTTGGCACACAGTGTAATATTTTTTTACTGGTTGATCGTTTAGAGGTAAACGAATATAGCACAAAAGAAAATAGCAAGGAACTTTCTGTACAGCAATAAGTGAATATTTGTTGTTGTACACAGAATAGCTTTTCACTTCGCCGTTCGGATTCGGCATTAAACTGTAGGTCCCTTCCATTCATGTACAAATATAACACGCACAACATGAGTGGATGCGAAAAGCTCGGCCTAGGCCCTCCATGGGCTGTTGTGCCATTAAAAGTAAGTAAAAGTAAGTAAAGTACACAGAATATTTGTACGATCGACCCAATATTTTATAAAATAATATATTAAATTTATACACAATATTTTAAATATGGGAGAACTTAAAATATTATGTATAGTAAGTTACAAGTAAAATTTATGGGAAAAAATAAGTTGTACTTACTTATATGGAAAAAAAGGGAGGTAATTTTTTCCTTTGGGTCTACTTGCTGTTCTGTTGTGTGCGATTTTGTAGTGGTTGATTTTTTGTTATTATTGTTGCACTTTTTTGTTATTTGTTAAAGCGTTGGATCACTTTATGGTTCGAAGAACCATGTTTATTTCGGTTTATTTATTTAAAGGAAACACATTTAAAGGAAAGATTGAAAATTAAACACTGAGAATTCGTATTCAATATTTAACATTTACAAATTTATTGGAATGAAAATTGTACAATAAATATATTGAAGAGCCTAACCGACCGGTGTGAAAGTGTTCTAGAGAAGAACTAACAGAAAGCAAAGCAAGAAAAGAAATAGAATGAAAAGAAACAAGGATAGAGAAAATAAACAGAGGTGCATTAGGGTGGCTTAAACACAGTGTATGTGTTGATAAGTCTATGTTTGCTTTTAGTTACCTCAATATATCGACGCCTAATAGGCCGTCGAAATATTTATGAAATTTAAATATTAGAAACGTAAAATGACCAATGTCTTTGAATTCGGTGAATAGTGGGATTTCGGCTTTTCGGTTTATTTGGTACTTGTTAAGGACTGTAGTAATTGTAATGGGTTTGCAATTTATTTGGGATTGCAATTGGGGGGCCTGGGGCGTAGGACACGAGGTAACAGTCGCAAGTGCGCCCATGGTCGATCCTTGCGCTTCTACTTTTGAAATCGACACACAGCCTCCTCGTGGCGTCCCCTGGATAGCGATCTGACAACCGTCAGTGAGTTAACTAATGTGTGCGGCGGGCTTCTCCATGGCCTTGAATGAATGGTTGTGCGTCGGGCTTGGAACCCACCACGTTAAAATACCCACCAATGAATCCTCAAAATAAGCCTCGGATTCAGACCACTACTTGGTTGCAGCCAAGGTCTGCAAACGTGTATGTGTAGCAAATCGCGTACGCATAGGTACAAAGAGAAAGCTGGATGTCGAAAAGCTGCAATCACAACAGACAGCCAAAGTCTTTGCCAACCAACTTGCACTTCTCCTTTCGCAAAACACCCCTCAACTTGATGATATATGCGCGCAGTGGACGCACATTTCCCGCTCTATGCGTACGGCTGCCGAAGAGGTGCTAGGCTACCACCGTCGACGGAGAAATATATGGTACGACCAAGAGTGTCGCGATGCTTCTGAAGCAAAAAACGCTGTTTACAAAGCCACCCTGTAGTCAGTTGCAACGCGAGCTGCTAAGGATCGATATAGAGAGTTGAGGAGGGAGGAGAAACGTCTTTTCAGGCTCAAGAAAAGAGATGAAGTAAGACGCGAGTTGAATGGTATTGAAATGTTGCGGGACAGGAACGAGGTCCGAAAATTCTTTCGAAGAATAAGACGCCTGACTGATGGTTTGAAGACCGGGGCCTCTTCCTGCAAGGATGAAGACTGATCTGCTGACAGATATCCAGGGCATGTTGAGATTATGGAGGGAGCACTTTTCGCAGCTGCTTAATGGCAATGACGGCAATAATCACACCACTGCGGAATCCACTCCGGAAACCCCAATCACTGATGGCGTTGAAGTACCGCCGCCCGACTATGAAGAGGTCTTAACCGACATTGCTCGGCTGAAAAACAATAAGGCTGCAGGTGCAGATGGCCTGCCTGCTGAGTTGTTTAAGACCGGAGGCGAAGAGCTCAAAAAATGCATGCATGAGCTTCTACGCAGAATATGGTCGGATGAAAAGCATGCCAAGTGATTGCAACCTCATCTTAATCTGCCCAATCCATAAGAAAGGTATTCCACGATCTGCGCCAACTACCGTGGGATAAGACTTTTTAATATTTCATATAAGGTTCTATCGAGCGTACTGTGCGAAAGACTGAAACACATCGTCAACAAACTGATTGGACCTTATCAGTGTGGCTTCAGGCCTGGTAAATCCACCATCGACCAGATATTCACACTACGCCAAATCCTGGAAAAGACCGCCTTCGACAGCACGATTAGGGATCACTTGTACGCCGCAATGTCTGATTTTGGTATCCCTGCAAAGCTCATTCGCCTTTGCAAAATGACACTGACCAACACCACCAGCGCAGTGAAAATTGGGACAGACCTCTCCGCACTATTTGATACTTAAAGAGGTTTCAGACAAGGTGACTCCCTATCGTGCGACTTCTTTAACCTTATGCTGGAAAAAATAATGCGAGCTGTGAACATCGACATCTCTGGCACTATCTTCTACAAGAGTGTGATGCTGCTAGCATACGCTGATGATATTGATATCATTGGCAAAAACGCTCGAGCAGTCAGTACAGCATATTACAACCTGGAAAGGGAGTCTCGTCAAGTGGGTCTAGCGGTGAACGAGGACAAAACGAAATACCTTGTGTCAACAAACAAAGAGTCATGGAGTCTTGGACAAAATGTTACTGTTGACAATTATACTTTTGAAGTCGTCAAGGATTTCGTATATCTAGGATCCAGCGTACACACCAACAATAATGTCAGCCTTGAGATCAAGCGGACACTAACTCTTGCCAACAGGTGTTACTACGGGCTCAGTAGGCAATTGAGAAGTAGAGCCCTCTCTCGACCGACGAAAATAACGCTCTATAAGTCCCTCATCCTTTCTGTCCTAATATATAGCGCAGAGACGTGGACATTGACCATCAATGATGAGACGCTGTTAGGAGCGTTCGAGAGGAAGATACTCCGTAAGATCTATGGTCCAGTATGCTGGACGACGTGTATCGAATAAGATTAGCTGTATGAGCTGACATAGTCAAGCGTATATATATAATCCAGCGGCTTCGCTGGCTGTGTCATGTCGAGCGAATGGAAGAAAGCACTCCGACTAGAAGGGTGTTTTATTCGAACCACGGTGGAGGAACACGCAGAAGGGGACATCCTAATCTCCGTTGGAAAGACCAGGTGCTGGGAAAATTGACTGCCTTATCAAATGGCGCCAGCGCGCGCATAGCAGAGTTGACTGGCGAAGCTTTGTAGAGGCGGCCAAGACTAATCATCGGTTGTAGTGCCAGTTAAGTAAGTAAGTAAGTAATTGGATAAATTCGGGACTAAAAAATGATGATGAAGCTCTTGTGTCTATTAAGAATCTTAAAGGTCGTCCGAATGTTGACGAAATATTAATGTAGGGTAGCGCGTGGCCATGTGTATTTATGTCTATGTACCCTGTTGGTTGCTCTAGGCAGGTATACGAAAATTTTGACTTTCGTCAATGTTATTTTTGTCTATTCTTTCGTCCTTTTCCTCCTGCTGTCGTTCTTTTACAATCTAATTCCAGTTAAATTTAATTGCTTAAATTAACAATTTTATTCATTTCATTTCTTATTTGCTAATTTTACAATATTTGGAATTGTCGACTTAACAATTTTTATAAATGCTTATACTATTTTCTGCTTGGTATCTTGTCTGCGTTCGTTGTTCTCGTGGGCTTCGGTAGTGCGTTTGTTGTTGTTGGCGGTGTTGGCGCGGATGTAACTCGCGCGACTGTGTGCCACTTGTGGACAAAAATTAAAAAATACCCAAAATAGGTATCGAGGAAAACTTGGCCAACTTATTGATTATTATAAAAGTTAAACTGACAAAGGTATTGATGAGGGTACTCTTCTAAGATTGACGATGTTGGAGATTAAATTCAGAAAACTTTGGCAGGAGTCTAGTAGAACTTATATTAAATTTATTAATAAATACTCCAATTAGCTTGAAAGTGATTTTATGTCTAGCAGTAGTCGTTCCTTACGCATTTCTAAAATATAGTTATATATATCATGAGGCAGGGTATTTTTTTTTTAATGAAACGTAATTTTTTGTTTTTTATACTTTTTTACTATTGCTTGTTTTTTTTATGTTAAGAAATAAAGAACTTTAAATCGTAAGCATGGCTAATGAAAAAGGTAGTATGTGAAATTTCAATTGGATCGGTAAATATTTTTCAGAATATTGTTTTGACAAATATTTTTATAAATTACCTGGCGCCGATTTTGTCTGATTCTGTTTAAACTTACCTACAAAAATAGTGTGTTACCATAAATTCGAATTGGATTGGTAAAATATTTTTCAAGATATTGATGTTTAAAATATTTTTGTGTTTCTCGTCTGTTTAAATCTCAACAGAATTCTTATATTAACCAACAAACAACGTGTGCCAAGTTTCATTGAAATCGGACAATGTCTACTATTTTTTCCATCAGCCCTATGAAAGTCATACACTCTGTAACGTCACAAGTGGAATGAGGTGGAGATAGAACTACAAGAAGTACTGTACGGTAGTAACACTTGACGTTATGCACTTACAAATGTGCGTACAGCGAAGTATCTACTAGTAAGAATTATTTTAAATTATTTTGAAGACAGAGTGCTGCTAAACGATACAGATGATAGTGTGATGCACTACAGGCTTTCGCGAGGCTATGTGAGGTCTTCATGTTCAAAGCAGGTGACAATGAGATAATTTCCAACCGCATATTAGATATTTTGGTGTACGTATTGACACTTGAATTTCATTTACGGATCATTTGGCTGTGGTTAATGACAAAGCTGCAAAGGTAAATGGAGCTTTGTCTAGTAGCTTTGGAGTATCATGGCGAATCTAGTTGAACCACGTGCAAGTGAACGGAAGTTGATATCAGCAGTTACAAGTTCTAATGTACTCTGCCCCGATTTGAGTTGTCGCAATTTCGAGTTGACGTATAAGGTTACGGACATGTCTGGTTTCCGGTCGACATACGAACGCACTACGGTTTATGAGCACCAGCGGTTTCCGTACAGTTTCTGATGACGCGATACTGGTTATTGCGAGTATGCCACCTATAGATATTTTGGCGCGCGAATAACAGCGCATAGACACAACGGGTTCAGATGCATCGAAGTATCCATGAATGGCAGAAAAGGTCTGAAAGATCAGAGAAGGGGGATGGACGTTTTCCCTGATTCCGTTTCTGGATAGATGGTTTGACCGCAAGCATTGAGAAGTTGACTTCTCTCTGACGTAGCTGTCAGCTGTTAAGCTGACATGTATGTGTTAAACAATATCTCTATCGCTTTAATCACGACGAAAATCCGATTTGATCTAATTACCGCAAAGAAATTTAAAACGCTCGATATCCTTCTATACTGCCCCCGCTTCATTAACGAGGGAGACGAGATCACCGAAGCGTTCGGCGTAGCCCCTACGATAGCGAACTTATGAGTAACCCCATATGAGTAACTCAGCTCAGAAATGGCAGTCTGTACAAGAATCAGCAGCAAAAATAATGATAGCGCTTCATGTTACTGGGCGGCAAAGGTCGATGGAACGAAGGAACCAAAGTATCAATGACCCTATCTCACAATAATAAATAAATAGATAAACTTTTTCCGGTCATGGCCACGTTACGAATTTTTATGTGATATTTTAGAACTGAATATTAAAAAGAGTTCAAAATGCCAAATTAATTGTGCCACGAAGTTTAATTTTTTTTTATAAAATGTCTGCATCATTGTTTGTGCGCATTGACTTGCTGTCGAAAGATAATTACGATACGTGCCAGTTGAAGCGCTTCTCACCTTGAAAGACTTGAACATGTCACTGGCAAAGTGATAAAGACTGAGATTGCAGGCGATGAGTTAAGCATTTGGTCAACTCAGGACAAAAAGACAAAGCTGATTTGACTTTAAAGGGATTTATGCTTCTAAGTGGCTATAGAAAGAGAGCAAATGAGAGCAAATGGCAAATTTTTTGATGCTGTCGATAAGCTTGAACTCATAAGTGTCGATATTAATAAAGACCTATTGACTATTATTCTGCTGTATAGTCTCTCATCATCTTTCAGGAATTTCCGTTGAGCAATTGAGTCCGCACAGCAGAAGCGCAAAAAATGGATCATTGAGGAAAGCAAAGCATGTAAGCAGGCATTTGGCAGTGTGGTCATAACGATTGTGGTCAACAAACGTGTAAGTTGTTAGAGTTACAAATTTCCAAGGTGTTTTAAATGTGGTGTTTTAGGCACAAGGGAAATGCTTAAACTACAATTTAAACTCAGACACAACCAGTTTCTGAGAATAAAATTTAATCGCAGCTACTGCATAACGACGTCATGGCTTTAACTATGAGTTACATGGCGACAAATATGACATATGGAACAAATTGAAATGCATCAAATAAGTCATGTCTGCTAGATAGTGGGTGCACGGCACATTTATGCTGCGATGAAGAGCAGTAAACTACTGAAGTTAAAGGCAAAGGGGGGTACAAGTTTCAGTAGCAAGTGAAGCAAGTCACCGATTAATTAAATTCAAAGACACTTCGTTTGTTCTGGACCTTTCGGTTGCCAAAATATAAAAACAGGCTGCGATGTTATTTTCGTCAGAACTTCGAAGGAGCGACTTGTACTTCATGTACCAGAGTTCAGAGTGCTCCGAACAGTTGATGTTATTGGCACATGTTAACGCGAAAGATATCCTGATTTTAAGACGTAACGACGAGAGTTAAGCACAGTTAATTCAGAAGTTAAGGGTCCATTTAAGACGGAAGGAGCAAATAATGAAGAATACTTCGTAACTTTCATAGATGATAACACGAGAAGTTGTGAAGATAATTTTTTGTTTAAAGTCGGATAATGGTATTGTATCAATGTTTTTGATAAGTATTTTTCAGATCAGCGTGTCATATTCGAAACCGATACCCTACAAGTAGCATAGATAGCGAAAAGGTTTCTTAATAAAGTTTCGCGAATAGCTTATCTTCGTGTTTTGGACCAAAAGTGATGGTGTTTAACAAAGATCTGCGTAACAAACAGTTGGAGTTGTTTGCGTAGGATATCCTAGTGAAAGAAAGGGGTATGGAATATCGGTTCCGAGCAGTTTATACATGCACGCGACATAAAATTTAAATAAAGGAAATTCACTTAATATACGTGAAGTAGCGACTTATTATCACGTGGAGATGAAATCGAAGAAAGCGATGAAAATTAACCAAATTGTGTTGCAACTCAATAATTTTACTTTACTTTTAATGGCACAAAAGCACATGAAGGGCCTAGGCCGAGCTTTTCGCATTCACTCATGTTGTGCGTGTTTTAATATTTGTACATGAATGGAAGGGACCTACAGTTTACTCTTGTAGGTTTGCCATTGCTTGCCAAGAGGTGCTGCCGTGTAGAAAAATGATTTTTTCTACTTTTCGATTTTGCCTGTGCCGAGATTCGAAACTCGGACACTCTGCGTAGCAGTCCACAGCGACCACTCAATCATTGGTGTCACAAAAGAGCGATAATGGAATAGCTGTAGAAACAGACAAAGGGGCTAATGATGATGATAGAATTCCAGGCGGACCAAGACAGTTAAGCACAAAAATCAGAAATCAAACAAATATTACCAACTTTGAGATTTAACATCGCGTCACAGCTGATAAAATTGAAACTGAAGGTAAAGTAGAGGCAGGTGATACTACGTATGATAATTTTCAATAGATTCAGCTTCTAGCCATTGGAAGTTTTAGGAAGAAGATGCAACAAGGAGCAGTCACAATACCGATTCGTGCACATCAAGAAGCTGCACAGGGTGCCATAAAAAGTACAACATGCTGCTTCACTTAGAAGTATCAACGTATGTTTCAAGCAAGTTTGGTAAAAACATTACGAATTTCACCAAAGTCCACTTCCTTACACATTCAAGGAAATGGCAATGACAATCTTAGCAACATATTTGTGTAAAATTGACCTCCAGGACCAACAACTTCACAGCACCATTGGAGGCTTTCGTGCTACCACAGATTAATTCATATCAACCGTCACAGCAATTCCAGGATTCAGAATTGCCAATCCCAAACAACATTGCCTTGGCTGATCCTGGTTTCAATCGCCCTGGTAGAGTTGGTGTACTACTTGAGGCTGAATTTTATGATCATTTGCTGTCCATAGGACAAATCCAAATCCTTCAGCCAGATAGCACAATAACAAAATTGCGAAAGGTGTTCAGTAAATACATCAACCAAAGTGTCATTAAACGACATACTAGCAACAGGACCCACAATCCAAGAAGATCCCTTTACAACTCTATTTCGTTTCCTCCTACCCCGATTCGCTGTCACAGCTGACATCGAAAAAATGTACAGCTAGGAATGGGTAGATAAAGACGACCAAGCATACCAACTTAATTGGTGGAAGATACCATCAAACCCAAGAAGGTGTTATCGATTGGCAACATCAGCAAAATCCAGGTTACCATATCATCGTTCCAGTGTTTCACAAGGGTTGGCAACGTCAGCAACATTATCAAATTTTCAAAATATTTAGTCATCACTATTAGAGGTATTAATTGACACCCATCATGGGATAATTCATCCAATGCTAATAAACCCTCAACGATGCCGACAAGAAATAATGAGCATCAAGAATGATCTTCAAGCCCAACTCCAGCTGCCTGACGACTATGACGAGCTAATGCCTTTCTACAAACTAATGTATTAATGAACTCAAGAATTATTTGAAGTCTTTAAGGTCATAACCATTCCAGTCCTGATCAGTAACACAATGGTAATCATAAAAATAACAACTATTCTCATGGCAATCAACCTAAATTAGTCAATTCACCGAGCTCCAGGATGATATAAAAAATCTACGCATCAAGGAGCTCGACGACATTCGGCCTCATGATATACATCAATACACAATAAGCTATTCTTGCATCTTCATCATCATTGGCATCGTTCATTGGTCAATGCTAAAAAGAATAAAAGCTCTCGGCAACACCGATGGATTATCACCATAAGTAATCCCAAAAACTCACGTCAACGCGCCGTTCAAGAAAAGAACTTGAAGTCATCACGACATACGCTGAACGCCGGGGAATTTGTTGGAACCTACAGTCCACAATTTATGTCGATTCATGATTTCTCTCGTAAATTGTATAATATGTTCATGCACTACTTATAAATATATGGACATTAAATATAACACGGCTCATGCGCCTGGTCTAATTCTTTTTAATATGAAACATTATTAAATAAAAAAAAATTAAAACTTTCTAGTTGCATCTTAGGTGTACATATTTTATAAATTGATCAAATATATATTTTTGAAGTGGAAATAACTCGAGAGGGCGTTCTTACTAGTAATTCGAGGTATATGCTCTTCTGGGTGTTCTTCCTCGAAATATACCACATAATATACATGTGTAGATACAATTAAAAATTAATCATCACTAAGTGTGTGTAATCACAAACGAATGGATCTCACAACAAATTCGCTTACTGGACATACGAATGATATCCCATATCCCGTGATATACACGTAACTAACCCATAGCGTAGGGTGCCAAGGTATAACGCATGCATGGGTCAACAGCAAGTTAACAAAAACACGATTGGAGACTAATAATGATAATAAAAGTATTTACTTTCCCATCCCACTACTTAAATCGACACTTACAATTTATTCATTATATCTTTAATGTTACATTAACCAAAGTTTTTCCAATGACGAAACGTGAGGGAGACTAATATTTATTATTTTTACATCTTTCTCTAGTTTCTGATCATGGTTCCGAGTTTAATTTTAATGAAATTATATATTAACTCCTTGTTGGTTTTGTTTTTAAATTGTCAATGTAAAGGTTGATTTTGTAAGAGCTTAATAATTCTTTGATAATTAAAAAAAAAAACACAGAAATTTTACAAAAGAGAATGAAATGAAAAAATATTATTAGAATCGATAAATCAATTCCTGCCATTTACTTTTTAAAGATAATTTCACTTAAATGTTGCCCGCGGCTACGCTTTAAGTGGTCCATTCTGAAGGTAAAATTTTGGTACACTTTTTTCACACATTTCTTCGTCCGGAATCTCACCAATGACGCGTTCAATGTTGACTTCCAAAGCAGTAATCGTGTTTGGCTTATCCCTATAGACAAGAGACTTAACATAGCCCCACAAAAAATAATCTAACGGGGTCAAACCAAACGATCTTAAATGATTTAAAACAATTGATAAACTTGATAATATAATATATAAAATATAATATACAAATCGGAATACAAGAGAACTTACATGTGCGTTATCCCTCGTTGTTTGCTTAAGTGCTAGTTGATGAAGTGGTCTTTTTGTGGGTTTTTATTTGATAACACTAATAGCTTAAATTTTAATAATTGTTTTAAACTATATTTAATTTCTACACTTTTTCCAAATTTAGTCAAAATCTAAAATTATTTAGATATTTTTATGGTCCTGAATACTACTTTACAAAAACAATATATATTTGGTAATAGGAAATTTTAGATTTAGGTAGATTAGAAATTAGGTTTTTGTGATAAGAATTTGCTCCTCCCAGTAGGCAAAATTATTAAAATTATTGATCCTTCTTTGTGGATCCTATACTGAAGATTTGGCTTGAAAACGTTTGAACAACAACATTCACCGCAGTTTGGTTTATTCAAAGACACAGGTGGCGCCTTTGTAATCAGTGTAAATACCTTGATTGTGATGTGGCAGATAGCAAGTATAAGCAGTATAATAAAGCTCTGTCAGGCACGTCGTAATCGTCGTGCAGTACTGTGTCTTCCCGAAATAAGCCAACTGCCTCTAGAACGCTTAGCCGCCTTTACAAGACCTTTTACATTCATGTCGTGGTAGGCAGACGACGTAAAAATTATCAACAAATTAATTTCTCATGCTTTTTAAACAATTCATCTGTCGCAGGTGAGTGGCAAAACGTATAGTATCCAATAATGGAACAAATTTTCGGGGAGCAAGTCGTATACTTGTCGACGAAATTTGAAAGATGCCGTGCGAAGCACTAGAGAAAAAATGTGCTGAAATTGAATGGACGTTCCGCTTGCTGCGCCGCATATGGGCGTGACACGGGAACGGATGGTAAGCTCTGTTAAGTCGATTCTGTTTGAAGTTTACCCTAGAATGCTCATAGCGAGGAAACATTGAGGTCGGTGATGGCTGACATCAAAAACATTATTAATTCACGACCGTTACATATTTGCCGCTTGAGTTAAAGGAAAGTGAGGCCCTCACTCCAAATCATTTTTTACTCCAATGGAATTCACTCGGGAGGCAGTAAGGATCCCAACTGATGAACACTAAGCAGAAAATTTGGATATTGAGTCAAATAGCTGATACGTTTTGGAGACGCTGGCTGCGTGGACTAAATGTATAGGAGGAATAGTAATCGATCTTAACCAGGGAAGAGATGGTGAAGCACGCACGCAACGAGGTTGTACAACTTCAAGTGGGCCTAGTAAAGTTGTCCAAATTAGACGTAAAGATATAAATTCTCAAAAAATGCAAAATTTACGAAGGAGGGGATGTTGGAGTGCACCACCGTAACTATTCTGAACATCGTCGGCTCCGATATAGTAAACTTAAAACTACTCAATAATTACAATCTTGTAAATTTTCGAAATTAATTTTTTTAATTGTCATTACACATTTTAATAATTTCATTCACTTTGCTTTAGGTGGTGATAATATGGAAGTTAATTGTTAATTTAATATAACTTGAAATTTCAATAATAAAATAAAATCTTTGTAGATTTTAGCATCAGCTTAAAAAGTGTGTTTAAGTTGACTGACTCAACCAACAAATGGTATATTGTTGAAAAATAACCAAATATTAATTCCAACAAGTCTTCGAAGCAAATTTCTAAAACGTTTTCATGAAGGTCATTTTGGGTATTCAACGTTGTCAAAGATTAGCCCGACAGTCAGTCTATTGGTCAAATATCTATCAGGATATTTTTAATATTGTGTCAATATAATATAATTTAAATTATGCTCAAAATGATCCTTTTCGTGGAATATGTAGAGATTTTAATGAACATTACAATTTATTCAGCATTTCCGATTCTCTGGAACCCATCAAAACAAAATTACTTATCATATTAAATCAATAAGCAGCTGATGATTTTATATCTGTAGTTGTAAAGAATGCCTATTTGGATATACGCTGCTCATTACATATTTTCGTGTAAAGCGGTTGCTTCGGTCACCGATACGTTATGTGGATGCGCCCCTCAGTTGTGTTGGGCGGGAAGAGAATCCGTTGGGATTTGTTAGTTAAAAAAAAAAAAATTACTGAGAAATTTGTATGAAGAAAAATTTAAATCCCAAACAAGAAATAATACCACATGAAACTTTTAATAGTCCATGGTATAAGCTGGGTTACGACTAATTATTAGTTGTCGATTATTTCTCAATATATATTAAAACACATATTTTAAGTTCCGGATATTAAAGTAATTAACAAATTAAAATCAATATTAGCAAGACATGGTATTTCACAAATTTTCATTTCTAACCATCCTATAACTCAAAAGATTTTAAAAATTTTTGCCAAAACTACTTAGGAAATTGAGCCTCCATTCCATTCAATCCAGACAATCAAAGAATTATTAGCCAAATATCAAGAAAGAAAGCCAGACCCAGCTCGTAGGAGTAATTTTTATAAATTGTAAGGAGCCAAGATAATTTATTGTTCAAGATGTGGATGACACCGAGTACCGCAGAAATCGATAACAAATATTAAAAAGGAGGAGAAATACGATGTCAATTTGAAATATCTGAAAAAAACAAAAATAATTGAAGAAAATATAGTCGCAGAAACGAAAACAAATACAAAAGAAACAAATACTGAAGGAGATCAATATGTACCAAAGAGAGGAAGTTATTCCAACAACACAATTTAAATATGACAATTAAATAGAATAAGTTTCTAATGTATCAATGAAAAACTAAAAATTAAAATATTTGAAAGATATTACTTTTGCTTAGTTAATTTTATAGGTTATAATAGGTATAATAGTTGTACCTTTTCCCATTTCTTATAAAAAATTAAAATGTTTTGATATTAATTTCCATTACATTGTTCACCCTACCATATGTTCTAATTCCACATTTAAGCTCTCTTTATACTAATTCATAGAAACATAGAAATAAAAGCAAATTTTTTGTGATTAATTTTGATGTTTTAATTTTTATGTGTTTTATTTTGATGTGTTAATTTTGATGTTTTAATTTTGAAATACTAATTTTGCTGTGTTATTTTTAGTGCGTTAATTTTGATGAGCAAATTTCGAAGTGCTTTTGATGTGTTAGTTTTGATGGGTTATTTTGATGTGTTAATTTCGATGTATTAAATCTGATGTTTCAATTTGGAAGAGTTAAAATTGATGGACTCACCGACGGAGATTATGACGTCGATTATGAAGTACTCTTCTGCGTTTTCCTCCACCGTGGCTCAATTAAAACACCCTTCTAACCGGTGTGCCTTCTTTCATTCGCTCAACAAGACCCAGCCAGCGAAGCCGATAAATTTTTATACGTTTTACTCTGTCAGTGTGCAGCTTATACAGCTCATCGTTCCATCTTATTCGATACTCGTCGTCCACGCATATTGAACCATAGATCTTTTGGAATATCTTACTCTCGAACGTGCCTATCAGCCTCTCATCATTGATGGTCAATGTCCACGTCTCTGCGCCATACATTAGAACAGGAAGGATAAGGGACTTATAGAGGACTTAGGGACTTTCCGTCGGTCGAGAGTGGGCTCTACTTCTCAATTGCCAACTGAGCCCATAGTAACACCTGTTGGCAAGAGTTAATCTCTGCTTGATCTCAATGCTTAGATTATTGTTGGTTTTAATACCTAGGGTAAACGAAATCCTTGACGACTTCAAGGTATAATTATAATTGTCAACAGTGACATTTTGTCTCCATTTCGTCTCAATTTGCACTGTGCTGGTGGTGTTGATCAGTGTCATTTTGCAAAGATGAATAAGCTTTGCAGGGATACCAAAATTAGACATTTCGCTATACAAGTGATCCCTAATCGTGCTGTCGAAGGTGGCTTTATAATCAACGAATAGATAGTGGGTGTCGATCTGTTTTTCGGTATTTTTTTTTATTTTAAAATTTATGTTTATTATTGCATTTTTCCTATACGGAAAAAAATAAGTTAACAAATCTTATATCTAATATTGTTATAATATTTCTTAATTTACACAATAATTAAAGTAAGTTTATGACTATTTCATTATTTCAATGTTTTGGGTAGTTTAAGTTGGATGTTTACAAAAAGTATTTTATTAGTTGTACTTTTTAGCAATTATAGTATTTGAATATCATTCATGTCTTTCATTTTCAATCGTTTAGTGTATTTTCTTTCTAGCAGATTTTTAACTAATTTATTTAGTCTTATAGCATAGTTCTGACAATTACACATTATCTCCATTTATTGTAGGATCCTGATGAATGTTGGCATATGGTTCTTAGTATTTTAGATTGAAGCTTTTAAATCTTATCTATGTTGGAACTGGATGAAGGACACAACAGTTGGACACCATAGTTCCATATTGGTTCAATGGTCGTCTTAAATAGGAGTACTTTATTTTCGAGCGACAATTTTGAATTGTTTCCTAAAAGCCAATTCATGTTGGCTATTTTAAGTTTAGCTTGAGTATGTTTTGTTTGTATATGTTTTTGCCATGTCAATCGCTTGTCAAGATGTACCCCTAAGAAATTAACTTCAGGTTTTTGTATTTTTGTTGCTAATTCTAATGGAAGAGCCTTTTCTAAGAGTGAATATCACTTACTTACACTTCAGTTCAGCCCATCCTCCATTTGGTAAGCGAATCGGAACTGCTTTACTTATTGATATTTTAACCTTTTAACAGTCTTCCATTTTGCTTTGTAGTTGGGAGATTTCGAAGGTATATTTCGAAGTGTTTTTCTTTATTAGTATTTATGTTTAAATGTTTGCACACGCGTTTAGTTGTTTCTTAGCAATAGGTGTCTACTAGCTTGCCAATCTTTTCTTAGTCTTCTTCTAAGCTTAATGAGATTTTTTATTGTGAGCGATGAGGTTATTTCATTCTTCTTTCTGTTTGGGTTATTACACTATTTTTTATTTATTTTTAGCTTTATCTAGTTTTTAGAGCAGAATATATTTCAATGTGTGAGCTTAAGTATTTTTTTTTACTTTAGCTAATTGGTGTTCTTATTTGTCAAGTATTGTGGTCTTTCTGCCATATCTGCAATCGAATTCAATGTTTTAATTGATGGGGAATGATCTGAAGATAGGTCATACGAACATTCAGCTTTTATTTGGGTTCTTTTAATGTTTTTAATCACCCCAAAATCTAGTAGATCTGGGATCTTATGCCAATAAGTTGGCTGGCCTGTAGATATGATGTCTAGATCATGTTAAGAAATAGTAGAAAATAAGTTTCTGCCTCATGGTGTTATTAATCTCGAGCCCCAGTGAGTGTGCTTTGCGTTGTAATCTCCAGCGGCAATAAATCTGTTACCTAAAGTATTGAAAATATTTTTGAATTGGTCTTTTGTAATGTTGAACCTTGGTGGACAGTACACAATAGAAATTATAATTGTATATTATATATAATTATAATAGTTTTCACATTGTACTGCACTATTTCTTTTATGCGGTTCCTCAACCGTAATTTTCTTATGCAATAAGGTCGAAGGTGGATTTACAAGGCCTGAAGCCACACTGATGATTAACGATGGGGTTCAGTTTTTCGCATAGTACGCTCGATAGAACCTTATATGCAATATTAAGAAGGCTTATCCACGGTAGCTGGCGCAGATTGTGGGATCACCTTTCTTATGGATTAGGCAGAGTACGCTGAGGTTCCAATCACTTGGCATGCTTTCATCCGACCATATTCTGCTTCGTTGTGTTGTTATACATAATAAATCTACTCAACAGCAGCTGGCACCTGAGAGTAATTTGCCAGCACATTAGCATAGGCATTATTATAAGTTTTATATATGGGTGAAACGGTTCTTCCGCGCTAAACATCACTTATAATTCATTTTTTAACTCACTTCTTCTCCCCGACGGAAATTTTTACACAATTCTTCTTTTCTTTTTGTTAAACTGTAGTTCTTTCTTTTTTTGATAATTCACAACAGAATTGTTATATCGGGTATTTTTTACTAGGTGGAGAACTTTAAATTGAAATAAAACACAGAAAAAAGTTTTTACTATCCATGAAATTTTTAAGATAATTTTTCAACATAAATGGTTGAATATTTTTGCTTTTTTCACACACTCTCTGGTGTAAATCGTCCATGGTTTCCATGTGCTCAATTAATTCTTGTTTATCGGCGTAGACATGCGACTTTAAATATCCACAAAGAAAAAAACTCGAATGGCGTCAAATCGCACAAACAAGGTGTCCATGTAACAGGTCCATTTTGTGAAATGAATCGTTCTTCAAACGTTTCCCTCAGTAAATGATTGTATCGCTTGCTGGTGATATGTGGCGTCATCCTGGTGCAACCACATGTCTCCAACATTAATGTCTTCCAATTGAGGCACAAACAATTTAGTAATCATGTCTCTGTACTACTCACCGTTTACTGTAACATTCTGACCATCATAATTTTGAACCAATGATCCTTACTTACATACTTAGCTGGCACTACAACCGATGATCGGTCTTGGCCGCCTCTACAAAGCTTCGCCAGTCGCCTCTGCTATGCGCACGCTGGCGCCAGTTGATAAGGCCAAGTGCAGTCAGGTCGCCCTGTACTTGGTCTTTTCAAAGGAGATTAGGATGTCCTCTTCTGCGTGTTCCTCCACCGTGGCTCGAATAAAACACCCTTCTAGCCGGAGCGCTTTCTTCCATTCGCTCAACATGACCCAGCCAGCGAAGCCGATGCATTTTTATACGCTTGATTATGTCAGTATCGGCGTACAGCTCATCGTTCCTCTTATTCGATACACGTCGTCCACGCATATTGGACCATAGATCTTACGGAGTATCTTCCTCTCGAACGCTCCTAACAGCCTCTCATCATTGATGGTCAATGTCCTCGTCTCATCGCCATATATCAGGACGGGAAGGATGAGGGATTTATACAGCGTTATTTTCGTTGGCCGAGAGAAGGCTCTGCTTCTCAATTGCCTACGGAGCCCATAGTAACACCTGTTCGCAGCTCGTATTATTTTCTCCAGCATAAGGTTAAAAAAGTCGCTTGATATGGAGTCACCTTGTCTGATACCATTTGGTATCAAATGGCGCGGAGAGGTCTGTCCCAATTTTCTCTGCGCTGGTGGTGTTGGGCAGTGTCATTTTGCAAAGACGAATGAGCTTTGCAGGGATACCAAAATCAGACATTGCGTACAAGTGATCCCTAATCGTGCTGTCGACGAATAGATAGTGGGTGTCGATCTGTTTTTCTCTGGTATTTTCCAGGATTTTCGAAAAGAGCTCTCGTCATCCTTGCAGGAAGAGGCCCCGGTCTTCAAACCATTAGTCAGGCGTCTTGTTCTTTCAAAGAATTTTCGGAACTCGTTCTTGTCCCGTAACCTTTCTATATCATTAAACTCGCGTCTTTCCGCTTCACTTTTCTTGTGCCTGAAAAGACGTTTCTCCTTCTCAACTCTTTGTATCGCTCCTTAGCAGCTCGCATTGCAACTGAGCCACCCCTGCAGCTCTGTAAACAGCGTTTTTCGCTTCAGTAGCATCGCGAAACTCTTGGTCGTACCACATATTTTTCCGTCGACGGTGGTAGCCTAGCACCTCTTCGGCAGCTGTACGCATAGAGCGGGAAATGTACGCCCACTGCGCGCATATATCATCAAGTTGAAAAGATTTTTGCGATAGGAGGAGTGCGAGTTGGTTGGCGAAGACTTCGGCTGCCTGTTGTGATTGCAGCTTTTCGCCATCCAGCTTCCTTTTTTTTTTGTTTTTTTTTTATGACGAATCCCAGCGGATCCTCTACCCTCGCAATACGACCGTGGAGCGCATCCGTATTGCGCACGCACGGATTGGTGAGCGAAACAATCACAGTCCGGACTGCGATGCTTTTCACGAATCAGGTGGAATCATTAATAGCATCAACAGCCGCGTGGAACAGTAGTTAGTATTAATTCAAATGAGATAACAAAGATTGTTTAAGGGTATTAATGGGGATACAAAAATATATTAGCACATAAAGATTATTGAAATCATTGCGCATACAACGCAAAGTATCAAACAGCGCATAATTTGTTTTACAGAGACTTAATTAGGAACACCAATGCGCAAATATTTAATAGATATGGAGAATCTGTCCATTCATTCAACAATTTGAACACAAGACATAGGTTCAACATAACTCTCCGGCTTTCCGGTGAAGTCAAATTGAGTAATTTTAAACGATATTTATAAGGAGGAAGCTTCGTCAAGGGGTTCCAGTTCATACTTCGTAAAGCAAATAAAAGAAACTGTTTTTGAACAGACTCCACGTTATTAATGTAACAACTGTATTGCGGCCTATAAACATTCAAAGCATATTCTAAAATCAGTCGGACAAGTGAAATATACAACATTTTAGTTATATAAAGATCGTTAAATTCCTTTGACCATCTCTTAATAAAACCTAGGTGTCTTAGGTTAGTTTTATTTATACAAGTGTTTATATGTAAATTGAAGCGAAGTTTATAGTCCATAGTCACCCTCTCATCAAAACAAGACTCTAGCCAGTGGTTTAATGCCAATATAATAATTTTCCACCAATTGTACCCTCCGTGAAAAAATCATAAATTTACATTTATCCAGGTTCAAAGCCATTAAATTTAAAGAACACCGGTCAGAAAATGAAGTTAAATCGCTCTGTAATAGATCTTGAGTCGCGAGTGAATAATGCTTTACATCATCTGCAAACATCAAAACTCTAGAGTATCGAATAATTGATGGGAGATCATTTATAAAGAGCGAAAAAATAATTGGTCCAAAATGACTGCCTTGAGGGTGCCCAGAGGTAACATCAACATTATGAGAGACAGTGTCCTTGAGAAGTTACATAAATATTGTTTAATCCAGTCAATAAGAGTTTGAGGAAAGCCAATTCGATCAAGTTTCATTAGTAAAAGATTATGATTTACTTTGTCAAAAGCTGTACTAAAGTCAGTGTAAATAACGTACGTTAGAAAACCCCTTTATAGAGAACTCGAAAATTCTAAGATGTTTGTTACAGTGGATCTCCTCTTGAAAACCCCATGCTGATTCAGGGAAATAAAGGATTTAACAGAAAAGGAGAGTTGATCGGTGCCGACTGCTTCAAATAATTTAGGTATAGCACTTAATTTAGCTATGCTTCGATAATTTGAAACATCAGACTTTGAACCATATTTGTGAAGTGGAATTAAAAATGAATCTTTCCAACAAGCAAGATTTTAATGATGCATTAAAAATCTCCGTTAAAGGCTTGTATAGAAAATCTACACACATTTAAAGAATACAGTAGGGGATGTTGTCAGGTCCGGGTAAAAAATATGTCTTTAATGATTTTAAATGTGATAATACATTCTCAGGAATTATTGAGTGAGCTCAATGAAGACAGCGAGTAAGGATAAACCATAGTACTATCATATGAGTCAGCAGAATAAGTAGACATAGAAAATTCAGAAAAACAATTTGAGATTGTTTTGTTATCGTTTGACACACAATATTTCCATTTAATAGACGATGGGAACTCAGTATTTTTTCGTTTAATGTTCACAAAGTCATAAAAAGCCTCAGGCTTGCTATGAATTTCTAATTTAATTTTATTTATATATTCATTATAACATTTACGGCTCAGAATGTTATATTTGTTTCTAAGAGAAGAATATATAAGGTCTTCCCAGACCTCTTAAAAACCATAAAAGGGTCTTTGAATTTTTTAATATCTGTAGTTCTCTAGTAGACCATACCGCTTACTTACTCACTTTTAATGGCACAACAGCCCATAAAGGGCCTAGGCCGAGCATTTCGCATCCACTCATGTTGTGCGTGTTAAGTATATTTGTACATGACTGGAAGTAACTTACAGTTTAATGCTGAGTCCGAACGGTGAAGTGAAAAGCTTTTCATAGGCAATTTTTACTCTTGTATTTTTACTCTTTTTACTCGTGTAGAAAAATTATTTTTCTTACTTTCTTTTATTTTAATTATGCCTGTGCCGAGACTCGAACCCCGGACACTCTGCGTAGCAGTCCAACGCACTACCACTACGCCACAGCGACTGGACCAATCGCCTTGGGAATTCTCTTTTGCTTGGGAACACACAATTCAAAGCATTTATAAAGAAAATTATTTAAGTTTAAAACACGTTGTCTAGGTTGGAATCTATAGCTGCCCAGCCAGCTTCCGTTAGTATTTTTCTCAGTTTGTCAAAATTAGTTTTTTTTAAAGTTATAGAAATTTGATAGAAATTAATGTATAACTGTGGACGGTTCAGGTCACTACGTAATTCGAAAATAGCTCCAAGAGTGGGATGGTAATCATCTTCAGGGGACACAAATGGTTCATAAGAAGAAACTGACATTTTGGATGGGTCATCAATATATACCAAGTCCACAATTTTATTATTTTTATTCGTAATATAATTTAGTTGCTGTAAGTTAATCTCAGATAGTGAATCAAGAAACTCATTGCAACGTACGTGATTTGCTACACATACACGTGTGCTGACGTTGTCTGCAGCCAAGTAGTGGTCTGAGTCGATGTTTGCACCACGTATTGTACGTACGTCTAGTATATTGGAAGCGTGCCTTCCGTCGATCACGACATTATCAATCTGGTTTCATATGTTTTGATCAGGGGACAGCCAAGTGGCCTTATGGATATCGTTATGTAGGAATCTGGTTTTACTACCTGTCATGTTTCGTGAGGCGGCAAAGTCTCATCGGTGGCTTCGTCGTGGAGACTGAATTTTCCGATCGTTGGACCAAAGGGACTCTTCTTGCCCACCTTGGCATTAAAGTCGCCTAACACGATTTTAATATCGTGGCGGGGACAATGCTCATAACTTTTGTCGGGGGGCTCGTAGAAGTGATATTTGGTCGATTGATCCTTCTCATCCTTCGGGGCATGAACACAAATTAGGCTGATGTTTAAGAATTTTGCCTTGATACGGATAGTGGCTAGGCGCTCGTTCACGGGCGTGAATCTCAAGACTAGATGACGCAGTCTCTTCATGAAAGCTGTAGTGAATATCACAGGATGCTCTACTGGAGTCACCCTGTCCCGTCCATCGCATTTCTTGTATAGCGGTGATGTCAGCTCTATATCATTGGAGGACATCCACCATTTGGATAGAGGCACCTTTCCTGTAGAGGGTTCGGACATTCTACGTTCATATCCGTAAATCGTCATCAACATTATGAGGGTTCATTTTCCGAGTATTCTTTTGAGGTTTCATTGGGGAATATTTTAACGTGATGGATTTAAGTCCGACGCACAAGCATTCATTCAAGGCCAGGTAGGAGCCCTTTGCACACATTAGGTATCTCACTGAAGAGTGTCAGATCGCTATCCAGGGGACGCTACTGTGGTTCGACTTGAAACATGGAAGCGCAAGGATCTAACATGGACGCACCTGCGACTGTCACGAACTTTACCTTGTGTCCTACGTCCCAGGCCCCAATGATCCACCGGCCCATAAAGCGGACGAATGTTGGTTTCGAAGTGCCAAACGTTGACTTTTTCTGGATATGTTAGTGTTTCGAAAATGGCTTGTGGATTATCATTGTGTTCAACAATTGAGCTTATGTCCTTCCGCTTTAGGGAAAATTTTTAAAAATAAAATAAATAGATGATTCAATTTACAAAAATATTAAATTACTATTTTGTTTTCTCATTACGATATTTTATCACGAGTTCTAATCTTCCTAAGCTTCCGTTCGTATCAATATAAAGGTAAAAACTTATGTTTGCTTCAAAAAGTTATAATAATTTTTAATTTCAGCGGTATATTTAAAAATATGGTAGATATTCTCCATTACTTAAGGAAAATTAGTAAATTATACGAATTCTGTGACGAATAAGTTAGTAATTGGGAAAGGGGAAATTTACCACTTTATTTTATCAACGGAATCCTGCTGATGTGAGATATTACCGAACTATCGAAAGACTGATAATTTATTATAATCGAATAATTCGATAATTCGATAGTTCCCATCACTATTTTGAACGTGTAATTAAATTATTAATTTTTGATTTTTTTAACTAAAAAATGGATATAAAGGATTTATTTGACGATATGAATATGAGTACTGACAGAATTGTTAATTTGGCTTTACAATTGATTACAGAAAAAGAGGTAAAAGCTAACTTTTATTATACTCGGGTATTCTTTAATTGGACACTATTTTGACTTCATTCAGAATCAAATAATTAGGAAATTAAAATTATTATTGAGCAAACAATGCCAAGTCGAATCGAAAATGAGTGGCGTTGGTCGAGTTATATCTGTTTTAAATAGTATTGGTGAGAATTCAAAGAATTTGAGTGCACAAATTATACATACAGCAAAACTGGCAGAATGTGTAAGTGCAAAGGTGAGGAGACTTGATTTGGCTCGAACACGTTCCTCAGAATGTCAACAGCGAGTGCATGACCTAATCGACTTGCAACTTTGCCGAGAAGGTGTCGTAAAAGCTATAAACGATGAAAATTATGAGAAAGGAGCGGCTCATATTGGTCGTTTTCTTACTATGGATATGGTGTTGCTAGAACAAACCGCTGATGATGTACAAGGTTCAGTGACTTCGGTAAGTGATGCCGTACAAACTTTGGAAAGTGCCACGAATACTATGAGGGAGCTTATATCACGGCGTTTCGATGAAGCTGTCAATAAAGATGATCTCGCTTCCATTGAACGTTTTTTTAAACTTTTTCCGCTACTTGGTTGTCATCAGGAAGGCATTCAAAAGTTTTCCAAATATATATGCCTTAAGTTACAAATAAAATCACAAAAGGATTTGCGAAATTCTTTGGAAATTGCCATGGCAGAGAAGCGTTTAACGGTTGCTTACGCCGACACGCTCACTATGTTACTTGAAAATTTCGCGCGTGTTTTAGAAGTTAACCAGCCTATCATTGAAACCTATTATGGCCCAGGATACATTATAGACATGCTAGAAATTTTGCAACGTGAATGCGATTTGGAGATTAAAAATCTCATTTTGGAATTTAACAAAAGTCGACACATTAAACGTCGTATTCAGCAGCTGAATGAAAGACAGCGCGTTCTTGGCTCCGGGACTAACAGTGCAGGCATTCAGGTACTAGGTCATTACAGAAGATCCTCGGAAGGGTCAGTTGACAAATTGAATCCTAAAGAGATTGATATCATTATTGCTGAAATCACAATCCTGCATTCCAGAGCAGAGTTATATTTTCGTTTCATACGACGCAGAGCAATGGTAATGGTGGTACAGTATTGGTGAAGCTAGAATAATAATTTCAGAATTTAATTTCTTACAGTCTGATATTGAATTGAGTACACCACAGAAGAAACATCAAAAGCCGAAACTACATCAGCTGGACGAACTTCTAATTAATTCCGATCTAAGTCGTCAAATGCAAGAACTACTGAGCACATATTTGCTTTTTGAAAGGTAATTGAGTTTTCCCTTAGAATTTACGTGGTCATAAATTTATATATTAAACAGTCGTTCAGGTCAAGGGCGTGAGCAGGATTTCCAAAAGGGGGGTGGAGAAACAATTTTTTAAATACAGTATAATCTCTAATCCCGGACACCTCTCTTAGAGGGCCACTTTTTGAAGAACGAAACATTTCCTTGCTATAAGCAAATTTTTGTAAACATAAATAATTAAAAGTAATCACAAATAAATTAGTGTTATTCTTATTATGTGTATTGAAACATAAAATTTTCGATAAAAACTGGTATGGCCTTTGGCGCTACATGCGGTCATAGTCGACCACTGATAAACTGAAGTTCATTGTGGTAAAGGCATAACACTTGCCACAATGTCTGCCTATTTTTTTACCGGTGTTCTGTGTTATTGCATTCCCTCTCTCATTCTTCCTTCCAATCAACATAATGCTCTGCATTCATAGGGATACACCCTATGTTGAATGTATGAATAAAAAACAAATAAAAAAATTCAAAAGCTTAAGCTTAGCACTAAAACTAGAGTGTGCTCGTGAAGTTTATTTATATGTTACCGGCATATACATAAGTAGTAATTACTTTACTTTACTTTTGATGGCACAACAGCCCATGGAGGGCCTAGGCCGAGCTTTTCGCATCCACTCATGTTGTGCGTGTTATATTTGTACATGAATGGAAGGGACATACAGTTTAAACCGAATCCGAACGGCGAAGTTAAAAGCTTTTCATAGAAATTTTTACTCTTGTAGGTTTGCCATTGCCTGACAAGAGGTGGTGCCGTGTATAAAAATTATTTTTCCTACTTTTTGATTTTGCCTGTGCCGAGATTCGAACCCCGGACACTCTGCGTAGCAGTCCAACGCACTACCACTTCGCCACAGTGACCACACATAAGTAGTAATAGTGCGTAGAAAAACTAACGATGCATATACATATCTCTGTAAAAGTGTAAACACATTAAAAGATATTAATAAACCAATGATGGTGTGGAGTACGATGATGCACTTTGGCGGACCTCTTTCAATAATTTATCATCCGTGACAGCCATAATATCAGAATCTGCAGCATCGAAGTTCTGTCCATATCGGCCCAAGCTCCGCATTTCCACATTGTATGCCTTTTTTCGATTTGCTGTCTACTTGGTTGCTTTAATTTCGTCGAGCAATGAATCAAAATCCTTAATACCGAGGTAGGGTTTCTTGGTCTGCGCGCTGCCATGCTGAATAATAAATATGAACGGATATATAGGACCGTATATTTTACTCTGAAGTTTAATTTAAAAAATAAAACAAACACAACTCGCTTTAAAATCTTTCGTATTTTTATTGCAAGTTATGATTTATAAGTGACTTTAAATGCGATTTTTGACTATGTTGTACTTGCACATAGCATGGCGTAATAGTACGATCATGCATAAAAATAAAATAAACAATTATTCAAGTTTATATGTGATATATGTATATGACATTAAATTATGTTTGTACATAACTACACTGGCGGTAACGAAATCCGCACAACCTCAAAATAACATGAAAATACGATAATAATGATTTTTATGATGGGAAATATTTTTTTTTTTTTTTAAATATTATGATTTTAAAATTATGCAAAGTGTAAGAACGGAAAAATATTACTGGAGCTCAAAACCGTATTATTTTTGACAAAAACTTATATACAAGAAATTTTTAAGAAAATGTAATTTATTTTTATAATATTCAAAACTAAACAATATCTATTAGTCTTTAAAGTGGTTTTCAAGTCCTAACATCAAGCCACAAAAAAAAAAATATCAGTCGGATGTTGCTCCTCCTTTAGCCCGTATTACAGCCATTGACGGCATTGAATCAACCAAAATTTGTAGGTTATCTTTAGTAATAACTTTATTTAATGCTAAAATTATTTTTTGTTTATTTGTGGGCTTCTGGTCAGTAACTTTACACTTCATAATATGCCATAAGTGGTCGATAGGATTCAAATCGGGCGAGTTTCCCAGCCAAGTCAGGCATGAAATTCCGATGTCCGTGAACATTTTTTCAAGCAGTAAAAAAAGGATTTTATTTTTAAATGTTCTGTTTTTAATTTTACATTCTGTAAGAATCAAACAAAAGATAGCATGAAAAATTTAAAGATTTTGAACGGTGATAAGGCGCAGAATTGTCCTGGAAAACTGCGTTCATACTGCAGGATGAATGCTCTTCAAGAGCTGGCACTAAGTTTTCCTTTATGACTTTCCCATATTTTTCAGTTCCTTCTATGAATTTGGGAAAAGCATCCCCAAATCATCTGGTTCTGTGGGAATTTCACTGTTTTTACAATACAGTTTTCTTTATAACGTTCACCATTGGAACTGCGCACGTACGGCAAAATATCGGCGCATAGCAGGTTAAATTTGGTTTCATCAGAGCAGATGACATTTCGCCACTGCTCTAGTGTCCAGTTTCCAGTTTTTATAGTATTTAGCCCAAGCTAGACGCGCTTTTCTCATTTTTTCAGTCAACTATGGCGTTTTTGTAGAACGCCTTGCACATAAACCAGCTTCTCGCAGTCTCCTGCCTACAGTTTCAACACCAATATTTACGCAATGATAGGTTTCTAGCTCGGCCCGAATAGTTAATGCACTTTCTCGATCCTTTGTGCTAATATTTTTTATAAGGCTATCAATTCTGTTACTGATTGCACTTTTAGGACCAGATCCTTTTTTCCTCTCCAGGGACTCCATAGTATTCTTTTTTTTTTAAATGGATAATTGTGGAAAGTAAGCAACCCAATTTTTCAGAAATTTTCCGGTAGGAAAGTCCTTGATCCACTAATGTAAGTACAGCGACTTTTTTTGTCATGTGTCATCTGCTTATATTTTGCACGCATTACTGCACTTATTTCACAAAAAACCCTTCTGCGTTAAACAAATGCACTAGAATAACTAATTTCTGTTGCCAACACATTTCCGTGACCGCCAGTGTATATAAAATGAAATTGTTTTAGTATAAGTATGTGTAACGAAATTTAGAAGTTGGAATTACTTTACTTCTTAGCTTTACTTATTGGCGGTAACATCGCCACGACCACAAATGAGTTTGATTACCACGTCGTGCATCTTCGCTTTTATCGCAGCTGAATGCTATATGTTAACGTATAGCATAAACGTTGCTATGGCCGTGTAAATATATCTCCAATTAGAGAAATAGTCCACATTTAGCGTTAAGTTGTTATAAGACGTCTTTCCGAATTGTTGTACGATACGTTTAAGCTCTGTAGTATAGGTCTCCAAAGGATCCAGCTCTAAACAATGAGGCCATGCGTTTGGTTTAGACATCAAATACTCTGGCCCACCAAACCACATCTGTTGTTTCCTAAGTCAGCAGGAGTTAATTTTGTGAGAACCCATTGCCATTGGTTTACGTTTGTGGTGTTCAAAATCTCATCAATCCGTTGCATGACATATGTTTGGAAGTTTTTGTGATCCATTCGTAACCACTGGAACACAGTTTTTGAGTCAGTTCATCAATAAGACGATTTTGTGTGGATACGGTGGCATTTGCACTTTCTCCGGCGTCTACAAAGGCTTGGAGTTCAACGTTTTCTGAATATTAAGAGTTTCTAATAGCATCTTGGAATTTTTACTGCCGTTAGCATGACGGACTTACACCATTCCTGATATAAGTTATCATACAAAGGCTCATCCCTGCCAGTACTGGAACGCGGTAATGGCGTAAGCATTTGAAGAGTCTCCATTTTTGAATTTCGCTGCATGAATTTCTTTAAGGCTTTCAGCTTGTTTTACCGCGGTTTGCTCGCAATATTCACTATCTATAAAATCGTCGATATGATTCCTTTGCACTGCTTCTACAGTATGAAAAATCCAAGGAGCGCACCAATGCTTACATGACTTAAATGTTTGGCTGGTGAATCTTGTCATTCTTGTCCCAGCATAAAGAACGTTGATTCGATGAAACATCTCGGCATTCCACATTAATCGAACTTTGTCAAGTTTGTTCGGATTTATCACGACGAAGATTGGCAAATACCATATTTTCTCCTTTGTGATTGCGACACTCTGTTTTAGAGTGAATTAAGATAGGTACGAATCGAAAATAGTCTATCTACGTAATTGTTGGCTTACCGTTTTGGTCGTTTGTTTGAATCTGGTAATGTTCAAACATCCATCTATGCCTCACACCTCATTCGAGAAACACTTACGCTTGTGCCGAGGCTCTGGCGGCAAAGATTATTTCACAGATTCCAAATGCGTTGGAGTGGAAGTTTTTGAAATAAATTACATTGAGACACTTGGTCTCATAACTTTTGCACACATTGCACTGTTTTATATTCGGTACTTGTAATTCAAGAACTGTTGTTGCATTCTCAGTTCCTTGCATTGTTGTTTCTGCAGAGCTTGAAGCATTTCTGTCTCGCTGTACTTCAGATAAGCAGTATGCTTGTCTGCTATGGGATGCGATATAGGCTTCGTTGTCGTTGTGGAGAACGATGGAAAAGATTCTGTTGATATTGCTGACGTGAATGGTGTTTGCGTGCCTAGAAAAGCGGCATAATTCAACGATGTTTGCCATCGAGCAGAAGCTAACGAAGCTATTGTAGCAGTTATAAGTAGGTTGCAATGCTGTCATAAATATAATTGAGGTTGCATGTATCGACGGTATTGGTGTTGAGTGGTTAGCGTAGTTGCCACGACCGTGGTGGTGGACTTTTGAAAAGATTCGACTATGTGGTTGGAGCTGTTGGCTTTAACCTGCAACCTTGTTCTAGATGATATATTAGAACATAAAAAGCAGTAACAGAGCTGGTGACTTTGAAATAATTTCCATCAGAAAAATTATAGTTAATCAAAACTTGTGATCAAAATTTTATTTCAATTCAAATCTGTCTTTTCCAATTTTTTCAATGGAATGAAACTTTTCTGAGCTTTTTCTTTTTGATTTCTTAACATTCTTGACTATTTACCGTAACCCAAAAATGTTTTCTCATGTAGTGTAAGTAAGTACATAAAATTAAAGGAAGTTGAAATTCCTTTATTTCTCAGCTTTACTTATGGTATTGGCTGTAACTTACTTACTTTCTTACTTAACTGGCACTACAACCGATGATCGGTCTTGGCCGCCTCTACAAAGCTTCGCCAGTCGCCTCTGCTATGCGCACGCTGGCGCCAGTTTATAAGGCCGAGTGCAGTCAGGTTGCCCTGCACCTGGTCCTTCCAACGGAGATTAGGACGTCCCCTTCTGCATGTTCTTCCTGGTTCGAATAAAACCCTTCTAGCCGGAACGCTTTCTTCCATTCGCTCAACATGACCCAGCCAGCGAAGCTGGAGTTTTATACGCTTGACTATGTCAGCGTCGGCGTGCAGCTCATACAGCTCATCGTTCCATCTTATTCGATACACGTCGTCCACGCATTCTGTACCGTAGATCTTACGGAGTATCTTCCTCTCGAAAGCTCCTAATAGCCTCTGTCCACGTCTCTGCGCCATACATTAGAACGGGAAGGATGAGTGACTTATAGAGCGTTATTTTCGTCGGTCGAGAGAGGGCTCTACTTCTCAATTGCCTACTGAGCCCGTAGTAACACCTGTTGGCAAGAGTTTGTCTCCGCTTGATCTCAAGGCTGACATTATTGTTGGTGTTTATGCTGGATCCTAGATATACGAAATCCTTGACGACTTCAAAAGTGTAGTTGACAACAGTGACATTTTGTCCAAGACGCCGTGACTCTTTGTTTGTTGACACAATGTATTTCGTTTTGTCCTCGTTCATCACTAGACCCACTCGACGAGACTCCCTTTCCAGGTTGGAGAATGCTGCACTGACTGCTCGAGCGTTTTTGCCAATGATGTCAATATCACCAGCGTATGCTAGCAGCATGACACTCTTGTAGAAGATAGTGCCAGAGATGTCGCAGCTCGAATTATTTTATCCAGCATAAGGTTAAAGAAGTCGCGCGACAGGGAGTCTCCTTGTCTGTAACCTCTTTTGGTATCAAATGGTGCGGAGAGGTCTGTCCCAATTTTCACTGCGCTGGTGGTGTTGGTCAGTATCATTTTGCAAAGAGGAATGAGCTTTGCAGGGATACCAAAATCAGACATGGCGGCGTACAAGTGATCCCTAATCTTGCGGCTTTACAATCGACAAATAGATGATGGGTATCGATCTGTTTGGCGTAGTGTTAATATTGGTGGTAAGAGTATATGTATATTCATTCAAAGTTCTCTGATTTCTTTCTAGGTTTGATGGTGATAAGCTGTAAATATTACTTTATCTAAAAGATCACAAAATTCTTTAAAAACTTGATTTTTCTATTTGTCATGTCTGTAATTATCACACTCTTACTGAGTTTACTTTTAATGGCCCAACAGCCCATGGAGGGCATAGGCCGAGCTTTTCGCATCCACTCATGTTGTGCGTGTTATATTTGTACATGAATGGAAGGGACCTACAGTTTTTAATGCGGAATCCGAATGGCGAAGTGAAAAGCTTTTAATAGGCAATTTTTACTCTTGTAGGTTTGCCAGTGCCTGCCAATTATTTTTTCTACTTTTTGATTTGGCCTGTGCCGAGATGCGAACCCCGGTCACTGCGTAGCAGTCCAACGCACAACCACTACGCCACAGCGACCTCATACTCTTACTCATAGGGTTGTAAATTAAGAGGAACCTTTCGGAGATATTTTACGCTACAGTTTTCGCACTTTTATCCTTTAATGATATTGTGACTATACATATTTAGTTATTTAGGTTTATTTAGTTAGGCCGCATGCGATTGTGATTGCATACACATTATCTTTTTCCAATTAGGGGAGAGGACAAATGGTATCAACTAGAACAATGTCAAAACACTTTTTCCGGCGTAGGCGTAATTAATATTGGCTCTTTAATTTTTGGGATTGTTTTTATTAATTTGGCATTGTGCTGATATTTCTGATATATTTTCGCACATCTGCTGTCATATTATTCCAATAAAATTATTTTTTTAGTTTATTAAGTAACCTGAAAACTCCTGAGTGTCCCCGAAAAATCAGATGGTCCCATTATTTTTTTTAAGGTCAGCTTTTCCATTTTATTCTTAATGATTTGAATTTTAGGTGTGATTGCCATTTTTATTTTTGTCAATAATTTATTTGCTTTTGTCTTTATATTCTTGGATCCGTATCTCATGAAATATTTTATCATTTGACGATATTTTAAAGTGCGCTATTTTATTGTTAGCTTACTATATATTGGCTTCACGTCAACTTTTCCGTTAATAACAAATTGACTCATATCCAGGCTACTTATAATTTTTCTTGCACGCTGTAGGTAGTATTGTTGAGTTTTAAGTTTTGTCCTTTATTAATATTTAATCGTAATATTGATATTACCTCAGGGGTAGGTAGTCATTTTGGACCAATTCTTTGTTGACTCTTTGTAAATGATCTTCCATCAATTATTCGATACTTAAGAGTGTTTATGTTTGCAGATGATGTTAAGCTTTTTTTACCGCATTATTCACCAGCTACTCAAGATATGTTACAGAGTGATTTAACTTAACTTTCTGGATCTGTAAATTTGATGACTTTAACCTTGATAAATGTAAGTTTATAATTTTTTTATACGGAGGGTGCCATTGGTGGCAAATTATTATATTTGCACTAGAGTCTTCAATTGTGTTGATCTGGGAGTGACTATGGACCTTAAACTTCGCTTCAATTTACATATAAATACATGTATAATAAAGCGTCTTAGGTTTTATTAAGAGGTGGTCAAACGAATTTAACGATCCTTATTACGTTATATATTTCACTTGTCCGACCGATTTTGGAATATCTTTCGAATGTTTGGTGTCCTCAATACAGTTGTTACATCAGTAACGTGGAGTCTGTTCAAAAACACCGGGAAATCGGATTTAAAAATTTACAGTTTAATTTATTGGAAAAAAAAGAAAAATGTTGAGAAATGAAAACAGTGTTAGGATCGACTGAACGGTTGTAGATATTCGAAAGGAATGATATAAAGGAAAAAGTAAGTAGAAAGGGTAGGAATAGGAAAACAAAAGAATCGAAAAAATTGAAAGGAAAGGGCTTCTTCCTTATAACGATCGTTTGAAATTACTCAATTGACTCTCACTTGAAAACCGAAGAGTTATGTTAAACGTATGTTTTGTCTTCAAATTGTTTAATGGATTTTTTTTTTTTTTTTTTTGTATTGATACATTTAACACACAGGGTGTACTGAATGCAGAGCATAGTGTTGAATGGAAGGAAGATTGATAGGTGGGGGCAAGAAGGAGAGAAGGAATGCAATCACACAGGACACCGATGAAGACATAGACAGCCATTGTGGCAAGTTTTATGCCTTTACCATAATGAACTTCAGTTTTATCAGTGTCGACTATGACCGCAAGTAGCGCCAAAAGCCAAGCTTTTCGCATCCACTCATGTTTCCGTGTTATATTTGTACATGAATGGAAGGGACCTACAGTTTTATGGCGAATCGGCGAAGTGAAAAGCTTTCATAGGCAAGCCGAGATTCGAACCCCTGACACTCTGCGTAACAGTCCAACGCACTACCGCTACGCTACAGCCACCACTAACCAACCAACTCTCCGTACGTAGTCGCACTTCTCGAAACCTCCTACCTATCAAGTTAAACCTCCGTAAAACAAATTAGCCACAGTTGGACCCTGTGCGTTGTATGTGCAATGATTTCAGAATTTTTTTTTTCGAAATATGTGCGTGTAATTTTCCTCTCCCCTTCAATTTTAAAATTCTATCCTCCTATGTATAATCTCATTCTCGTTGACTTAGATGATCAGTTTTTCATTTACTTTTTATAGCCCAGTTAATAGCAGATAGCTCTTGATCTATTATGGATTTGTTAGATTCGCATTTTGCAAATGATCTTGAAGCGATTGGCAGTTGTTTTCCGTCATATTCTTGACTTAAAAGGAGCCACATGAATGATTACTTGCGTCTGTGTTTAAACAGAATGGCTGTTTGAAGTTTGGATATTACAAGATTAATAGCCTTAAAAATTAGTTCTATAAGAATTTACATGCATTTTTGCACTCTTGTGTCCAAGCAAATTTAATTTTTATTCCGGCGTAAAAAATTTTATTTTTTCTTTCCTTGAAAATTCCAGAATTTAGTTTTCTATGTATACGTAATTCAAGCTTTCCAACAAGCCATAATTCATGTAATATGTACTTAAAATATTGCCGCACTGTGATATTATTCAATGTGCATGTGACACGAAAAAGGGCAAAAAGATTCAATAGAATGCTTTTCGATCTATTTTGCTTATCCGCCTGAGGTTTTTTATACTTCTAAGAATTTCATGAAACAAGTTTCATCGTCTAAAAGCAGATCTAGCTTTTTTTTTGTTTGATACAGCCAACACAACACAGGTGGTACCCCTATGAATGCAGAAGTTTGATAGGTGGGACGAAGTAGGAGGGAGAAGTAGTTATGAGCATTTGCTTTAAATTTCCAAGGGTCATAATAATCGGGAAAAATAAAACACGGGCGGTCTGACAGATAAAATAACTTTCTCTATAATGCGTAGGCGGAGGAACACCGTGTCTACGTGGAATGCGTTAGTTTCGCTTGCTGTTCGTGTAGTTCTGGTGAACTGGCAGCATCAGTTTGCGCATCTCAGCAGAACATCGACCGTGAAAATAACAGTAAAACAGAGAAACGCAAGCCACGTTTCGACGATGTTCCAAGGAGTCAATAGAGCCGAAAATTCTACTGTCTCTTATTAGCTTTATCGCTCGCTGTTGGATATGGTCCAGGAGCTCCAGTTGCGTTCGTGAAGCTTCAGACCTTAGGTGCGAATTAAACTCCAATTTAGTACGTACATATATTGGTGGTGTAGATCATACGAAGATCAGTCGGGATGAAATATTTTTTACACCGCCTAAGAAAGCCGAAACACTTGGCTGTTTAGTCCAACGAACATCACATTGGATGGGCATACCCAGAACATCAAGAGTCGCTGTCTCTGCAACACCTATGCCACCCATATCTAGGGGATTAACGGGGGGTTGGGAAACTCATTTGTTAGATAACAGATAACATTGGGTCTTACGCGCAGTGAACATAACTTTATTTGGGAGACTCCACTCGGAGACTGTAGATCTTTTTTGAGTGAGTCATTCATGACATTCCTTTTCCTCTCAATCTCCAAAGAGTTAAGGCGTTTTGAACAGGCTTATGAATGACAAATGGTGCTGACATCTGCAAACAAGTAAATGGGATTCTTCATTAATGACAGAAGGTCAACAAACTGAGCATGCTGGAAGAAAAATGTGATAGAAGACATACACAGGAAACAATAATCGAAATTGATGAAAACTTTCGGATGTGAGGAAGCAAATAAAGCAATTGCCATTAAGTGGGTCGACAACCACACAACCGACATACGATGGTACCACAATGTTCAGCACTTTTAAGATGCAATTTGAAACAACAGCATCTAGAAACAACTGGAACGATGAAGGTCGGGTCACTGCATTGAATATTTCTCTGAAAGGTGGTGCTGCAGAAGCATTGCAAGCAATTCCGGGCGCAGAGAAGGGTAACTATGTGGCCATTATGGGAGCATTGCGCAGATACGGAAGTGACTACATGCAGGAGATATACAGACTAGTGGTGAAGAGCAGGATACAGCTCGACGGTAAGACTCTGCAAGAATACGCATTGGTCATAGAGCACCTGGCGTGCAATGGTAATGCTGCCGAATCGTTCAGCAGCAGAAGCAGTAACATAGGCATTAACATGCGAAGCATTGTGTCACCCCATGCTAAAAGAGTAGAAGCAGAATCTAGCGACATGTAGCAAGCTGTAGAAGCGCTATGACAACTTGTTAGGAATATGGCAGATATCCAGAATTAAGTCAGGCCGCCTTCTATAGAAAATGTTTCCACTGCGAACGAGAAGGCATATGACGTAATTGGAAATGGTTAAGTCTAAGCAATCTTCTCTAAACTAAGTAAACTCAGTGCAGAGGGGCATGAACTGACTCCCAAAACTACCTGTTCCAAGGTCCTTATATCGCAAATACGACAGTCAAATTCACAGAAAACTGGATAATAAAGAGTGGTTTGGTTGAGGAAGTACAGATCTTGGAAGAAATAATAGCAGGTGCAGAACTCAAAGCGAATAAACATAAGCAACACAGAGCTGGAACACGACTTTATTGTAGCAAATATCTTCGATGAGGTTATCAATGAAGAGGATTTTATGATACGCCATGGTTTTACACTAGATTTGCGGAGGAAGTTGCTTAAGTATACAACCATGGAACGGTCATTAAATGTTAACAATAAGTTATGGATTGCCGATGCTATCAATAAGAAATCTTTAAAGAACTACATCCTTGAAAAAGCGCCGTAAAAACTAGGAAGGACGGACAAGTAACTATAAAGATTTTAAGCCCAACTAACAAGTCAGAAAGGGAACGATAATGTGTCAATGTCAGGAGGTTACGGGCATTGTGAACTGCGAGGTGAGCCACTCGAATAAATCTACTTCTTCTTTTAATAGCACAACAGCCCATGGAGGGTCTAGGCTAAGTTTTTCGCATCCATTCATGTTGTTCGTGTTATATTTGTAAATTAATGTAAGAAACCTTCAGTTTTATACCGAATCCGAACAGCGAAGTGAAAAGCTTTTCATAGGCAATTTTAACTCTTGTAGGTTATCGCCATTGCAATTGGTGCCGTTTAAAAAAGTTACAACTTTTTGATTTTGCCTGTGCCGGGATTTAAACTCTGTACACTACGTAGCAGGCCAACGCACCATCAACTACCCCACGAATAAATCTAATGCTAAAACGAATTATAGATCAGCGTTAAAAGGGCAGATGCAAGCAAGGACGGATAACCTTACATATAGCATGATGAGAAAGTTCAGGAACATATTTACAACCAGAAGCAAATTAAGTGAAAAACGTCAGGTATTAAATACACAAACAAACAATTCGATATTTGAGATGCAAAGCCTATTTGTCAGAGAGACGAAGCAACAAAACTAATTGCAGATGTGCAGAATAATGATGTAATAAAGCCATCACTGAGTTCATGGACTTCACCGGTGATTTTGGCAAGGAAAAAATATGGCAGCACTCGATTCTGTGTAAACTACAGGAGGCTGGATAACATAACTAAAAAGGACACTTACCCCTTGCCTAGAATCGATGATACTCTGGATACACTATCCGGTGGAAAATGGTTCACTAACTGGATCTGGAGAGTGGTTATTGGATGAAAAAGATAAAATGCATTCAGCATTGGTAATGGTCTCTGTCAATGTTCTGTTATGTAATGCTCCAGATACGTTTAAATGCCTAATGGAAAGCGTGCTCAATGGACTTTACTGAATGGAAGACATGCTTGGATTACACTTAGCCACACAAGTGAACATACTATTACCACTTTTCGATTTTCTAACATAATAACTAAAATTTTAAAGTTATTCTTTTATTTAATTTATTATTTAAAACTCGGGGAAAACAAACAAAACAATTCATTCAAAGTAAAACGATACCCAAAAACCAAAAAAACAAATTTCATTAAATGAAACCATAAATTACCACTGACCTTCCACAATGCTTAACAGTGGGAATAATATTTTTTCGTTTTGGCGAAGTATTTTTTTACGACAGACTTTTGTGTGACCATCGTTGGAGAAAACATTGACCAGTTTCCTGGTTGTGTTTCAACATAGTTAAGCCACTTAGCAATATTTGCATCTCTTAGCGATGGCTTTTTCTTCGCTACTCTAGAAAGCAAATAATTTTTTTTAATCATCTAACCGTTTCGGGATGCACAATAACTCCATGATCATTTCCAATGCCTTTCGTGATGTTAACGACATTTTCAAACATAGGACAAACGTTTATTGTACGACGAATTTGCCTTTGCATCCTGAAGTCCAGCTTAGGCCCAGGACGAGGCTTATTTTCATAGTTACCATTTCTCGTTAAAGTTTTTAACTATCACTTGAACCGTCACCTTTGATAAATGGTTATTTTTCCTATTTCCCCAAGTTAATTTTTCTTTTTTTAGTTTGATTACGATTTTTCGTAGATCTGACGATGTCTATTTTCTTTTTAACATTTTGCAACTATATATAAACAAGAAACTATGTTTTCACGGCCGCAATTAAAAGAAAAATGAAAACGCAAACCCAAAAAAGAAAAAAAAACTAATGCATAACGATAAATCAAATATCAGTAAAGCGTATGTAAACTTTTGTGAGATGTGCCTTATGTGGGATTCCCCTTTTTCATTCATTTTATATGCTTTGCTAACAAGAACTTTGTTTTTTTGTCGTTGTTAGTGTATCTAAACAAACAAAAAAAACTTTGTTCAAAAAAATCTTAAATTTGAATTATTGCGTTACATACTCGAAAAGCTAATAGTATGTTTGTTTATCTGGCTAAGGATACCTAGATGACATCTTAGTGATAGGAAATGACTTTGATGATCATCTGGAAAAGTTCAAAGAAGTGATTTAGGCGTATTGAGGCAGCTAGCTCAATTTGTCCTTGCATCAGCTGCTGCTGCTCAGTTTTTTGATGGATCAGCTGATTCATTATTTTCATTACATTGGCTATTGAATCCACCTGGCTGTCTCCCTTATCCTTAATCACAATGTTTACCTTTTCAAGGAATTCAATACTTATCCACATTGATTGGTATGGAAGGAGCATATCGCTTCTTAAGCGCAGCTGTAGTTCCGATTTAGTGCCACTTGTTGACAGATTCAAGCATGCCAATTCCTTTTTAATCTACTCAAATTTCATTTCGCGATATACGTCATTGAAATAGTCTCTTGAAAGGAAATAATGAAGCAACTAGGTGTACACAGTTGACATAGCTTTAAAAATAACTGATGAAAGTAGTCATTATTGAATAACCACACCTACCTTTCATACAAGTGAAATCTTCAAGTGAGTTAGCTGATAAAATAAATATTTTATGCAAAAACCATACAAATTTACTTCAAAAATATGTTTTATTTCAGAAGGTGAGTTTGGCCGTGCCCAATCTTTGCTTTCGGGATTTATTTTTTTTTTTTTGTACCAAAAGTAATAATAAACTAGTAATATTAAATGTGTACTTGTTTTGACTCACAGATACTTTATGGAGGAAAGCGTGGTGAAAGCAATTGCGCTTGACTCGTACGAGCCTGGCCAGCAATGCTCGTCGATGGTCGATGATGTATTCTTCGTACTACATAAGTCAATTCGTCGTTCTTTAATGACACAGTCTGTTAATGGCGTTTGCGCTGTCATAAACAATGCTGCTTCTTGTTTAGATGATGACTTTGTAAGCGCTTTAAAGACGCCGCTCAAAAATGGTTACCCTTCTGGTTACATTGATTTGACACAGGCTTATAATGCCATACAGACCACTCTACAGCAGGGAAAACTTCAGTCGAGTGATAGTGAGAAAGCCCGGAGCAACTTCCTTGTCCAATTAAATAATGCTGATATGTCAAACGAGTACATTGATACGTTAATGCAATCAATGGAACAGGAGATTAATGGGACGTTTCCAGCAATGTCGACAATAGAGCGTAAGATTCTAGATAGCTGTATTGCTGAATTAAAAGCAGTGCGTGACGCATTACAAGCATGTGTCGAATTCGGTATGCAGCAGCTACGTTCCAGTGCTATCAAACCACGCCTCAATCCTTGGGTCGACCAGTTTATTAATTACAACCACTACTTATCAGAGGTAAAAATATAAATAAATTTAAAGTTATCTCTATTAAAATAATATTCTCTCCTAGGAGGAACTTGGTACTTATGAGGCGGGTGAAACTTTTATTCAATTTTTAATAGTACAAATAGATGGTCTTCTTAATTCATTTAAAAATGTTTTGAGCTCTCGCAATTTCGACGCTTTGGTTAGTATTTTGGCTGCAGAGGTTACGATGCGATTGGAAAATGCAGTCAAGAAAAGTACCTTTAATCGGGTAAGTTGTATTTTGGTACACGTGTTTATTTTAAAACACTGATAGAGAAGAAATAGGCTTTTGTTTGGAAGCGTTGCCGTACAAAGTCGTAAAAGTCTATGAGCTAAAACATTCGTTGAATATCTGAAGTCAAGTTTAAGAAGGAACACTGTGTTCAGTGACCTATGTATAGAGGCATTTTATTGTAGAAAACATTAACCCTCTACATCCCTTATTAATGAGTGTTTTTGATTCATGTGAGCAAAAAGATCCACAATGAAGGTAGATAGAGGGTCAATGTAATCCCAATAAAATTCATTAAGGTTTCTGAAAAAATAACTGTAAAATTATTAGAATGTCAGAAATGTACTGAGGGCGAAATTCGTTTAGTTGAAAAAAATGGTATAGCATGTTTATGTATGTGTGTAGTGCGATACACGCCATCTAGTGACTTCGGAATGTATTAACAATGGCATAAAACATAGTATTATATGGAAACTTCGAAAAGCTCTGGAGTGTTTTCGCCAACTTTGATATAGATACGAATGTCACATTCAGTTCGACAGTCTTGGTGAACACACAGAGTGTGAAATATAACTGTGTTTTTGAGTGGTTAAATAATTAAATAAAGTTTCATTATTTTACTTATACACAGTATAATATGTATAATCTTCATTAAAATTAAATAAGATCAATGAATTGCTATCATTTGCTCTTTACAAGGAAAACTTTATTTTAGAGTGGTTTATAAGAAATACATTAAGTGAATTATTTTAGAATGTATTTTACTTATAGGCTTATAAATGTTAGGAAATTTTAGTGTGCATTTTTGTAATATTCGCGGACTTAGATCAAATTTCTTCTCTACATATATGTTTATGGTTAAGTAATTAAAACCCCATATAATGGCACTAGGTGAGACTCAGTATGTGAGGGTGTAGATCTATCGGATTTTCACGTGCCAGGATATCGGCTAGTGTCATTATTCTCCCCCCACAGGGGTATTCCCCTTTTTATTAATGGAGATGTCGCGTACCAACGCCAGCAAAAACTTTATATGACGGATGCTGAGTTCAGGTCCATGTGGGACCTGAGTTCAGCATAAAGTTCTAAGCTTCTGTTTTCTTTATAGAAGCCCGAATTCAGGTAGCGATTTTACTTTTAATAAGTTAGATTCCTTTTCTGATTCCATCGCTTTTATTTTTGAATCATATCCTGCAGAGAAATCGTGCTTGCTGGTGACTTCAATGTTCACAATTCGGATTGGTTGTGCCACTCAAGTCACACAAAATCCGAAGGCCTATATGTCGAGCTATTTGCCGAGTCGAATTACCTGACTCAATTAGTGACCGAACTGATACACATTCCGTGTATAGCAGGGCAAGCTAAAAACATTGTTAACCTTTTTCTTACTACTCATATGATGTTAGTGTCCACGCACCTCTTGGAAAGTCGGACCACTGTACCGAAAAGGCAAATTGGAATGGTCTCAGTTATTTTATTTTTTAAATCTTAATTGGTAATTGTGTTTTACCAGTAAAAACATAGAAACCAATGCTAAAATGGTAGAAGAAATAATTCTATCCTAATAAAACGAATAGCGTTAAACCTTAAAGAGAAAGATTAATGCCACTTGCAGACAAGCAGTCAGGTCCAAAGAGGACGCTTTCAGGAACTGGCAATCAAACAAGAATGCCAATACTGAACAGTTGCGTAAACAGGAAAGAAATCGCTGTAATTCCACTCTAAAGCGCGAAAAGTTTCTACACGAACAGCGCCTGAGGCACAAAGTCTTACAATTCGATAGGGGCTTTACAAACTTTTCGTCAGTTTTAAAGAGAGTAATGGACCAACGACTTCGTCAATTCCATCTATTTTTACAGGATATCGCCTCGTCACTAACTCGGTTGATAAAGCGGACCTTTTAGCTAACTTTTTGTAGAGAATTCTTCTCTGCCAGTTAGCGATCAACCACTGCCCGTTATCGAATCTGTATCTTGTGCTATGCCTGAGATACATTTTCGAACTCGAGTAGTTAAAATAGTTCTTGCAAATCTTCACATAAACAAGGCTTCGGAACCCGATGGAATTCCAGCCCACGTATTGCGAGCTTGTGCGACAACGTTGGCGCGACCGTTACGCAATTTTTTCAACATTTCTTACACAACTGGTGTATTTCCGTCTTGTTGGAAAGTTCCCAATGTCCAACCAGTTCCTAAAAAGGGCAAGACTACAGCCCCTGTGAACTACCGCCCCATCGCAATCAGTTCCTATCCAAAGTCATGGAAAGTGTAGTTAACTTCTACTTGGTCGAATATCTTGAGTAAAACGAATTGTTTAATGACAGCCGACACGGTTTCCGTCGAAATCGCTTACGGAGGATCTCATGGCGGTACTCACCGAGCACTGGTACCACAGTGTCCATGGCTTCGGTGAGAGCAAGGCGGTTGCTCTGGTAATTTCAAAGGCTTTTGACAGAGTGTGGCATAAAGCACTGGTGTCAAAACTTATGGCGCAGGGGGTCGAGTAACTTCACACGATGGATCACGAACTTTCTAAGCGGCCGCTCTGTCCGTGTTGTGATAGACGGTATTGTTTCGGAAGATAGAGCCATTACTGCTGGAGTGCCGCAGGGTTCAGTTCTCTCCCCCACACTTTTCCTTATCTTCATTAACGAAGAATCCCATTTACTCGTTTGTAGATGACAGCACCATTTCTCATTCATATGCCTGTTCACAACGCCCTAACTCTTTGGAGATTGAGAGGAAAAGGCACGTTATGAATAACTCACTCAATAAAGATCTTCAGTCAATCTCCGAGTGGGGTCTCACGAATAGACTTGAGTTCAATGTGCGTAAGACACAATGTAGTCATTTATATCACAAACGTGTTTCCCAAACCCCCGTTAACCTCCTGGATATGGGTGGCACAAGTAGTGCGGAGACAGTGACTCTTGATGTTCTGGGCATGTCCATCCAATGTAATTCGTTGGAATAAACACATTTCTGACGAGTCGAAAGAAGCAGATAAGTGTCTCAGCTTTCTTGAGCGGTGCAAACAATATTTCACTCGGGCTGGTCAAGAAAAGAGATAAAGAAATACGCGAGTTTAATGACATCAAAATGTTACGGGACAGGAACGAGGTCCGAAAATTCTTTTAAAGAATATAACGACTGACTGATGGTTTGAAGACCGGGGCAGGGATGAAGACGGAAATCTGGAGATATATTTCCAGGGCATAATGAGATTATGGAGGGAACACTTTTCGCAGCTGCTTAATGGCGATGACGGCAATAATGCCGCCACTGCGGGATATACTCCGAAAACCCCAATCACTGACGGCGTTAAAGTACCGCCTTCTGACTATGAGGAGGTCTTAACAAGCATTGCTCGGCTGAAAAACAATAAGGCTGTTTAAGACTGGAGGCGAAGAGCTCGCAAAATGCATGCATGAGCTTCTATGCAGAATATGGTCGGATGAGAAAACATGCCAAGTGATTTTAACCTCAACTTACTCTGAAGAATCGATAAGAACGGTTATTCTAACATCTGCGCCAACTATCGTGGAATAAGCCTTCTTAATATTGCATATAAGGTTCTGTCGTGCGTACTATGCGAAAGACTGACGCCCATCGTCAACAAACTAAGTGGACCTTATCAGTGTGGCTTCAGGCCTGATAAATCCACCATCGACCAGATATTCTCACTACTCCAAATCCTGGAGAAGACCCCAGAAAAACAGATCGACATTCACCATCTATTAGTCGATTATAAAGACGCCTTCGACAACACGATTAGGGATCACTTGTACGCCGCAATTTCTGATTTTGGTATCTCTGCAAAGCTCATTCGTCTTTGCAAAATGACACTGACTAACACCAACAGCTCAGTGAAAATTTGAGTTTTCAGACAAGGTGACTCCCTATCGTTGGACAAAATGTTACTGTTGACAATTATACTTTTTAAGTCGTCAATGATTCCGTTTACCTAGGATCCAGCATTAATACCAACAATATTGTCAGCCTTGAGATCAAGCGGAGATTAACTCTTGCCAAGAAGAGCCTGTAGTAACAGATCAGTAGGCAATTGAGAAACAGAGACCTCTCTCGACTGACGTAAATATCCCTCGTCCTTCCCGTCCTAATATATGTCGCCAAGACGTTGATGTTGACCATCAGTGATGAGAAGCTGTTAGGAGCGTTCGATAGGACCCTATTGCCTCCAACTATCTCGGACATAGTACTTGAAAAACTACTAGTTGGCACAATCAACGTGCTCAAACATAAATCCATAAGTAAAAGGGCAATATTTGGATGCAATGCTCAACACACTAAACAAACAATGTAACTGAATACAATTTACAGTAGAATTGATACAAGTCAACAACATCTCATATCTTGAAGCTGAGCTACACAGAACTAATTTGTTTGTTTTAATCGTTTATTTTTTAAAGAATCTTTCTACACTTAGAAACTAACAATAAGTTTACCAAATCTTAAATCTAAAATAAAATCCAGTTTCCATAGCTAGCTGAGCGGATAAAAGGGTCTCGGGTAGATTTTAGTAGAACAAGAAATAAGTATAAAACTGACTTCTGGTGAAGAAATAATATTCAGCCTCCTTCCTGCTCAGTGTAAACCCAGACGAGTTGGGCCAGTTTATTTTATATCAAGATCTATGGTATCTTTACTTTTTCACCGCTTGCGGCATAGGCTTTGTAGTAAGCTTCTTACCAGACTATCAGCAAACATCCTGTGAGGGTTCTGAGCATTTTATATTGCATTCTTTGCAGTTTTTCCACGTTTTATGGCGACGAGTTCCCCATAGTTGAATGCTCTAGTTATAGAGAAGCAGTTTGTTCAGTGTCAACTACAACCATTGTAGTTTCAATGCTATTATTTTTGATAGGCTCTTTTTTGATTCAATATGCTTTTTCCAGGTCAATCTTTTATCAATGTGCATGCCGAGGTTGATAACACTATCTTTTTGGGGAATAAGAAAATTATTGAAAGTCAAGGTCGGTCAATCTCCTCTTCTTAGCGCAAAAGTAAGATGGACGCTTTTAGATTCATTTACCATTCTCCAGATCTTCTTTTCTGTCCTTTTTTTCTTTTCTTTTAACGGCATAACAGACCTTGGAGGGCCCACGCCGAGCTTTTCTCTCCAGATCGCTAACCAATTTTCTGTTGTTTCAAGGTAATCTTGTATGTTTTGGTCGCTGTTGTGGGTACTTAAAATTTCTGTGCAAATGTAGATGTGCTTAAATTATGCTTTGTTGGCAAATCTGAGGTGAATACTTTCCCGTGTGTGTGTTAAGTAACAAACGATTTGACTGTCTGTTGTATTTCAGCTTTCTTTCTGTGGAAATTCGGAATTATTGGTGAACAGTCAGTTCAACCAAGTAAATAATTGTCGATATTAGCGTCAAGTAGATCAAAGCATAGCCAATCTAGCTGGCTATGTGTTCTTTGATTAGAGGATAGTCAGGTGATCGAGATGTGGAAATATACATTTTCAATAAAGAATATTTCTATATTTAATCACTAATTTTTTTCATAATTGTCCTTTTACTTATACGAAAGTCTCAAAAATTTAAAATTTTGTAGTCAAGTTTTCTTAAATAGTGTATTCATTATTCTGGTAATCATCTGACGATATTACAATTATTTTTTTTTTTTTTTCTAAAATCTATTTTGTTTTAATGCTCTAGCTTGGTGGTCTCGTGCTTGATCAAGAAGTTCGTGCCTTAGGTGCATACTTAACTGGTGCTACATCATGGTCAGTACGTGATAAAATGACACGTCTCACTCAAATAGCTACAATTTTAAATTTGGAAAAGGTTTCTGAATTGTCAGATTACTGGAATCCAGAAAATGACAGGGATATGCCGTCCTGGCGCATAACATCAAATGAAGTAAAAACGATATTAACCTTACGGTAGGTACAATATATACAATTGCAAGCTGAAATTCACTGTTTTATTAATATTTCAGGCGTGATTTTCGCATGGAGGATATCAAACGCATTCAGTTCTGACCTGCAAGCCCTATTTAAAGACATTGCATTTATATTGTGTCCTAGGGTGTAGCTAGGATAACTAGGGGAAGTTTACATAAATGAATGCTATAACTAAAAAATTTTAATTTTATTAAAAAAATGTTGGCCGAAAATGAAATTTGTGCACTGCATCTTTCCATTAAGTGAATGCAGGGTTGCTAAGCACCTGGAAAATCATAGTTTGATCCTGGAAATGTCTTCGATTTTGGGCCTACAGTATAAGATAATCAACATAAAAGTGGATAAATAAAATGCTTACAAATTTTACTATACATACTTTTTATTGCACTTATATGTACATATGTAAATAGTGGTCGCCGTGATTCGTCATAAAACTGTAGGTTCCTTCCATTCACTTACAACGCGATATGAATGGATGCGAAAAGGTCGCCCTATGTCATCCATGGGCTGTATATATGTAGATATACAAGATTTTCGGTATTGGATGAATGACGACTTGTTGGAAAACTTAAAGCAAAAAATAAAAAATTTATTTCTGGAATTTTCAGAATTAAATTATATTGGTTAACGTTGCAAAAATATTTAAAATATATATAACATTAATTCTTTTATTCTTCTTCATTTAATGGCACAACAGTCCAATCCAATTTTTGATACTTTCAACTGAATTAATGTGTCTTCCAGTTAGGGCGGTGAACCAAAATATCCCATCCACTATTTTCCAAATAATTTTTAACTGGTCTAGGGACCGGTCATCATGGGACCGCGCTTTGTCATGGAGGAAATTTACTTTTCCGTGCCATGTCGCATTTTTGGTCGATTTTCGGTCATTGCTCTCTTTAAATGAATCAATTATTTTGGATACAGCTCTGATCCCACTAAATTCAGAGCATCGGGTTGTAGTAATGAATCCATTTTTCGTCGCCTATTCGATGTAAAAACTTTTTTTATAATGCTAAAACTGCATTTTAAAAACCCGAGTCAAACAAATCGGCATCTAAAGCCGCCTTCGACAGCACGATTAGGGATTACTTGTATGTACGCTGCAATGTCTGATTTTGGTATTCCTGCAAATCTCTTTCGTCTTTGCAAAATAACAGTGACCGACACCACCAGCGCAGTGAAAATTGGTACAGACCGCGTCATTTGATACCATAAGAGGCTTCAGGCAAGGTGATTCCCTACCATGCGACTTCTTTAACCTTATGCTGGGAAAAATAATTCGAGCACCTAAAATCGTCATATCTGGCAATATATTCTACAAGAGTGGCAATTGCTAGCACACGCTGATGATATTGACATTATTGGCACCAACGCGCGAGCTGTCAGTGCAGCATTCTCCAATCTAGAAATTAAGTGCAAATGAAATGAAAATACCTAGTCTTGGACAAAGTGTCGCTGTTGACAATTGTACTTTTGAAGTCGTCATGTGGTTGCTGTAGCGTAGCGGTAGTGCGTTGGACTGTTACGCAGAGTTTCAAATCTCGGCACAGGCATAATAAAAATAAAAAAAAATAAAAAATGCAATAATACAAAATTAACCGTAATCACCACCTCTTGGCAGGCAATGGCAAACCTACAAGAATAAAAATTGCCTATGAATAGCTTTTCACTTCGCCGATCGGATTCGGCATAAAACTGTAGATCCCAATTAATGTTCAAATATAACACGCTCAACATGGGTGGATGGGAAAAGCTTGGCCGGCCTTTGGCGCAACATGCGGTCATAGTCGACACTGATAAACTTTAAGTTCATTGTGGTAAAGGCATAACACTTGCCACAATGGCTGCCTTTTTCTTTATCGGTGTCCTGTGTGATCACGTTCACTCTCTGATTCTCCTTCCTTCTTCCTCTCACCTATCAACCTTTCTTCCATTTAACACAATGCTCTGCATTCATAGGGGTTTGTTGAATGTAACAATAAAAAAAAAAAAAGTATTTCGTTTTCCTAGGATCCAGAATTAAGACCAACAATAATGGCAGCCTGGAGATCAAGCGGAGATTTAACACAAATCTCTGCACTCTTAGGGGTACACCCTGTGTGCTAAATATAACAATAATAAAAAAAAAAAAGTATTTCTTTTACCTAAGATCCAGCATTAAGACCAACAATAATGTCAGCCTTGAGTTGATCTCGGAGATTAACTCTTGACAACAGGTGTTACTAAGGGCTTTAGTAGGCAATTGAGAAGCAGATCCATCTCTCGACCGAAGAAAGTAAAGCTCTATGACTCCTTCATCCTTCCCGCCCTAATGTATAGCGCTGCGACGTGGACATTGTCTACCACTGATGATAAGCTGTTAGGAGCGTTCGAGAGGAAGGTCTCTGTAAAATCTAATGTGTTTTAAAGAGCAACGGTGGAGGAACGAATACACAGAAGAGGACGTACTAATATCCGGTTGCATTTGGCATGAGTCACTTGACCAAGGCGTTTTTTGTCTTCCGTGTCAAAATCAGAAACCAGAATTCGCAGTTTATAACCATTTAATAGCCTTTAATCAATTCTGCGCCGTTTTTCCCACTTATTTGCCATGTAAATATTAAAAGTATAATGGAACGACGGGCATATCAGTATAAATCAAACACAGAGTTTATTATAAAGGGTGATTTTTTTGCTACTTAGTTTTTGACGTTGTCGCTGTGGCGTAATGGTAGTGCGTTGGACTGCTGCGCAGAGTGTCCGGGGTTCGAATCTCGGCACAAGCAAAATCAAAAAGTAGAAAAATTTTTCAACATGGCACCACCTCTTGGCAGGCAATGGCAAACCTACAAGAGTAAAAATTGCTATGAAAAGCTTTTCACTTCGCCGTTCGGATTCGGCATTAAACTGTAGGTCCCTTCCATTCATATACAAATATAAGACGCACAACATGAGTGCGAAAAGCTCTGCCTAGGTCCTCCATGGGCTGTTGCGCAATTAAAAGTAAAGTAAGTTTTTGACGTTTATATTTCTGACAGTTCACGCGTGATTCTTGACATGTGTCAAGTTTGGTTTGCAATTTCATCATGAATGGACTTACGCCTGAACAACGTTTGCAAATTCTTGAAATTTATTATCATTCGTGCTCTGTGAAAAATGTGTTTCGTATCCATATATCCGAAGAGAATATTGCTGCTGTATCCGTCAGTGTTGAAGAAGATAGCGATATGTGCATCCTGCGCCCCGATGTTTGCCATTGCCTGCCAAGAGGTGCTGCCATGTAGAAATTTTGTTGTTTTTTTTTTCTTATTTATTTGGAGTGAAGACTAGCCAGCGGCAATTCAGGTTTAGGGGCAGGTGGCATCATTAGGCTCGGCCGACATGTGGTTCCAACAGGACGGTGTCACATGCCACACTGCACGCCTCTCAATTGAGAGGCGAATTTTTTTTAAGCAGTTAAACTCACGTTTTGGTGCAGTCAATTGGCCACCAAGATCGTGTGATTTGACCCCGTTCGACTATTTTTTGTGGGGCTACGTATCTTATCTATAGAGACAAGCCACGATTGCTGGTTTGGAAGCCAACATTGAACGCGTCATTGGTGAGATTCCGGCCAAAATATGTGAAAAAGTGTGCCAAAATTGGACCTTCAGAATGGACCACTTGAAGCGTAGCCGCAGGCAACATTTAAGTGAAATTATCCTTAAAAAGTAAATGGCAGGAATTGATTAATCGATTCAAATAAAAATTTCATTCACTTTTGTAAAATTTCTGTTTTTTTGAATAGAAGCTCTTAAAAAATCACCCTTTATTTATGCGGCTACAAGTGCCAGTAACTACCTTTACTTTTAAAGGATGGGACTAGTCTCATGAAACACGTAATAGTATAGGAAAGCGGGGAAAAACGTCTCGAGCAGCATTTTGATGAAACTTTTTAGTGATTCTCTTTGTACATGTTTGTAACTTTTACCATATTTCTTTATTTTAACCACGCCGATCACATAGAATATAGAGCGACAATATTTTCAGTATTGGCATACATAGAAAACTAATTTCTGGAATTTTCACGGATATAAATTTTATTAGCTAAAATTGCTCTTAAAATGTATAAAAATTTGAAATTTATTCGTTACACAATAATTGCAATGTATTTTTTGTTTTTTACATATGTTTAAGGAGAATGTCTGGTTAGAATGGCCAAAAAAAAACACTATATCGAAGTTTTTTTCTGAACTGATTTAATTTCAATTAAAAAAAGCATATTTAAATACATAATTTAAATTTATATTTTTTCATTTAGTGATTGTCACTTGACTTTTGTAGAGGGTGCTGAAGTTAAAGTGTGAAAAGGAAGGCGCTCTGCGGTGCCGTTCCATGTGATCTCAAACAGAGAATGAATTAATTCCTCCGAACTTCGCTTTTTTGAATAAAATTTTAGAAAATTACCTTTTTATTAAAATTTAATTATTTTTTAGTATAAAAAAAAAAAATATTTTTTACATATGCAAAACGAAAATGATGTTGTCCATCAAGCATTCCCTGCGGTACAAAAAATGTGGTACCAATTCTGGAGTTTCTGGAGATGCAGCAAGATTAATCAGTCATTTCACCCTTACCGAGGATAACTACAGCGCTGCATGGACTCTATTCCAGGGCCGGTACAACAACACACGTATTCTGGTCGCACCGTTAGTTCACAAATCATTGGACCAGCTCTATGGCACTTCATCAGCTGTTGCCGTCAAGTGTTTACATGACACAACGAAAGAGTGTCTGCTAGATTTGAACAACATGGGAGTTAAAGCTGACACATGAGAGCCGCTTTTACTTCAAACATTGATTAAAAAACTGGACAGTGTAACCCACATACGATTTGAGCAGTCACTTGAAAATCCAAAAGAACTCAAACAAGTGAACAAATTACTGTCCTTCCTGGAGATGCAGTTTTAATCAATGGAAGCAATAGGTCAAAGGGAAGGGCCTTCAGCTACGCAGTCAACAAGCAGAGCTGTCTCATCAATTACATCATTTGACACCAGTGCTTGCATTATATGTAACAGCGGCAAGCACCCAGTGTACTTTTGCAGGCAGTTTCTACAATCTTCATTATCAGAGCGTTTGAATTTGGTTCTAAAACATCGTCCCTGCGTTAACTGCTTCAAGAACGACCACATGGCAAAAATCTGCACTTCAAGGAGCTGTAGTAAGTGTGGAAAAAAACATAACTCTTTGCTACAATTACAGAACAACTCACAGTCCTCAAGATCAAATCAAGCTTCACACTGTGGCCAGTCTTCAAGGCCAAGTCAACCATCACAATCTTCAGAGCAGACTTCAACTTCCATAAGCCCAGCCCAGAATTACTGCGGCTAACGGAGGGTCCAGCTAACAAGGAAGTAAATCAGGGCTTCAGGGAGGATAGAATCGACTCAATACAAACACTAATGTGGTTAACAAAGACTTATCAGTTTTGTGTCAAAGTAAAATTGAATCCAGTCAATGTGGTAACAAAGGGGACCGTCACGTCTGACCTGGCAATGTGGTTCGACCCACTCGGAATTTTGGTAATCGTCAAGGCAAAGATGTTCATTCAGGTAACGTGGGACGAACTACTATCGGCAGAACTCACCAATATATGGGAAATATTCCGGACGAACTTGGCCAACCTTTACAATTGCCAAGTCCCAAGAATCATCTTCAGAGGAGAACTACACAATTTCACAACAACTTTAACAACACAACTTCACGTCTTCGCTGATGCGTCCGAAAAGGCCTTTGGTGCAGTAGCATTCATCCGAGCAACTCTAAAAAATAGTGGAGTAATAGTCCGGTTAGTATGTGCAAAAAGTCGAGTAGCTCCACTCAAAAAGTAAACATTGCCTCGGTTAGAATTATGCGCAGCGTTATTAGCTGCACAACTTCTACACGTGTAAGAGATTACTTGCAAATAACAGATCAACCGACTTTCCTGTGGACCGATTCCGAAATTGTGCTATCATGGATAAATGCACAATCATCATCATTTCAACCTTTTGAGTCTAGCAGAATAGCAGCAATTCAAACATCAACCTCTCCGCAGCAATGGCGGCATGTTGGATCAAAGAGCAATCGCGCAGATGTACTGTCAAGACGGTTGACTGCAAAAAACACTCGCTTCACACGCTAAACAGCTAATAGCTGTTTCTCGATAATAAGGGGATAATGCAAGTTGGTGGTCGGCTTGATGCATCAAGTTTGTCGTATGATGCCAAACACTCGACGTTGCTGCCACACAACGGTACACTCACAAAATTGATATTGGTGAGGGCCCACGAAGAAAATCTTTATTGTGGACCACAGGCGCTACTGGCAATATCCAGACAACGGTTCTGTAAGATGCACAAGAGCCAAGCCAGGCATGTTAAATCAACTGATGGGAAACTTACCATCAACCAGCACTGCCATTCATAAACACTGGTGTGGACTTCTGTGGACCATTTTGGGTGCACTACAGGATAAGAGGAAAACGAGACACCAAGGAGTACATTGCCGTCTTTTGTTGCTTTGCAACAAAGGCGGTACACCTTGAATTGGTCACCGACCTCACCATAATAAACTTGTCAAAAATAAACTTGTTGAGCTAAGGGAAACAATTCTGCAGTGAAGGCTACAAAGCACCTGTTAATCCGCAGGGTGTCTACGTCGAGGCAAATTACTCCGATGTCAGATGATCCAAACGACTTATCACTTCTAACTCCTTGACATTTTTTGATTGGTGTGCCGCTAAGGGCACAAGCTGTAGTTCCAAATTCAACACTCTCAGCACATTAATAAAACTATTAACAAGGCCAATTAACAACAAGGTCTTTGGTATGTCCAATAGTTTGGTGTCCTTATTATAAGTGTTATGTTGATGCCAAATATAAACCTATCGTATGAAAAACGTTATAAATTTCGTTACCATCTTTATACTCACGAAAAACTATGTACATATGTTGAGTTTAATATTTATACTTAAACTTTTCAAGGGCTATGTAAATAGTCCTTTTTTTAAGCGAACTGAATATCAATATACCCTCACTTGAAGTTATATTTTAATACGGTTAACAAATACTTTATATTTATCATCATTTAATAAGTAAAGTAAAGTGTCACTATCCAAGTGACATGTAAAGTAATTTTAAATAACTTACATGATAACATATGAACAGGGCATCGCACAGCAATGCATTGCACTATGGCGAATACATGTGTGTCAAAAAGAAAACAGATGTAGGGAGAAAAGAGAATATTGAAAATATTTAGTAGGCAATAAAGAAAAGGCATTAAGCCGATCCCATTTTTATACGTGTTAAAACTAGTAAAGTACTATAAGAGTTTTAGATAAGTATAGATAAATTATGTTTTAGAGTATAAATAAGAAAACATTTATTCAATAAAGACAGATGATATCTCAGAGCAGTACCAACACAATAAAAAGGCTTTCCACGAAGCAACAACCTAGCCAAGGAAGAAGAGGCAAAGAGCATGGAAGTTAGTCAGGTACGGGCAACAACTGAGCCAGCACAAAAAAATGGCACAGAAGAAATGGCTCATACATCAACTAGCAACTATGAGGAAGGAATGGGAAGCTAAAAACCACAACGCGTGCAATTAAAATAAACAGAAACAATAATGGGCTACTAAGACAGTAGCCAATAGAAAATTAGCGAAACCCTTTTGTATGTGAATTACAGAGCATTAAATAGGAAAATGATCTGAGATAATTTTCCCTTGCGATTCATAGAAGATGAATAGTAGGGCCTAAGTAGGGTTAGAGAACCAGGGAGCGATATTTCCCCCTATTCCTAATGTAATCTCGAGCTTGTCTTCAGTCCGGCGAAGCAGTAGTAAGAATCAGATGATGTCAACCCCAAGCAAACACAAAAATCAGGATAGTAGTGAGAATTCCATCATACTTACTAGTATTAGGGGCTTAATTAATCCCTCCTTTGATGAGGACAACTTACTGGCATCCAGCCAAGATGTGTACTACTCACTGTGTCAAGGAGTAGTACATCAAAGAATACAGCAAAAGCCATAGTGGAGGCAAACTGCCAATAAAAAAGAAGAAGTAAGAGTGCTAAGAATGAGGTAGCTGGTGCAGGAGCGAGACGTTGAGCCCAAAAAAAAGTATCAAAAAGTGTTCTTTGGAGGTGTATCTCGCTTCATCCTACATGCCGCACGACAATACTGCGCCACCTGACGAAATGCCATGATCATCATTCGAGAGATCTGACAAACTGCTATTGGGCTGCGAACCCCACTCGAAAAACGAGATTTGGGGAAGCTCATTCAATTATATACATACATATGTCACGTGGGAACAGCACTAACTTTTTTGTACAGACAACAACTTTCTAAGAGTCAGCAATTAGAGAGTGTCCAACCAGAAGACTCAAAAGTATCTTAAAACACTGATGGATACTCTTCGATCTAAATCGCAAGAGAAGACTGCTCCTTATAGAAATTCTAGAGCAACTGACTTAACAGTTTTCAGTAGGTATATCCGGCCAAAACTTCGTTCCCAAAACAATAGGTCACTAAAATCATGTAAGGAACTGGTTGAAGAGGTTAGTGCTTTCAAAGCTGCCAGGAATGCTGGCTGTAAGGCCTCCTGTCCGATCACTTACAGTAAAAAAAAAACACGCCTCCTTGGTGGAATGAAGACCTATCCGACGCAGAGAATTGACTAGAACAATCTTCAACATCTGCTACAAACAAAAATACTTTCAGCCATATACCATAAAGACTGTCTCAAAGAATATAAGAAATCTATCAGAGAAGCTAAGAATGCAGCTTGCAGAGATTTGTGTAATTCAATCGAGACAACTAAATACTCGGCCCGCTTATGTAGACTGTTATCCAAAGGACACTCCAGCCCTTCCTATCTGAGGAAGGACAATGGGGAATGGAGGATGTCTCCAGCTGAATCTTTAGACCTTCTAATGAACACTCATTTCCCAGGCATCTCAGCTTACCAATGACTCTAGAGTTCAAACAGCTGGCATATCTCCCGTGACCATCAATTCCATTGTATCTAAAGATAGTATTCCTTACGAGACAGTAGGCCCTGATTGAATATTTCCGGCCATGTTATGGAATCTGCGTGAAACGGTGATTCTCTATCAGAGAAGATAAGAATGTAGCTTGGAGAGATTTGTGTTTCGAGTCAACTAAAGACTCGGGCCGCTCTCATCCAAAGAACACTCCTGCCCTTCCTATCTGAGGAAGGACAATGGGGAATGAACGAAGAAAATTCTGTTACTTTGGTACGTCTCATCAAGCTGGAGACGGGTAAAGTAATATTTATCCCCAAGGCTGGGAAGAATGCACACGAAACTGCTAAGGATTTCAGATCCATTAGCTTGTCATCCTTTGTTCTCAAAATTTTTAAACGTAATTTAGATAGCCGCCTTCGAGATAATATGGGTGGAACGTTCATCATCCAAATCACAACATGCCTACCGGAAAGGCAAATCAGTAGAAAGATCAATTGAACGCAAAAAATTCTCTCTAGTGGCTTTCCTAGACATTGAAGGAGCCTTTAACAACATCAATACAGATTCCATTTTAGCTGCTCTAAACAAGTTAGGTTCAGACGTGAGTCTAAATGCCTGGATCGAAAACATGCTTAATACAAGGAAAATCATTGCCAAGGTTGGCAGTAGTGCATCTACGCGCTTTGCCAATAGAGGTACCCAGCGGGGGGGAGTCCTGTCACTTTCGCTCTTGATACTGGTAGTCAAATTTCAATAGACAAGGCTTTAAAGTGGTTGTGTATGCGGACGACATTGTGATACTAAGTAGTATCAGGCATGTGTTCCATCGTAATTAGTGTAATTATGTAGAGAGCCTTGGCGTCACTCAGTAAATGGGCTACTAACTGTGGTCTAAACGTGAACCCAAAATAAAACCGAACTAATGGTTTTTACCACTGAAACAAATTACCTACCTTCAATATTAAATTAAATGGTGTAAGACTTAAGCTATCTCAACAAACTCTATACATAGATGATATTTTAGACCCCAAACTCAGCTGGAAACCCAACATAGAGCACAGAGTAAAGAAAGCGAGTATAGCACTCTTTACGTGTAAGAGAATACTGGGTAAGAAATGGGGGTTTCAACCAAAAATATCATTGTGGTCATACACAGCCATTGGAAGACTAATTCTGACATACACCGCCCTGGTCTGGTGGCCGGCTGTTACTAAGAAGTACAACCAAACTAAACAGAGTAGAATATAAAGATTAGCTTCTATTATCGTTACGGGAGTATTAGCACTCGACCAGCTGAGGCTCTTAACTTACTTATTGCCAATAGACTTACTCATAAAATCAATCGCTTTATGTAGCGCAGTCAGAGTCAAAGAAGTAGGTAGCTGGACCACAAGAACAATCGGCCACAGCAAGATACTCCTACGGGGACCATTTCTGCACAACATAGGAACATCCAGGGTAATGAATGGGCACACGAGCTAGCTAGGTTGGGCTTAGCTCTTGACATCGCTACAGCGGATTCTGTCGCAATTCCGTTTATCAATGTTAAGCCGACTTTTGCTTCTCACTACCTCACTATAGCCGGGCATAAGTAGAAGCGACTAACTACCTGCGTCTCGTCTAAGAAAACGTTGCTAGAATATAATGTCCTCAGGACAAGACAACTGATAGAGTGTTCTCGTCCCAATATCTCACGTATTCTCGCTGTTCTCACAGGGCTCTGGAACGTGGAAGAAAAATGCAGCAAGACTTAATTTTCCATTCAATTCTTCCTGTTGTAGCTGCCAGGAAGAGGGTGAAACCGAGTCTGTTTCAATATTTATGTGAGATAAAAAGACTACTCATATATTTGAACTACACAAAGTGGACATAACTCCTTGTGCAGTAACCTCATCTTTTACCAGACAAATAAGGAATGTGGTAGTAAAACGGTGTTTTGCTCTAATTATGTTTTTCAGATGAAAACAACCACTCAAACAACAACATGGTTAAAAAAGAATGGCTCATACTAGGGATGTCGATTTTAAAGAATACATCGATGTTCGATGCATCGTTTGTGAATCGACTACCTACATCGATGTAACTCGATGCATCGGCGAAAATATATCGATGCATCGAGTGTTTTCTGTAAAAATGTGTCATATATATAAAAAAAAAACACCAAGGGTTATCCGGTCATGGAAGTTGTTTTTTATTAACAGCAAACGTTTTTTAACCCTTTAAATACGATTTTTGTTTAACTAATTTTTCATGTGGATTGGGTTATTATAGTCCAAGTAATGGTCGCTGTGGCGTAGTGGTAGTGCGTTGGACTGCTACGCAGAGTGTCCGGGGTTCGAATCTCGGCACAGGCAAAATCAAAAAGAAAAAATATTTTTTCTAGACGGCACCACCTCTTGGCAGGCAATGGCAAACCTACAAGAGTATAAATTGCTATGAAAAGCTTTTCACTTCGCCGTTCGGATTCGGCATTAAACTGTAGGTCCCTTCCATTCATGTACAAATATAACACGCACAACATGAGTGGATGCGAAAAGCTCGGCCTAGGCCCTCCATGGGCTGTTGTGCCATTAAAAGTAAAAAAGTAAGTAATGTACCATAGGATGCGCTTGAGAAAAGGATAGCCAGGATAAGATAATATATACTGCGACAAGGATGCCCTATCAGTAACTGATATTGTGACATATGTGTCCTATTAGGAACATAATAATATTAAAACAAACTAAAATATTTAGAATTCGTATTATGGTTTATTTTGTTATGATTTATGAAAAAAAAAATATTAATTGTATACATATCGTTGCTGAAAATCACAAAGGCCCTAACCCACATTTTTTTTTAATGCGTTTCTTTACAGATTCTGGTAGCCTATATTCAAATACACCTCCCCATAAAAAATTATAGACTTACAGTCAAAAATGGCGATTTTATAGCTAATATAAAAAAGTAAGCCACAATACAGATCTTTACACTTTATAATGTTTTTTGCTTCTCCTGTAAAGTTTCAAAAATGTTGGTTAGGTCTTTTGTGATTTTCAGCAACGATATACAAACGGGACACATGAGTTCCGTCAGTATTGAACTGGTTAAACAAGTCTGCATTTAATGCATGTGAGCTTGCTAATAATTTATATCTAAGGTTTGCAAAAACAACAGTTTGCTTAAACGTTAGCCTTTCAATCTATTGCGCTGCTGATTGACAATTTGAGCAGCTTTTGAAAATAGTCTTTCCGAGGGTACGGAACTACCAACCATTGTTAAATATTTATACGCTACTTTAAACAATGTTGAATATTGAAGTTTAAGATCCTTCCAGACATCCAGTGGATTTTCGTTTAGTCTGCTAACTGGGCTATTTAAATAGACCGACAGTTCATCTGACAGATGTCCCTCCGCTTTGTTTAATTTCCAGTTATGGTGCACAAGTACTTGGTGATCGCTCCAAAGTGAAAAACTATTTTCAGTATCAGAGGTACTGGAATCAAACTCTGCTATATCTTCGCTTTGTGATATTTCTGACATCATTACCTTTATTTTATTTACGGCAGCAGAGCAAGCCAAAGGATCCGAAAAATGAATTTTCTTAAATCGTGGTTCTAAAATAGTAGCGATTGCAATTGGGGTCACCTAAATATACATTTAAATAACAATGTGAATTTAATATAAATAAAGCATAATTAAAGTTACCCATTCAAGTGCACCCATTTTTTTGGACATTTCCTTCAACAGTTGTTGTTGCATTTCCTTCACCAGCGGATCATTAGACGAAAAAGACTTCATTTTTTCTAATAAACAGGAAATCAACGGTATAATTTTGCTCGCCGTGCAGTACTGTTCTCCAGAAATTTCCTTTGTGGCTGCTTCTAAAGGTCGAAGAAGTTGGATAATATCAGCTGCCGAAGACAGTTCAGAGCCACTCAGCATAGCTGGAGCAGTGGAACAACGTAGTAGAATTTCGCTAACAACACATTTACATGTTAAAAACCGCTCTATCATGTAGAATGTACTGTTCCAACGTGTTGGTACGTCTTGAATTAGTTTGGTTTCACCAGTTAAAGCCTTACGCAACTGATCACTTGCAATACAGCTTTGTTTAAGATATGTGACTATTTCCTTTATCTTGCTAATAATGAGCTTGGCTTGGGTGTTTTGAACGGCAGACTGAGCTACAAGGTTTAGAATGTGGGCAAAACATGGTATGTGCTTTTTTTTGTCAAAAGCTAAATCTATGGCCTTCACCATATTTGCAGCATTATCCGTTATTACAGCTGATACTTTGTTAACTTCTATATTCCATTCTGAACAGGTTTGTATGAGTTTCTGGGAAATATACTGAGATGTGTGTCGCTCATCCAATAAATCCATATACTCCTAGCGTTACAGAATTAAATTGTGTGTCAACACCAAAATGCACCGTGACGCCTAGAAAGCTCTTCATCTGCATAGTTTCCGACCATATGTCTGTGGTGAGAGTCACATTTTCAATAAGCGACAATTTGTCTCGAACAATTGAAGACAATTGCTCATATTTGCCGTCGACCCATTGCGTTATTGTTGATCTACCAGTGAAAGAATTTTTTAATAGTATACATAATAGCGATCAGGCTTAAAGAACTAACAAGAAATTGTATAGCGCGGTGCTATTGTCTGCATCAAGTTACGGAATCCTTAATTTTCCACAATTGAGAAGGGCTGGTGGTCTTTACATATCATGTAAACAAGCGCTTCATTTATCCTGCGCGTTTTCTCACCGTTTGAAGAGAATGCGTTCATATTTTCGAAACTGGACAAAATCGATGGCTGGGAGCATATAAATTCTTGCGAACATATAGCTTGTGATGGTTGTGAAGAAAAAACTTCTGTTGGAGGTTGCAAAGCTGGTGTTGAAAAAGGGTTTGCTGATGCTGACGTCGATTTTGTTATTTCAGTTGTTTTTGGTCCTTTTGTTTTTTGTTTGTAGCCTTTTTCACTTTTTTCAGCTTCTTGCTTTAGCATGCCATTGAACGTAGTCTTATGTACATTTCTCATATGACACATCAAATTTGAAGTATTACCCGAAGTCTTAATATTTTTCGCGCAAAGTTTACAATTTGCACTGCTACTACTGGCTCTTTCAAAGTATCGCCAAACAATACTTTTCGGTGCCAGTTTATAGCCTTTAAGAACACGTTTCTTTTATAATTTCGCAATATAGAAATGGCGGTAATAGTGATGAGCAAAGTAATTGGTGATCAGTACTTTCTGACCATCGATATGTCGATGCTATCGACCACGCATACATCGATGGGCAAATTTTCGATGCATCGAAGTAAAACATCGATTTTTCCGATGCATCGATATTACATCGACATCCCTACGATAGCATCGATAATTATCGAGCGATAATTGCAAAACAATTTTTTTAATTATGTCTTATTATCTTACAAAAATACATAATTTTGGTTACAACAACAAATTTGTGACTGAGTTGGCAGGAATTGGAGAAACACTAGGAGGAAGATAAGTTTAAGCTGCGTTTCACAAGGTAAATACTGCCATTATGATTTACATTAGCGCTTAAGATTATATTTGTCTTGGATTGTTGTAGTTTATCAATATTTAGATTGAATTGTGCAAAAGGCATTGGAATTGCATTGCTATGCGAGCATATTTGGCCGGTGTGTGTTATTAGTTACAAACAAAAGCATCATATTTCAATAAAAGCAAGATGCAATCGAAACATAAATTCAATTTTGTATTTGCAGCAATGTCAATGCTTTCTGTATAATTTATATAGTTACGGCCTTGTATTCAGACTTTCTCTTCTACAACATTAACTAAGTTACAGTGACTTCAAAGTCTGTTGAGTTTTGGCGGGGACTGGTTGTGGAGTAGGTTTTACTGTCATTTGGAGGCGGTGCTGAACTGGCCTTCCAAATGATATAAATGATAATTATGATTGACAGGATCAGAACTGTTGAGTAGTTGATTGTTTGAATTTGTTCTTCTTGACGTTAAAGTGAATGTTGAATAGTTGATAAATATTAATCTGCCTGTATGAGGTTGCATCATAGCAATTTGGCTAGGCTCATAGGATAAAATTGATTTCGATATAGCGAAAATTTGATTATAATGACACTGTTGTTTATTATCATTAATACAGGAAAGATCTTTTAATGATCCAATGGCTTCTGATTACACAACGGTATTGAAATTTTAAATGTGACGTGATTTGGAGCTATACGTCCTTAAACATTCATCGGTTAGTAAAGTTGTTTGTGATTGTCATGTTCGACACGTGTCTGCAATAATGGTGGCAAGTAATTTTGAATTTTCACAGTAGTCAGTTTTCCACTATGAGTGTAAGTTGTATGATGCGAGTGAAGTGTCCCGCTGCCGTTTTTACTTCAACTACTCGTACTTGTTGGTCTTCGTAACTCTTCCTAGCGGCCATTGCAGGACCGGCATAATATTTTCTTTGACCAAAGTTCCAGGCTTGATATTGTTAGCCTGGTCCTTCCATTTTTGCCGGTATTGTAGTTCGTTGAGATACTCGCGGTACTATCTTTTCCAGATTGCATGTTTGACATCGGACACGGCTTTCTATCGTGTTCCAAGCGTATCCTTTATCGTGATAGCCTTATGGTAAATTTGTGTAATCAGTGGTTCACCTATAAGGAAAGGCCAAGTCGTTGTGATCGATGGACGTTGGATTTATCGATCTTGAATTTAAGATAGCTTCAATTTCGAGCATGACGGTTTTTAGGTTTTAATTCTTCAAAAGTAAGAGGTGTTTTGCTGATTTAACTGCTGCTTCCCAAAGTCCGCCAAAATCAGGAATCCTGGGAGGGATGAAATGAAAGTGTATTCCCTTTTCACTGCAAGTCTTTAGGATTTTCTCATGGGCTTTCGGTGAGTGGATTGCCGTTGACAGTTCGGCTAGCTGATTCATTGCTCCAATGAAGTTTGTCGCATTGTCGGAGTAGAGATTTTGGCAATGTCTTCGGGGACTTATGAAAAGTTTTAATGCCCCAATGAACGCATCTGTTGTTAACTCGCTCACTACCTCGAGGTGTACTGCATTGGTAGAAAAAAAGCAATAAGGAGTGAGATTGAAAAAATCTTAACACACGTTTTACCTAATAATTTTTTTTGGGTTCAAAATTTAAAAATTTCTTTGATCTAGTTATCTTTGAAAAATATGTCAGTTATTATTTTTAATGACAAACATGTTGATTTATTGTGAGTTTGATCAAAATGAGTGAAGAAAAAGAAAAGGTCTTTAAATTTTTAAAAATTAAAAAACAAAATCCAAATTGGTCCTACAAAAAATTGCCCAAAGAATTGAAGGTCTGCCGTCACACTGTTTCCAATGTAAAAACATTTTCAGGAGAATATGACCATAGATAGGAAACCTGGTTCGGGAAGAAAACAAGGACCACATGATATTGGGAAAGCCAAGAAAATAGAAAGCATATTGAAAATATCTCCAAACACATCTGCTAGAAAAGCTGCCCGGTTAGCCCAGTGCTCTGACTATTTGGTGCGAAAAGTTAAAGCCAATGTAGGTTTGAAATCATACAAAGTCGAAAATTTTCCAGACAGGAATGCGGCAAGAAATTTAGACGCCAAAAGTAGGACTCGGAAATTAAAAACGAATTTCATGCAAAAATATTCATGTTGCATAATGGACGACGAAACGTATGCACTGGCAGATTTTACGCAGCTTCCGGGTCAAAATTTGTATGTTGCTGATGCTCGAGGAAATGTCAAAAAACAATTTAGAATCCAAAAGCAGACAAAATTTTCTATAAAATTCCTGGTATGGGAAGCTATATGCAGTTGCGTCAAAAGAAGCAAGTCATTTGTTACAGTGGGCTCTATAAATGCCGAAATATACATCAAAGAATGTTTGAAAAAAGGCTTCTTCCTTTCATAAGAGAGCACAATGTGTCCACATATTTTTGGCCCGATTTGGCACCGTGTCACTACGGCAATAAAGCTCCGGAGTGATACCAAAGTAATAACATAGTTTTTGTACCAAGAGAGGCCAATTCTCCAAATTGTCCGGAGCTAAGACCAGTGGGGAGATATTGGGCTCTTGTGAAAATAAACTTAAAGAGAACAAAAAAGGTGTCCCAAAATATCGAAGATTTTAAAAGGAGATGGGCAAACTGCTCCAAAAAGGTGTCTGAAACAACTATCAAATCTCTAATGGAAGGCTTACCAAAAAAGGTCCATGAGTTCATAAATAGTGGTTAGAACTATAAAAGTTATTTTGTAAAATATTATCAATTAAATAAAAAAAAATCAAAACTCTAAGATCAACCATTTACAAATTATTGAGTTTTATATAAGGATTTTTCTTATATTAAGATTTTTCGATCTCACTCCTTATTTGTCGCCTATCTCCTATTTTCTTCTGTAGTGGACCCAAAGTGATCCACATTAATCCACTCCGTCATTGACGAAAGGCCGAGCTGGTGTCACTCTTGTACCTGGGAGATTTCCCAACATTTGTTGCAATAATTGTGGTTAAGTTCTAAAGCATGTACTAGTGATTTGGCAGTAATGATTGCCTTGATTGGCCAAAAACAATGTCTGACGTACGCCACTAATGCAGTTGTGCCGCAATGCGTATGTTCTTCGTGAACCATCTACATTAGGAGTCTTAGTGGCTCGTTGTAAGGAAGGAACATAGATGCTTAGTGTCGTGTTGCAACGTAGATGCGTCTAGACATCCTGCCACCCAGATGATGCCTTTATTATCTAGCAATGGTTAGAGGCTGTGGATGGAGCTGCTCGTGCTGACAATATTGTTGTCTTGTAACGCTAATTTTTCTGCGCGAAATTCTGCGGTCTGCATGGTTCGGATAATTACTTTTAATGCCTTGTCCAATTACAGTGGAGTGGGCGTCAAAGACCTGGTTGATACTGGGATTTTCCAGTTGAACGCCCTCGTATCGAATCAGTTGAGTTTCTCGAATTAGTTGCCATGTTACTTAAATATATTATATTTCCGGCGGTGATTAATTCAGCCCGATATCTCAATTATTCTGTGTTTTATATAAAATGGTTATGCCCATATTGAAATTGAACCTTCCAATAAATTTGCTGTCTTCTACTTTGTTTCTTGATTCTTAATTGTGGCCATCGTGCTTCCTTTCAATGTAAATAGAATGGGCCGAAGAACAAGTTATCGTATTGTATTAACACCCTTGAATCATATCTCTGTGATAGGACAACTGCTGGGTTTTGATTTGACTGCTTTTGATCCAATTAGCAACAAACACTTCGTATGATGATGCATCTGAGTTTATCCATACTAGCACGACTTCTGCTCTAGTCGAGCAATTGTCTGCTGCTAGCGATTGATGGGTGCTACTCGTGATTTTGCGCATAACAGTCTTACTAGTACTCTGCCATCCATTGTTACTGATCGAAGATATATAATGGCGTCGTAGGCTTCTTCTGATGCATCGGAGAATGCATGTAATTGTTTTGATTTTGGAACTTCATGGTTGCCATTCGTTGAACACCTTAAATTGGTCGCGGCCCATTTAGTATGTAGCTCGCTGGGTAGTGCCCCTTTTCTTTCTTTTGATGGCCCAAGGAGGAGTGTACCCCTATAAATGCAGAGCATTGTGTTGATTGGAAGGAAGATTAATGGGTGGAAGAAGGAGATAGGGAATGCAATCACAGGACACCGATAAAGAGATAAGCAGCCATTGTTCCAAGTGTTATGGCTTTACCACAATGTACTTCAGTTTTTTTTATCAACGTCGACTATGACCGCATGTATCGCCAAAGGCCGAGCTTTTCGCATTCACTCATGTTGGATGCTCGGAACCTACAGTTCGAACGGCGAAGTATTCAATTTATACTCTTGTAGGTATGCCATTACCTGGCAAGAGGTGGTGCCATGTAGACATTTTGTTTTGGCTACTTTCTGATTATGCCTTTGCCGAGATTCGAACCCCTCAAAAATACGCGCAACATCTGAACTAATGCTTTGTTTTGTGGTTCGTGTACTCCCAAGTTAAGTGTGGGTCTTGGCGCAAAATGTTTCCTTTGTTAAAAGCCATGTTTACCCTAATGTCTTGATGCAGTCACGGAATTCGCTGCAAAAGGTTTTGTTCCTGATGCTCTGCTGGGTACCTTGAAGTAGTTAAGAATGATTTGTACATCTCTTACAAAGTTAACAGCCTGCCGATTTCAGAATAGTTATGAGTTCCTTCTGGGTGATGATGTCCGAGGACAGTCTATAACTTCCGAATAGTCCATCGTCCACGTAGAAGTTGAGCATCAACGCGTCGGCCACCAGAGAGGGCTGAATGATCCAAAAATTGTGCTGGTTGAGCCAGCTCATTGCAAAACAACTGCTTCTAGTCTTGGGAAGAAACTACTTGTTGTTTATTGCATTTCGACATTGATGCGTTGATTTGCCCTTTTCTGGGCAATACCTACTATGCTTGTTGTTTGTTTGATGTTTTGACTTTAAAATGCACAAGTGTGTTATGTTTTTTGCTGCATTTGATGCAGTGTCTCTTTACCATGTGACCGGTCTTCAGGCAGTTTAAGCAAATAAATTGTTTGCGTACCACGTTGTGCCGGTATATAGAAGGTGTGTACCATTTTTGCACAACCGACAACAATTGCCATTGGCTCTTAGTAACGTATAGGCCCTTGACGTTTTTCTACTTTATCTTGTGGTATACTGCTTCCAGCGACTGAAACCATACTTCAATGTTCCATGTTTGCAGTTCCTTTGGGTTTTCTAGTGTTTGCTCATATGCCACATGAGTCACTGTCAACTTTTTCACTAGTATGTGAAGAAGTAGTGGGTCCCAAAATACCCAGATAGATTGTCTAATACTAGCAGGTATTTTATGTTTGTGTCATGCAGACTTTTTAGGGCTCCTGATAATGAAGAGTTTTATGAGGGTGATCAACGATTTGTTGTCAGCAATACATTTGTTATAACTCTCTTGTTATTGTAGCGTAAGTTACTTCGTAATTTTCTTCTGTCACTGGCAAGTGGTGGATGAGCTCTACCGCCTCACAGGTTAAATTTTTTTTCAAATACCAGAGTTTGTGAATACTTGGTAAGGGGTGGTCATGGATCATTTGAGAAATCAAATCATAGAATTGACGTCAATTGGTGAATTTTCCTTAAAATGTTTGAATTTCCATTTTTGGTAGTGTTAGTGCATAAAGTTGGAGTACCAGTTGGTGAAAGGGCTTGTGGAAGTGGTTGTACTTTGACCTGAACGGATAACGCAACTATGTAGTTGATGATGCACACAGTCTTCCATTTCTAAGTATGCATTGCTGTCATACCCTTCTTCTGGCGTTGGGTGATCTTACCGAATCTTATAATTTATGGTCTCTATTTCTCTACACAGCCATTTGAGTCGCTCTATACTACCTTGTAGTACTACCGTAGTTACTCTTATTTGTTGGCAGCGATTCCATACAGCAGGCGCCGCAATGGGGTCATCAGAGCACATTGTTTGCATAAACTATCAGCTGCCTCAGTTGACATGTATTAATAGCCTTTGTTGTGGGGCTGTCTTATTTTTACTTACTTTTAATGGCACAACAGCCCATGGAGGGCCTAGGCGGAGCTTTTCGCATCCACTCATGTTGTGCGTGTTATATTTGTACATAAATGGAAGGGACCTACAGTTTAATGCCGAATCCGAACGGCGAAGTGAAAAGCTTTTCATAGCAATTTTCACTCTTGTAGGTTTGCCATTGCTTGCCAAAGGTGGTGCCGTGTAGAAAAATTATTTTTTTTACTTTTTGATTTTTTGATTTTGCCTGTGCCGAGATTTGAACCCCAGCTGTCTGGTTTGCAATTATCATCTTTTTATCCATGATGAGTTTGTGGTATACCCTGAGGCCTTTGGATTTGCATGGTAATCACGGTCATAATTGCCTCCTCGAGATGCTCCCTCCATGTAGTGTTGTAGGCCAGTATTTCATTGTAGTACTCCTTTGTGAAGTAATGATGGTCCATGGTAGTAACCTTAATTTGTTTTCAGTACCTTCAAACTGTGCCCATGTCTCATTTAACCGTCGCATGCGTTCTTCGTAATAAGTAACTGATTGCTTTGTAGCTGCTGGATTCTTTTTTTACCCATTTCGTTGAATGTTGCCATGGTTGTCAACTTAGATATGTGTTGTTGACTGAGTAATAATGATATGTCAGGTGCTTACCTTTGATGACTATTGACTGACGACAATATTGAGTGATCACAACTCACGTCGGGGTCACTAAATGTACAATCAGCGTTGGGATTTGTTTGGATTTTGAGTGTAGTCCAAGCACATAAACTAGGACTAACAAATTGTGTTATGCTTCTACACCTAGTTGCAGTAATCAATTTGTTTTCTGTTTCTACACCTAGCACATAAACTAAGTAGTTGCAGTAGTGACTTATAAATACAATGATTGTTGAATAATAAGTTAACTTTATTTATTTAAAATTAGGCTGTATATAGTAAATTACATATATAACTACATAGATTGAATTGTACAAAAGGCATTGAAATTGGATTGCTATGCCAGCATATTTCATGTTATTAATTGAAAACAAAAGGATCATATTTCAATATAAGCAAGATGCAATTAAGCCAAAAATGCAAAATGCTGAATACTGCTTCTGTATAATTTATATAGCTTCGGCCTTGGATTCGTACTTTTGTCATAAGGCACGAAACATACATAAAATACGACAAAGTCTAAGTCTATAAAGAATTGCAGATGTTCAAAATATATTTAAATGTTTAGGCGTTAGGCGGTTTATTCCTTGGCTAGCTATCTGACTTGTTTTTAATACAATTTTTTCAGCCGGTACCGTAGTTAAAAGAACGTAAAGATTTTTAGCTTCACTTAGTTTGAAAAGTTGGTTTTCCAGAGACGCTACGCAGCATTTAAAAAAAAACACCTTAAGTTCTTTGTCTTCCATATCAGTCTGAAAAATGATAGGATATTAATGTTGTTGTCCGGCTCCTGCTTTTTTGCATTAGGTGCTTTTAAAGAAACAAGGACATGCGTATCGGTTTTGATATCTGGTTCAACAATATCTTTAAGTCTATAAGGGAACACGTTTCTCTCTTGCAAATAAAGAAATTAAAGGATCGCACTCATTAATTTCCCTTACAACTTACAGAATTGATGAAATAAATATTGTGCTAAGGATATTGTAAAGTAACAATGGTTTCTTTATAAAGTTTTGTTTTCACAGCGTCAATAATATTAATGAAAGCAGTGTCTGCTCTTTAAATATTTGAAATATTTTTATCCCTGGACAGTTATCCCGAAGCAGATCTACGAATGTATTAACGTCTGGAATATCTTTTCCGTGAGCTTCAATCCGGTCAGCTGTTCTGTTCGCTTGCACACAGCTCATATGCCACATGCAGCTTCGTTGCCAAGTCCGGGTTCAAAATAATCTCAACTGAATTTTTTGAGATTAAGAGATAAATTTTTCAGTTTTGTACCAAGGATGAAAATTATAATTTTCTTCCTGCATTGGGTGGTTGGCCCGTGACTCAAGAATTGTAGAGTATCAATAAGTATTCAGCAGTTCCACTAACATTGATTGCAGATGGTTCCAAATTGCTGCGGGACCATCGTTAAGGCTTTCAGATACTGAACAATAACTTTCTTCGGCGAATTTCAAATTGAAATTTTCACTAAATTTCATATAACCTTAAAAATAGTTTTTATATTTTAATTGTGGTCGCCATGGTGTAGTTCGTAGTGCGTTGGCTTGCTACGCTGAGTGTCCGAGGTTCAAATCTCGGCATAGGCAAAATCAAAAAAAGTAGAAGAAACAATTTTTTTACACAGCACCACCTCTTGGCAGGCAATGGGAAACCTACAAGAGTAAAAATTGCTTTGAAAAGCTTTTCACTTTGCCGTTCTGATTCGGCATAAAACTGTAGGTCCCTTCCACTCATGTACAACTATAACACGCACAACATGAGTGGATGCGAAAAGCTCGCCCTAGGCCCTCCATGGGCAGTTGTGGTATTAAAAGAAAGAAGAACATTTTTAATTACGCTGTGGTGGTGTTGTACTGCTCCTCCATGTGTTAAGAATGGGCCGATCTTTTTTTTTGAAGTTCTCAATAACATCTTAAATTTTTTCTAAATAACTTTTTGGTGATTTTTGTTGTTAGTTTCTCATTTTCATTGTGCACTTTATATACAATTTTAAGATCCTTGTAATGCTCGCAAGTCCTTAAAAGACAATTCACAGTAATTTCAATAGAATTAACCTCTTTCTTTTTTATAAATACGGAAGACGTTATTTTTCCTTTTGCTCTTATTATTTTACAATATCCTCACGGATTCTACGACGCCGTTCACCCTTCTTTTCAGCGCGGATCTTCGTAACTATTAGCAACACCAGCAATATTTTTCGCCCCATTACAATGATCAATCGCAGACTTTGATAATGAATAATCGCAAGTAGATTATTTGTATCTATAATATGGATAGATATCGGGATTTAACACTAAAAGCTGAACTAAAATTACCGTGATGATTTGGTAGGCACGGAAATTATGTCACGGGAATGATGGAAACAGATGTACATATTTTCAATTTGTATTTAAACTAATTTATGACTAATTATAAGATTTGCTATACAGTAAATTATACAATTTAACTAAATAAACTAATGTTGATAATATATCTAACTATGTAATATGTAATTAATAAAATTATACTTAACACGGAAATGACATAAATTATGTACCACAATGAAAACACAACCTATCACGTTTAATTTGTCTTCGTAAACTTGTTTCTTCCCAAATATATCGGGACGCACAAGTTTAAGTGGAGGGCAGTTGTCGATATTTTCAAAACAGCAATCGCATGCACGCATGTATGTAAGCATAACGTCTAGCGCACATGTTTATGTACATATATGTGTATTGATTTACAGTGGTATATACACATACATACATATGTACATACACATTTTTCTCAGTAAATCGGGCTGTATTTCGGCATTAAATGCTACGAAAAGCTTTTCACTTCGCCGTTCGGATTCGGCATAAAACTGTAGGTCCCTTCAATACATGTACAAATATAACACGCTCAACATGAGTGGTGATTTTTGTTGTTAGTTTCATCTTCATTGTGCACTTTATGTACAATTTTAAGGTCCTTGTAATGCCCGCAAGTCCTTAAAAGACAATTCACCGTCAGTTCAAAAGAATTAACTATGCAACCTCTTTCTTTTTTATAAATACAGAAGACGTTATTTTTCCTTTCGCTTTTATTATTCACCTCGGCCTTTGGCGCTACATGCGGTCATAGCCGACACTGATAAATTGAAGTTCATTGTGGTAAAGGCATTACACTTGCCACAATGGCTGTCTATCTCTTTGTCGGTGTCCTGTGTGATTGCATTCCCTCTCTCATTCTCCGACCTATCAATCTTCCTTCCATTCAACACGATGCACTGCATTCATAGGCGTACACCCTGTGTGATGAATGTGTCAATAAAAAAAAAGGTAACCAAAACTGCATCAATTGTGATACTCTGCTATGTCTTCCTTGTTTCTTCATCGGCTGGAACAAATTTTCTCAGCCGTCCATCTTTCTGCTGGAAGTGCGTTCCATAGCTGGATATCGACAATGTCTTCCTTTTTTTCGGCCCTTCAGCAGTGTTTGAATTCCTCTTTGTACTTGCTTCGTTATAGAGCATCAGAATTCTCATGGTGACCTTCTTTGCAATGTTCTATTTTGAAATCATAGTTTTGTCCATCGCGCTAGCTGACCTGGACTTTTCACTTATTAATTTATATTGAGTGACTTTTGGTGACTTTGAGTATATCCACAATAAACATGTGTCATAGTACAATGCATTGTAATGCAATGACTTAAGCATGTGTAAATGTAGTTTGTGCTCATTTATTACACTTCGGTAATAGTCAGTTGTATGTCATGAGTAGGGTGGCAATAGTGATATTATGTATACTCTAAAAACCGCTTGGATAGAATTTTGCTGCAATAAGCTATTACTTTCTCTTGAAATCACCAACGTCGGTGACCATTACAGGCGATGAGCAAAGTACTAGCATTCTTTTGGACTAAGTTCTGTGATAAAACTCAGTCGAAAAGAATGCCTCAATGCGTTTAAACACTTTCGAGCTGGTATCACGCTTGTACCTGGGAAATTTCCTATTATTTGTTGCAATAATTGTGGTCGAGCTCTAAAGCATTTGACACACTGATGTACTAGTGATTTGGCAGTAATGATTGCTTTGATTGGACAAAAACACTGTGTGATGTACGCCACTACCGCAGTTGGGCCGCCCTTGAATCATATCATATCTCCGTGATAGGACATGGGTTTTGATTTGACTGCACATGCCGCCACTGTTGCACAGGTTGTAGGTTTTGAATTTGCGATCCAATTAGCAACAAACACTTCGTATGATGATGCAGCTGAGTTTATCCATACTAGCACGACTTCTGCTCTAGTCGAGCAATTGTCTGTAATTGTTTTGATTTTGGAACTTTATGGTTGCATACATGTCGATGGAGTTGCCATTTGTTGAACACTTTAAGTTGGTCTCGGCCCATTTAGTATGTAGCTCGGTGGGTAGTGCCTAGGGGAGTGTACCCCTATAAATGAATGCAATCACAGGAAGCCGATAAAGAGATAGGCAGCCATTGTGGCAAGTGTTATGCCTTTACCACAATGTACTTCAGTTTTTTTTATCAACGTCGACTATGACCGCATTTAACGCCAAAGGCCGAGCTTTTCGCATCCACTCATGTTGTGCGTATTTTATTTGAATATGAATGGAATATACAGTTTAATGCCGAATCCGAACGGAGAAGGGAAAAGCTTTTAATAGGCAATTTATACTCTTGTAGGTTTGCCATTGCCTGGCAAGAGGTGGTGCCATGTAGTCATTTTGTTTTTGCTACTTTCTGATTTTACCTGAGCCGAGATTTGAACCCCGCAACGCGATACCATTGTATTTTGAGAGTCAAAAGTTGTTGAATGAATACTTTATCATTGGTAATCACTGGAGCCAAGATCCACAATGGATCAAAAATGAGCGCAACATCTGAACTAACGCTTCGTTTTGTGGTTCGTGTACTCCCAAATTAAGTGTTGGTCTTGACGCAAAATGTGTCCTTTGTTGGAAGCCAATGTTAGCCCCAATGTCTTGATGCAGTCACGGAATTCGTTGCAAAAGGCTTGGTTCCTAATGCTCTGCTGGCATACCTTGAAGTAGTAGGATGTTTTGTACATCTCTTACAAAGTTAACAGCCTGCCGATTTCAGAATAGTTATGAGTTCCTTCTGGGTGATGATGTCCGAGGACAGTCTATAACTTCCGAATAGTCCATCGTCCACGTAGAAGTTGAGCATCAACGCGTCGGCCACCAGAGAGGGCTGAATGATCCAAAAATTGTGCTGGTTGAGCCAGCTCATTGCAAAACAACTGCTTCTAGTCTTGGGAAGAAACTACTTGTTGTTTATTGCATTTCGACATTGATGCGTTGATTTGCCCTTTTCTGGGCAATACCTACTATGCTTGTTGTTTGTTTGATGTTTTGACTTTGAAAATGCACAAATGTGTTATGTTTTTTGCTGCATTTGATGCAGTGTCTCTTTACCATGTGACCGGTCTTCAGGCAGTTTAAGCAAATAAATTGTTTGCGTACCACGTTGTGCCGGTATATAGAAGGAGTGTACCATTTTTGCACAACCGACAACAATTGCCATTGGCTCTTAGTAACGTATAGGCCCTTGACGTTTTTCTACTTTATCTTGTGGTATACTGCTTCCAGCGACTGAAACCATACTTCAATGTTCCATGTTTGCAGTTCCTTTGGGTTTTCTAGTGTTTGCTCATATGCCACATGAGTCACTGTCAACTTTTTCACTAGTATGTGAAGAAGTAGTGGGTCCCAAAATACCCAGATAGATTGTCTAATACTAGCAGGTATTTTATGTTTGTGTCATGCAGACTTTTCAGGGCTCCTGATAATGGAGAGTTTGATGAGGGATAATCAACGATTTGTTGCCAGCAATACATTTGTTATAACTCTCTTGTTATTGTAGCGTAAATTACTTCGTAATTTTCTTCTATCACTGGCAAGTGGCGGATGAGCTCTGTCGCCTCATAGGTTAAATTTGTTTTCAAATACCACAGTTTGTGAATACTTGGTAAGGGGTAGTTATGGATCATTTGAGAAAATAGATAATAGAATTGACGTCAATTGGTGAATTTTCCTTACAATTTTTGAATTTCCATTTTTGGTAGTGTTACTGCATAAAGATGCACCACCAACGCACTGAAAAATGCGACAAACCTATCCGCGCTATTTGATACCAAAGAGGTTTCAGACAAGGCGACTCCCTATCGTTCGACTTCTTTAACCTTATGCTGGAGAAAATATTTCGAGCTGCGAACATCGACATCTGTGGCACTATCTTCTACAAGAGTGTCATGCTGCTAGCGTACGCTGATGATATTGACATCATTGGCACCAACGCGAGTAGTCAGTGCAGTAATCTCCAATCTGGAAAGTGAGTCTCGTCGAGTGGGTCTAGTTGGTAACGGGGACAAAACGAAATACCTTGTATCAACAACAAAGAGTTACGGTGTCTTGGACAAAATGCCCCTGTTGACAATTATACTTTTGAAATTGTCAAGGATTTTCTTCCTCGGATCCAACTATTTTGCAAGTCTTGAGATCAAGTGGAGATTATCTTTTGCCAACAGGTGTTACTACGGGCTCAGTAGGCAAATGAGAAGTACTCGTAGAGCCCTCTCTCGACCGACGAAAATAAGTCTCTTCTCCTTCCCGTTCTAATGTATGGCGCAGAGACGTGGACATTGACCATCAACGATGAGAGGCTGTTAGGAGCGTTCGAGAGGAAGATACTCCGTAACATGTACGATCCAGTATGCGTGGAGGACGTGTATCAAATAAGATGGAACGATGAGCTCTCCGTTGGAAAGACAATGCACACCTGACCGCTCTTGGCTCTTGGTATAGCAGAGGCGACTGGCGAAGCTTTATAGAGGCGGCCAAGACCGATTATCAGTTGTAGTGCCAGCTAAGTAAGTAGTACGTAAAATGTGATCAGCAACTGCAGAATTGTCCAAGTCCAATGCCAAAAGTTAAATACATGCGCTAAACATTCACATTTTATTAAGTTGTCTCCTTTAATATGTTTTCATTTTACATTACTAGCATTATCCGTAACTATTCTTCGGATACTCCAAATTTTTCGTTGCAATTTCTTTTAAGTACTTTTACGTATGAGACTTACCTAGTGTTGCCAGATGCTAGGGATTCATCTGAATTGTTCGGATATTTAGGTGGAATTATATAAGTTCGCGTGTAGCTGCGGAAATCGCGGTCTATGTGCACTATAAAAACATGCGTTATTCTGTATTATTTTTGTATCAAATTTTGAACAGCTTAATGTCAAAATATATCCCCGCCGCATTTGCAAACGTCCAACTGTTTGCTTTTTATTGCGGTATTGCTGTACATGCGGAAGGTTATAGAGTTCATTACATACAAAAGCTTCTAGTTCAACTTAGCTGTCACCGTATTCAAACGCAGACGCCAGAAAATGAAACCCGGGAATACTTAGACTTATCAGATGTAACACATTTAGTAACTGTAATGTACATAGTACTAAAAGGTTAAAGTAGGAATATTATCATATATATTTTTTGGAAATATACATATACAAGAAGTATACTGGTTTTGCTAAAAACAGCACTGGCGGTTAAAAGGATGTGTGAGAAAGAGATAAATATGTAGTTAGATATAAATAGTTATATATTTTAAACAACCAAATGTTTTTGTTTCAGTGCACACGATTGCATAAAATAGTATTTGCATGGAATATAAGAATCGATGCATCTACGTGGTAGTAGCTGCAACTAAAGGATGATTTTTTTTGCTACTTGGTTTTAGACGTTTATATTTCTGACAAATCACACGTTATTCTTGACATGTGTCAAAGTAAAAAATGCTCAGTTTTGGTTGCCATTTCATCATGAATAGACTTATGCCTCAACAACGTTTGCAAATTATTGAAATTTATTATCAAACTTCGTGCTCTGTGAAAAATGTATTTCGCAAGAAAAATTGTCTTCAGCGACGAGGAATGCATTCTAAGAAATACACTGTTTGGTGCGGTTTATGGGCAGGCGGCATCACTGGACCGTACTTCTTCAAAGACAATGAATGCCGCAACGTTAGGGTCAATGGAGAAAGGTACCGTTCGAAGATAACAGACTTTTTTTTAACTAATTTGGTGAGCAGTTAATCTCACGTTATGGTGCAGTCAATTGGCCACACAGATAGTGTGATTTGACCCTGTTAGACTATTTCAGTGGGGTTATGTTAAGTCTTTTGTCTATAGGGACAAGTCAAACACGATTGTTGCTTTGGAAGCCAACATTGAACGCGGCATTGGTGAGATTGCGGCCGAAATATGTGAAAAAGCGTGCCAAAATTGGACCTTCAGAATGGGCCACTTGAAGCGTAGCCACATTTAAGTGAAATTATCTTTAAAAAGTAAATGGCGGAAATTGAGTTATGGCTCCAAATAAAAATTTCATTAAATTTTGGAAATTTCTGTATTATTTTAATTTTTAAAAACCAAGCTCTTAAAAAATGACCCTTTATATATTAAGAGCAATATCTGTTACTTTTCACATTTATCATACAGATGGTGTACTCTCACATTAGTATAATGTAGGGCTGAAAAGAATAGTGCCGCTGTAGTAAACAGCACTGAAATGCCAAAAGTTAAAATTTACTTCTAGAAAAACAAAACACAGCTGCTACAGATGTGGCAAAAGTTTACTTAATATTTAACCATCGAAGTTAATTCAAAAGATAAAAATAAAAGAAAAATTCGGGGAAAACAATTTATCCAAATTAAAAAATAAATCGAAAATATAAATATAAATAGAAGTATATAGTACAGGGTGGAATATCTGCCTTAATAATACCATTCAGTGAAAATAAGGGGTGAACCTGAAAATTTAAGAATTTTTATGTATCCATTAAACCTACTGTAAGGCGGACTTCATCCAGTTGCCTGGGAATGCGTTTTTACAACAAAGAATAGGGATGCAATACCTAGAAAATACTCTGAAGTAAAATATACCAAATTTCCAAAGGCAAGCTTATTTGCACCTGCGGTCTACGGAGCAAGGCGTTCATTATGCAAAAACGTCTCTACCATTTATTGGACAGCACAAAGGAACCGCTTTGTTTTGTTTACTCCAGGTCAACTAGGGAATGGTATAAGGAAAATAATGTCACAGTGGTCCCAAAAGAGGCAAAGCCCGGAATTTCGGCCTATTGGGCTATAATAATGACGCAAACCCTAGGAAAAATAAAGAAAGTTTATAAAAATGATGTAGGATTCCGAAATCGGAATCAAGCCTATGCAGTAGTCACGAACACGGAACTATACAGTCTCTAACTAAGAACATTGAGAACAATTTTAAACAATTTTGCAACCGCTAATAATATTATGAATTATAGTTTAAAAAATTTTTAATAAACTGAGCTTTATTTGAGTGAAATCGGGCTGTTGGTTGGTTTTTAATGTCTCCGTAAAAACTCTAAAATGTTTCTGATTCACCCCTTATTTGAAGAATTCTTGTCATGGTAATTGTCGATTACCTTTTCGAATTTTAGTAACTTATATGGATTATTGTAACATAAAGATTTATCACCAAAATCACTGATGAAGGACCAATGCTGGTTCCGAAACGATCGTCTGATCAGCCTATTCTATATGCATTGTTGTTATTCTCTCTATGGTAAACCTAACGTTTATTAAGCATGTTTAATACATTAAATTAATGTCAAAAAGATTTACCAATACAAAAAAAATTAATTTGAAACATCGTAGAGTTTGAGCCTTATATAAATATATAAATAGTATTTATAAAGACACCGAAGCATTGAAATACATGTTGAAACATGTTCTTAAATTATATTCCTTAAAATTGGTTTGCGGCAGGTGCACCATTGCTATAATTTGGTTCTAAACTGCGCTGAACGCTTAGAGACGTTTTTCACTGTTGTCCGCACTTACGAGCGGAAAATATTTGACGACTTAATAAAAATATGTATTAACAGAATATTTTTACCCAATCATCGGTTGTGTTTTTGTGCTCTGTGCTTTAGTGGATATTTATTTTGGCTTTGGTGCTTCTTTTTGAATGTGTTAAATTGTCAGATTTCAAAAGAAACCAGTTAAGTGATATTGTTTGTTTTTATTAAAATAACTTTAATTAAATATTTTAACGAGCGATACAGAAAGTTGAGGAGGGAGGAGAAACGTTTTTTCAGGCGCAAGAAAAGATATGAAGAAAGACAATGATATCGAAATGTTGCGGGACAGGAACGAGGTCCGAAAATTCGTTGAAAGAATAAGATGCCTGACTGATGGTTTGAAGACCGGGGCCTCTTCCTGCAAGGATGAAGACGGAAATCTGGTGACAGATATCCAGGGCATGTTGAGATTATGGAGGGAGCACTTTTCGCAGCTGCTTACTGGCAATGACGGCAATAATCCCGCCACTGCGGAATCCACTCCGGAAACCCCAATCACTGACGGCGTTGAAGTACCGCCGCCTGACTATGAGGAGGTCTTAACAGCCAATGCTCGGCTGAAAAACAATAAGGCTGCAGGTGCAGATGGCCTGCCTGCTGAGTTGTTTAAGACCGGAGGCGAAGAGTTCAAAAAACGCATGCATGAGCTTCTATGCAGAATATGATCAGATGAAAGCATGCCAAGTGTTTGGAATCTCAGCGTACTCTGCACAATCCATAAGAAAGGTGATTCCACTATCTGCGCCAACTACCGTGGGATAAGCCTTCTTAATATTGCATATAAGGTTCTATCGAGCGTACTGTGCGGAAGACTGAAGCCCATCGTCAACAAACTGATTGGACCATATCAGTGTGGCTTCAGGCCTGGTAAATCTACCAGCGACCAGATATTCACACTACGCCAAATCCTGGAAAAGACCCGAGAAAAGAAGGTCGACACCCATCATCTATTTGTCGATTATAAAGCCGCCTTCGACAGCACGATTAGGTATCACTTGTACGCCGCAATGTCTGATTTTGGTATCCCTGCAAAGCTCATTCGTCTTTGCAAAATGACACTGACCAACACCACCAGCGCAGTGAAAATTGGGACAGACCTCTCCGCACTATTTGATACATAAAGAGGTTTCAGACAAGGTGACTCCCTATCGTGCGACTTCTTTAACCTTATGCTGGAGAAAATAATTCGAGCTGCGAACATCGACATCTGTGGCACTATCTTCTAAAAGAGTGTCATTCTGCTAGCATACGCTGATGATATTGACATCATTGGCAAAAACGCTCCAACAGTCAGTGCAGCATTCTCCAACCTGGAAAGGGAGTCTCGTCGAGAGGGTCTAGTGCTGAACGAGAACAAAACGAAATACATTGTGTCAACAAACAAAGAGTCACGGCGTCTTGGACAAAATGTCACTGTTGACAACTATACCTATACTTTTGAAGTCTTCAAGGATTTCGTATATCTAGGATCTAGCATAAATACAACAATAATGTCAGCCTTGAGATCAAGCGAAGACTAACTATTGCCAACAGGTGTTACTACGGGCTCAGTAGACAATTGAGAAGTAGAGCCCTCTCTCGACCGACGAAAATAACGCTCTATAAGTCCCTCATCCTTCCCGTCCTAATGTATGGCGCAGAGACGTGGACATTGACCATCAATGATGAGAGGCTGTTAGGATACTCCGTAAGATCTACGGTCCAGTATGCGTGGACGACGTGTATCGAATAAGATGAAACGATGAGCTGTATGAGCTGTACGCCGACACTGACATAGTCAAGCGTATAAAACTCCAGCGGCTTCGCTGGCTGGGTCATGTTGACCGAATGGAACCACGGTGGAGGAACACGCAGAAGGGGACGTCTTAATTTCCGTTGGAAAGACCAGGTGCAGGGCAACCTGACTGCACTTGGCATTATCAACTGGCGCCAACGCGCGCATAGCAGAAGTGACTGGCGAAGCTTTGTGGAGGCGGCCAATATAAATTTTTTCATATTTTTAATATTTAATTTAATTTACATTCTTATATATGTATGTACATACATGGTCACTGTGGCATAGTTGGTAGTGCCTTGGCATGCTACGCAGAGTGTCCGGAGTGTCTCGGCACAGGCAAAATCAGAAAGTAAAAAAAAAACGTCTCCATTTTCTCCAAATTTCTTCTTTTGACAGGAAATGGCAAACCTAAAGCCTGTGAAAAGCATTTTCACTTCGCCGTTTGGATTCGGCATAAAACTGTAGGTCCCTTCCATTCATCTACAACTGTAACACGGACAACATGAATGGATGCGAAAAGCAGCCCATGGAGGGCTTAGGTCGAGCTTTTCGCATCCACTCATGTTGTGCGTGTTATATTTGTACATGAATGGACCTACAGTTTAATGCCGAATCCGAACGGCGAATTGAAAAGCTTTTCATAGCAATTTTTACTCTTGTAGGTTTGCCATTGCCTGCCAAGAGGTGGTGCCGTTATTATTATTTCTACTTTTTGATTTTGCCTGTGCCGAGATTCGAACTCCGGACACTTTGCGTAGCAGTTCAACGCATTACCACTACGCCACAGCGACCACTTTGAATTGCCTTATAGTCTAAATATTCATATAAAAACTGTTAAATTAAAACACTGTTTTCAAAGAACTAATTGTAACAAACATGTTGATATTCATTCTGTCACCTCTTTGCAGCTAGATAATGTGGCTGTTTCTATTTAATAATACTTTGTATAAAGCATTAGAACAATCTGAACTAAAAGTTAAAACTTCTTTTACGAAGACTGGGGCCAACTGGTTCACAAAGGAATTAAAAAACTTAAAACATCAGAAGTTACATGCTTTTAGAACTTATGAAAGAAATTGCAGTAATATGGATTATTGTAACTATTCCCGTTTACGTCATGAATATATAAAACTGAATGACGAATGTTATAGAAACTATTTAAATTGTATAAAAATTAAAATTCACCACGATCATAAGTCTTTTTATGACTTTGTAAATGCTGTTGTACGAATTGAACGGCTTCATACCGAAGCCTTTATGAAAAATTCGCAACAAAGAAGCGAGTTAATGTGATTGTTCTTCTCGCACATTCTGAGCAACAGCAGCAATTGTTTCGGTTATTTTTTTTTCTTACTATAGGAGTAGTAGAACGTAAAGATCCAATTTACGCACACGTTTCACAAATTTATCCAGAAATCACGCGTAGGCGCTTCTCTTCTACCGAATTTTGAATTTAATTACACTTTCGGTGGAAGATTCAACATTTTGCAAGTAAATTTTTAGTTTTTCCCATTATTGTTGAAGCATATATCGACCCATTTCGTTAACCGTAAATATAAACTTATTAAACTGCGTCATAATAAGAATGACATCAGAGTTACCTCACTCAATATAACCAGTAGTTCAAATTCAAAATTTTAGATGGACCACTCTTTTATATACAAACCATTTGATAAACTCAGTCATGGCCTACAGATTAAAAAGATGGGTTTGATTGGATTTTCGCCCTTGCTTTGAAGATGCATGGAGTCATATATCACTAACAGAAAACAAAAGGTGATCTTCCGAAGTGCCATATCAAAAAGCAGTGCTGTTCCGGGGTTCTTCAAGGGAGCCATCTGGGACTTTTATTATTTCTTCTGTTTACAAATAATTGCCGTCTGTTATTCGAAATTGCATATTATAATGTATGCTGATGATGTAAAAATATTCCTATCTTACAACTCTATAATCCAAAAAAACTTCTGCAAGAAGGTCTTGATAATTTTTCAAAATGGTGAAGATTAAACCTAATTGTAGTTAATGTTGAGATATGTAAGTTTATGATATTTACAAGGAGACAACCTATGTGTGCCAAATACTCTTCACAGGATCACACTCTGAATCATGTATAGTTATTTGTTGATTTGGGTGTGACCAATAGTATTAATCTACCGACATGACCAAATCAAGTTCTAACTTTTTAACAAAGCTGAAAGTTATTTTGGCCTTGTTAATAGATAGTCAAAAGAATTTAACGACCCTTATACAAGAAAAACGCTTTTCACTTGTTAGACCCATTTCCTGTCTGGAATCCTCAATATAAATACTACATAAGCAAAATTGGGTCGATTTAAAACCAATTTCGTATTTTTGCACAAAGGAGTTTTTGTTGGAAACCTCTTTTGAATCTTCCACCGTATGAACAACGTTAAAATTTATTAATGTTACTTACTTAACTGGCACTACAACCGATGATCGGTCTTGGCCGCCTTTACAAAGCTTCGCCAGCCGCCTCTGCTATGCGCGCGCTGGCGCCAGTTGATAAGGCCAAGTGCAGTCAGGTTGCCCTGCACCTGGTCTTTCCAACGGAGATTAGGACGTCCTCTTCTGCGTGTTCCTCCACCGTGGTTCAAATAAAACACACTTCTAGCCGGAGCGCTGGATTTTTATACGTTTGACATGTCAGTGTCGGCTTACAGCTCATATAGCTCACCGTACCATCTTATTCGATACACGTCGCCCACGCATATTGGACAGTAGATCTTACGGAGTATCTTCCTCTCGAACGCTCCTAACGATTAAAAGTGTCTGACGTGAAATGTTAAATGAAATGTTATTGGATCGCTTAGAAATTAGAATTTCCAATGAAAAAATCCAACAACTTACGCAGATTATGCAAGTTAGCGCTGCCTATGCGAAAACAACTGATGCCACTGTTTGCACTGCTCAAATTAAATTTTGTTTTTCTGAACAAGCATGATAACATTCTAAAATGAAAGCTATATTAAATTTAATAAGTATACATATTATATAAAATTAAGAATATAATATAATTAAGAATATAATTTAAATTTATACTAAATTATATTCGGAAAAGTAAATATATATTGAAAAGAGGAAATATATTACTTCGAAGTTTTTGGAACACCAGAAAAATTTCTAAAATTAATATCTACTTCCAAGTTATAGAAAAGTATCTGATGATATTTTCAAAGCCATTTTCGCATGTGTCCTTCAACTTATCAGGTTTGTTTTGTCTTTTCGGTGAAATAAGTAGTTAAAAAATTTTGTTAATTTTGTTGAAATCTGAATTGTACACCCTAGTGTTGATTTACTTAGAATAACAAAACGTTGCTCTGTGTAGATATCTCTTTGCACTTCATAATCTTTAGTTTCTTTTTTTACTATTCTACTTAATGTTATCTACTTACATATGGTATACTTACGTATACCATACCATATATATAAGTATACTTATCTACGCTTCCTTTTCCAAGAAACTCTCTCTTACTTTTACCTTTGTACAAAACACACGTGAACTTATTTTTCTTAACTTCAATGCGGTAATACTTAAGAGGTTATAAGCCTTTTTCCATAAATAATAAGCGATTTGAAAATACAAATTTACGAGAAATCAAATCAGTAAACTTGTTAATCGGTACAGATTCCTAAAAAAAACTCGTTTGAAGAACATTTGTTTTTATTAACTTAAGTGAAATTACGTCGATAAATTTGGAATCGGTTCTATTTGGAGAACTTTAATTTATGGAAACGGCATGCAAAGTCATATTGGTCGCTGTAGCGTAATTGTCAAAAAAAATTTAAAAAATTAAATAAAATTAAAAGCAAAGCTTAAAGTAACAACAACAAAATTTATACGCGGCACCATCTCTTGGCAGGCAATGGCAAACCTACAAGAGTAAAAATTGTCTATGAAAAGATTTTCACTTCGCCGTTCGGATTCGGCATAAAACTGTAGGTCCCTTCCATTCATGTACAAATATAACACGCTCAACATGAGTGGATGCGAAAACATCGGCCTTTGGCGCTACATACGGTCATAGTCGACATTGATGAAACTGAAGTTCATTGTGGTAAAGGCATAACACTTGCCACAAAGACTGTCCATCTCTTTATCGGTGTGCTGTGTGATTGCATTCCCTCTCTCATTCTCCCTCATTTTTCCTCTCACCTATCAATCTTCCTTCCATTCAACACAATGCTCTGCATTCATACCCTGTTAACAGCACCCTGTGTGTTGAATGTATCAATAAAAAATAAAAATATTTTATAATTAAAAAGTGTTGGAATGTAGACAAAAATGGTCGATGTTGTGAAAAATTGGTGGTTAAAAGATGCTAAATTCGGTTGAAAACACAATAAAGGCGCGTTTTACTTATTTAAAAAATTATTCAAAACTAAAATCACAGAAATTTTGGTATCATTTTTTTTAAAAAGTGGGGCAGTTCAGTAAAAATTGTCCATACAAACGTAAAGAAATTGTTCACTCGCAAAAAAAATATGCATCAAATCAGGTGGTGTTCGCATCGCTACTTGTAAACAATAAACTCGAGTGAATTGACTCAGGTGCCATTGTGCACATGAGAAATAACAGAAACAGTTTATCAAATACAAGAATGGCAATAAAGCAGTGTTCGAAAATGGTATTGGTAAAATTTTTGATAGTCTACGTAATCTATTGGAAAGTTTAATGAATGACCTATGTATATCGTTTAAACTGCGAATTACAAAAAACGTCGATTTTTCACTCACAGTGAAAAATAACTTTAGTTGATTGGGCTTGTAAGCATTGTTTTTGCTACGCGTCGTACTGGCGATTGATGCCAGTTTCGTGAACAACTTTTCTCATGGAAACCGTTGACTTACGCTGCACCCGCTTTGGAACGATTTTGCAATTCCTAGGAGGTTTAACGGTGGGATTTCTACCTATTCCTGGACCATCGCCTTCATGACATAGCTCCTTAAACCGTTTAACTGCACAAGAAACTAACGAACGAGCAATGAAAAGCTCCCAATCTCTTAATTGCGTTTGCCTAGCTGGTTATTTGACATCATAAAATAAATTACTAGAATAATAGCAGAATGAATTGGCGTTATAATTATGGAACGCAAGTTATATAAGGTAGGCTAAAAAGAAAGTTCATAAAAGTGAAATAGCAAATAACTCTGTAAGTACTGATCCGATATGCCAACTCTTTGTTGCTAAAGGTAGTTGACTTCTAATAAACAAGTTTTACCCATTCACATTTTTCTATTATTCAGCTGTTTTACATCACTGAAATGTGTGCAGAATTTTAAAAATTTCGTTACATTTTACTTTATTTCTTCGAAAAGCAATATACTACCCCACAGAAAAATTTGTGCACATTATGGAGAAGCACTTTGGAAAGGACAGTTGGAAAATGGTATGATCGATTCCGCTCTGGAAATTTTGATGTAAAAGACAAGACGCACCTGTCAACAATTAACAAGATTGAATGAAGCGATAAAGGAAAAACGTCCGGATTAGTCACAGAATCGTATTATTTCGCGTCTAATCCCTGCTCAGACAAGGAAATTCTTTTTACTGACTGTCTCTTTAACTCTGGTCTTTTTCAATTAAGTGGTATTACTAATAACCTTTAACGTCAACTTGACCTTGTTTTCGCTTCAGATGTCAACAATTGCATTTCATCAGAGAGCCACCATCTTCCCTCAAATTTAGACTATTATCACGCACCTCTATCAATTACTTATTCCTACGACAATGTTAATAAAGTACTAAACTCGTAGTACTCATACAGATTAAATTTTCGTAAGGCGAACTTCAAAGAATTAAATAGTTTAATAGCAAACATATCGAATGCAAATATACAAATATCGGTGTTGCAAATACTGAGTATTATTGTAAAATTTTCAATTCAACATGTATGTTGATGTATTGAAAGCAACCAAACATCATCCCAACATCACCCTCAAACAGCAGCATTGCCGATTTGTTCAATATCTGCCTTAGCGAAGAAACCGTCTGAGACCGGTGAAAGCAGCAACGACTGGTGCTCCTACCTAAACACAAAAACACATGTTGGATTCTGCTGGTAAACTATTGGAGCAGATAATTATAGAACGACTCTGCAACCAAAGGCTGTGCTGCGCATTCCGAACTAAGAGGCTGCGCTTGTTATAGCCGGATTGTATTCACTAGATTTTAAAGCAAAGTAACATTCGCATTCACTCATGTTGTACGTGTTATATTTGTACAAAAAAATGCTTCCAATAAATTTGTACACGTCCTTGAAATCGTATGGTGAAATTCGAAATTTTTTCGTGAAACAGGGCAATGACATCACATCTCTATATTCTATAAAAGCCGCTGATCCTCAGGGTGTTATGGGCCCAATGTTATATCTACTTTTCACTGCTGATTTGCCGACAACTGATGGAATTGTTATTGGAACCTTCGCAGACGACACTGCTGCCTTGTCAATTGATGATGATACTCAAACTCCAAAAATGTTTAAATAAGATATCGTTCTGGCTTAAAAAATGGAAAATTGTGGCGAACGAAACCAAGTCGGTGCAAGTAACATTCACAACACGGCCCAATACTTGCCAACCTGTGCAATTAAACACAACACAAAGCTCTAGGTCTTAAACTGAGAAATATCTTCCGGCTACTGAAGATAGCCAAGCTATAGATGGCTACTGCTCCTTTACAAGACGATCCTTAAACCCATGTGGACCTACGCCATACAACTGTGGGGTACAGATCCAATGTCAATCCAATGTCGAAATAATGCACCTTGGTATGTTACCAACTTACAACTACATCGTTATTTACAAATCTCTTTCGTCAAAGATGAAATTAAGACCATACGAAGACCATCTAATTCATACGAAATACGAATATTAAACCATACAAATCTTACTTTACTTTTAATGGCACAACAGCCCATGGAGGGCCTAGGCCGAACTTTTCGCTCCAAACCATCCAAATCAACTAGCATTTAAGTTGATGAATTCGCAGTGGCCTTTCTCCAGACTAAAATGAAAAACCCCTCAAGATCTCATAATTTAAAGTGAAAATTACGAAACATAAATATGTAAATGTAATACTGTAAAATATGGGTGGACACTCACCATGCGTGTTTGTTTTCATTTATTTTTTTAATTCTATTTATTTATAAATCTATTGTTTAATGTCTATATAATAATAAAAAAAAATAACTTTTTCCATATTTTTTTTGTTTAAATTAAATAAATTATTTGCGCTAAATGAGTATAAAAATGACAACAACAACAACTCTGAGAGGAACCGACAGTCCTACATCTACTGGTTTGTATGAGCGACGAGTGTTAACATAATCGAAATTCTAACTGAACGAATAATAGAGACTGCGAGCGAATGCAAAAATGAGTGACAACGGGAGCTAGATTACCTAAAAATGATCATGCGATACATTTAAGATCAAGTTGTTGCTGCTGAATCTAAATGCATTAAAGTTAAGGAACTTCAAAACCAAGTGCTTGCACTTACTCATAAAATTGACGACTATGATAATAATTGCTGTGGTCGCTGTGGTAGTGCGTTGGACTGCTACGCAGAGTGTCCGAGCTAGATTACCTAAAAATGATCATGCGATACATTTAAGATCAAGTTGTTGCTGCTGAATCTAAATGCATTAAAGTTAAGGAACTTCAAAACCAAGTGCTTGCACTTACTCATAAAATTGACGACTATGATAATAATTGCTGTGGTCGCAATGGTAGTGCGCTGTGGTAGTGCGTTGGACTGCTACGCAGAGTGTCCGAGATTCGATTCTCGGCACAAGCAAAATCAAAAAAAAAAAAAAAGAAAAAATAATTTTCTACACGGCACCACCTCTTGGCAGGCAATGGCAAACCTACAAGAGTAAAAAATTGCAACATGAGTGGATACGAAAAGCTCGGCCTAGGCCCTCCATGGGCTGTTGTGCCATGAAAAGTAAAGTAAGTAAGTAAGGATAATAATGGCAACATATTGTATATTGTATGGGTTACCTGAATAATAAAGAAAAAGTGTAAAAAAAAAAAAATATCTGCTCTGTCAAATAGTTAAATTTGATACTCCAGCTGTGTGCAGTAGTTTCCCAGCAATAACAACAAACTTACACAATTCGTGGAAGTGTTTTCGTTCGATGACATCCCAAAAGTAAATCGATGAGAGTTATTGATAAAAATACGCAATTCTCTCGTTAACTATTCATCCATACACAATTAAAAGAAAACAACATATGAAGAAATTCATAATAAAAAAAACTATTTCAATTCAAAGTTTTATCAAAAATTTTCATTCAGTAATTTTACTAAAACACACGAAACTAGATTGATCACGTTGTGATCGACGGAAGGCACGCTTCCAATGTGCTAGACGTACGCACAATACGTGGTGCAGACATCGACTCAGACCACTACTTGGTTGCAGCCAAGGTCTGCACACGTGTATGTGTAGCAAATCGCGTACGGATAGGTACAAAAAGAAAGCTGGATGTCGAAAGCAATCACAACAGATAGCCAAAGTCTTTGCCAACCAACTTGCACTTCTCCTTTCGCAAAACTCCCCTCAACTTGATCATATATGCGCGCAGTGGACGCACATTTCTCGCTCTATGCGCACAGCTGCCGAAGAGGTGCTAGGCTACCACCGTCGACGGAAAAATATGTGGTACGACCAAGAGTGTCGCGATGCTACTGAAGCAAAAAACGCTGTTTACAGAGCCACCCTTCAGTCAGTTGCAACGCGAGCTGCTAAGGAGCGATACAGAAAGTTGAGGAGGGAAGAGAAACGTCTTTTCAGGCGCAAGAAAAGAGATGAAGAAAGACGCGAGTTCAATGATATCGAAATGTTGCGGGACAGGAACGAGGTCCGAAAATTCTTTGAAAGAATAAGACGCCTGACTGATGGTTTGAAGACCGGGGTCTCTTCCTGCAGGGATGAAGACACAAATCTGGTTACAGATATCCAGGGCATAATGGGATTATGGAGGGAGCACTTTTCGCAGATGCTTAATGGCGATGACGGCAATAATCCCGCCACTGCGGAATCCACTCCGGAAACCCCAATTACTGACGGCGTTGAAGTACCGCCGCCTGACTATGAGGAGGTCTTAACAGCCATTGCTCGGCTGAAAAACAATAAGGCTGCAGGTGCAGATGGCCTGCCTGCTGAGTTATTTAAGACCGGAGGCGAAGAGCTCAAAAAACGCATGCATGAGCTTCTATGCAGAATATGGTCAGATGAAAGCATGCCAAGTGATTGGAATCTCAGCGTACTCTGCCCAATCCATAAGAAAGGTGATGCCACGATCTGCGCCAACTACCGTGGGATAAGCCTTCTTAATATTGCATATAAGGTTCTATTGAGCGTACTGTGCGAAAGACTGAAGCCCATCGTCAATAAACTGATAACCTTCCCGCTTGAGGACCTCCGCAAATCGATGTGCCATGGAATAAACAAATTTGCATGTGTCCATGGAGGGTATGCTGCGCTGACACATCCAGCGTTCCAGTAAATCCCACAAATGCTCAATTAGATTGAGGTCTGGGGATTGCGGTGTTGTGCGCAATTGGTAATTTGTATTATAGAGCAACCATAGCTTTACATTGTGTGCCGCGTGATTGGGATCATTATCATACTAACTCCTTCCGCCGCCATACACCCCTAGACAATCACAACAGCTCCTCCATGTTTGACTGTTGGTACAAGATATTCTTTTTCGAGCGCAGTACCGATTTTGCGCCATACTAGCTTTCTTCCTTTAATGCCAAATGTACAATACTTTCACGTTCCCAAAATTCTGGCGGCGTGTTTAGATGTTCGTTTGCAAAATCCATACGTTTCTTTTTGTTGAATTCCGATATGTATGGTTTCCTACGTGCTACACGTGTGCGATACCCATCTTTCTTTATAATTTTACGTACAGTATCTTCATGGACATACTTGCCAAAAAAAAATTGTAATGTTATAACATATTTTAGAAGCAGTTACTCCAGGATTCTTTTTCACTGACTGCAATATTGTTCGTTTTTGCCGTACGGTCGACCAGAACATGGTTGTATTGAATGTTTACACGACAAACTACACAGAAAAGTGAGTTCTTGCAATGATTTGATATATTTTGCGGAGAGATTTGCCTTCTTTTCTAAGTTTCAGGATAATTTTTCTCTCGCCCGTACTAATTTCTTTAGTTTTGGGGGCCATCAGTAATACTTGTACACAAAAACTTTTAAATAATGAATTCATAGCTAAATCTGTCACAAACTAAAACAAAACTATAATTGAGTCTATACCGCATAATACGCAATATAGATAATAAACTTTTTTTTTTTAAATGTATAGAAAATGTAGAATAATTACTGAATGTAAATTTTTGATAAAACTATGAATTGTAATAGTTTTTTGATCATGAATTTCTTAATATGTTATTTTCTTTTCATTGTATACGTATATTTTTTCTGGCAAGTGTACACTTACATATTTTTAAATTATTTTGTTTTACGATGGTTTTTATTTTTACAGTTAAGCTTACTTTTATGCACACTGCATCAATATAGTTTACATACGGAAGGCATCAAAGAATTTTGTTTACTGCATGCGGTATAGACTATCATATAATGTAGTATCTAAATTTATGCCATTATTATTGCCATTGTCGCCACAGGCTCTTCACCTTTTGTTTTAAATACTCCGGTTATTTTGAACACGCTGGATACTGATACTCCAACTACTAGCAATTAAAAATCTACACAGTTGCCTTCACTTAAAGAATGATTTACTAAGAAATATAAAAAACTAGTTGTTATTCAGCCCAGGAAGTCCTTGTTCGTGTCTCGCTTTGCATCTGACACTACTGAAGGTGATCTAGTGTAATATTTAACATCAAACACTAACCTTAAGCATGATGACATAACTGTTTTTAAATTTAACTTTAATTATAAAATATACTCTTCAAAATTACTTTGCCGACTAACATTTATAAAACTATTTTTAATCCATCTTTTTGGCCTGATAATGCTTTTGTGAAAGAGTTCATTTCTCGGGAGAACACCTAAAACTGGTTACCTAAAAAAATGTTCGAACTCTCAACACTAAGCTAAGTGATTTATTCTTACCCAGCTTTGAGCTCGAATGTGATATTTTCGTCTTTACTGAGACATGGCTGAGACCTTCCGTACATAATACCGAGGTTTTTTGCCAAGGTTTCACGGTTTTTCGTAAAGACAAAAATTATATCTAAATTTCTAAATTTTGTTGTGTTAAGTAACGTGTTATTATGTTCCTCCTAACTCTTCTTCTGAAGTATATCAGATGCATGTTTCAGCGATCCGAGAAATTTGCTCTATGCTGAAACCAAATGATAAAATAGTCGTTGTTGGAGATTTCAATTTGCCTGATGTTGTTTGGGATGTCTCCCCCGATGATCCTTTTATATTACTACCTACTTGTAAAAATTATAACTGCATTGATATAATAAACTCCATAACTAGTGAAGGCCTTTACCAACTAAACTCAGTTTCAAATGCCAATAATAAAATACTGGATCTAATTTTCACTGACGATTTTTCTAACTTAAATGTATCACGTTACCTTTGGTCCTGCCAGATGATCCTCATCATCCTACTCTTGGAGCCATGACTGGCCAGCTATCGATTCCAACCTGTGACAACTGTAAACTTTAATAATTTTCTTTATAAATGCTTTGAATTGTGTGTTCCCAAGCAAAAGAACATTCCCAAGGCGAGTTGTCCGATATGGTCTACTAGAGAACTACAGAGATAAAAAAATTCAAAGACTATAAGATAGTCTGGAAACTTAAAAGACTATGTTAAATATTCTTCTCTTAGAAGTTTCAAATTATCGAGGCATAGCTAAATTAAGTGGTATACCTAAATTATTGGAAGCAGTCATCTCCGATCAACTCTCCTTTTCTGTTAAATTCTCTATTTTCCTAAATCAGTATGGGTTTATCAAGGGGAGATCCACTGTAACAAAGAATTTCGAGTGCTATTATAAAGGGGTTTTCTAATGGATTTCAAACGTACGTAATTTACACTAACTTTAGTAAAGCTTTTGACAAAGTAAATCATAATCTTTTACTAATGAAACTTGACCGAATTGGCTTTCCTCAAGCGCTTATTGACTGGATTAAATTCTATTTATGTAACCGGAAACAAAGGGTGCTTTTCAAGGACACTGTCTCTCTCAATATTGATGTTTCTTCTGGGGTCCCTCAAGGCAGTCATTTTGAACCAATTTTTTTTTCGCCTTTTTTTAAAGATTAATAACGTGGAGTCTGTTCAAAAACAGTTTCTTTTATTTGCTTTACGAAATTTGAACTGGAACCCCTTAACGAAGATTCGTCCTTATAAAGATCGTTTAAAATTACTCAATTTGCCTTCACTTGAAAGCCGCAGAGTTATGTTGAATGTATGTTTTGTGTTTAAATTAATATCTATTAAATAAGCTGTGCATTGGTGTTCCCAGTCGTGTTTCTAGAAACCTCATACTTATCAAGTTAAGTCTCTGTAAAACAACTGTTTGATCCTGTTTGATTCTGTGCGTTGTATGTGCAATGATTTTAATAATCTTTATGTGCTAATAGACTTTTGTATCCCCGTTATCTTTGTTATCTCATTTGAATTAATACTAACTAAGGTTCCATGCAGCTGTTGATAAGTCAAATCTGTAGCTGCTATTGACGTTTCCACCTGATTCGTGAAAAGCATTGCAGTCTGGACTGTGATTGTTTCGGTCACCGGTCCGTGCGCGCGCGATACGAATGCGCCCCACGGTCGTATAGGGCGGGTGGAGGGTCTCCTGAGAGGAGATTCACAAATTTTATGATATATTGTCTAATGTTGGTTTATCAATAGTGAACACTGTCTCACCTGCTTGTTTTTCTAATTGTCGTAGCGGTTGGATTATTTGATTGTGCCTGACATAACATCTACTTTATTTTTTGTAAAACTAACTGTTCTTACTAACTCATTTATTGTCCATGTTCCTGTGCATACAGTGAATGTTAAAACTAATCCTTGTCCGTGGTTTCATATGCATGCATGACAAAGAACATGTAACTTTACTATGCTTATTGATTTTTTCAAGATGTTTGACAATGTTAGTTACTCACTGTTATGTGAAAAGCTAAATAAACAATATAGATTTGATACCTATGCTGTAACGTTTATGGGTAGCTACCTAAAAGACACAATACAAAGAGTAGAAGTTGGGAAAACATTTTCCCTATACGTCCAGGGCGACAATTAAGTGAATACTACCGTTTTCGACATGTAAAAATTACTGTATAACGAAAAACTCACCGGAGAAAAATATATCATAATGCATGAGTAAAAATATATTCAGACGGTTTCGAAGTGGCCACCCATAACCCTTAATACACAGCTGCAAACCCTTGGAAACCTTTTTGACTACGGGCCGCAGCTCCTCCACCGTTATGAAACCGTTGAATTTCGCTGTACCCGTTTTTGGACGATTTTGCGATTCCTGTGAGTATTGGCGGTGGATTTTCTGCCTCTTCCTGGACGAACACCTTCGTGACAAAGCTCCTGACTCTATACATTTAATTGTCTGCATAAAAATTTGTGATAATGCAGAAAGAGAAAATAGTATTTGAAATGCAAGAGAGTGAGGATACCAAGAGAGCGAAGAAACCAAGAGAGTTAAAAATACAGTAAAGAAACTAAAGAGTAATTTTTTGTTTTTTTGCTTTTGCTTATGTGTAAGTTCTCGATTGCACACTCGTAAATGCTAAATATCAATGAACAGATTACAGTTACGAAGTGTAACTGTACTTTCACGTAAAGATTATTGTCCAAACATAAGCAAGGAAATTTTGGTTTTAAGTTTTAGGTAATATATATTCACGAATTTTCTACTTTCTTTGCACAAATAAAAACAAATGTGGCAATGTTACACCATGCTATCGTAACCGCTGTAGAGTAAATCATATAATTTTTTTGGAAGAAAGAAATAAATTAGCGGTTATGTCGAAGTAGTAGTAGTTATTCTGCATCGAAGCAGGAGGGCAATTAGAACTTAATATTTTATTACCGATTTCTTTTGTTTTTTACAACTGCCGTAAGGCATCAAGTAATAGTTATAATATTGATACTTAGGATTAAAGTAATTTGGAAATATTATATACAAATTCACATATTTTTGCATTAACAGTTCAATTATTTACAATTCTGTTATTTTTAGTTTAGTTAGGATTTATGAAATGCAATAATTAAAGTTAATTAATTAATTAATTCCGTTGGTAGGACTCGCTTTAGCCGCCGCTGTTAGTTCGACTCGATAACCGGTAATATTCTCATGTCTGGATTTGGGTGGTCCATCAATTTAGAAGTATGACGTATGCTTATTTGTTGTACCATTTCTGTAACAAGACTGACATTTAGTCACGATGCATATCGACCATTCCGCGTTGACGATGGTTCTAAGTATTTTGGATTGCTGTCGTTGAATTATTTGTGTGTTTGATTTACTGGCCGCGCCCCATATCTCAATACTATAAGACCAGATAGGGATAAGTATTGCTTTCATATTTAAAAGTTTGTTGTGTGTTGATAGCTTCGATTTTGAGCACAATAACCAATGGAGTTGACCAAAACGCTGTTTCAATTGATTTCTTTTAGCTACAATATGATCTTTCCACGGTAGTGCGTTGGACTGCTACGCAGATTGTCCGGGGTTCGAATCTCGGCACAGGCAATATCAAAAAGTAGAAAAAATAATATTCTTACACGGCACCACCTATTGGCGGGCAATGGCAAACCTACAAGAGTAAAAATTGCTATGAAAAGCTTTTCACTTCGCCGTTCGAATTCGGCATTAAACTGTAGGTCCCTTCCATTCATGTACAAATATAACACGCACAACATGAGTGGATGCAAAAAAGCTCGGCCTAGGCCCTCCATGGGCTGTTGTGCCATTAAAAGTAAAAAGTGAAAGTTGAACCGTTCTAGTATGGAGTTCATTTTTCCAATTACGCCTTGCGTTACGCCTAAAAGTTTGCCGTTTCCTTTATATTGGTGGTTGTTGTTGTTGATGATATGTTGCTGACTTTGAAGGATCTCGTCCCAATCAGCTGCGTTTGGACTGCCTACTAACCATTTCCATGCAGAACTGATCCAGTTGACCGACCGTGCGGTCCTTGATTTTCCCTTTAGTAAATTAATACGATCGCAGATTCGTTGTGCTTGGTACTGGAATTTGTATAGCACCATCCACAGTACTCATTGTATCGTTCAGGAGATGTTCGAAACTGCCCAAATCGATGATGTGAATCATGTTGAAATGCCGATCTATGATTCTCCCTTTGCCGTCCTTGATAGAGATGACAGCGTCTTTGTACTCGAGGATATGCATCCCTGGCACTGTTGCTAATAGGATAAGTCTGAAACTACAATTTTAAGTCTACCTATAAAATGAAAGTGTGTATTATATCATAATTATATTTCTCTAAAATACCTGCCTATGCTCGTGCAAGGCTAACTTTTATTAATTTTCGTTTTTTTAATTTTTCTTTCTGTTAGTTACAGAATGAATAGAGTTGTTGTAATGGTCTATGGCTATTTACAACAACTCCTTCGCCCCAAATCGTGTATATTCTTCCTTGAGGCATCTGTACATTTCAATTAGCGTAGAATGAAATCTTTCTATTTGACCGTTTACTTCGCTTCTTTGCGCTGGCGTTCTATAAAGTTCGATACCCATTCCAGTAAGGAAATTCAAAATTGTTGGGCTTAAAAAACTCCTTTCATTATCTGTAACAATCATTCTTGGAGTAGTAAAGTAATGGTTGACTTTCGTTAGCTTAGCTCGCAGCTGCAATGCCGACTTATTTTTGAAGTGGAACAATTTGGAAAATTTTGAAAATTTGTCGATACTGCTAAGGAATTTTTCATTTTTTTATTTCAAAAATATCGACGTGGAGAATTTCTTGGGTACTTTGGAACGGGAGTTGGTTGCAGCTTCGGCTTGAGGGGATGTCTATCATACTTGTTGTATTTACATGTTTGGCTGCTGGATGTATAATTCCTTATCAGACTATTCATACGAGGGAAATAGTACTTTTCTAGAATTTGTCCCACATTTTCACGTGGATTCCTATGGGCTCTACGATGCTCGTCTCCTATTATCTGGCAAATTCTTTCTTCATTTGCCACATCCTTTGCGTGACATGGATTTTATACCGCGTAAAAGGTTTAATATAGACGTTTTGCAAGAGCTGCAGGTGAGATTCAGGGGCTTTTTTTTTTACTTTACTTTTTAATGGCACAACAGCCCATGGAGGGCCTAGGCCGAGCTTCTCGCATCCACTCATGTTGTGCGTGTTATATTTGTACATGAATGGAAGGGACCTACAGTTTAATGCCGAATCCGAACGGCGAAGTGAAAAGCTTTTCATAGCAATTTTTACTCTTGTAGGTTTGCCATTGCCTGCCAAGAGGTGGTGCCGAGTAGAAAAATTATTTTTTCTACTTTTTTTATTTTGCCTGTGCAGGGGCTTTAATAACATTAATTACTGAAGGATTGAGAAATTTTTTTAGTGTTCCAACAAGATCATCCTTATTGATTCTAGTCATTCAAATATAATGGCGATTATACCCCAGATGTGGCTGCTCTGAGCAATGTAAGTCTTTGCCTAGCTGGGATTAAATCGGTGGCATCTTGTTCTGCACTATGCATGGTACCTACAGAGTTACTTGTTTCTATATGAAAGTCTGAGAGATGATTAACCTGAGTTTTGAGCCTAGAGCGATCATCAGCAACTAAGTTTGATTTACCAGGTTTGTAAATCAACTCGTGATTACACTCCTCAATGCGAGCCTTCCACCTCTTCAACTTTGCATTGAAATTTCTATTTCTCAATGCAAAAGTAAGTGATTGATGGTCTGTATAAATTCTTATGTTTTTGGATGCGTGGAGATACGACCGTAAATTATCGAGCGCCCACACGATTGCTAACATCTCTTTCTCATTAGTTGCATAATTTTCCTCTGTTCTATTAAGGGAACGGGAAATGAATGCAATGGGTTTGTCTTTTCCTGACCCATCTTGTGAGAGAACAGCCCCAATAGCATAATTAGAGGCATCAGTATTTAAGCTGAATGGCTTTTCGAAATCAGGGAATGCAAGGACTTCAGATGATACAAGAAGTTTTTTCAGATCCTTAAAAGCTTCAAGGGCGCAGGACGTGCTAAATGAAATTTTGGTAATCCAAGAAGAAATTGACGAATTTATACGTGTCAGCCAAATGGCCAAAGGTGAGCGAAATCGAAACGCTGCCTTATGCAAACGAGGTCGAAGACATTGATTATGGTAAACCATCAATTTACACCAATGGTACTGTATTGCTTTACATCCTCTCCATGCCCAAAGTAAGGAGTGAAGAGTGCAACCTACTGATAGCAAGGGCATCTATCAAAGATGATAAGCAGGTCGATCTAAAATTAACACAGTTGCTGATCAACCACCGGGAGACCTACGGCATAATCAGCAATTGCCTCTCAATGGGCAATACAACGGTGTACAAAGTCAGTGCAAAAACTATCTGAAGAAGACTGCATAGTCAAACTGCTTAAGACGGGTCACTTACAAAACAAACAAGGCAGTTGTTGTTGACTACATTAAAGAGAACACCATTTTTTAACCAATTTTAATGATACCATATATTCTGGGAACACTCTCTTTAGCAGCTCTTTAGCAGGTACATTCGTAGTTCATTTCAGCAACGAGACAATCAGGATAAGGGACAAGACCTAATCAAGTTTCGGAACGACCAACCTCCAGGCACTGCCATCAGCCCTTGTGGACGTTTCCAGCAAAGGCCTTAAAATCGACATAGACTATGTTCACACATTATGCCTAAAAAATATTGATCACCTAACTAACCTAACAACAAAATACGAAGTGTCTGTCATTTCAGATTTTGCTATATTTCTTACAGTCGTAGCAGTCGCTCTATGCATATGGCGACGAGTTTATGGTAAACTCAACATCCCTGACGTCAACCACCAACAGCAGGCATCAACCCAGTAACCATTCTTAATCCAGTTAGATCTACGGGACAACTTTCCATCCAACAACAACTCATGCAAGCTGTATGCGCATGTTACCTTCAAGTGCATGCTGCATATCGCAACAACAACTAATATGCAGGCCGTATGCATGTGCAAGCTTTAAGTGCATACGCTGCATTTCGGAGGTGTCAAATCTCACAATGCGACCGAACCATCAAGGGATCAAGTGACTGCATGGAACCATCGACGCTCGCACCGTGGGACTGCTGACCGTAGCATTAAATTAGTAAAAGAACATCTAACTTGTTAGCTAGTAAGTTAATTGAAGTTTAAGTGTAGCTACAACATATTATAAACAATAAATTTAAATTGAAGTTTTGTCTTTTGAATCCGAGCAAGTGTTCGCTCGCGAAATTGTATTTTTTTAAGGTCGAGGACCTCGTCCTCGTTAACTTGTATATTTAGGACATCAAAACCCAAATCGGTTAATTCATCTGTGATTTCGTTTATGTTTACAGAGTGATGCATTCCACGAAGAAAGAATTTAAATCCTCTTTCTTCTTTCGCTTTATAAGTGTAATACTCTACTTTTTTGTCTTTCGAGAATTTTACAATGCAAGTATAATCTACGCTTTCATTTGTTTGTAATTTCATTTCATTATCTTTTAGTACACGAATTTCGTATTTTGAAATTTGCAAGGCATCTAAAGTTTTGATTAGATTGTTTAACTGATGTACTTTTTGAATAAAGATTGGGAGAGGTCTATTTTGCTTAGCTATCTTATCAGCTTTTGTTGGTAGTTTCAGCATCGTTTAATGTTTCAAGCACAGCAAAGCTGTTTGATGCTAAAAAGTAGTCATTTAAAACAAAACACTTTGTACAGTGTTTTGTTTGCTGGGAGAACTACAATTTCCCTTGCGATGCATCGGCTATATTGTTGTTGTTTGCGGTTTTTTGTAGAGTGTTAGTATTCGTAGCTTCATTGGAACTTGTTGATTGTGGCTCAATAGTTGTTTGATATACAGGTACATTATTTTGTGATGAGTTGACTGGCAAGATTACAGGCTGCATTGTGGATATTGCATTTGTTGTTGTTATTGATGCTTGGGTTGTAACTGTAGCAATTGAAGATGTTGTTGGAGTAGTAGGCGTTAATGTTGGAGACGGGCACTGATCGCACCAAGAAAGTGTTTTGAGGCTTGCAAGTTTGAATACATGTTGCTTTGTGTGTTTTTTTCTATCTGTTTGGCTGCGACTGGAACTTTGTTTAGAACCAGGGGTATTGTTGTTGGCTGGTTCGATGAGAACTTCTAACGCTGCTGACAACGAATCTTGCTTTCGGCTTGTGGACTTTGTGCCGCGTTCGGCACACTTGTCACTTGTAAATAAAGGGTGATATTTTGATACTTAGTTTTTGACGTTAATATTTCGGACAGTTCACGCATGATTTTTGACATGTGTCAAAGTAAAAAATGCTCAGTTTGGTTTGCCATTTCATCATGAATAGACTTATGCCTGAACAACGTTTGCAAATTATTGAAATTTATTGTCAAAATTCGATCCATTTTTTATCGCAAAATTGTCTTCAGCGACGAGGCTCCTTTTTGGATCAATGGATACGTGAATAAGCAGAATTGCCGTATTTGGAATGAAGACCAGCCAGAGGCAATTCAAAACTGCCAATGCATCCCGAAAAATGCACTGTTTGGTGCGGTTTATGGGCAGGCGGCATCGTTGGGCTGTACTTCTTCAAAGACGACGAAGGTCGCAACGTTACACATGTGGTTCCAACAGGACGGTGCCACACTACACGCGAAACCATGCATCAATTGCGAGGCGAATTTGGTGAACAGTTGATCTCACGTTTTGGTGCAGTCAATTGGCAACCAGTGATTTGGCCCCGTTAGACAATTTCTATATAGGGACAAGCCAAACACGATTTCTGGAATCTGGAATCCAACATTGAATACGTCATTGGTGAGATTCCGGCCGAATTATATTGAAAAAATTTTTATAAAGGTGTTTTCTTTTCACTACTATATAGCTATAATAGCTTATGCTTAAAGACACTTGGCGGCGTAACTTAAACACATCCGTTCGCACGGTTGCCGGTTTAACGATTTAAAGATATATTTTTCAAAACAGAATTTAACAAAAATGGGTGATATAAATTATATAAGTATGAATGAAAATAAAGTATTTATAAAAATGCATATAACAATATAGAAATTCAAAATTAATAAAATATATAATAGATGTGGTTTTATTATATTAGATAATCTCAGCTTACTTTTTTTGGCGTAAGCAAATAATTTTGTATTTGTAGCATTAAATTTAGGAATGGATGGGGAAATGGGTTTTCTCAATGTCCACCTTTAGCGCGAACAAACGATCATTTTTCTTTTTGTAATGACTGCTGATTGAATCGACTTGTTAAAATAAAATAGTTTTTAGAATTTTCCTGAAAAATTTATACTGATAGAAACAGAATACCTCTTGATTTTACAGTAAACCATGGGCAATATATTTTATTGCCTTTCCATATTAGCTGGCTGCAATTGTAGCAATTTTATTTGAACGTTGTTGTTAGATTGTAAGGTACATTTGAAAGATTTGCGATCATGTAAAAATTTTTCAAAAAATTAGTATGTCAAATTTGTTTACAAATTTTGCAGTGCACTTAGCTATTTCTGGATTATTTTTTTAAATTTGTTGTAATGGTTGCAGATTCTATAGAAGCAACAACACTGTGGCTTAAAGTTAGAACTGCTAGGTTAACGAGAATTTTCTCAAAATTTCTTGGCTGAATATGTGATTTCGTTAATTTTGTGACAATTCCAGTTTCTAATTCAAAAATTTCTCTTATGACGTCAAACTGAACTGTGCTATTCAGTTCTCTCAAAATAAGCCTTAAGAAAGAATTTCTTAAAAATTTGAACATGGCGTGGTACATCATATAAAAGATCTTTTGATTATATTTACGAGGGGGTGAAAGATGTTCGTAGCAAGACGGAAATTGTCATGGAAATGAAGGGCTGCGCTCTTTATAAATCAAGTATGAAAAAAATTAGTATGCATATGTACATATATACACATTAATGACGGGCAGCACATATGCATCTACTAAGGTGCGTTTCATAATTATAACGCCAAAGGAAAAATCCTTAACTTTTAGTTTCTCGACTCACATGAATTGCAGCATTATCTTGCTGAAAAATTAATTGCTGCGATGGATTTTTGTTTAAAAATCATTTTGAGGAAATCAATATAATCGCTGCTTTTCATGCGTGTCGATACAAAACTGTTGTCCCTTCGAATAAAATAGATCCCCAAACCAGCACTGATTTCCCACAAAAATTTCGTCTTGAAAAAATTAGTGGCTTCCTCCTAAAGTGCCTCCAATAGCCACAATTATCATCTGGGCCATCAAAGTTACATTTTTTTTTATCAGAAAAGATTACCTGAAATGAATTACATTCATAAGGTTAAAGTGTACATTTTAAATATCTTACGGTTTTTCAGTTTCGGTCCATATTTTTATGTGCAAAATCTAGTCTAGGACACCAACATGCCAAGAGAGCAACCGTGGAGCGCTGCCTTCATTTTTTAAAATTTTATGTTTTCGCTTCGTTTTAGTACGGAGATTTAGATTTCGGTATAGTTAGCTTACAAGCACTTTTTATTTGGTTCAAACTCTTGGCACAGTTGATGGCTTGGCGCATAATGTGCGACTCAGTGCGGAAATCCAAAAGTCTTTTGCGGCCCGAATGCTTGGTTGCTCCGTAAGGGTCTTATTTCTTCGAAAAGTTTTGTACCACTCGGGGGCTTCTGGAAATTCAGTGACCAATTTCTCTAATTCCAATAATTTCTTTTTTAAATGCAATAATTTACCTTTTTCTAGATCAGAAATGGTTTTTCCACGTAGCATTTTCAAACAAATACTCTTTTTTTTTTAATAACGATCCAAATAATGTGTGCTTTGGAAAATAATATACTCAACAATATTAATTTTTGCAAAGTGGCGTTATAATTACAGTAAATTTACAAAAATTTTCGATTCATGCCAACAACAACAGCTTTGTTGGATTTTTTGGCCGAAGTCACTTGATTGATAACAATATTCGTTTTCATGGTATTCAGACTTTCCATTTGGCGCTATAATTATGAGACGCGCCCTCTATCAATCGACCATGATTCATAGGGCGTTGCCCATCAGATTCTAGTAAAATTTTACAATTCAGACACAAATTTTACATTTCAAACTAAAATCATTAGAATTTTCTAGAGCTAAAAGAATAAGCGAGACTAGACTGAAACTATGTACGTATGATTCATACTCGATTGTTAGAAGGAGCTGCCTATCAGTTTCTAGTAAAATTTTACATTTCAAACAAAAATCGATAGAAATATCTAGAGCTAAAAGAATAAGCGAGTATAGACTAAAAAAAACAAACGCGACGGTCACAAACAAATGGCGATTGTGTTACGATAAAATCTCCAGCAAAATCTGCGGCCGCGAGACAGCGAGAATGTAGACTAACAATTCGATGATAAATTATTAAAATTCTACTGGCCATTGGTACATACCATATGTACACAAACATATATTACAATTACTTAAGAAATAAATTTTTTTTAAATTCGTATATAATTTCTTTTTTCTTTTATATTACAGGCTTATACTGTTTTCGGTCAATACTTGATATTGAAAAAAGACGAAGAGCTCTTCAAAGACTGGATCAAAGAAGTATAATGCCAGTTCAAAGCATGCAAGGTGTGAAGAATTTTTGTAAACATCAGTTTCTGGACATCAGGCAATCACATTTGGAATACTTTTTTTTCTGCAAAGTAAGATTCTAGTTTATCTATGTTTAGCTTTAAATAACATTGTTCAACAAAAACCAGCTTTTTCTTAAATTAACAAGGTTCTGAAAATGGACTCTAATAAAATATGAACTCGAAAGAAAACTTTAAACTTTACCTATATATACTTATACTCGTATATCTTTATTTATTTATATGTACCATAAACTTTTAAAACACCCAAACATGTACAGTTTCGAAGTAAAAGAAGTATTTAAACACCCAAACATGTACAGTTTCGAAGTAAAAGAAGTATTTTTTGTTAAGAAATTATTTTTAAGTAAGTATAAAGTTCATACTTTACGGATAAAATAAACGTTAAAAATAAAATATTTTTTTACGTTAAATTTCTTCCTTTATAAATTTTTTCACTACGATATATGTATACGTGTATTTAGTAATTAAGATCTACTTAAAAAGTGGTCGCTGTGGCGTAGTGGTAGTGCGTTGGACTGCTACGCAGAGTGTCCGGGGTTCGAATCTCGGCACGGGGAAAATAAAAAATTAGAAAAAATAATTTTTCTACACAGCACCACCTCTTGGCAGGCAATGGCAAACCTGCAAGAGTAAAAATTGCCTATGAAAAGCTTTTCACTTCGCCGTTAGGATTCGGCATTAAACTGTAGGTCCCTGTGTAGGTTCCTTCCATTCATGTACGAATATAACACGCACATCATGAGTGGAAGCGAAAAGCTCGGCCTAGGCCCTCCATGGGCTGTTGTGCCATTAAAAGTAAAGTAAGTAAAGATCTACTTAAATGCTTTTACATTGTTTTAGAAAAGAAAGATCTTGTAAGAAATTTAACAAGTGAACACATAAAATTATTACATAAAATTATACAATAAAATTTGATTCAAAATGTGTGTGAAAGTATAAGTAATATCTTTTTACTTATAGATACATATTTACATAGTATATCAACAGTCTTCTTTGTGAGTTTCAACTAACACATACTCTACCATTCCATTAAATTTTAAATTTAAATATCTGTGATGATATTTTTTTGATATGGAAAAGGCTGCATTTTGAATAGCATGTTTTCTTCATTCTTGTATTATTCTACATAATGGAGAGTATAATCTGATTTCATTTTTGTATGGTTTCTATTTCATTTAGTTATTTATTTTACGATGTCAAATAATCGGTCAGCTATGATATCATATGTAGCATCAGCACCAGCCAGGCAAACGCAATTGTGAGACTGCGCTACAGCTTCACATTGCTCGATCGTTAGGTTTTCGTGCAGTTAAACGGTTTAAGGAGCTGGGCCATGAAGGTGATCGTCCACGAAGAGGCAGAAGACCCAACGTCAATACTCCCAGGATTGAATTCGCACAATCGTTCAAAAGCGAGCGCAGCGTAATTCAACGTTTTCCATGAGAAAAGTTGCTCAAGAAGCTGGGATCAATCGTAAATCAGACAGACTCGTAGCAAAAACGAACTATATGCTAACAAGCTTCAAAAAGACCAGTTACTTACGAATGCAAACAAGCGCGTACGACTCCAAAAATGTCACCTAATCCAACGTCGGGCCGCAGGAAAATGGATGGGAAAAAATTTTCTTCACAGATGAAAAGTTGTTTACTGTAAGAACAAGCGCATAACCGCCAAAATGACAGAAGCTAGTCAACTTAAGGCTCCTGGGCCATCATTCGACATTCAACATCGCCAAAATACGCAATCCGTCATGGTATGGGGAAGTATATGCGCAAATGGCAAGACACCGAATAAGGGTGGAGGGACTGCGGTCAATAGCCAAAAAATTTGCCAAGCCTTTGAAGAAGCTGTGTATTCATCCCAAGGGTGGCCTTATGCGTTATGTTATCTTTTTCTTATGTTTTTCGTTTTTCATTACAATTATTTTTTTTTATATACAAAATTCTTGTATGCACTTATTAATTGTGTACTATAGTTGAGAAAATATAATATTGTAGTACACAATAATACTAATTGTTCTATGTTTATACATAATAAAGGTATTTGATAGATCATATGGTAATGAATTTAATTTTAAGCACTGCTTTAGTGTTACATGAGAAAAAACTATACAATCTCTGAATAGTGCATAACTGAAAACTATTCGAGCATTAGAAATCATTGTAAAGGGTGATTTTTTAAGAGCTTGGTTTTTCAACATTCAAAAAAATACAGAAATTTTACAAAAGTGAATGCAATTTTTATTTGGAGCGATAAATCAATTCCTGTCAGCGGTCGCTGTGGCGTAGTGGTAATGCGCTTTACTGCTACGCAGAGTGTCCGGGGTTCGAATCTCGGCACAGGCAAAATAAAAAAGTAGAAAAAATTATTTTTCTACACGGCACCACCTCTTGGCAGGTAATGGCAAACCTACAAGAGTAAAACTTGCCTATGAAAAGCTTTTCACTTCGCCGTTAGGATTCGGCATTAAACTGTAGGTCCCTTCCATTCATGTACAAATATAACACGCACATCATGAGTGGAAGCGAAAAGCTCGGCCTAGGCCCTCCATGGGCTGTTGTGCCATTAAAGCTAAACTAAGACAATTTCACTTAAATGTTGCCCGCGGCTACGCTTCAAGTGGTCCATTCTGAAGGTCCAATTTTGGCACATTTTTTCACACATTTCGGCCGCAATCTCACCAATGACGCATTCAATGTTGGCTTCCAAAGCAGCAATCGTGTTAGGCTTGTCCCTGTAGACAAGAGATTTAACATAGCCCCACAAAAAATAGTCTAACGGGGACAAATCACACGATCTTGGTGGCCAATTGACTGCACCAAAACGTTAGATTAACTGCTCACCAAATTCGCCTCTCAATTGATGCATGGTTTCGTGTGCAGTGTGGCATGTGGCACCGTCCTGTTGGAACCACATTTTGGCGGAGTCCATTTTTTACATTTTCGGAAAAAAAGTCAGTTATCATTGAACGGTACCTTTCTCCATTGAAGGTAACGTTGCGGCCTTCATCGTCTTTGAAAAAGTACGGCCCAATGATGCCGCCAGCCCATAAACCGCACCAAACAGTGTATTTTCCGGGATGCGTTGGTAGCTGCTGAATTGCCTCTGGCTGGTCTTCACTCCAAATACGGCAATTCTGCTTATTCTCTAGGCCGAACTTTTCGCATCCACTCATGTTGTGCGTGTTATATTTGTACATGAATGGAAGGGACCTACAGTTTAATGCCGAATCCGAACGGCGAAGTGAAACGCTTTTCATAACAATTTTTACTCTCGTAGGTTTGCCATTGCCTGCCAATAGGTGGTGCCGTGTAGAAACATTATTTTTTCTACTTTTTTGATTTTGCCTGTGCCGAGATTCGAACCCCGGACACTCTGCGTAGCAGTCCAACGCACTACCACTACACCACAGCGACCACTTATTCACGTATCCATTGATCCAAAAATGAGCCTCGTCATTGAAGACAATTTTGCGATACACACATTTTTCACAGAGAACGATTTTTGATAATAAATTTCAATAATTTGCAAACGTTGTTGAGGCATAAGTCTATTCATGATGAAATGGTAAACCAAACTGAGCATTTTTTACTTTGACACATGTCAAAAATCACGCGTGAACTATCATAATACTATTACTAACTATTAACAGTAATAGAGTGTAATTTACAATACATAAAATGTTTAAGTTTATTATTTTAAAGTTCCACGGAATCGAACTTGGTTACGCTGTTGGTGCGATCTGCATCTCTCTCTATTTCAGCTATTTCCAGCTATACTCTACTACCACACTCGATCATCCAAATCACTCTCCTCTTCCCATTCGGTATCAGTGTTATCTGGCCACGGTTTCTTTTTGTCGACAATGGAACTGGTTATTTTCGGGACTTCGTACTCCCCTAATTGTTTGGAAGTAACGATAAAACCTTTGTCCGCAACGTTCAGATACCGCTCAAAGAATTTCAGATGTATTTTCGAGCCCGTTGTAAACCGCACACGTTCGATTGCTACCAGATCGCGAACGTTGTACATATTTCGATGCCTTTTGCTGAACGGCTTAGAATTTTCCACTTGAATTTCATAAATCGCATGTTTGGCTGGAACTGTTTTTGGAGTCTTTCCCCGATTACTTACATTAATTTAAATTCTTCACCTGTATTCAATTGTGCTCCAACCATCAGTTGAAATGGCGTAGTTTTGATTGAACGTCGAAACTTTTGTGTGTTGAAACCACTTATAAGTTCTATTCATATCCTAACCCTAACGCCGAAATTGCAGTTGAATGCAATAATAATGGAAGACTTCATGAAATTTGGAACGACAAATAAAATAGCTTTATCAACTTTTTTACACAGTAAACCATGATGAACCACAAAATCTTTATGAGGACCATCTTTTAGAATATGAGAAAAAGTATTTAAACTCTCAACACACCGTTGTGCTGCCATCAGCGTTCTTAAAAATTCATTGCCATTCCTCAGTCACATAACCGTCTCTATGTTTCACTGGACAATCGAATTCTTCTAGTAGAAGTGCCCATCTGGCAACGGTTGGTCAGTCTCCTCCTTTACATTTGAAATGCTAATTGCTCCAAGTTGAATTTTGATTCATGTGATAATTACTATTAACGATACAAAGCTCAACATCCTTAAATTGCACACCATCAATGCAAATGTTAGCTTTACACAATCCTTTAACTCATAAGCTAGCTCTAATACCTGCTAACGATGTACTTATAACAGCTTCATGTTACCAAACGTGGATCAAATTTCTTCACCTGACATTCCTTAATAACGCACAAGTCACTTTTTTGTGTTTGTTTTTTGTGACTGAAATTGTTACATTTAAAGCATTTTGGACCTCGTGCTCCGAAGACCCACAATTGAAACAATGACGTGGTCTACTGGCCCTAGCATCTTTTTCACAATACCTAGCTGCGCCTAAAGTGTCATATCGTAACATTTGTTCATATTCTTTTTTTCTTTCAAATCAGCGTACCATAGACAATAATTTTATTAGCAGCGGTATTCCTAATGCCATCGATCTTCTTTCTTATTTTAATGGCACACAACAGCCCATGGAGGGCCTAGACCGAGCTTTTCGGATCCACTATGCCTTGCTGTTACATTTATATATAAATGGACGGGACCTTGCCATTGCCTGCCAAGAGGTGGTGCGGCGTTGAAAAATTTTATTTTCTACTTTTTGATATTGCCTGACCCGAGATTTGAGCACTGGACACTTTGCATAGCGGGCCAACACACTACCAACTATGCCACAGCGTATGTAAAGGGTGATTTTTCTGATAGTTCAAGCGTGATTCTTGATATGGTATGTGTCAAAGTAAAAAATGCCCAGTTTGGTTTGCCATTTTATCATGAATAGACTTACGCCTAAACAACGGTTGAAAATTATTGAAATATATTATCAAAATTCGTGCTCTGTATAAAAATGTGTTTTATCGCAATCTAATCTCACGTTTTGGTGCAGTCAATAGGCCACTAAGATCGTATGGTTTGACCGCGCTAGACTTTGTTAAATCTCTTGTCTATAGGAACAAGCCAAACAATATTGCTGCCTTGGAAGCCAACATTCAATGCGTCATTGATGAAATTTCGGCCGAAATGTGTGAAAAAGTGTGCTAAAATTGGATCTTCAGAATGGACTACTTGAACTGAAGCCGCTGGCAACATTTAAGTAAAATTATCTTTAAATTTATCGATATAAATAAAAATTTCATTCACTTTTGAAAAATTACTGTGTTTTTTTTTTTGAAAAACCAAGCTCTTAAAAAATTACCATTTATAAAATATCACGTAACAACATCCTTTTGTACACAACATATTCAAGACACAAATATTGTAATAGAAGATTGGAGTGTCCGTTAGGACACTCGAAAAAATTAAAGTTGCGAGCCAGCCACAGGCTTGCTTAGTCTATTTCCCAACTGTAAATAAATAGTAAATTGTAAATATGAATGTTTTATTACCTATCGTTAACAGTCCCAAAGTAGAAGTAATTCTTATCAAATACTTAACTTAACTCTTAAGCGTAATTCTATATAAAATAAAGTGCTGTGTTAGCAGTTCAAACGGCAGCAGCGATAGCTACGCTGACGTGCTTTTCATAGTGGATGCGCGTTAGTTACGGGTTTCTCCCTCCTAATAAGCAAAAATGTATCCATTGGAGGAGGTTTAGTGGTAGTTGGAGTTAATAATCTAGCGTTCCGAGTTTATTAAAAAGACGTTCACCGTTTGACTGTTGAATAGCAAGTGGTTTATTGGTTTCATTCGATTTGGAACTTAACAATTTTTATAAATGCTTACTCTATTTTCTGCTTGCTGCGGTCGTTGTTCTCGTGGGCTTCGGTGGTTCGTTTGTTGTTGTTGTTGGTGAGGTGGTTGTTGGCGGTGAGGTTGCGGATGTAACTCCTCCCTCCTTAGAGCCACAAAGAGTTCGCTGTAGTCCGAACGATACTGGGCTGTGGGTCATGGTGTGTGCTGACGGTGTTGAAATGTAAATGTCGTCCCAAAAGGTTTGGTGATTGTGACCATATGTTACGCCGTTGACTTTGATGTAGCAGTCCTGGTAGTGGATTAGTTTAGTACCTTCTAATGTATAAGTTTCGTTCCTGCAAGTAGTGGTGATTAGTGGTTTTGGACTATTTATCAAAATTAGATAATTGGGTTCGGGTTGATAGTTTTTTTTCGATGTTTTCCATGTCGTTTATTGTACAACTTGCAGTGGTTTTGTTTGAGAGCAGGTTTCCGATTCATGTCAATTCTTCTGTTTTTTTTCGCGTTGAGCAGCTTTTGTGCAGTAGTAGCTCTCTACTCTTGGGCAGGGTTCGTTCAAATATTGTACATAATTCTTATTATATAATATGCATGGGTTTGTGTCAATTTGTTTTGTATTGTTAATGGGAAGAGTAAGGATGTGGAATAATTGGTAGGTTTCTATATCTAAAACAGGTATTTGTAAGCTCTAAGATTTAGTAGTTCATAAATGTGTTCGTTAGAAATGATTTGTATGTGTTGCGTATTGAATTCTGTGTATATTTCTTCCAGTTCGTTTTGATCCAATTACATTTTTTGGAACGATGTTAAATTTTGCTGAGATAATTACTTCTGCTATGTCTGTCAGTTGGTTCGTCAGGTCAGTTATTTCGAGTTGTTGGGCCGTGCGGTGGTTTTATTATCTACTGCTCTAGTTGGACTTGGCTATCGTGTTTTAGATATACCGGGTCCAATTTTCGATTTAATTTTCTGATTAAGTGAAATCAAAATCAATAAATTGTACGTTTTATATTGTATGGTTTGTTTATTCTCGAATTTTCCTACTGGGACACCTTCGAGTGTGCTCAGTGGGTTCTCGTTGAAGTTGTCAGTTTGGTTTTTTGCAGAGTCTCGAGTGTTGGCAACGTCGTTGGAGTTATTTTATCGCACGTGTGGGTGTTGTTTTTTCTTTTTTATCTGTGAGGTGTATTTGAATTTGCAATTATGCACATTTCGTTTCGATAAATTGTTTGCTATTTGTTTTTTGTGAGAGAATAACTTTTTACTTTGTCGACATACGAAGGTTGCTGGAAAGAGTAAGCGAACAGGCGTAGTATCGTAAAATATATGTACATAAAGTGTACGATTTAGTGTTAAAGTGTATTTTTATTTCTGATCGATTATAGATGTTTCCTTTTCTAGAGTGATGATGTTAATTCGGTCCAGACTGTTGTTCGGATGGGTTTTTTTTTGCGAAGTCTGTATAGTCGTTGCTGTATAACTTTTTTTGATACTGTTTGATGTTTTCTGCGTTTCAGGTGTATTTCCGTTTCTGTTGGATATGCGCCTTGTGGAGCTTTTTATTTGTAGCTGTTAATAGGGTAAGCTTGTAATTATGTATAGTTTTGTGTTTTGTGAATCGGCTAGTTATTTTATTGCGTCTGCATTCCTTTCTAAAGATGATTCCGTCCGGTATAAATACTTGGGGTTCTTCTCCATTTTCGTTTAAGTTGTCCATTCTACTGTTTATTTGTGTTTATAGTGCGTGTTTAATTTTAGGAAATAGAATTTTTTTCAATTTCATTTAGTTTTTTCAGGTAATCGTGTTCTGAGGTGAATGTTACATTGTTGTTGAATTCGGGTGTTAGTTTAGCATATCTTCGTGGTCCAGATCTAATTTTTGGTCTTTTCTTTTAGCTAATATGAGCCGGTCGATTTCCGTTAGGCGTGGAGTGTAGTCTCTCAACTGGTGCGTTGCTTTGATTAGTTGCTCTTGATCGTTGATTGATCTGATGTCGGGTAGTTTTGCTGTGCAGCGTAGGACCTTAAAGGTTTTATTGTTCGAAAAATATTTAGAGTATGTGTTTTGTACAATTCGAAAGATTTCGTCGGTCGTGTAAATGGTTGTTAGTTTGTTGGGTGGGCAAAATTTCTTTATAATTTCGTTTTTTTTTTGTTCGTCGAAGTATGATCGCCTTATAGTTCTTCTTTGTTTGTTTCGGAAAATTGTCTCTAAGGTCATTGGTGAACCTGATTGATTTTACTCTAATATTAATGTTTAATTCTGAAATTTATTATTTAAAGGAACGATTGAAAATTAAACACTGAGAATTCGTATTTAATATTTAACAACATTTACAAATTTATTGGAATGAAAATTGTACAATAAATAAATAATAATAATAAATAAATGAAGAGCCCAACCGACCGGTGTGAAAGCTTTCTAGAGAAGAACTTAGAGAAAGCAAGAAAATAAATAGAGCGAAAAGAAAGGATAGAGAAAATGAATAGGAAAGAAAAGGTGCATTAGGGTGGCTTAAACATCCCGGCCCCTTGCACGAGTGCAAAATTAAATGCCTCCTTCAGACGCTGCAGGGTCCTTATACCGTCACTGAACAACTCCTTGACCCTGTGTTCTCGGAAGTGGGACGTCTTGAGACTGCGGATGGTACGGATGGCGGCATTAGCAGGATGTGCCGGAACGATCGCATTGGCTGGTCTTTGACCGGAAACAACGATCACCACTGCGGAGTGAGTCATGTTGAGCTGTGTTGAACAACCTTCGTCAGCGGACTTGAACTGTGGAGTACTAGAAAGATGCACAGATTAGTAGGGAAACAATCAATGGTAAATCAAGGGGGAGAGCAGTCATAATCTTGTCTGCTTGTAGGTAGTACAAGCTTTACAGTGGAAAATGCAAATATTTATTTTATTTTTAGTATTAGGCGACGAATGAAATATTCCTGCCTCACCATGCGAAGCAAGAGACTGACTTCGGCATGGAGGAGCATATTATGGAGAAATTCCAAATATAAAATACAATAGCGAGAATTCTCGGGAATGATGATAGGATGTCGTTCGTTGTAGCTAAGAGCGGCATGAGCGAGACGACCATTCACTCTGAGAATTTTCTCCTTGTCTAGAAAAGGATTTAAGACGAGAAGTGTGCTTTTTTTCTATTAGTTTTGCATCGAGTAATGATGCTTTTTCTCGTAGATAATTTCGATAATTTGTTCCGGGAGGGAGGAACAGAGGGCCACAAAGTCGTGTCTTGATAACTTGAATTTCGGTATGATGAGAAAAGGTTGAAAAGATTCTACAAGTAACAAAGTTCGGGAAGTTGGACTTGATTACTCTGCGAGGACTGCTTCCACTGAGGGATTTCGCTGTTGTCTATGGTGGAATGTTTCTCTAAAAAGCTGTTGCTTGTATGGACGGAAAACTTCATGTATTAGTCTCAATCCGTGGCTGCTAATCATAGCTGATGGTGTGAGATTTTCGCTCGTTTCATAACAGGCGGTAGCCACCCTGCCGGGTCGAGTTTGGCAACCGAACGAAAAGTTTGTCGCTTTGTAGCAGAAGTTAGCACCGGAATGGAATAAATGGTATGGGCTAATGAATTCATAATATTTATTTTTTGTTTTTGTACAAAATCAACATATTTATATTGTATGTATAATATTTTTAATGAAAATATAATAAAAAATATGGCACACAGTGTAATATTTTTTTACTGGTTGATCGTTTAGAGGTAAACGAATATAGCACAAAAGAAAATAGCAAGGACCTTTCTGTACAGCAATAAGTGTGTATTTGTTGTTGTACACGGAACTTATTTACTTTATGTATGTACATACAAAGAATATTTGTACGATCGACCCAATATTTTATAAAATAATATATTAAATTTATGCACAATATTTTTAATATGGGAGAACTTAAAATATTATGTATAGTAAGTTACAAGTAAAATTTATGGGAAAAAAGAAGTTGTACTTACTTATATGGAAAAAAAGGGAGGTAATTTTTTCCTTTGGATCTACTTGCTGTTCTGTTGTGTGTGATGTTGTGGTGGTTGATTTTTTGTTATTATTGCCACCTCTTGGCAGGCAATGACAAACCTACAAGAGTAAAAATTGCTATGAAAAGCTTTTCACTTCGCCGTTCGGATTCGGCATTAAACCGTAGGTCCCATCCATTCATATACAAATATAACACGCACAACATGAGTGGATGTGAAAAAAGCTCGGCCTAGGTGCATTAGGGTGGCTTAAACAATTAGTTGTAGGTTAAAGTCGTTTAGGGGTCTCTCTGAGATGTATATGCCATCATCCAGGCTTTCGGCTGTGGATCGAGGATGTTTCGTTAAGGAACGTTTCGATTTCATTATTTGGTATAACGTCGTCAATTTTTATTCTATCTAGTGCGTCCGCATTGGTGTTTATTTTACCTTTTTTATAGACGATTTCGTAATCGAATTCTTCTAATCTTAACCTCCATCTGACGAGTTTTGAGTTCGGTTCCTTCAGGCTCATTAACCATGTTAAGGGTCTGTGGTCTGTAACTATTTTGAATTTTCGACCGAATAGGTATGGTCTGAAGTGCTCAAATGATAGCTAACAATTCTTTTTCTATATTACTGTAATTGGATTCGTGTTTATTGAGTGTCCTGCTGGCGTAACAGATCGGTTTGTCGTTCCCGATAGTGCCTTGGGACAGAATTGCGCCTAGTGCTACATCTGTTGTGAGCACAAAAGGTTTGGTGAAGTCTGGGTATTGTAAGATTAGGTCGTTCAAGAGGAGGTCTTTGCACATTTCGAATGTGTTGACGTATGACCCTGTGAGTTCTACCGTTTTAACCTTTTTGAGGCATGAGGTGAGTGGTTTGACTACTTTTGCCAGATATTTTATAAATTTCCTATAGCAGCCAAATAGACCCAAAAAGGCTTTTATTTATTTTTGGGATGGGGAAATTCTTTACCGCGTGGATTTTGTCCGGGTTGGGGTGGTCACTATGTGTCCCAAAAATGCGATTTCCGTTTTAAGGAATTCCGATTTGTCCATTTGTACCTTGAAGTTAGCGTCCCGTAATCGGTTGAATATTTGTTTTAGGTTTTGAGTGTGTTGATAATATCATCAAGATAGACTAGGCATGTTTTACCAATTAGGTCGCTTAGCACGTTGTCCATGACTCTTTGGAAGGTTGATGGGGCATTTTTTAGGCCGAAAGGCATTCTTACGTATTCGTAGTGTCCACCCTCAACTGTAAAAGCAGCTTTTTGTATGTCTCTAGCGTTCATCTCAATTTGGTGGAAACCGCTAGCGAAATCAAAAGTTAAGAAATATAAGCATTTTCCAAGTTTGTCCAGGATATCCGCAATATTTTGGATAACGGTCTGAAACAGTTTTTTCGTTTAGTTTGCGATAATCAATGACCAGTCGCCATTTTTGTTTACCGCTGGCATCACCCATACTGGTGAGCTCCAAGGAGAAAGACTGTTTCTAATTATACCCTGGTTCAACATGCTTTCAATCTGTTTGGTCACCTCTTTGTATGTACGGGTACCAATATGATTTGTTATGTATTGGTATGTCGTCTGTTGTTATTATATTGTGTTTTACGTTGTTTGTGAATGTCAATGTTTGTCTGTCTCTGAAGAAGATGTCATGGTAAGATTTATACAGAGTGATGAGTCTTCTTTTTCTTCCTCATTCAGATGTTCAGTCCGAATTATATCCGCAATATTTTTAAATTTTTTTTCCCGTTATGGCCCAGTTGTTCATTTCAATGAATTCAAAGTCATGGTATGGTTCTACTTTTAAGGGTAGTTCTAAGAAGAGTATTTGATCCTTGTCTGAATTGTTTTGTACTTCAATTTCACTAAACCAGTTTTTGGCAGTGTATAAAACGTCAGAAGTAAGGAGAGGGGTTCAAGATTCATTGAATTTACGAGTATGTTCCCATTTTCAATGTCAACCGGAATCTTTACCATTATTTTTGATTTTGAGGGGATTAGTAGTGTGCCTGATGTGTAATTTGGTTTTAATTTAAGTGGTATTAGTGCATTTTCAGTTTTCCGTGTATGTGTTGATAAGTCTATGTTTGCTTTTAATTGCCTCAATATATCGATGCCTAATAGGCCGTCGCAATATTTATGAAATTTAAATACTAGAAACGTAAAATGACCAATGTCTTTGAATTCGGTAAATAGTGGTATTTCGGTTTTTCGGTTTATTTGGTACTTGTTAAGGACTGTAGTAAATGTAATGGGCTTGCAATTTATTAGGGATTGCGATTGGATCAATTCGGGACTAATAAATGATGATGAAGCTCCTGTATCTGTTAAGAATCTTAAGAGTCGTCCGAATGGTGACGAAATATTAATGTAGGGTAGCGTGTGGCCATGTGTATATCCAGGCAGGTATATCCAGGCAGGTATATCCAGGCAGCTATACGGAAACTTTTGACTATCGTCAATGTTATTTGTGTCTATTCTTTGCTCCTCTTCCTCCTGCTGTTGTTCTTTGGGGTCAACTTGGTGATTTAGATTATACATTCCTTTTGTATTTGACCCATTAAAATTTGATCTTGATGTTTAATTTTTATGCCGAGACATAGTCGAATTTCTCATGTTAATGAAGCCTGTGTTGGTGTCTATTGGTTCAGGTTCTTATTTACGTGACTGTCTAAAGTTGCTGAAGCCAGAGTTGGTATCCATTGGTTCCGGTTTTGGAGTGGGATTCCCACTAAAGGGGTTATTTTGGTTGAAGTTTCCTAGGTTGAAGGACTTTTAAAGTTACCCTGGTTGAATTGTCTTTGATTGTTATTGAAGAATTTCTTTGGTTGGTTCTTATTAAAGAAGCACTGTCTCGCATTTGGTTTGAAATATGATTGAAATTGTGGTTTGTAAACGTGTTTTTGTTGGTCTGTTTTTTGATAGGTGATATTTGGTTCTTTAATACAGAAAAAAAGTACCGAATGTACTGAATCTGGTCTCATTTCTCGAATGTTGGATCCTAGAGGTTCTCTTAAACCTGCTAAGAAGGCGCACATCTCTGTAAATAGCCCTTTCTTTACTTTAATAGCCCATTGATCAGTTTCATGAATGAGAATGTTATTGTTCAGTGTCGATTGTATTTAAATGATGTCAATATAGAAATTTTCCACTGACTGTCCGTCTTGTGCTAAGGATTTCCTCAACGTTGCTAATAAATTCGTGGAGAATTCTAGGATTACCATCGAATTTGGGTAGGTCCTTAATAACATCAGTGATTCTGGAGGACTTAAAACGGTCGAAGGTTGGACTATTGTGTCGAGTCTTGTCTGGCTTGTTCCTGCGTTTTCGTTCGGCATGTTTCCTATCTGTTCAGGGAATGAATACCAACTACTAAGACTAAGTGAAGAATCTAGGTATGTTTGCAGTTCAGCAGTTTCTGGTATTGAATTCAAACTCCTGGGTTCAAGTTATAATAATATTTATTTAATAAGTGGACACACCAAGTCGAATTTGTCAGAGGTTTTGCGACTTTAGTGTAATCGCGAAAAAATTTACGGTAGTAGGAAGTCATCCCCAAGTAGCGTTTTAGTTCTTTCAGCGTTTCAGGGGGTGCTAGATTTTTTTTTGCAGTCTCCTTTGCGTCAGGCTTAATGACGTCTGGAGTAAGTAGCTTATCTTGAGCGATTTTTGAAAGGTCTAACATCGGATATACTTGTTTCGAAACCTTTTCTAGTATAGGAATTTTAATATTGGTGCTTACCATAGTATTAGCAGATTTTGTTTCCTGTCAATTATCGCTTCTAACTCTTTGAGAGTATCGTCACCGATAATCCCATCGAATGACTGTAGATCCGGCAAGATGTAAAGGTTGGCAAGGAATCATTTCCTACCTGTTGAAAAAATCTACCTTTGACCTCCTTAGATATCAGGATGCGGCTACCAGCAGATTGGACAAGGAATGGTTTAGAGAGTTCAGTACTATTTATAGAAAGGGGTGGACTAAACAAACTTTTGGTCGCACCGGTGTCCACAAGGAATTTCCAAACCGTGCCCTGGCTACCAACATGCTCTATATAAGGTACGCTGAATAGGCCCCGTCCATAAAATTTAACTGGTCTTTTACGTTGTCCTCGGTAAACTCCGCGTATGTATCCTCACCTTGTTCTTTTCCGAACTCTTCGCTTACGGGTTCAATGTTGAACATTCTTTGCTATTTTGGACAAAAGTTATCCGAGCCAAACTTTCTCTTGGCAGGGAAGGATTGTTGTTGTCTGTTCCCGTAGCTTCGGTTTTGCATGAAAGGGTCCACTCCCATCTTTTCCACTGGTTTCAGTGCTTCAGCCCTCGGGGGAATGTAGCGTTGGTTATGAAAATTGTTTCGCGGCCTTCGGGTTAACCTAATGTTGTTACCACTCGAGGCGAAGTTACATGTTCTTCTTAGGAAAGCAGGTGGAGGGTGTCTCTCATATAAATGTCATTCATTGGCACCGTGAACGTAACTGGCACAACCACCGATGATCGTTCTTGACCGCCTCAACAAAGCTTCGCCAGTCGCCTCTGCTATGCGCGCCCTGCGCCAGTTGATAAGGCCAAGTGCAGCCAGGTTGCCTTGCACCTGGTCTTTCCAACGGAGATTAGCACGTCCCCTTCTGCGTGTTCCTCCACCGTGGTTCGAATAAAATACCCTTCTAGCCGGAGCGCCGGATTTTTATACGTTTGACTATGTCAGTGTCGGCGTACAGCTCATACAACTCATCGTTCCATCTTATTCGATACACGTCGTCCACGCATATTGGACCGTAGATCTTACGGAGTATCTTCCTCTCGAAAGCTCCTAACAGCTCCCATCATTGATGGTCAATGTCTACGTCTCTGCGCCATACATTAGGACGGGAAGGATGAGTGACTTATAAGGGCGTTATTTTCGTCGGTCGAGAGAGGGCTCTACTTCTTAATTCCCTACTGAGCCCGTAGTAACACCTGTTGGCAAGAGTTAGTCTCCGCTTGAACTCAAGGCTGACATTATTGTTGGTGTTTATGCTGGATCGTAGATATACGAAATCCTTGACGACTTCAAAAGGATAGTTGCCACCAGTAACATTTTGTCCAAGACTCCGTGACTCTTTGTTTGTTGACACTAGGTATTTCGTTTTGTTCTCGTTCACCAATAAACCCACTCGACGAGACTCCCTTTCCAGGTTGGAGAATGCTGCACTGACTGCTTGAACGTTTTTGCCAATGATGTCAATATCATCATGACACTCTTGTAGAAGATAGTGCCACAGATGTCGATGTTCGCAGCTCGAATTATTTTCTCCAGCATAAGGTTAAAGAAGTCGCACGATAGGGAGTCACCTTGTCTGAGGTCTGTCCCAATTTTCACTGCGCTGGTGGTGTTGGTCAGTGTTATTTTGCAAAGACGAATGAGCTTTGCAGGCATACCAAAATCAGACATTGCGGCGTACAAATGATCCCTAATCGTGCTGTCGAAGGCGGCTTTATAATCGACAAATAGATGATGGGTGTCGATCTGTTTTTCTCGGGTCTTTTCCAGGATTTGACGTAGTGTGAATATCTGGTCGATGGTGGATTTGCCAGGCCTGAAGCCACACTGATAAGGTCCAATCAGTTTGTTGACGATGGGCTTCAGTCTTTCGCACAGTACGCTCGATAGATCCTTATATGCAATATTAAGAAGGCTTATCCCACGGTAGTTGGCGCAGATCATGGAATCACCTTTCTTAAAGATTGGGCAGAGTACGCTGAGGTTCCAAAATATTCTCTGACTTTGAGAAGCGGTACGCAGAAACAGAAAAAGATGCACTTGGTTTAGTTTGGAGAGTCGAAAGATTCTATTTTTTTCTGTTTGACTGGATATTACTGACCAAAGCCTCTCGATATATATTTAAGTAAGTTAACACGCTCCAGCCAAACTCAACTCAACACGCGCCAACCAAACTCGCCAGCCACGAACATGCAGCCGTAATACGATCCTCAAAGTCATGGCCAACCAAAACGTGTGAGCTCAGCTGCAGACACGTCACTCCCAAGTGCATGGGAAGCGCACCGTCAGCAAATAAGTCTATTGGTTAATTAAGGAAAATAAGTTTGTCATTCAAATTCTGGGAGCCATCGAGAATGGTAATAAATTTTATTTCATATTAATTATTTTGTTTTATTTACTTTGCAGGTGGAAGTAAGGAGCCAGTGGGGCTCCCAACTTTAATTTTTTCGAGTGCAGTTTGGTGCACTCGTTAACTGGCGCCCGAGCAGGGCGCCCGAGCAGAGGCGTTGGTATCCAAAAAGGACTCCCTTAAATATGGGATCCTTTTGCTACTTGCAACAGCAACCTCCAAGAGCTAACACTCTTGTGATGGTTTGTAAAAAGTTTTTTTTTAATCAGTTGCTGCAGAAGGGATCGAAGCCCGATGAAATTATGCCACAGTGAACCATCAGCTTTCACTAATAGTAAAAAAAATTCGGTGCGATGACTATTCACAAGAAACTGTGGATGTTCTGACAGTGACTTACTGGAACAGAGCACTAGATGTATTCATCCGAGGCTTGGATACCTATTTGGATACAGAAACCTCGAACTCTGCCTGAAGCATATTCTTCTTGCTTGGAAATGCAGAACTTGACCTTACGAAACAAAATTATTCACGTTAATACTCCAAATAGAATCGTAATAGGTATGTCGCGTGGAGATCAGCGTCCACCCCTTCCACCACGATCACGTTTTAACAATAGCTGGGGAAATAGGCAGTACAACAATAAGTTTCAAGAAAATTACGGGGGATATGTTCCTTATACAAATCGACCATTTGCACCTAAGCCTGTCGAAAAAATGGAAGTGGATGGGTCGATACAAACAAAGAAATTTAATTACATGAATCGCCCCATCGACCAATAATGTGTACAAAAGACCAGCAACTAATTCCTTCGGTGCGATTCCGAAAAATTCAAGATTGAATATCTTACAAGTGGAAGCTCCAACAGATGTAAACGAGCAGCGAGAACATGAATCAAATTTTAAGAGGGACGGCCCTCCGGCATTTTTTATATAAAAGAAAATAAACAAAATAGTCGCCCTAATTCTAGTATACCTTATTTCACCTGTCAAGTAGGGGGTAATAGGACATTAACATTCTTAGTGGATACTGGGGCAAATAAAAATTTCATTAAACCAAGTTTACCTTCTGGCTCAATCTCAGTAGACCCATCTTTTTCAGTTAATAAAGCAGCAGGGCCAATAATAATTAATAGAAAGGTTTCTGGTAAATTTTTCCAAAACGTGGGCAGTGATGCCTTAATTACATTTTATGTCCTCCCAGGACTCGACTCATTTGATGGTATTATAGGTGACGACAGATTAAAACAATTCGAAGCCGTTATAGAAAAAACCACACACTTATGATACACGATAACATTAAGATACCCCTAAAAAATATGCAGATGAGTAGTATTTCATATATTATATTCACCACATTGAAATGGCAGGTGTGTCCAAGGAAGCATTGGTACATATCAACTCTCTTATAAAAAATATTTCAAATTATTCGAGCCTTTAGACGCAAAAACTAACATTAAAACATCAATTAGAGCCGAAATTAAAACCACAACCTCGGAACCAATAAGTATATTCTAAGTCCTATCCTTATCCCGCTAATATGAGAGAGGAGGTTGAGAAACAAGTTGCCGATCTACTCAATGAAGGCACTATAAGTCTGTCAAGCGCTCAACAATTTAAAAGTATTGTTAATTTCATCAGATATTCTAGCATTTCCTGATTTCGAGAAAACATTTAATCTAACAAGAGCCGCATCAAACTATGCGATTGGGGTGGTACTGTCTCAAGAAGAACCAGGTAAAGATCGACCTATTGCATATATATCAAGATCGCTTAGCAAGACGGAGGAAAATTATAAAATTTTCACGGATCACCAGCCTATTACATTTGCGTTAGGTAGTAGGAACCACAATGCAAAGTTAAATAGATGGAAAGCCAGATTCGAAGAGTACCACGAATTGATTTACACTCCTGGTAAATCAAATTCTGTCGCACAAGCTCTGTCACGATTACAGTGCCAAGTAAACCATATATAGGATTCGCTGATCTCCGAAAACGGCTCAACTATTGCTAGTGAACAAGAAAATCCAGGAACAGGTGCCGGCATTGATTCCACTACCGAAACAGCAAGCGCAATTGGGACTATCCACAGTGCAGCCCAAGATACATCGGATCTAATTCCACACGTGGAAGTTCCGCTGAATGTTTTTCGAAATCAATTAATAATCCATGAAGGAAATGGGACCATCATAACAGAAAATTCACATCTTGGTTTTATGCGACATTATGTTTCAATTCCGACGATAGAAAAGGACATATTAACTCAAACTCCAAAAAAAGACCGCTTCAACCCTTCCGTCATAAATGGAATAAAAATTGCGGAACATCGAATACAGCTACTTCAGGACATATACTTAGAACACTTTTCACTCTACAAAATCAGGATAACACAAAGAGTCGTTGAAGATGTTAACAGAGAAGAAAGAATTTGCGAGATAATTGAAAAGGAGCATAAGAGGGCTCATCGAAAACCGCAGGAAAATAAAGAACAGATCCTGGAAAAATAATACTTTACAAAAATGGCTAACCGAATTAAGAAGTTTACTAAAGCATGCGAGGTATGTTTAATAAATAAATATGACAGACATCCGCCTGTACCACCACTAAAAGATACACCTGTGCCTAACTATCCATCCGAAATAGTTCACATCGATATTTTTGAAATTCAGGGCCATAAATTCTTATCTTGCATAGATAAATTATCTAAATTCGCTAAACTGTTCCATATTAAAAATAAATCTTCAACAACACTACGATCAAAACTTGTAAAAAAAACAAATTATATAAGAGGTATAGGTATAGAACTTTACCAAACTCCAGTTCAAGGAAACGAAGTGAATGGCCAAGTAGAAAAACTCCATTCTACTCTTATAGAAATATACCGTTGTCTTCGCAAAGAAGTTAGGGAAACCCGTCCAAAAGAATTAATAATAACTGTTGACCGTTACAATAATACAGTACTCTCAGTAACGAAAATGAAGCCTAGCGACATATTCTTTAACCGGACCCAAAGGATAAATTACCAACAATTGACTGATTTTCGTGGTAGGGTCCACAAAGAAGTCTTAAATCGCAACCAGCTCACAGAGGTCATGGTTACTAACACAATTACCCAGATATTAACTATGCACATTTGCTAATTAAGAAAATAAAAAATAATAATAAGTGTCCTTATTATTTTTTTCTACTTATTAAAAAATTAAAAAATACTAGGAAAAATATCCTTGTATTATAAATGGTTATTAAAAATATGCACTTACAAATAAAAGCACAATAACAAAAAAAAAGTAAAAAAAAAAAACTTAAGAATAACGCACATGAAAAATAAAATTTTTTTTTATAAAATGTAATTGAAAAAAACCACAGGCCTTTTTTTCTCTTTCTCTTCAACTTTTATAAAGTAACAATGGTTTTTTGTCCAATTAATAATCAAGTAAAATTGAACATAACATAAAAAGCATAAAAAATCTGGAACCTGTGAATTTGTCAGAATTAATAACAAAATATTATATACAAAATTTTCAAAATTATTGTTCTCTTCTTTGTAATTATTGTAAGAATAGGTTGGTCATAGTATCTGGGGTTTCCAGCTTTGCCATCTATAGCTATAATTCCCCACTGGTGACACGCTCCAGCCCAACTCAACTCAACACGCGCCAACCAAACTCGCCAGCCACGAACATGCAGCTGTAATACGATCCTCAAAGTCATGGCCAACCAAAACTTGGGAACGCAGCTGAAGACACGTCACTCCCAAGTGCATGGGAAGGCAGCGTCAGCGTGTTTAGGCTAAGTTAGCTTAGCAAATAAGTTTATTGTGCATTGAAAGCGCAGCATCAGCGCGTTTAGGCTAAGTTAGCTTAGCAAATAAGTTTATTGGTTAATTAAAGAATATAAGTTTGTCATTCAAATTCTGGGAGCCATCGAGAATGGTAAAATTTTATTTTATTTTAATTATTGTGTTTTATTTACTTTGCAGGTGGAAGTAAGGAGCCAGTGGGGCTCCCAACTTTAATTTTTTCGAGTGCACTTTGGTTGTTAACTTGTTAACTGCGGGTTCTGCGATTCCAATGGTACTGATAAGTATTATGGTTTATAAACCGGGGAAACAAAATATAGTGGATCCTTAACGAGACTGCTTAAACACAGGGAGTCAATGTCATGAGACAAAATTAGCAGTAAAAAAGCATTGATCACTATTAATTGGGCCGGTTTAGCAGAATCATTGAAAATATTTCAAATTGAGCTATGCACAGGTGCTTCAAAGTTGTACTACAAAATATAAATCTATCCACTGCAGTGGATGATATTACAAATGAAGTTTATGGTCTCGGTCATCTAGTCTCCAATATTTCGATTACTAAACGGGCACTTGCTATATTTTTAGTCGAGCTAGAACTCAAAAGTAACAACAAACAAATACATGAAGTTAAAAACTTATTACATAGCAGAACCGTATTTGAACCGCTATGTCCCAAGCGAGAGTTACCGCATTGCACAAATTGGCAGTAATATGGCCACACAAAGGCATTTTGTAGACGTAAGCCTATAAGTAGGTGCATTATATGTGCTGAAAGTCACGAATAAGTTGATCTGAATATGTAAGATGTGCTCTCTGTGATGGAAATCATCCTGCAAATTATAAAGGGAGTGCTGTGTATAAAAACTGACACAATTAAAATCTAAGTACATTTCAACAGAAAAACAAACTTATTGGCCTACGTAACAAACAAAAAAATTCGTGATCTTATTGGCTAACTTAAATGCTACTCAAATTTTGACTTATCATCCGACCATTCCCCTGTGCTAATTATTCTTAGTAAAAAACCAAAGGGAGTAAACAGGCCATGTGAGCTTCATAATTGCAAAACCAATTAACCTTTCTTCGGAGAGTTAGTTGGCACAACGATTAACCTGAAACTGCTACTAAAATCACCCAACGGCATTACAGAAGCTGTAGATCACTTTAATGACTGTATTCTACTCCAGCACTAACAAGTCCCTACACAATTCCGCTTCAATCATGGATAGGAATAAAAGAAAAAGGTTAGAAAGGAAAATTTTCCAAAAAACACGGTTCCCAGTCTATAAAAAGCACTTCAATGTTAAAACTAAAGAGTCAAAAGTAATGTTAGCTGATCACAAACATTTTCTATTTAAAAATAATATTAAAAAACTTGAAGCAACTTCTGCAACAGATTATTCCCTTTGGAAGGCAGCAAATAAAACTGAAAAGACCAACACAATTTCAGCACCCCATAACGAAAACCCTATGGAACGTTGACGAAAAGTGACCACGATCAAGCACAAATTTTCGCGCAACATCTTTAAGATGTATTTATACCTAATCCTGACGAACCACCAGTGGAAATAGTAGATGAAGTATCCAAACTCTTAACTCAGCCATAACAGCTGGATTTACCGGAAAATATCTGAAGAAATTACCAGAGCAAGCATTAACCTTCCTAACCCAACTCTACAATGCTGTGTTGAGAACTAGCTCTGTTCCAGTGGAAGGTTGCACAGTCATTCCGATCCTTTCTAAAGTCTGGGTATCGTTGTTTATGAAAAGGCTAATGCCTATTATTGTGTCAAAACATCTCATTCCTGATCATCAGTTCGGTTGCCGTCAAGGTCACGTTACAATTGAACAAATTCATAGACTTGTTGAACAATTAAACGCAGCCTTCGAATCAAAAAAATACTGTACAACGGCTTTTCTAGACATTTCACAAGCTTTTCACCGTGTGTGGTACGAGCGGCTTTTACCATATATGTGTAAAGCTAGAAAAACGCTTCCAATAAACTTTTACGCGTTCTTGAAAGACGGCACTGCTGCCTTGTTAATTGATGATGATTCTGTCAATGCCTCACTCAAACTCCAAGAATGTTTAAATAAAATATCTTAAAAACTTCTACCTAGGAATGCATGTGGATCGACGTCGCACATGGGAAACGCACATATTTACGAAGTGCAAAGCATAATATTAACCTGATAAGTATCTTCTGGCTATTTAGTCGTAATTTGCAACTATGTTGCGTTAACAAACTATTTATTTACAAGACCAAAGTTTCCGATATTTGACAAAATTTAAAATAAAATTCCATAACGAAACTATATTGTTAGTATATAATTTTTGTCTAATTTTGGCATGCTTTTTAATGTTATATCTTCATTACTTCAAAAGTTATGATTTTTGCAAGGAAAAAAATCAAAAGGCGCCACTGTGCGACATGAAATTTTAGAGTCTGTGGAACTCCCCTGGGCCCAACATCACTTTGTTGATAATGATTAAACGTACCAACAAGACTATGCGATAGCTCACAGAGCCAAAACCACACAAGAATGGTGCAGGGCTCATTTTCCTGATTTTATCACATCTCAAGAATGGCCACCATATTCGCAGGATCTCAATCCGATGGATTACAGCGTATTTAGTCCAAATAAATAATAATATATCCAAATAACGGAAACAATAACCGTCCAATAACAAAACAAACAAAAAACAGCGTATCTGTTCCTATCCCTTTCGTTGACGCTACAGGGGGTCATAGTCGGCATTGATAAACTGATGTGCATTGTGATAATGCATAACACGTACCACAATGGCTGTCTATCTCTTTATCGGTGTCCTGTGATTGCATTCCCTGCCTCTTGTCTTATTTTTATTTTGTCAAGGCCTATAAATATTGAGGAATTTTAGTATATGTTGGGGACTTATATCGAATTTCTTCTCGGTATATGCATTTATAAACCTCCATAAACCCCATATAACGGCACTAGGTGAGACTCAGGTATGTGAGGATGCAAATCCACTGGATTTTCACGTGCCAGGGTATCGTCTGGTGCCATTTCTTCCGCACCAAAGGGGTCATACCCTTCTTATTAATAAGGACTCCACTTACCAGTGCCAGCAATAACATTATATGACGGATGCTGAGTTCAGCTCCATGTAGGTTAAGTTCAGCATCCGATCTCATTTGCTGCACTTCTGTTTTCTATGTACTTAGAAACCTGAATTCTGATAGGGATTTTACTTCTAATAAGTTAGATTCCCTTTCTGATTCGATCGCTTCTATTTTGGAAGTATATCCATGCAGTGAAATTGTCGTCGTCAAGGATTTCGTTTACCTAGGATCACAGCAGCGCCCCATACCGTAAGAAGGCCACAGCTACTCTCCGAGGCGGCTAGGTATTAGAGAGAAAATCTTCGTTCTCGATGCACATTTTTCAGTTCCGTGCACCATTCAGCCCTCGGGACAATTCCAAGTTACACCTTGGCTTGGGAATTTTTGACTGTTGGTTTTCGGAACCTACCCATAAACCTTTACAATATTGTTGAACCTGGGCTCCCTGGATCACTGACCATACTTAAGACCCTTCACCATGTTGAGGTTCGTCAACGTGAGAGGGTGCTGTAAGTAATCATCAAATTAAAAACTGCTGCCACCATACGAGGGTAGATTAATGACCACCACCACACTAAATTTCAAATTTCAAACTGATTCATAGGTTAGTTTTTCTTTGGCAACCATTAGTATCACACCTGTTTCGTGTTTCGCGATAAAATGGAAAAAGAACAATATCGATCCTTAATTCGCTTTTTATTTTTGGATGGAGGAACAAGCGAAGAAATAAAAGCAAAGTTGGATGCTGTCTAAGAAGACCCTTCACCATCTATGACAACCGTAAAATATTGGTTCAACGAATTTAAACGTGGTTGTACACCTGTTTTTGATGAGGAGCGTTCGGAAGACGTGGTTACCGAGGAAATCGTTGAAAAGGTCCACGACATAATTCTCGCTGATCGCCGAACGAAAGTGAGTAAAGTAGCAGAGGCCGTAGGAGTGTCGTACGGAACGGTAATTAATATTTTACATGATAGGTTAAGCATGAGAGAGGTGTCGGCCCTGGATGCTGCGATTGCTTACGGTGGACAACAAGCGGATACGGAATTGTCGCGGCCAAATTGCATGAATTGAACTACGAATTGCTGCCGCACCCACCGCACTGGCCCGACTTGGCTCCCTGCGACTTCTTTCTGTTTCCCAACATAAAAACGTGTCTCGGGGGAAAAAAATTCAGCTCATACGAGGAGGTTATCGTCGAGACAGAAGCGTTTTTTGAAGAGTTTGACAAATCATATTTTTGGAGGGGTTAAAGAAATGGCAGAAACGTTGGGAAAAGTGTATGGTAGGAGGAGACTACGTTGAAAAATAGAAAAAAAAATGTTTATTCATCTACCCTCGTACATAAGAAATTTTCCCTGTCAATAAGAAATTTCACTAGCATAAATATACATAGCAGAGAAGCGAGAGTATAGTTTTTTATGGCTGCGGGGGCAACAATAAGAGGAGAAACGGGAGATATATATAAAAATATTTGTTGGGCCGTGGTTATATTGAGAATAATGCTCGGCGACCACTTTGTGCTTGGTGTGCGTTACACCCAGCATATCATGTTCGTTGTGACAACAATTTCATGGTGTTCGCCCAGCAAAATATAACCAAAGCCTTAGGATACATGCGCATGCAGTACTGGGTGCAGATACTACGCAGAGCTGTATGCAGAAAATCTGCACATATTTTCAGGCATAAAACCCAAATTTTTTAGGCACAAAGAGTGTACAATATTTAATACCAGCCAGAGACCAGCAAAGAGTCTAAAACGTGCTACATGCGCAATTGAACTCGTTTCAGTGTGACAAAAAAATTGTTAAAAAAAACTATCGATTCTTATCGATGGTTTTTACAAAACTATTGGTAATCATTGACAAACATCGGTTATTCCCTCTTCTTTAGAGCTGAGTAGAGACGTCGACGTCGGCTCTCAATGTCTGCTCTGGTCTATAGGATTATTAACAGTATCTGTGAGTCAATGTACTATACCAATAGAAACTATTACTTACCGATGTGCACGAACTACCCATATTAACAGATACGTTCCCCATGTTTTTTTTCCAACTCTACTAGATACGGTGTTGGTACAACCGAAAAATATTTTCTATTAATTTTAGAAATATTCAGTTTTATTGCACGTAAATCCGACATACGAATTGCTTATATCACTGGTCAAGTACCATGTTTATGACAGACTCAGATACATTGTTTGTGATATGGCAAAAATTGCTTTAAAACTTTTGATTCGACTATTACATTAGTACAAAAAGTGTAGGGGTCCATTAAATTGAAAATGAAAATTTTATGTAGAACTTTTATTGCTAAAAAAATTTTTGTTGCATTACATTTATCTAACGGCCACAGTTCCACTCAAAAGGTTATGGCAGAGTTTATGTAGTCTTGACAGACTTTTTTCTCTTGTCTGTGAGTTCTCTTAAATAAAAGACAATTCTACCATTATATGTACAAAAAATTTAAATTTAAACAAACAAACAAAAATTTACCAAAGCTGCAGCACTGATAAAATAGTGGAATTTTGAGATCAACGCATCTTGCAACACTGGTGCCGTGCGTCAATTGGTTTGGAGTAGTTGAGAATATCGTTAAGAAAAATTGTCGACAACCTATCGATAAGCTCCAAGTTTTATCGACAATAATCAACAATTATCGGTAGAAAAAAACCGTTTAACCGTTTGACGACGTTACTTTCCCCGTAGATCAATTTCAAGATTAAGATGTTTTTCAGGATCTGGGAATAAATTATGCCGGTTTAAAAATATGAAATCTTATCCGAACCCCTTTCCCCTATGGTGGCTTAACAAATATATATTGTAGAATTATAAACTACAACATTCCTCCCTTCCATTCAGGAGCGCACTTTTATTGCATTCCAAATTGCACCAGAGTGAGTATAATTTTTTGGCGGTCAGCTGGAACCAAGTACAAACTAAACTTTTAAGAAAAGGAAAGAAATTTTTTTACTTTTTTTTGATACATTCAACACACAGAGGGGTACACCCTATGAATGCAGAGCATTGTGTTGAATGGAAAGGAGATTGCTATGTTGGAGGAAGAAGGAGGGTGAATGAGAGAGGGAATGCAATAACAGAGGACACCGATAAAGAGATGGACAGTCATTGTGGCATTTACCACAATGAACTTCAGTTCTATCAGTGTCGACTATGACCGCATGTAGCGGCAAAGGCCAATCTTTCCACTAATATTGTGCGTGTTAGATTTGTACATGAATCGAAGGGACCTACAGTTTTATGCCGAACCCGAACAGCGAAGTGAAAAGCTTTTCATAGGCAATTTTTACTTTTGTAGGTTTGCCATTGCCTGCCAAGAGGTGGTGTCGTGCATAAATTTTTGTTGTTGTTGTTTTTTTCTTTTTTTAATATAATTTTTTAAATTTTTTATTATTTTTATTATTTTTTATTTTGTTTTTATTTGCCTGTGCCGAGATTCGAACCCAGGACACTCTGCGTAACAGACCAACGCACTACCGCTACGCTACCGCGACCCTATAAATTATATAAAAATTTATGAAACAAAAAAATTTGTGGGCAAGAATATTTGCCTATTGCCGTTAAATAGTTAATGGTACAACAGCCAATGGAGTTCAAGATTTTCGCATCTACTCATTTGTGTGAGTTAAATTTGTACCTTGTTATATTGAAACATTTAAATTTAATATGAAATTTGCCTTACCTTATTTTCATATTTTACCTAGCTCACAAATTTAAAATTCTATGCAAAAAAATGTGGCAATATTGGTAAATATAACAACATAAAATTAATCAGAAATTAGAATATGGTTAAGTATAAGATATTCAAATTGATAAAAGTTCTAGGAATCTACATATGTACATATACATATAAACAAAAAATTTATCTAATTTCACACAAATTTAGTAAATATTTTTCAAATTCTTTACATATTTAGATAAAAGAACGAAAGACAGATCCGAATATCGCTAGGGCCAATTTGGTACTTTTTACACTCTAAGTAATTCATAAAAATAAATTGTGGAAATGTGGCATTAAAAACAATTTTCGTTAAGTCGCTACTATTTGTCGATAGTTAACGATATCTTTGCTTGCCGATAGTATCGCGTATCGCTAATTATCGAGCAAATACCCATCCCTACCTTACTTTGGTTTTGTTTTATTTTTTGTTGGCATTCAATATTTTTCGCGTAATTATAATTAGTAAAAATTTATTGAAAAAAAATTTTTAATTAATTCAGGAATCTGACATAAATACATAAATTTACAATGGGCAACAAATTGGTGACTGAGTTGGCAGGAATTGGAGAAACACGGAGAAAGATTTTTTTAAGCTGCGTTTCACAAGGTAGGAACGCCATTTTGATTTACATTAGCGCTTAAAATTATATTTGTTTTGGATTGTTGTAGTTTTACAATATTTAGATTGAATGAAGAGTACAAAAGGCATTGGAATTGCATTGCTTTACGAGCATATTTGGCCGGCGTGTATTATTAGTTACAAACAAAATCATCATATTTCAATAAAAGCAAGATGAGTCAGTAATGCAATTTTGTATTTGTTGCAATGTCAATGCCTTCTGTATAATTTATGTATATATGTAGTTACGGCCTTGTATTCGTACTTTCTCATTAGTACGAACATTCTATTCTACAATAATAACTAAGTTACAGTGACTTTAAAGTCTGTTGAGCTCTGGCGTTGGACTGGTTTTGGAGTAGATTTTACTGTCATTTGGAGGCGGTGCTGAATTAATCTGGCCTTCCAAAAAATATAAATGATAATGATTTTTGACAGGATCAACAGGAGTAATGGTAGTTGATTGTTTGAATTTGTGCAGGTAAATCTTGCTTTTCTTGACGTGAAAAAGAATATTGAAGTTCAGTACGTTGTATCAACGGAGTGTTGTAATGGTTGATTTCATGATGTACTGAATCAATTTGCTTTGGTATTATTAAATCTGGTAATTTGCCTATGGTGGTTATGAAGAATGACGGTTAGAGTATGTTTGATGACGAATATAAGAAATTGTTGGGTTTTCTTCCACATACGGCAGTTATGCTGTGAGGTGTATTGAAGGTATACATCCATTTGTTGTTACTTGATATTTGGACCCAGGTTTCATTTGTTTGTCGCAATTCGATGTTGCACTCGGATTGGATATCGTTGTTAAGCAATTGCATCTTCCATGAACATATTTCAGAAGACTTGTTGGTTTGTTTGCATGTTTGAGCATAAATATTCACCTGCATGTATGAGCATAGCATTCATGGCATTTTGGCTAGGCTAATAGGATAAAATTTATCTCGATATAGCGAAATTTTGATTACAATGACACTGTTGTTTATTATCATTAGTACAGGAAAGATCTTTTAATGATCCAATGGCTTCTTATCAGAAAATAGTATTGAAATTTTATAGTGCTGCTTCCCAAAGCCCGCCAAAGTCGAGTTTTGGGAAGGATGAAATGAACGTGTATTCCCATTTCACTGCAAGTTGGTATTATTACATTAATAACAACAGTGTAGAGGTCGATTAAATTGAAATGAGTATTTTATGTATAAATTTTATTGTCAGGAAAATTGTTGTTGGATTTTATTTATCTAATGCTCACGATTTCACTCGAAAGGGTATATCAGAGTTTATGTAGTCTTGCCAGATTTTTTTTTCTCTTGCCTTAAAGTTCTCTCATATAAAAGAGTAGAAACTGCACATATAATTTAGCCCCTTCTTCCGTCAAGATTTTTTTTAATCTAATTTGACACAAATGTAGTAAGTTTTTTCAAACTCTTTACACATTCAGATAAAAGAACGAAAGAGAGACACGAAAATCGCTAGTGCCAATTTGGTACTTTTTACACTCAAAGTTATTCATAAAAATAAATTGTGGAAATGTGGCATTAAAAACAATTTTCGTTAAGTCGCTACAATTTGTCGATAGTTAACGATATCTTTGCTTGCCGATAGTATCGCGTATCGCTAATTATCGAGCAAATACCCATCCCTACCTTACTTTGGTTTTGTTTTATTTTTTGTTGGCATTCAATATTTTTCGCGTAATTATAATTAGTAAAAATCTATTGAAAAACAATTTTTTAATTAATTCAGGAATCTGACATGAATACATAAATTTGGTAGGTGAGCCCATGGGCAACAAATTGGTGACTGAGTTGGCAGGAATTGGAGAAACACGGAGAAAGATTTTTTTAAGCTGCGTTTCACAAGGTAGGAACGCCATTTTGATTTACATTAGCGCTTAAAATTATATTTGTTTTGGATTGTTGTAGTTTTACAATATTTAGATTGAATGAAGAGTACAAAAGGCATTGGAATTGCATTGCTTTACGAGCATATTTGGCCGGCGTGTATTATTAGTTACAAACAAAATCATCATATTTCAATAAAAGTAAGATGAGTCAGAAATGCAATTTTGTATTTGCTGCAATGTCAATGCCTTCTGTATAATTAATGTATATAGATACGGGCTTGTATTCCTACTTTCCCATTAGTATGAACATTCTCCTCTACAATAATAACTAAGTTACAGTGACTTTAAAGTCTGCTGAGCTCTGGTGGGGGACTGGTTGTGGAGTAAATTTTACTGTCATTTGTGGAGGCGGTGCTTAATTGATCTGGCCTTCCAAATGATATAAATGATAGATCTTGTAATTTGCCTTTGGTGCTTATGAAGAATGACGGTTAGAGTATGTTTAATGACGAATATAATAAATTGTTGGGTTTTCTTCCACATACGGCAGTTATGCTGTGAGGTGTATTGAAGGTATATATCCATTTGTTGTTACTTGATATTTGGATCCAGGTTTCATTTGTTTCTCGCAATTCGATGTTGCACTCGGACTGGATATCGTTGTTAAGCAATTGCATCTTCCATGAACATATTTCAGAACACTTGTTGTTTTGTTTGCATGTTTGAGCATAAATATTCATCTGCCTGTATGAGCATAGCATTCATAGCATTTTGGCTAGGCTAATAGGATAAAATCGATCTCGATATTGAAATTTGATCGTGTTCCAAGCGCAGCCTTTGGCGTGAAAGCGTGAGGGTCAATTTGTGTAGTAAGTGGTTCACCTATAAGGAAATGCCAAGTCGTTGTGATCGTTGGACATTGGATTTATCGGTCTTGAATTTAAAATAGCTTCAATTTCGAGCATGACGGTTTTTAAATTTTTAATTCCTCATAAGTAAGAGGTGTTTTTGCTGATTTTACTGTTGCTTCCCAAAGCCCGCCAAAGTCGAGTTTTGGGAAGGATGAAATGAAAGTGTATTCCCTTTTCACTGCAAGTTGGTATTATTACATTAGTAACAACAGTGTAGAGGTCGATTAAATTGAAATGTGTATTTTATGTATAACTTTTATTGCTATAAAAATTGTTGTTGCATTACATTTATCTAATGCTCACGGTTTCACTCAAAAGGGTATATCAGAGTTTATGTATTCTTGCCAGACTTTTTTTCTCTTGCCTGAAAGTTCTCATATAAAAGAGTAGAAACTGCACATATAATTTAACCCCTTCTTCCGCCAAGATTTTTTTTAATCTAATTTGACACAAATGTAGTAAGTTTTTTCAAATTCTTTACACATTCAGATAAAAGAACGAAAGAGATATCCGAAAATCGCTATTGTCAATTTGGTACTTTTTACACTCTTAAGTTATTCATAAAAATAAATTGTGGAAATGTGGCATTAAAAACAATTTTCGTTAAGTCGCTACAATTTGTCGATAGTTAACGATATCTTTGCTTGCCGATAGTATCGCGTATCGCTAATTATCGAGCAAATACCCATCCCTACCTTACTTTGGTTTTGTTTTATTTTTTGTTGGCATTCAATATTTTTCGCGTAATTATAATTAGTAAAAATTTATTGAAAAAAAATTTTTAATTAATTCAGGAATCTGACATAAATACATAAATTTACAATGGGCAACAAATTGGTGACTGAGTTGGCAGGAATTGGAGAAACACGGAGAAAGATTTTTTTAAGCTGCGTTTCACAAGGTAGGAACGCCATTTTGATTTACATTAGCGCTTAAAATTATATTTGTTTTGGATTGTTGTAGTTTTACAATATTTAGATTGAATGAAGAGTACAAAAGGCATTGGAATTGCATTGCTTTACGAGCATATTTGGCCGGCGTGTATTATTAGTTACAAACAAAATCATCATATTTCAATAAAAGCAAGATGAGTCAGTAATGCAATTTTGTATTTGTTGCAATGTCAATGCCTTCTGTATAATTTATGTATATATGTAGTTACGGCCTTGTATTCGTACTTTCTCATTAGTACGAACATTCTATTCTACAATAATAACTAAGTTACAGTGACTTTAAAGTCTGTTGAGCTCTGGCGTTGGACTGGTTTTGGAGTAGATTTTACTGTCATTTGGAGGCGGTGCTGAATTAATCTGGCCTTCCAAAAAATATAAATGATAATGATTTTTGACAGGATCAACAGGAGTAATGGTAGTTGATTGTTTGAATTTGTGCAGGTAAATCTTGCTTTTCTTGACGTGAAAAAGAATATTGAAGTTCAGTACGTTGTATCAACTGAGTGTTGTAATGGTTGATTTCATGATGTACTGAATCAATTTGCTTTGGTATTATTAAATCTGGTAATTTACTATGGTGGTTATGAAGAATGACGGTTAGAGTATGTTTGATGACGAATATAAGAAATTGTTGGGTTTTCTTCCACATACGGCAGTTATGCTGTGAGGTGTATTGAAGGTATACATCCATTTGTTGTTACTTGATATTTGGACCCAGGTTTCATTTGTTTGTCGCAATTCGATGTTGCACTCGGATTGGATATCGTTGTTAAGCAATTGCATCTTCCATGAACATATTTCAGAAGACTTGTTGGTTTGTTTGCATGTTTGAGCATAAATATTCACCTGCCTGTATGAGCATAGCATTCATGGCATTTTGGCTAGGCTAATAGGATAAAATTTATCTCGATATAGCGAAATTTTGATTACAATGACACTGTTGTTTATTATCATTAGTACAGGAAAGATCTTTTAATGATCCAATGGCTTCTTATCAGAAAATAGTATTGAAATTTTATAGTGTTGCTTCCCAAAGCCCGCCAAAGTCGAGTTTTGGGAAGGATGAAATGAACGTGTATTCCCATTTCACTGCAAGTTGGTATTATTACATTAGTAACAACAGTGTAGAGGTCGATTAAATTGAAATGAGTATTTTATGTATAAATTTTATTGTCAGGAAAATTGTTGTTGGATTTTATTTATCTAATGCTCACGATTTCACTCGAAAGGGTATATCAGAGTTTATGTAGTCTTGCCAGATTTTTTTTTCTCTTGCCTTAAAGTTCTCTCATATAAAAGAGTAGAAACTGCACATATAATTTAGCCCCTTCTTCCGTCAAGATTTTTTTTAATCTAATTTGACACAAATGTAGTAAGTTTTTTCAAATTCTTTACACATTCAGATAAAAGAACGAAAGAGAGATCCGAAAATCGCTATTGCCAATTTGGTACTTTTTACACTCTTAAGTTATTCATAAAAATAAATTGTGGAAATGTGGCATTAAAAACAATTTTCGTTAAGTCGCTACAATTTGTCGATAGTTAACGATATCTTTGCTTGCCGATAGTATCGCGTATCGCTAATTATCGAGCAAATACCCATCCCTACCTTACTTTGGTTTTGTTTTATTTTTTGTTGGCATTCAATATTTTTCGCGTAATTATAATTAGTAAAAATCTATTGAAAAACAATTTTTTAATTAATTCAGGAATCTGACATGAATACATAAATTTTGTAGGTGATCCCATGGGCAACAAATTGGTGACTGAGTTGGCAGGAATTGGAGAAACACGGAGAAAGATTTTTTAAGCTGCGTTTCACAAGGTAGGAACGCCATTTTGATTTACATTAGCGCTTAAAATTATATTTGTTTTCGATTGTTGTAGTTTTACAATATTTAGATTGAATGAAGAGTACAAAAGGCATTGGAATTGCATTGCTTTACGAGTATATTTGGCCGGCGTGTATTATTAGTTACAAACAAAATCATCATATTTCAATAAAAGCAAGATGAGTCAGAAATGCAATTTTGTATTTGCTGCAATGTCAATGCCTTCTGTATAATTTATGTATATAGGTACGGGCTTGTATTCCTACTTTCCCATTAGTATGAACATTCTCTACAATAATAACTAAGTTACAGTGACTTTAAAGTCTGCTGAGCTCTGGTGGGGGACTGGTTGTGGAGTAAATTTTACTGTCATTTGTGGAGGCGGTGCTTAATTGATCTGGCCTTCCAAATGATATAAATGATAGATCTTGTAATTTGCCTTTGGTGCTTATGAAGAATGACGGTTAGAGTATGTTTAATGACGAATATAATAAATTGTTGGGTTTTCTTCCACATACGGCAGTTATGCTGTGAGGTGTATTGAAGGTATATATCCATTTGTTGTTACTTGATATTTGGATCCAGGTTTCATTTGTTTCTCGCAATTCGATGTTGCACTCGGACTGGATATCGTTGTTAAGCAATTGCATCTTCCATGAACATATTTCAGAACACTTGTTGTTTTGTTTGCATGTTTGAGCATAAATATTCATCTGCCTGTATGAGCATAGCATTCATAGCATTTTGGCTAGGCTAATAGGATAAAATCGATCTCGATATTGAAATTTGATCGTGTTCCAAGCGCAGCCTTTGGCGTGAAAGCGTGAGGGTCAATTTGTGTAGTTAGTGGTTCACCTATAAGGAAATGCCAAGTCGTTGTGATCGTTGGACATTGGATTTATCGGTCTTGCATTTAAAATAGCTTCAATTTCGAGCATGACGGTTTTTAAATTTTTAATTCCTCATAAGTAAGAGGTGTTTTTGCTGATTTTACTGTTGCTTCCCAAAGCCCGCCAAAGTCGAGTTTTGGGAAGGATGAAATGAAAGTGTATTCCCTTTTCACTGCAAGTTGGTATTATTACATTAGTAACAACAGTGTAGAGGTCGATTAAATTGAAATGTGTATTTTATGTATAACTTTTATTGCTATAAAAATTGTTGTTGCATTACATTTATCTAATGCTCACGGTTTCACTCAAAAGGGTATATCAGAGTTTATGTAGTCTTGCCAGACTTTTTTTTCTCTTGCCTGAAAGTTCTCATATAAAAGAGTAGAAACTGCACATATAATTTAGCCCCTTCTTCCGTCAAGATTTTTTTTAATCTAATTTGACACAAATGTAGTAAGTTTTTTCAAATTCTTTACAAATTCAGATAAAAGAACGAAAGAGAGACCCGAAAATCGCTAGTGCCAATTTGGTACTTTTTACACTCTTAAGTTATTCATAAAAATAAATTGTGGAAATGTGGCATTAAAAACAATTTTCGTTAAGTCGCTACAATTTGTCGATAGTTAACGATATCTTTGCTTGCCTATAGTATCGCGTATCGCTAATTATCGAGCAAATACCCATCCCTACCTTACTTTGGTTTTGTTTTATTTTTTGTTGGCATTCAATATTTTTCGCGTAATTATAATTAGTAAAAATCTATTGAAAAACAATTTTTTAATTAATTCAGGAATCTGACATGAATACATAAATTTGGTAGGTGAGCCCATGGGCAACAAATTGGTGACTGAGTTGGCAGGAATTGGAGAAACACGGAGAAAGATTTTTTTAAGCTGCGTTTCACAAGGTAGGAACGCCATTTTGATTTACATTAGCGCTTAAAATTATATTTGTTTTGGATTGTTGTAGTTTTACAATATTTAGATTGAATGAAGAGTACAAAAGGCATTGGAATTGCATTGCTTTACGAGTATATTTGGCCGGCGTGTATTATTAGTTCAAACGAAATCATCATATTTCAATAAAAGCAAGATGAGTCAGAAATGCAATTTTGTATTTGCTGCAATGTCAATGCCTTCTGTATAATTTATGTATATAGGTACGGGCTTGTATTCCTACTTTCCCATTAGTATGAACATTCTCTACAATAATAACTAAGTTACAGTGACTTTAAAGTCTGCTGAGCTCTGGTGGGGGACTGGTTGTGGAGTAAATTTTACTGTCATTTGTGGAGGCGGTGCTTAATTGATGATTATTGACAAGATCAGCACTGTTGAGTAATGATAGTTGATTGTTTGAATTTGTGCAGGTAAATCTTGCTTTTCTTGACGTGAAAAAGAATATTGAAGTTCAGTAAGTTGTATCAACTGAGTGTTGTAATGGTTGATTTCATAAAGTACTGAATCAATTTGCTTTGGTATTATTAAATCTGGTAATTTGCCTATGGTGGTTATGAAGAATGACGGTTAGAGTATGTTTGATGACGAATATAATAAATTGTTGGGTTTTCTTCCACATACGGCAGTTATGCTGTGAGGTGTATTGAATGTATATATCCATTTGTTGTTACTTGATATTTGGACCCAGGTTTTATTTGTTTGTCGCAATTCGATGTTGTACTCGGATTGGATATCGTTGTTAAGCAATTGCATCTTCCATGAACATATTTCAGAACACTTGTTGTTTTGTTTGCATGTTTGAGCATAAATATTCATCTGCCTCTGTATGAGCATAGCATTCATAGCATTTTGGCTAGGCTAATAGGATAAAATTGATCTCGATATAGTGAAAATTTGATTACAATGACACTGTTGTTTATTATCATTAGTACAGGAAAGATCTTTTAATGATCCAATGGCTTCTGATCACATAATAGTATTGAAATTTTATCGTGTTCCAAGCGCAGCCTTTGGCGTGATAGCGTGATGGTCAATTTGTGTAGTTAGTGGCTCACCTATAAGGAAATGCCAAGCGTTGTGATCGTTGGACATTGGATTTATCGGTCTTGAATTTAAAATAGCTTCAATTTCGAGCATGACGGTTTTTAAATTTTTAATTCCTCATAAGTAAGAGGTGTTTTTGCTGATTTTACTGTTGCTTCCCAAAGCCCGCCAAAGTCGAGTTTTGGGAAGGATGAAATGAAAGTGTATTCCCTTTTCACTGCAAGTTGGTATTATTACATTAGTAACAACAGTGTAGAGGTCGATTAAATTGAAATGAGTATTTTATGTATAACTTTTATTGCTAGAAAAATTGTTGTTGCATTACATTTATCTAATGTTCACGGTTTCACTCGAAAGGTTATATCAGAGTTTATGTAGTCTTGCCAGACTTTTTTTTCTCTTGCCTTAAAGTTCTCTCATATAAAAGAGTAGAAACTGCACATATTCCGCTAAGATTTTTGTTTAATCTAATTTGACACAAATTTAGTAAGTTTTTTCAAATTCTTTACATATTTAGATAAAAGAACGAAAGAGAGACCCGAAAATCGCTAGTGCCAATTTGGTACTTTTCACACTCAAAGTTATTCATAAAAATAAATTGTGGAAATGTGGCATTAAAGACAGTTTTCGTTAAGTCGCTACAATTTGTCGATAGTTAACGATATCTTTGCTTGCCGATAGTATCGCGTATCGCTAATAATCGAGCAAATACCCATCCATACCTTACTTTGGTTTTGTTTTATTTTTTGTTGGCATTCAATATTTTTCGCGTAATTATAATTAGTAAAAATCTATTGAAAAACAATTTTTTAATTAATTCAGGAATCTGACATAAATACATAAATTTGGTAGGTGAGCCCATGGGCAACAAATTGGTGACTGAGTTGGCAGGAATTGGAGAAACACGGAGGAAGATTTTTTTAAGCTGCGTTTCACAAGGTAGGAACGCCATTTTGATTTACATTAGCGCTTAAAATTATATTTGTTTTCGATTGTTGTAGTTTTACAATATTTAGATTGAATGAAGAGTACAAAAGGCATTGGAATTGCATTGCTTTACGAGTATATTTGGCCGGCGTGTATTATTAGTTACAAACAAAATCATCATATTTCAATAAAAGCAAGATGAGTCAGAAATGCAATTTTGTATTTGCTGCAATGTCAATGCCTTCTGTATAATTTATGTATATAGGTACGGGCTTGTATTCCTACTTTCCCATTAGTATGAACATTCTCTACAATAATAACTAAGTTACAGTGACTTTAAAGTCTGCTGAGCTCTGGTGGGGGACTGGTTGTGGAGTAAATTTTACTGTCATTTGTGGAGGCGGTGCTTAATTGATGATTATTGACAAGATCAGCACTGTTGAGTAATGATAGTTGATTGTTTGAATTTGTGCAGGTAAATCTTGCTTTTCTTGACGTGAAAAAGAATATTGAAGTTCAGTAAGTTGTATCAACTGAGTGTTGTAATGGTTGATTTCATAAAGTACTGAATCAATTTGCTTTGGTATTATTAAATCTGGTAATTTGCCTATGGTGGTTATGAAGAATGACGGTTAGAGTATGTTTGATGACGAATATAATAAATTGTTGGGTTTTCTTCCACATACGGCAGTTATGCTGTGAGGTGTATTGAATGTATATATCCATTTGTTGTTACTTGATATTTGGACCCAGGTTTTATTTGTTTGTCGCAATTCGATGTTGTACTCGGATTGGATATCGTTGTTAAGCAATTGCATCTTCCATGAACATATTTCAGAAGACTTGTTGGTTTGTTTGCATGTTTGAGCATAAATATTCACCTGCCTGTATGAGCATAGCATTTTGGATAGGCTAATAGGATAAAATTGATCTCGATATAGCGAAATTTTGATTACAATGCCACTGTTGTTTATTATCATTAGTACAGGAAAGATCTTTTAATGATCCAATGGCTTCTTATCAAAAAATAGTATTGAAATTTGATCGTGTTCCAAGCGCAGCCTTTGGCGTGATAGCGTGAGGGTCAATTTGTGTAGTTAGTGGTTCACCTATAAGGAAATGCCAAGTCGTTGTGATCGTTGGACATTGGATTTATCGGTTTGAATTTAAAATAGCTTCAATTTCGAGCATGACGGTTTTTAAATTTTTAATTCCTCATAAGTAAGAGGTGTTTTTGCTGATTTTACTGTTGCTTCCCAAAGCCCGCCAAAGTCGAGTTTTGGGAAGGATGAAATGAAAGTGTATTTCCTTTTCACTGCAAGTTGGTATTATTACATTAGTAACAACAGTGTAGAGGTCGATTAAATTGAAATGAGTATTTTATGTATACATTTTATTGTCAGGAAAATTGTTGTTGGATTTCATTTATCTAATGCTCACGATTTCACTCGAAAGGGTATATCAGAGTTTATGTAGTCTTGCCAGATTTTTTTTTCTCTTGCCTTAAAGTTCTCTCATATAAAAGAGTAGAAACTGCACATATAATTTAGCCCCTTCTTCCGTCAAGATTTTTTTTAATCTAATTTGACACAAATGTAGTAAGTTTTTTCAAATTCTTTACAAATTCAGATAAAAGAACGAAAGAGAGACCCGAAAATCGCTAGTGCCAATTTGGTACTTTTTACACTCTTAAGTTATTCATAAAAATAAATTGTGGAAATGTGGCATTAAAAACAATTTTCGTTAAGTCGCTACAATTTGTCGATAGTTAACGATATCTTTGCTTGCCGATAGTATCGCGTATCGCTAATTATCGAGCAAATACCCATCCCTACCTTACTTTGGTTTTGTTTTATTTTTTGTTGGCATTCAATATTTTTCGCGTAATTATAATTAGTAAAAATCTATTGAAAAACAATTTTTTAATTAATTCAGGAATCTGACATGAATACATAAATTTGGTAGGTGAGCCCATGGGCAACAAATTGGTGACTGAGTTGGCAGGAATTGGAGAAACACGGAGAAAGATTTTTTTAAGCTGCGTTTCACAAGGTAGGAACGCCATTTTGATTTACATTAGCGCTTAAAATTATATTTGTTTTGGATTGTTGTAGTTTTACAATATTTAGATTGAATGAAGAGTACAAAAGGCATTGGAATTGCATTGCTTTACGAGTATATTTGGCCGGCGTGTATTATTAGTTCAAACGAAATCATCATATTTCAATAAAAGCAAGATGAGTCAGAAATGCAATTTTGTATTTGCTGCAATGTCAATGCCTTCTGTATAATTTATGTATATAGGTACGGGCTTGTATTCCTACTTTCCCATTAGTATGAACATTCTCTACAATAATAACTAAGTTACAGTGACTTTAAAGTCTGCTGAGCTCTGGTGGGGGACTGGTTGTGGAGTAAATTTTACTGTCATTTGTGGAGGCGGTGCTTAATTGATGATTATTGACAAGATCAGCACTGTTGAGTAATGATAGTTGATTGTTTGAATTTGTGCAGGTAAATCTTGCTTTTCTTGACGTGAAAAAGAATATTGAAGTTCAGTAAGTTGTATCAACTGAGTGTTGTAATGGTTGATTTCATAAAGTACTGAATCAATTTGCTTTGGTATTATTAAATCTGGTAATTTGCCTATGGTGGTTATGAAGAATGACGGTTAGAGTATGTTTGATGACGAATATAATAAATTGTTGGGTTTTCTTCCACATACGGCAGTTATGCTGTGAGGTGTATTGAATGTATATATCCATTTGTTGTTACTTGATATTTGGACCCAGGTTTTATTTGTTTGTCGCAATTCGATGTTGTACTCGGATTGGATATCGTTGTTAAGCAATTGCATCTTCCATGAACATATTTCAGAACACTTGTTGTTTTGTTTGCATGTTTGAGCATAAATATTCATCTGCCTCTGTATGAGCATAGCATTCATAGCATTTTGGCTAGGCTAATAGGATAAAATTGATCTCGATATAGTGAAAATTTGATTACAATGACACTGTTGTTTATTATCATTAGTACAGGAAAGATCTTTTAATGATCCAATGGCTTCTGATCACATAATAGTATTGAAATTTGATCGTGTTCCAAGCGCAGCCTTTGGCGTGATAGCGTGATGGTCAATTTGTGTAGTTAGTGGCTCACCTATAAGGAAATGCCAAGCGTTGTGATCGTTGGACATTGGATTTATCGGTCTTGAATTTAAAATAGCTTCAATTTCGAGCATGACGGTTTTTAAATTTTTAATTCCTCATAAGTAAGAGGTGTTTTTGCTGATTTTACTGTTGCTTCCCAAAGCCCGCCAAAGTCGAGTTTTGGGAAGGATGAAATGAAAGTGTATTCCCTTTTCACTGCAAGTTGGTATTATTACATTAGTAACAACAGTGTAGAGGTCGATTAAATTGAAATGAGTATTTTATGTATAACTTTTATTGCTAGAAAAATTGTTGTTGCATTACATTTATCTAATGTTCACGGTTTCACTCGAAAGGTTATATCAGAGTTTATGTAGTCTTGCCAGACTTTTTTTTCTCTTGCCTTAAAGTTCTCTCATATAAAAGAGTAGAAACTGCACATATTCCGCTAAGATTTTTGTTTAATCTAATTTGACACAAATTTAGTAAGTTTTTTCAAATTCTTTACATATTTAGATAAAAGAACGAAAGAGAGACCCGAAAATCGCTAGTGCCAATTTGGTACTTTTCACACTCAAAGTTATTCATAAAAATAAATTGTGGAAATGTGGCATTAAAGACAGTTTTCGTTAAGTCGCTACAATTTGTCGATAGTTAACGATATCTTTGCTTGCCGATAGTATCGCGTATCGCTAATAATCGAGCAAATACCCATCCATACCTTACTTTGGTTTTGTTTTATTTTTTGTTGGCATTCAATATTTTTCGCGTAATTATAATTAGTAAAAATCTATTGAAAAACAATTTTTTAATTAATTCAGGAATCTGACATAAATACATAAATTTGGTAGGTGAGCCCATGGGCAACAAATTGGTGACTGAGTTGGCAGGAATTGGAGAAACACGGAGGAAGATTTTTTTAAGCTGCGTTTCACAAGGTAGGAACGCCATTTTGATTTACATTAGCGCTTAAAATTATATTTGTTTTCGATTGTTGTAGTTTTACAATATTTAGATTGAATGAAGAGTACAAAAGGCATTGGAATTGCATTGCTTTACGAGTATATTTGGCCGGCGTGTATTATTAGTTACAAACAAAATCATCATATTTCAATAAAAGCAAGATGAGTCAGAAATGCAATTTTGTATTTGCTGCAATGTCAATGCCTTCTGTATAATTTATGTATATAGGTACGGGCTTGTATTCCTACTTTCCCATTAGTATGAACATTCTCTACAATAATAACTAAGTTACAGTGACTTTAAAGTCTGCTGAGCTCTGGTGGGGGACTGGTTGTGGAGTAAATTTTACTGTCATTTGTGGAGGCGGTGCTTAATTGATGATTATTGACAAGATCAGCACTGTTGAGTAATGATAGTTGATTGTTTGAATTTGTGCAGGTAAATCTTGCTTTTCTTGACGTGAAAAAGAATATTGAAGTTCAGTAAGTTGTATCAACTGAGTGTTGTAATGGTTGATTTCATAAAGTACTGAATCAATTTGCTTTGGTATTATTAAATCTGGTAATTTGCCTATGGTGGTTATGAAGAATGACGGTTAGAGTATGTTTGATGACGAATATAATAAATTGTTGGGTTTTCTTCCACATACGGCAGTTATGCTGTGAGGTGTATTGAATGTATATATCCATTTGTTGTTACTTGATATTTGGACCCAGGTTTTATTTGTTTGTCGCAATTCGATGTTGTACTCGGATTGGATATCGTTGTTAAGCAATTGCATCTTCCATGAACATATTTCAGAAGACTTGTTGGTTTGTTTGCATGTTTGAGCATAAATATTCACCTGCCTGTATGAGCATAGCATTTTGGATAGGCTAATAGGATAAAATTGATCTCGATATAGCGAAATTTTGATTACAATGCCACTGTTGTTTATTATCATTAGTACAGGAAAGATCTTTTAATGATCCAATGGCTTCTTATCAAAAAATAGTATTGAAATTTGATCGTGTTCCAAGCGCAGCCTTTGGCGTGATAGCGTGAGGGTCAATTTGTGTAGTTAGTGGTTCACCTATAAGGAAATGCCAAGTCGTTGTGATCGTTGGACATTGGATTTATCGGTTTGAATTTAAAATAGCTTCAATTTCGAGCATGACGGTTTTTAAATTTTTAATTCCTCATAAGTAAGAGGTGTTTTTGCTGATTTTACTGTTGCTTCCCAAAGCCCGCCAAAGTCGAGTTTTGGGAAGGATGAAATGAAAGTGTATTTCCTTTTCACTGCAAGTTGGTATTATTACATTAGTAACAACAGTGTAGAGGTCGATTAAATTGAAATGAGTATTTTATGTATACATTTTATTGTCAGGAAAATTGTTGTTGGATTTCATTTATCTAATGCTCACGATTTCACTCGAAAGGGTATATCAGAGTTTATGTAGTCTTGCCAGATTTTTTTTTCTCTTGCCTTAAAGTTCTCTCATATAAAAGAGTAGAAACTGCACATATAATTTAGCCCCTTCTTCCGTCAAGATTTTTTTTAATCTAATTTGACACAAATGTAGTAAGTTTTTTCAAATTCTTTACAAATTCAGATAAAAGAACGAAAGAGAGACCCGAAAATCGCTAGTGCCAATTTGGTACTTTTTACACTCTTAAGTTATTCATAAAAATAAATTGTGGAAATGTGGCATTAAAAACAATTTTCGTTAAGTCGCTACAATTTGTCGATAGTTAACGATATCTTTGCTTGCCGATAGTATCGCGTATCGCTAATTATCGAGCAAATACCCATCCCTACCTTACTTTGGTTTTGTTTTATTTTTTGTTGGCATTCAATATTTTTCGCGTAATTATAATTAGTAAAAATCTATTGAAAAACAATTTTTTAATTAATTCAGGAATCTGACATGAATACATAAATTTGGTAGGTGAGCCCATGGGCAACAAATTGGTGACTGAGTTGGCAGGAATTGGAGAAACACGGAGAAAGATTTTTTTAAGCTGCGTTTCACAAGGTAGGAACGCCATTTTGATTTACATTAGCGCTTAAAATTATATTTGTTTTGGATTGTTGTAGTTTTACAATATTTAGATTGAATGAAGAGTACAAAAGGCATTGGAATTGCATTGCTTTACGAGTATATTTGGCCGGCGTGTATTATTAGTTCAAACGAAATCATCATATTTCAATAAAAGCAAGATGAGTCAGAAATGCAATTTTGTATTTGCTGCAATGTCAATGCCTTCTGTATAATTTATGTATATAGGTACGGGCTTGTATTCCTACTTTCCCATTAGTATGAACATTCTCTACAATAATAACTAAGTTACAGTGACTTTAAAGTCTGCTGAGCTCTGGTGGGGGACTGGTTGTGGAGTAAATTTTACTGTCATTTGTGGAGGCGGTGCTTAATTGATGATTATTGACAAGATCAGCACTGTTGAGTAATGATAGTTGATTGTTTGAATTTGTGCAGGTAAATCTTGCTTTTCTTGACGTGAAAAAGAATATTGAAGTTCAGTAAGTTGTATCAACTGAGTGTTGTAATGGTTGATTTCATAAAGTACTGAATCAATTTGCTTTGGTATTATTAAATCTGGTAATTTGCCTATGGTGGTTATGAAGAATGACGGTTAGAGTATGTTTGATGACGAATATAATAAATTGTTGGGTTTTCTTCCACATACGGCAGTTATGCTGTGAGGTGTATTGAATGTATATATCCATTTGTTGTTACTTGATATTTGGACCCAGGTTTTATTTGTTTGTCGCAATTCGATGTTGTACTCGGATTGGATATCGTTGTTAAGCAATTGCATCTTCCATGAACATATTTCAGAACACTTGTTGTTTTGTTTGCATGTTTGAGCATAAATATTCATCTGCCTCTGTATGAGCATAGCATTCATAGCATTTTGGCTAGGCTAATAGGATAAAATTGATCTCGATATAGTGAAAATTTGATTACAATGACACTGTTGTTTATTATCATTAGTACAGGAAAGATCTTTTAATGATCCAATGGCTTCTGATCACATAATAGTATTGAAATTTGATCGTGTTCCAAGCGCAGCCTTTGGCGTGATAGCGTGATGGTCAATTTGTGTAGTTAGTGGCTCACCTATAAGGAAATGCCAAGCGTTGTGATCGTTGGACATTGGATTTATCGGTCTTGAATTTAAAATAGCTTCAATTTCGAGCATGACGGTTTTTAAATTTTTAATTCCTCATAAGTAAGAGGTGTTTTTGCTGATTTTACTGTTGCTTCCCAAAGCCCGCCAAAGTCGAGTTTTGGGAAGGATGAAATGAAAGTGTATTCCCTTTTCACTGCAAGTTGGTATTATTACATTAGTAACAACAGTGTAGAGGTCGATTAAATTGAAATGAGTATTTTATGTATAACTTTTATTGCTAGAAAAATTGTTGTTGCATTACATTTATCTAATGTTCACGGTTTCACTCGAAAGGTTATATCAGAGTTTATGTAGTCTTGCCAGACTTTTTTTTCTCTTGCCTTAAAGTTCTCTCATATAAAAGAGTAGAAACTGCACATATTCCGCTAAGATTTTTGTTTAATCTAATTTGACACAAATTTAGTAAGTTTTTTCAAATTCTTTACATATTTAGATAAAAGAACGAAAGAGAGACCCGAAAATCGCTAGTGCCAATTTGGTACTTTTCACACTCAAAGTTATTCATAAAAATAAATTGTGGAAATGTGGCATTAAAGACAGTTTTCGTTAAGTCGCTACAATTTGTCGATAGTTAACGATATCTTTGCTTGCCGATAGTATCGCGTATCGCTAATAATCGAGCAAATACCCATCCATACCTTACTTTGGTTTTGTTTTATTTTTTGTTGGCATTCAATATTTTTCGCGTAATTATAATTAGTAAAAATCTATTGAAAAACAATTTTTTAATTAATTCAGGAATCTGACATAAATACATAAATTTGGTAGGTGAGCCCATGGGCAACAAATTGGTGACTGAGTTGGCAGGAATTGGAGAAACACGGAGGAAGATTTTTTTAAGCTGCGTTTCACAAGGTAGGAACGCCATTTTGATTTACATTAGCGCTTAAAATTATATTTGTTTTCGATTGTTGTAGTTTTACAATATTTAGATTGAATGAAGAGTACAAAAGGCATTGGAATTGCATTGCTTTACGAGTATATTTGGCCGGCGTGTATTATTAGTTACAAACAAAATCATCATATTTCAATAAAAGCAAGATGAGTCAGAAATGCAATTTTGTATTTGCTGCAATGTCAATGCCTTCTGTATAATTTATGTATATAGGTACGGGCTTGTATTCCTACTTTCCCATTAGTATGAACATTCTCTACAATAATAACTAAGTTACAGTGACTTTAAAGTCTGCTGAGCTCTGGTGGGGGACTGGTTGTGGAGTAAATTTTACTGTCATTTGTGGAGGCGGTGCTTAATTGATGATTATTGACAAGATCAGCACTGTTGAGTAATGATAGTTGATTGTTTGAATTTGTGCAGGTAAATCTTGCTTTTCTTGACGTGAAAAAGAATATTGAAGTTCAGTAAGTTGTATCAACTGAGTGTTGTAATGGTTGATTTCATAAAGTACTGAATCAATTTGCTTTGGTATTATTAAATCTGGTAATTTGCCTATGGTGGTTATGAAGAATGACGGTTAGAGTATGTTTGATGACGAATATAATAAATTGTTGGGTTTTCTTCCACATACGGCAGTTATGCTGTGAGGTGTATTGAATGTATATATCCATTTGTTGTTACTTGATATTTGGACCCAGGTTTTATTTGTTTGTCGCAATTCGATGTTGTACTCGGATTGGATATCGTTGTTAAGCAATTGCATCTTCCATGAACATATTTCAGAAGACTTGTTGGTTTGTTTGCATGTTTGAGCATAAATATTCACCTGCCTGTATGAGCATAGCATTTTGGATAGGCTAATAGGATAAAATTGATCTCGATATAGCGAAATTTTGATTACAATGCCACTGTTGTTTATTATCATTAGTACAGGAAAGATCTTTTAATGATCCAATGGCTTCTTATCAAAAAATAGTATTGAAATTTGATCGTGTTCCAAGCGCAGCCTTTGGCGTGATAGCGTGAGGGTCAATTTGTGTAGTTAGTGGTTCACCTATAAGGAAATGCCAAGTCGTTGTGATCGTTGGACATTGGATTTATCGGTTTGAATTTAAAATAGCTTCAATTTCGAGCATGACGGTTTTTAAATTTTTAATTCCTCATAAGTAAGAGGTGTTTTTGCTGATTTTACTGTTGCTTCCCAAAGCCCGCCAAAGTCGAGTTTTGGGAAGGATGAAATGAAAGTGTATTTCCTTTTCACTGCAAGTTGGTATTATTACATTAGTAACAACAGTGTAGAGGTCGATTAAATTGAAATGAGTATTTTATGTATACATTTTATTGTCAGGAAAATTGTTGTTGGATTTCATTTATCTAATGCTCACGATTTCACTCGAAAGGGTATATCAGAGTTTATGTAGTCTTGCCAGATTTTTTTTTCTCTTGCCTTAAAGTTCTCTCATATAAAAGAGTAGAAACTGCACATATAATTTAGCCCCTTCTTCCGTCAAGATTTTTTTTAATCTAATTTGACACAAATGTAGTAAGTTTTTTCAAATTCTTTACAAATTCAGATAAAAGAACGAAAGAGAGACCCGAAAATCGCTAGTGCCAATTTGGTACTTTTTACACTCTTAAGTTATTCATAAAAATAAATTGTGGAAATGTGGCATTAAAGACAGTTTTCGTTAAGTCGCTACAATTTGTCGATAGTTAACGATATCTTTGCTTGCCGATAGTATCGCGTATCGGTAATTATCGAGCAAATACCCATCCATACCCTACTTTGGTTTTGTTTTATTTTTTGTTGGCATTCAATATTTTTCGCGTAATTATAATTAGTAAAAATCTATTGAAAAACAATTTTTTAATTAATTCAGGAATCTGACATAAATACATAAATTTGGTAGGTGAGCCCATGGCCAACAAATTGGTGACTGAGTTGGCAGGAATTGGAGAAACACGGAGAAAGATTTTTTTAAGCTGCGTTTCACAAGGTAGGAACGCCATTTTGATTTACATTAGCGCTTAAAATTATATTTGTTTTCGATTGTTGTAGTTTTACAATATTTAGATTGAATGAAGAGTACAAAAGGCATTGGAATTGCATTGCTTTACTAGTATTATTAGTTACAAACAAAATCATCATATTTCAATAAAATGCAATATGTTGAAAATGCAATTTTGTATTTGCTGCAATGTCAATGCCTTCTGTATAATTTATGTATATAGGTACGGGCTTGTATTCCTACTTTCCCATTAGTATGAACATTCTCTACAATAATAACTAAGTTACAGTGACTTTAAAGTCTGCTGAGCTCTGGTGGGGGACTGGTTGTGGAGTAAATTTTACTGTCATTTGTGGAGGCGGTGCTTAATTGATCTGGCCTTCCAAATGATATAAATGATAGATCTTGTAATTTGCCTTTGGTGCTTATGAAGAATGACGGTTAGAGTATGTTTAATGACGAATATAATAAATTGTTGGGTTTTCTTCCACATACGGCAGTTATGCTGTGAGGTGTATTGAAGGTATATATCCATTTGTTGTTACTTGATATTTGGATCCAGGTTTCATTTGTTTCTCGCAATTCGATGTTGCACTCGGACTGGATATCGTTGTTAAGCAATTGCATCTTCCATGAACATATTTCAGAACACTTGTTGTTTTGTTTGCATGTTTGAGCATAAATATTCATCTGCCTGTATGAGCATAGCATTCATAGCATTTTGGCTAGGCTAATAGGATAAAATCGATCTCGATATTGAAATTTTATCGTGTTCCAAGCGCAGCCTTTGGCGTGAAAGCGTGAGGGTCAATTTGTGTAGTTAGTGGTTCACCTATAAGGAAATGCCAAGTCGTTGTGGTCGTTGGACATTGGATTTATCGGTCTTGAATTTAAAATAGCTTCAATTTCGAGCATGACGGTTTTTAAATTTTTAATTCCTCATAAGTAAGAGGTGTTTTTGCTGATTTTACTGTTGCTTCCCAAAGCCCGCCAAAGTCGAGTTTTGGGAAGGATGAAATGAAAGTGTATTCCCTTTTCACTGCAAGTTGGTATTATTACATTAGTAACAACAGTGTAGAGGTCGATTAAATTGAAATGTGTATTTTATGTATAACTTTTATTGCTATAAAAATTGTTGTTGCATTACATTTATCTAATGCTCACGGTTTCACTCAAAAGGGTATATCAGAGTTTATGTAGTCTTGCCAGACTTTTTTTCTCTTGCCTGAAAGTTCTCATATAAAAGAGTAGAAACTGCACATATAATTTAGCCCCTTCTTCCGTCAAGATTTTTTTTAATCTAATTTGACACAAATGTAGTAAGTTTTTTCAAATTCTTTACACATTCAGATAAAAGAACGAAAGAGTGATCCGAAAATCGCTATTGCCAATTTGGTACTTTTTACACTCTTAAGTTATTCATAAAAATAAATTGTGGAAATGTGGCATTAAAAACAATTTTCGTTAAGTCGCTACAATTTGTCGATAGTTAACGATATCTTTGCTTGCCGATAGTATCGCGTATCGCTAATTATCGAGCAAATACCCATCCCTACCTTACTTTGGTTTTGTTTTATTTTTTGTTGGCATTCAATATTTTTCGCGTAATTATAATTAGTAAAAATTTATTGAAAAAAAATTTTTAATTAATTCAGGAATCTGACATAAATACATAAATTTACAATGGGCAACAAATTGGTGACTGAGTTGGCAGGAATTGGAGAAACACGGAGAAAGATTTTTTTAAGCTGCGTTTCACAAGGTAGGAACGCCATTTTGATTTACATTAGCGCTTAAAATTATATTTGTTTTGGATTGTTGTAGTTTTACAATATTTAGATTGAATGAAGAGTACAAAAGGCATTGGAATTGCATTGCTTTACGAGCATATTTGGCCGGCGTGTATTATTAGTTACAAACAAAATCATCATATTTCAATAAAAGCAAGATGAGTCAGTAATGCAATTTTGTATTTGTTGCAATGTCAATGCCTTCTGTATAATTTATGTATATATGTAGTTACGGCCTTGTATTCGTACTTTCTCATTAGTACGAACATTCTATTCTACAATAATAACTAAGTTACAGTGACTTTAAAGTCTGTTGAGCTCTGGCGTTGGACTGGTTTTGGAGTAGATTTTACTGTCATTTGGAGGCGGTGCTGAATTAATCTGGCCTTCCAAAAAATATAAATGATAATGATTTTTTAAAGGATCAACAGGAGTAATGGTAGTTGATTGTTTGAATTTGTGCAGGTAAATCTTGCTTTTCTTGACGTGAAAAAGAATATTGAAGTTCAGTACGTTGTATCAACTGAGTGTTGTAATGGTTGATTTCATGATGTACTGAATCAATTTGCTTTGGTATTATTAAATCTGGTAATTTACTATGGTGGTTATGAAGAATGACGGTTAGAGTATGTTTGATGACGAATATAATAAATTGTTAGGTTTTCTTCCACATACGGCAGTTATGCTGTGAGGTGTATTGAAGGTATACATCCATTTGTTGTTACTTGATATTTGGATCCAAGTTTCATTTGTTTGTCGCAATTCGATGTTGCACTTGGATTGGATATCGTTGTTAAGCAATTGCATCTTCCATGAACATATTTCAGAACTTGTTGGTTTGTTTGCATGTTTGAGCATAAATATTCACCTGCCTGTATGAGCATAGCATTTTGGATAGGCTAATAGGATAAAATTGATCTCGATATAGCGAAATTTTGATTACAATGCCACTGTTGTTTACTATCATTAGTACAGGAAAGATCTTTTAATGATCCAATGGCTTCTTATCAAAAAATAGTATTGAAATTTTATCGTGTTCCAAGCGCAGCCTTTGGCGTGATAGCGTGAGGGTCAATTTGTGTAGTTAGTGGTTCACCTATAAGGAAATGCCAAGTCGTTGTGATCGTTGGACATTGGATTTATCGGTTTGAATTTAAAATAGCTTCAATTTCGAGCATGACGGTTTTTAAATTTTTAATTCCTCATAAGTAAGAGGTGTTTTTGCTGATTTTACTGTTGCTTCCCAAAGCCCGCCAAAGTCGAGTTTTGGGAAGGATGAAATGAAAGTGTATTTCCTTTTCACTGCAAGTTGGTATTATTACATTAGTAACAACAGTGTAGAGGTCGATTAAATTGAAATGAGTATTTTATGTATACATTTTATTGTCAGGAAAATTGTTGTTGGATTTCATTTATCTAATGCTCACGATTTCACTCGAAAGGGTATATCAGAGTTTATGTAGTCTTGCCAGATTTTTTTTTCTCTTGCCTTAAAGTTCTCTCATATAAAAGAGTAGAAACTGCACATATAATTTAGCCCCTTCTTCCGTCAAGATTTTTTTTAATCTAATTTGACACAAATGTAGTAAGTTTTTTCAAATTCTTTACAAATTCAGATAAAAGAACGAAAGAGAGACCCGAAAATCGCTAGTGCCAATTTGGTACTTTTTACACTCTTAAGTTATTCATAAAAATAAATTGTGGAAATGTGGCATTAAAAACAATTTTCGTTAAGTCGCTACAATTTGTCGATAGTTAACGATATCTTTGCTTGCCGATAGTATCGCGTATCGCTAATTATCGAGCAAATACCCATCCCTACCTTACTTTGGTTTTGTTTTATTTTTTGTTGGCATTCAATATTTTTCGCGTAATTATAATTAGTAAAAATCTATTGAAAAACAATTTTTTAATTAATTCAGGAATCTGACATGAATACATAAATTTTGTAGGTGATCCCATGGGCAACAAATTGGTGACTGAGTTGGCAGGAATTGGAGAAACACGGAGAAAGATTTTTTTAAGCTGCGTTTCACAAGGTAGGAACGCCATTTTGATTTACATTAGCGCTTAAAATTATATTTGTTTTCGATTGTTGTAGTTTTACAATATTTAGATTGAATGAAGAGTACAAAAGGCATTGGAATTGCATTGCTTTACGAGTATATTTGGCCGGCGTGTATTATTATTTACAAACAAAATCATCATATTTCAATAAAAGCAAGATGAGTCAGAAATGCAATTTTGTATTTGCTGCAATCTCAATGCCTTCTGTATAATTTATGTATATAGATACGGGCTTGTATTCCTACTTTCCCATTAGTATGAACATTCTCTACAATAATAACTAAGTTACAGTGACTTTAAAGTCTGCTGAGCTCTGGTTGGGGACTGGTTGTGGAGTAAATTTTACTGTCATTTGTGGAGGCGGTGCTTAATTGATCTGGCCTTCCAAATGATATAAATGATAGATCTTGTAATTTGCCTTTGGTGCTTATGAAGAATGACGGTTAGAGTATGTTTAATGACGAATATAATAAATTGTTGGGTTTTCTTCCACATACGGCAGTTATGCTGTGAGGTGTATTGAAGGTATATATCCATTTGTTGTTACTTGATATTTGGATCCAGGTTTCATTTGTTTCTCGCAATTCGATGTTGCACTCGGACTGGATATCGTTGTTAAGCAATTGCATCTTCCATGAACATATTTCAGAACACTTGTTGTTTTGTTTGAGCATAAATATTCATCTGCCTGTATGAGCATAGCATTCATAGCATTTTGGCTAGGCTAATAGGATAAAATTGATCTCGATATTGAAATTTTATCGTGTTCCAAGCGCAGCCTTTGGCGTGAAAGCGTGAGGGTCAATTTGTGTAGTTAGTGGTTCACCTATAGGGAAATGCCAAGTCGTTGTGATCGTTGGACATTGGATTTATCGGTCTTGAATTTAAAATAGCTTCAATTTCGAGCATGACGGTTTTTAAATTTTTAATTTCTCATAAGTAAGAGGTGTTTTTGCTGATTTTACTGTTGCTTCCCAAAGCCCGCCAAAGTCGAGTTTTGGGAAGGATGAAATGAAAGTGTATTCCCTTTTCACTGCAAGTTTGTATTATTACATTAGTAACAACAGTGTAGAGGTCGATTAAATTGAAATGTGTATTTTATGTATAACTTTTATTGCTAGAAAAATTGTTGCATTAAATTTATCTAATGCTCACGGTTTCACTCAAAAGGGTATATCAGAGTTTATGTAGTCTTGCTAGACTTTTTTTCTCTTGCCTGAAAGTTCTCTCATATAAAAGAGTAGAAACTGCACATATAATTTAACCCCTTCTTCCGCCAAGATTTTTTTTAATCTAATTTGACACAAATGTAGTAAGTTTTTTCAAATTCTTTACACATTCAGATAAAAGAACGAAAGAGAGATCCGAAAATCGCTATTGCCAATTTGGTACTTTTTACACTCGTAAGTTATTCATAAAAATAAATTGTGGAAATGTGGCATTAAAAACAATTTTCGTTAAGTCGCTACAATTTGTCGATAGTTACCGATATCTTTGCTTGCCGATAGTATCGCGTATCGCTAATTATCGAGCAAATACCCATCCCTACCTTACTTTGGTTTTGTTTTATTTTTTGTTGGCATTCAATATTTTTCGCGTAATTATAATTAGTAAAAATCTATTGAAAAACAATTTTTTAATTAATTCAGGAATCTGACATAAATACATAAATTTGGTAGGTGAGCCCATGGGCAACAAATTGGTGACTGAGTTGGCAGGAATTGGAGAAACACGGAGGAAGATTTTTTTAAGCTGCGTTTCACAAGGTAGGAACGCCATTTTGATTTACATTAGCGCTTAAAATTATATTTGTTTTCGATTGTTGTAGTTTTACAATATTTAGATTGAATGAAGAGTACAAAAGGCATTGGAATTGCATTGCTTTACGAGTATATTTGGCCGGCGTGTATTATTAGTTACAAACAAAATCATCATATTTCAATAAAAGCAAGATGAGTCAGAAATGCAATTTTGTATTTGCTGCAATGTCAATGCCTTCTGTATAATTTATGTATATAGGTACGGGCTTGTATTCCTACTTTCCCATTAGTATGAACATTCTCTACAATAATAACTAAGTTACAGTGACTTTAAAGTCTGCTGAGCTCTGGTGGGGGACTGGTTGTGGAGTAAATTTTACTGTCATTTGTGGAGGCGGTGCTTAATTGATGATTATTGACAAGATCAGCACTGTTGAGTAATGATAGTTGATTGTTTGAATTTGTGCAGGTAAATCTTGCTTTTCTTGACGTGAAAAAGAATATTGAAGTTCAGTAAGTTGTATCAACTGAGTGTTGTAATGGTTGATTTCATAAAGTACTGAATCAATTTGCTTTGGTATTATTAAATCTGGTAATTTGCCTATGGTGGTTATGAAGAATGACGGTTAGAGTATGTTTGATGACGAATATAATAAATTGTTGGGTTTTCTTCCACATACGGCAGTTATGCTGTGAGGTGTATTGAATGTATATATCCATTTGTTGTTACTTGATATTTGGACCCAGGTTTTATTTGTTTGTCGCAATTCGATGTTGTACTCGGATTGGATATCGTTGTTAAGCAATTGCATCTTCCATGAACATATTTCAGAAGACTTGTTGGTTTGTTTGCATGTTTGAGCATAAATATTCACCTGCCTGTATGAGCATAGCATTTTGGATAGGCTAATAGGATAAAATTGATCTCGATATAGCGAAATTTTGATTACAATGCCACTGTTGTTTATTATCATTAGTACAGGAAAGATCTTTTAATGATCCAATGGCTTCTTATCAAAAAATAGTATTGAAATTTTATCGTGTTCCAAGCGCAGCCTTTGGCGTGATAGCGTGAGGGTCAATTTGTGTAGTTAGTGGTTCACCTATAAGGAAATGCCAAGTCGTTGTGATCGTTGGACATTGGATTTATCGGTTTGAATTTAAAATAGCTTCAATTTCGAGCATGACGGTTTTTAAATTTTTAATTCCTCATAAGTAAGAGGTGTTTTTGCTGATTTTACTGTTGCTTCCCAAAGCCCGCCAAAGTCGAGTTTTGGGAAGGATGAAATGAAAGTGTATTTCCTTTTCACTGCAAGTTGGTATTATTACATTAGTAACAACAGTGTAGAGGTCGATTAAATTGAAATGAGTATTTTATGTATACATTTTATTGTCAGGAAAATTGTTGTTGGATTTCATTTATCTAATGCTCACGATTTCACTCGAAAGGGTATATCAGAGTTTATGTAGTCTTGCCAGATTTTTTTTTCTCTTGCCTTAAAGTTCTCTCATATAAAAGAGTAGAAACTGCACATATAATTTAGCCCCTTCTTCCGTCAAGATTTTTTTTAATCTAATTTGACACAAATGTAGTAAGTTTTTTCAAATTCTTTACAAATTCAGATAAAAGAACGAAAGAGAGACCCGAAAATCGCTAGTGCCAATTTGGTACTTTTTACACTCTTAAGTTATTCATAAAAATAAATTGTGGAAATGTGGCATTAAAGACAGTTTTCGTTAAGTCGCTACAATTTGTCGATAGTTAACGATATCTTTGCTTGCCGATAGTATCGCGTATCGGTAATTATCGAGCAAATACCCATCCATACCCTACTTTGGTTTTGTTTTATTTTTTGTTGGCATTCAATATTTTTCGCGTAATTATAATTAGTAAAAATCTATTGAAAAACAATTTTTTAATTAATTCAGGAATCTGACATAAATACATAAATTTGGTAGGTGAGCCCATGGCCAACAAATTGGTGACTGAGTTGGCAGGAATTGGAGAAACACGGAGAAAGATTTTTTTAAGCTGCGTTTCACAAGGTAGGAACGCCATTTTGATTTACATTAGCGCTTAAAATTATATTTGTTTTCGATTGTTGTAGTTTTACAATATTTAGATTGAATGAAGAGTACAAAAGGCATTGGAATTGCATTGCTTTACTAGTATTATTAGTTACAAACAAAATCATCATATTTCAATAAAATGCAATATGTTGAAAATGCAATTTTGTATTTGCTGCAATGTCAATGCCTTCTGTATAATTTATGTATATAGGTACGGGCTTGTATTCCTACTTTCCCATTAGTATGAACATTCTCTACAATAATAACTAAGTTACAGTGACTTTAAAGTCTGCTGAGCTCTGGTGGGGGACTGGTTGTGGAGTAAATTTTACTGTCATTTGTGGAGGCGGTGCTTAATTGATCTGGCCTTCCAAATGATATAAATGATAGATCTTGTAATTTGCCTTTGGTGCTTATGAAGAATGACGGTTAGAGTATGTTTAATGACGAATATAATAAATTGTTGGGTTTTCTTCCACATACGGCAGTTATGCTGTGAGGTGTATTGAAGGTATATATCCATTTGTTGTTACTTGATATTTGGATCCAGGTTTCATTTGTTTCTCGCAATTCGATGTTGCACTCGGACTGGATATCGTTGTTAAGCAATTGCATCTTCCATGAACATATTTCAGAACACTTGTTGTTTTGTTTGCATGTTTGAGCATAAATATTCATCTGCCTGTATGAGCATAGCATTCATAGCATTTTGGCTAGGCTAATAGGATAAAATCGATCTCGATATTGAAATTTTATCGTGTTCCAAGCGCAGCCTTTGGCGTGAAAGCGTGAGGGTCAATTTGTGTAGTTAGTGGTTCACCTATAAGGAAATGCCAAGTCGTTGTGGTCGTTGGACATTGGATTTATCGGTCTTGAATTTAAAATAGCTTCAATTTCGAGCATGACGGTTTTTAAATTTTTAATTCCTCATAAGTAAGAGGTGTTTTTGCTGATTTTACTGTTGCTTCCCAAAGCCCGCCAAAGTCGAGTTTTGGGAAGGATGAAATGAAAGTGTATTCCCTTTTCACTGCAAGTTGGTATTATTACATTAGTAACAACAGTGTAGAGGTCGATTAAATTGAAATGTGTATTTTATGTATAACTTTTATTGCTATAAAAATTGTTGTTGCATTACATTTATCTAATGCTCACGGTTTCACTCAAAAGGGTATATCAGAGTTTATGTAGTCTTGCCAGACTTTTTTTCTCTTGCCTGAAAGTTCTCATATAAAAGAGTAGAAACTGCACATATAATTTAGCCCCTTCTTCCGTCAAGATTTTTTTTAATCTAATTTGACACAAATGTAGTAAGTTTTTTCAAATTCTTTACACATTCAGATAAAAGAACGAAAGAGTGATCCGAAAATCGCTATTGCCAATTTGGTACTTTTTACACTCTTAAGTTATTCATAAAAATAAATTGTGGAAATGTGGCATTAAAAACAATTTTCGTTAAGTCGCTACAATTTGTCGATAGTTAACGATATCTTTGCTTGCCGATAGTATCGCGTATCGCTAATTATCGAGCAAATACCCATCCCTACCTTACTTTGGTTTTGTTTTATTTTTTGTTGGCATTCAATATTTTTCGCGTAATTATAATTAGTAAAAATTTATTGAAAAAAAATTTTTAATTAATTCAGGAATCTGACATAAATACATAAATTTACAATGGGCAACAAATTGGTGACTGAGTTGGCAGGAATTGGAGAAACACGGAGAAAGATTTTTTTAAGCTGCGTTTCACAAGGTAGGAACGCCATTTTGATTTACATTAGCGCTTAAAATTATATTTGTTTTGGATTGTTGTAGTTTTACAATATTTAGATTGAATGAAGAGTACAAAAGGCATTGGAATTGCATTGCTTTACGAGCATATTTGGCCGGCGTGTATTATTAGTTACAAACAAAATCATCATATTTCAATAAAAGCAAGATGAGTCAGTAATGCAATTTTGTATTTGTTGCAATGTCAATGCCTTCTGTATAATTTATGTATATATGTAGTTACGGCCTTGTATTCGTACTTTCTCATTAGTACGAACATTCTATTCTACAATAATAACTAAGTTACAGTGACTTTAAAGTCTGTTGAGCTCTGGCGTTGGACTGGTTTTGGAGTAGATTTTACTGTCATTTGGAGGCGGTGCTGAATTAATCTGGCCTTCCAAAAAATATAAATGATAATGATTTTTTAAAGGATCAACAGGAGTAATGGTAGTTGATTGTTTGAATTTGTGCAGGTAAATCTTGCTTTTCTTGACGTGAAAAAGAATATTGAAGTTCAGTACGTTGTATCAACTGAGTGTTGTAATGGTTGATTTCATGATGTACTGAATCAATTTGCTTTGGTATTATTAAATCTGGTAATTTACTATGGTGGTTATGAAGAATGACGGTTAGAGTATGTTTGATGACGAATATAATAAATTGTTAGGTTTTCTTCCACATACGGCAGTTATGCTGTGAGGTGTATTGAAGGTATACATCCATTTGTTGTTTCTTGATATTTGGATCCAAGTTTCATTTGTTTGTCGCAATTCGATGTTGCACTTGGATTGGATATCGTTGTTAAGCAATTGCATCTTCCATGAACATATTTCAGAACTTGTTGGTTTGTTTGCATGTTTGAGCATAAATATTCACCTGCCTGTATGAGCATAGCATTTTGGATAGGCTAATAGGATAAAATTGATCTCGATATAGCGAAATTTTGATTACAATGCCACTGTTGTTTACTATCATTAGTACAGGAAAGATCTTTTAATGATCCAATGGCTTCTTATCAAAAAATAGTATTGAAATTTTATCGTGTTCCAAGCGCAGCCTTTGGCGTGATAGCGTGAGGGTCAATTTGTGTAGTTAGTGGTTCACCTATAAGGAAATGCCAAGTCGTTGTGATCGTTGGACATTGGATTTATCGGTTTGAATTTAAAATAGCTTCAATTTCGAGCATGACGGTTTTTAAATTTTTAATTCCTCATAAGTAAGAGGTGTTTTTGCTGATTTTACTGTTGCTTCCCAAAGCCCGCCAAAGTCGAGTTTTGGGAAGGATGAAATGAAAGTGTATTCCCTTTTCACTGCAAGTTGGTATTATTACATTAGTAACAACAGTGTAGAGGTCGATTAAATTGAAATGAGTATTTTATGTATAACTTTTATTGCTAGAAAAATTGTTGTTGCATTACATTTATCTAATGTTCACGGTTTCACTCGAAAGGTTATATCAGAGTTTATGTAGTCTTGCCAGACTTTTTTTTCTCTTGCCTTAAAGTTCTCTCATATAAAAGAGTAGAAACTGCACATATTCCGCTAAGATTTTTGTTTAATCTAATTTGACACATATTTAGTAAGTTTTTTCAAATTCTTTACATATTTAGATAAAAGAACGAAAGAGAGACCCGAAAATCGCTAGTGCCAATTTGGTAATTTTCACACTCAAAGTTATTCATAAAAATAAATTGTGGAAATGTGGCATTAAAGACAGTTTTCGTTAAGTCGCTACAATTTGTCGATAGTTAACGATATCTTTGCTTGCCGATAGTATCGCGTATCGGTAATTATCGAGCAAATACCCATCCATACCCTACTTTGGTTTTGTTTTATTTTTTGTTGGCATTCAATATTTTTCGCGTAATTATAATTAGTAAAAATCTATTGAAAAACAATTTTTTAATTAATTCAGGAATCTGACATAAATACATAAATTTGGTAGGTGAGCCCATGGGCAACAAATTGGTGACTGAGTTGGCAGGAATTGGAGAAACACGGAGAAAGATTTTTTTAAGCTGCGTTTCACAAGGTAGGAACGCCATTTTGATTTACATTAGCGCTTAAAATTATATTTGTTTTCGATTGTTGTAGTTTTACAATATTTAGATTGAATGAAGAGTACAAAAGGCATTGGAATTGCATTGCTTTACGAGTATATTTGGCCGGCGTGTATTATTATTTACAAACAAAATCATCATATTTCAATAAAAGCAAGATGAGTCAGAAATGCAATTTTGTATTTGCTGCAATCTCAATGCCTTCTGTATAATTTATGTATATAGGTACGGGCTTGTATTCCTACTTTCCCATTAGTATGAACATTCTCTACAATAATAACTAAGTTACAGTGACTTTAAAGTCTGCTGAGCTCTGGTGGGGGACTGGTTGTGGAGTAAATTTTACTGTCATTTGTGGAGGCGGTGCTTAATTGATCTGGCCTTCCAAATGATATAAATGATAGATCTTGTAATTTGCCTTTGGTGCTTATGAAGAATGACGGTTAGAGTATGTTTAATGACGAATATAATAAATTGTTGGGTTTTCTTCCACATACGGCAGTTATGCTGTGAGGTGTATTGAAGGTATATATCCATTTGTTGTTACTTGATATTTGGATCCAGGTTTCATTTGTTTCTCGCAATTCGATGTTGCACTCGGACTGGATATCGTTGTTAAGCAATTGCATCTTCCATGAACATATTTCAGAACACTTGTTGTTTTGTTTGCATGTTTGAGCATAAATATTCATCTGCCTTTATGAGCATAGCATTCATAGCATTTTGGCTAGGCTAATAGGATAAAATCGATCTCGATATTGAAATTTTATCGTGTTCCAAGCGCAGCCTTTGGCGTGAAAGCGTGAGGGTCAATTTGTGTAGTTAGTGGCTCACCTATAAGGAAATGCCAAGCGTTGTGATCGTTGGACATTGGATTTATCGGTCTTGAATTTAAAATAGCTTCAATTTCGAGCATGACGGTTTTTAAATTTTTAATTCCTCATAAGTAAGAGGTGTTTTTGCTGATTTTACTGTTGCTTCCCAAAGCCCGCCAAAGTCGAGTTTTGGGAAGGATGAAATGAAAGTGTATTCCCTTTTCACTGCAAGTTGGTATTATTACATTAGTAACAACAGTGTAGAGGTCGATTAAATTGAAATGAGTATTTTATGTATAAATTTTATTGTCAGGAAAATTGTTGTTGGATTTCATTTATCTAATGCTCACGATTTCACTCGAAAGGGTATATCAGAGTTTATGTAGTCTTGCCAGATTTTTTTTTCTCTTGCCTTAAAGTTCTCTCATATAAAAGAGTAGAAACTGCACATATTCCGCTAAGATTTTTGTTTAATCTAATTTGACACAAATTTAGTAAGTTTTTTCAAATTCTTTACATATTTAGATAAAAGAACGAAAGAGAGACCCGAAAATCGCTAGTGCCAATTTGGTACTTTTCACACTCAAAGTTATTCATAAAAATAAATTGTGGAAATGTGGCATTAAAGACAGTTTTCGTTAAGTCGCTACAATTTGTCGATAGTTAACGATATCTTTGCTTGCCGATAGTATCGCGTATCGCTAATTATCGAGCAAATACCCATCCATACCTTACTTTGGTTTTGTTTTATTTTTTGTTGGCATTCAATATTTTTCGCGTAATTATAATTAGTAAAAATCTATTGAAAAACAATTTTTTAATTAATTCAGGAATCTGACATAAATACATAAATTTGGTAGGTGAGCCCATGGGCAACAAATTGGTGACTGAGTTGGCAGGAATTGGAGAAACACGGAGAAAGATTTTTTTAAGCTGCGTTTCACAAGGTAGGAACGCCATTTTGATTTACATTAGCGCTTAAAATTATATTTGTTTTCGATTGTTGTAGTTTTACAATATTTAGATTGAATGAAGAGTACAAAAGGCATTGGAATTGCATTGCTTTACGAGTATATTTGGCCGGCGTGTATTATTATTTACAAACAAAATCATCATATTTCAATAAAAGCAAGATGAGTCAGAAATGCAATTTTGTATTTGCTGCAATCTCAATGCCTTCTGTATAATTTATGTATATAGATACGGGCTTGTATTCCTACTTTCCCATTAGTATGAACATTCTCTACAATAATAACTAAGTTACAGTGACTTTAAAGTCTGCTGAGCTCTGGTTGGGGACTGGTTGTGGAGTAAATTTTACTGTCATTTGTGGAGGCGGTGCTTAATTGATCTGGCCTTCCAAATGATATAAATGATAGATCTTGTAATTTGCCTTTGGTGCTTATGAAGAATGACGGTTAGAGTATGTTTAATGACGAATATAATAAATTGTTGGGTTTTCTTCCACATACGGCAGTTATGCTGTGAGGTGTATTGAAGGTATATATCCATTTGTTGTTACTTGATATTTGGATCCAGGTTTCATTTGTTTCTCGTAATTCGATGTTGCACTCGGACTGGGTATCGTTGTTAAGCAATTGCATCTTCCATGAACATATTTCAGAACACTTGTTGTTTTGTTTGCATGTTTGAGCATAAATATTCATCTGCCTGTATGAGCATAGCATTCATAGCATTTTGGCTAGGCTAATAGGATAAAATCGATCTCGATATTGAAATTTTATCGTGTTCCAAGCGCAGCCTTTGGCGTAAAAGCGTGAGGGTCAATTTGTGTAGTTAGTGGTTCACCTATAAGGAAATGCCAAGTCGTTGTGATCGTTGGACATTGGATTTATCGGTCTTGAATTTAAAATAGCTTCAATTTCGAGCATGACGGTTTTTAAATTTTTAATTCCTCATAAGTAAGAGGTGTTTTTGCTGATTTTACTGTTGCTTCCCAAAGCCCGCCAAAGTCGAGTTTTGGGAAGGATGAAATGAAAGTGTATTCCCTTTTCACTGCAAGTTTGTATTATTACATTAGTAACAACAGTGTAGAGGTCGATTAAATTGAAATGTGTATTTTATGTATAACTTTTATTGCTATAAAAATTGTTGTTGCATTACATTTATCTAATGCTCACGGTTTCACTCAAAAGGGTATATCAGAGTTTATGTAGTCTTGCCAGACTTTTTTTCTCTTGCCTGAAAGTTCTCATATAAAAGAGTAGAAACTGCACATATAATTTAACCCCTTCTTCCGCCAAGAGTTTTTTTTATCTAATTTGACACAAATGTAGTAAGTTTTTTCAAATTCTTTACACATTCAGATAAAAGAACGAAAGAGAGATCCGAAAATCGCTATTGCCAATTTGGTACTTTTTACACTCTTAAGTTATTCATAAAAATAAATTGTGGAAATGTGGCATTAAAAACAATTTTCGTTAAGTCGCTACAATTTGTCGATAGTTAACGATATCTTTGCTTGCCGATAGTATCGCGTATCGCTAATTATCGAGCAAATACCCATCCCTACCTTACTTTGGTTTTGTTTTATTTTTTGTTGGCATTCAATATTTTTCGCGTAATTATAATTAGTAAAAATTTATTGAAAAAAAATTTTTAATTAATTCAGGAATCTGACATAAATACATAAATTTACAATGGGCAACAAATTGGTGACTGAGTTGGCAGGAATTGGAGAAACACGGAGAAAGATTTTTTTAAGCTGCGTTTCACAAGGTAGGAACGCCATTTTGATTTACATTAGCGCTTAAAATTATATTTGTTTTGGATTGTTGTAGTTTTACAATATTTAGATTGAATGAAGAGTACAAAAGGCATTGAAATTGCATTGCTTTACGAGCATATTTGGCCGGCGTGTATTATTAGTTACAAACAAAATCATCATATTTCAATAAAAGCAAAATGAGTCAGTAATGCAATTTTGTATTTGTTGCAATGTCAATGCCTTCTGTATAATTTATGTATATATGTAGTTACGGCCTTGTATTCGTACTTTCTCATTAGTACGAACATTCTATTCTACAATAATAACTAAGTTACAGTGACTTTAAAGTCTGTTGAGCTCTGGCGTTGGACTGGTTTTGGAGTAGATTTTACTGTCATTTGGAGGCGGTGCTGAATTAATCTGGCCTTCCAAAAAATATAAATGATAATGATTTTTGACAGGATCAACAGGAGTAATGGTAGTTGATTGTTTGAATTTGTGCAGGTAAATCTTGCTTTTCTTGACGTGAAAAAGAATATTGAAGTTCAGTACGTTGTATCAACTGAGTGTTGTAATGGTTGATTTCATGATGTACTGAATCAATTTGCTTTGGTATTATTAAATCTGGTAATTTGCCTATGGTGGTTATGAAGAATGACGGTTAGAGTATGTTTGATGACGAATATAAGAAATTGTTGGGTTTTCTTCCACATACGGCAGTTATGCTGTGAGGTGTATTGAAGGTATACATCCATTTGTTGTTACTTGATATTTGGACCCAGGTTTCATTTGTTTGTCGCAATTCGATGTTGCACTCGGATTGGATATCGTTGTTAAGCAATTGCATCTTCCATGAACATATTTCAGAAGACTTGTTGGTTTGTTTGCATGTTTGAGCATAAATATTCACCTGCCTGTATGAGCATAGCATTTTGGATAGGCTAATAGGATAAAATTGATCTCGATATAGCGAAATTTTGATTACAATGCCACTGTTGTTTATTATCATTAGTACAGGAAAGATCTTTTAATGATCCAATGGCTTCTTATCAAAAAATAGTATTGAAATTTGATCGTGTTCCAAGCGCAGCCTTTGGCGTGATAGCGTGAGGGTCAATTTGTGTAGTTAGTGGTTCACCTATAAGGAAATGCCAAGTCGTTGTGATCGTTGGACATTGGATTTATCGGTTTGAATTTAAAATAGCTTCAATTTCGAGCATGACGGTTTTTAAATTTTTAATTCCTCATAAGTAAGAGGTGTTTTTGCTGATTTTACTGTTGCTTCCCAAAGCCCGCCAAAGTCGAGTTTTGGGAAGGATGAAATGAAAGTGTATTTCCTTTTCACTGCAAGTTGGTATTATTACATTAGTAACAACAGTGTAGAGGTCGATTAAATTGAAATGAGTATTTTATGTATACATTTTATTGTCAGGAAAATTGTTGTTGGATTTCATTTATCTAATGCTCACGATTTCACTCGAAAGGGTATATCAGAGTTTATGTAGTCTTGCCAGATTTTTTTTTCTCTTGCCTTAAAGTTCTCTCATATAAAAGAGTAGAAACTGCACATATAATTTAGCCCCTTCTTCCGTCAAGATTTTTTTTAATCTAATTTGACACAAATGTAGTAAGTTTTTTCAAATTCTTTACAAATTCAGATAAAAGAACGAAAGAGAGACCCGAAAATCGCTAGTGCCAATTTGGTACTTTTTACACTCTTAAGTTATTCATAAAAATAAATTGTGGAAATGTGGCATTAAAGACAGTTTTCGTTAAGTCGCTACAATTTGTCGATAGTTAACGATATCTTTGCTTGCCGATAGTATCGCGTATCGGTAATTATCGAGCAAATACCCATCCATACCCTACTTTGGTTTTGTTTTATTTTTTGTTGGCATTCAATATTTTTCGCGTAATTATAATTAGTAAAAATCTATTGAAAAACAATTTTTTAATTAATTCAGGAATCTGACATAAATACATAAATTTGGTAGGTGAGCCCATGGGCAACAAATTGGTGACTGAGTTGGCAGGAATTGGAGAAACACGGAGAAAGATTTTTTTAAGCTGCGTTTCACAAGGTAGGAACGCCATTTTGATTTACATTAGCGCTTAAAATTATATTTGTTTTCGATTGTTGTAGTTTTACAATATTTAGATTGAATGAAGAGTACAAAAGGCATTGGAATTGCATTGCTTTACTAGTATTATTAGTTACAAACAAAATCATCATATTTCAATAAAATGCAATATGTTGAAAATGCAATTTTGTATTTGCTGCAATGTCAATGCCTTCTGTATAATTTATGTATATAGGTACGGGCTTGTATTCCTACTTTCCCATTAGTATGAACATTCTCTACAATAATAACTAAGTTACAGTGACTTTAAAGTCTGCTGAGCTCTGGTGGGGGACTGGTTGTGGAGTAAATTTTACTGTCATTTGTGGAGGCGGTGCTTAATTGATCTGGCCTTCCAAATGATATAAATGATAGATCTTGTAATTTGCCTTTGGTGCTTATGAAGAATGACGGTTAGAGTATGTTTAATGACGAATATAATAAATTGTTGGGTTTTCTTCCACATACGGCAGTTATGCTGTGAGGTGTATTGAAGGTATATATCCATTTGTTGTTACTTGATATTTGGATCCAGGTTTCATTTGTTTCTCGCAATTCGATGTTGCACTCGGACTGGATATCGTTGTTAAGCAATTGCATCTTCCATGAACATATTTCAGAACACTTGTTGTTTTGTTTGCATGTTTGAGCATAAATATTCATCTGCCTGTATGAGCATAGCATTCATAGCATTTTGGCTAGGCTAATAGGATAAAATCGATCTCGATATTGAAATTTTATCGTGTTCCAAGCGCAGCCTTTGGCGTGAAAGCGTGAGGGTCAATTTGTGTAGTTAGTGGTTCACCTATAAGGAAATGCCAAGTCGTTGTGGTCGTTGGACATTGGATTTATCGGTCTTGAATTTAAAATAGCTTCAATTTCGAGCATGACGGTTTTTAAATTTTTAATTCCTCATAAGTAAGAGGTGTTTTTGCTGATTTTACTGTTGCTTCCCAAAGCCCGCCAAAGTCGAGTTTTGGGAAGGATGAAATGAAAGTGTATTCCCTTTTCACTGCAAGTTGGTATTATTACATTAGTAACAACAGTGTAGAGGTCGATTAAATTGAAATGTGTATTTTATGTATAACTTTTATTGCTATAAAAATTGTTGTTGCATTACATTTATCTAATGCTCACGGTTTCACTCAAAAGGGTATATCAGAGTTTATGTAGTCTTGCCAGACTTTTTTTCTCTTGCCTGAAAGTTCTCATATAAAAGAGTAGAAACTGCACATATAATTTAGCCCCTTCTTCCGTCAAGATTTTTTTTAATCTAATTTGACACAAATGTAGTAAGTTTTTTCAAATTCTTTACACATTCAGATAAAAGAACGAAAGAGTGATCCGAAAATCGCTATTGCCAATTTGGTACTTTTTACACTCTTAAGTTATTCATAAAAATAAATTGTGGAAATGTGGCATTAAAAACAATTTTCGTTAAGTCGCTACAATTTGTCGATAGTTAACGATATCTTTGCTTGCCGATAGTATCGCGTATCGCTAATTATCGAGCAAATACCCATCCCTACCTTACTTTGGTTTTGTTTTATTTTTTGTTGGCATTCAATATTTTTCGCGTAATTATAATTAGTAAAAATTTATTGAAAAAAAATTTTTAATTAATTCAGGAATCTGACATAAATACATAAATTTACAATGGGCAACAAATTGGTGACTGAGTTGGCAGGAATTGGAGAAACACGGAGAAAGATTTTTTTAAGCTGCGTTTCACAAGGTAGGAACGCCATTTTGATTTACATTAGCGCTTAAAATTATATTTGTTTTGGATTGTTGTAGTTTTACAATATTTAGATTGAATGAAGAGTACAAAAGGCATTGGAATTGCATTGCTTTACGAGCATATTTGGCCGGCGTGTATTATTAGTTACAAACAAAATCATCATATTTCAATAAAAGCAAGATGAGTCAGTAATGCAATTTTGTATTTGTTGCAATGTCAATGCCTTCTGTATAATTTATGTATATATGTAGTTACGGCCTTGTATTCGTACTTTCTCATTAGTACGAACATTCTATTCTACAATAATAACTAAGTTACAGTGACTTTAAAGTCTGTTGAGCTCTGGCGTTGGACTGGTTTTGGAGTAGATTTTACTGTCATTTGGAGGCGGTGCTGAATTAATCTGGCCTTCCAAAAAATATAAATGATAATGATTTTTGACAGGATCAACAGGAGTAATGGTAGTTGATTGTTTGAATTTGTGCAGGTAAATCTTGCTTTTCTTGACGTGAAAAAGAATATTGAAGTTCAGTACGTTGTATCAACTGAGTGTTGTAATGGTTGATTTCATGATGTACTGAATCAATTTGCTTTGGTATTATTAAATCTGGTAATTTACTATGGTGGTTATGAAGAATGACGGTTAGAGTATGTTTGATGACGAATATAATAAATTGTTAGGTTTTCTTCCACATACGGCAGTTATGCTGTGAGGTGTATTGAAGGTATACATCCATTTGTTGTTACTTGATATTTGGATCCAAGTTTCATTTGTTTGTCGCAATTCGATGTTGCACTTGGATTGGATATCGTTGTTAAGCAATTGCATCTTCCATGAACATATTTCAGAACTTGTTGGTTTGTTTGCATGTTTGAGCATAAATATTCACCTGCCTGTATGAGCATAGCATTTTGGATAGGCTAATAGGATAAAATTGATCTCGATATAGCGAAATTTTGATTACAATGCCACTGTTGTTTACTATCATTAGTACAGGAAAGATCTTTTAATGATCCAATGGCTTCTTATCAAAAAATAGTATTGAAATTTTATCGTGTTCCAAGCGCAGCCTTTGGCGTGATAGCGTGAGGGTCAATTTGTGTAGTTAGTGGTTCACCTATAAGGAAATGCCAAGTCGTTGTGATCGTTGGACATTGGATTTATCGGTTTGAATTTAAAATAGCTTCAATTTCGAGCATGACGGTTTTTAAATTTTTAATTCCTCATAAGTAAGAGGTGTTTTTGCTGATTTTACTGTTGCTTCCCAAAGCCCGCCAAAGTCGAGTTTTGGGAAGGATGAAATGAAAGTGTATTTCCTTTTCACTGCAAGTTGGTATTATTACATTAGTAACAACAGTGTAGAGGTCGATTAAATTGAAATGAGTATTTTATGTATACATTTTATTGTCAGGAAAATTGTTGTTGGATTTCATTTATCTAATGCTCACGATTTCACTCGAAAGGGTATATCAGAGTTTATGTAGTCTTGCCAGATTTTTTTTTCTCTTGCCTTAAAGTTCTCTCATATAAAAGAGTAGAAACTGCACATATAATTTAGCCCCTTCTTCCGTCAAGATTTTTTTTAATCTAATTTGACACAAATGTAGTAAGTTTTTTCAAATTCTTTACAAATTCAGATAAAAGAACGAAAGAGAGACCCGAAAATCGCTAGTGCCAATTTGGTACTTTTTACACTCTTAAGTTATTCATAAAAATAAATTGTGGAAATGTGGCATTAAAAACAATTTTCGTTAAGTCGCTACAATTTGTCGATAGTTAACGATATCTTTGCTTGCCGATAGTATCGCGTATCGCTAATTATCGAGCAAATACCCATCCCTACCTTACTTTGGTTTTGTTTTATTTTTTGTTGGCATTCAATATTTTTCGCGTAATTATAATTAGTAAAAATCTATTGAAAAACAATTTTTTAATTAATTCAGGAATCTGACATGAATACATAAATTTTGTAGGTGATCCCATGGGCAACAAATTGGTGACTGAGTTGGCAGGAATTGGAGAAACACGGAGAAAGATTTTTTTAAGCTGCGTTTCACAAGGTAGGAACGCCATTTTGATTTACATTAGCGCTTAAAATTATATTTGTTTTCGATTGTTGTAGTTTTACAATATTTAGATTGAATGAAGAGTACAAAAGGCATTGGAATTGCATTGCTTTACGAGTATATTTGGCCGGCGTGTATTATTATTTACAAACAAAATCATCATATTTCAATAAAAGCAAGATGAGTCAGAAATGCAATTTTGTATTTGCTGCAATCTCAATGCCTTCTGTATAATTTATGTATATAGATACGGGCTTGTATTCCTACTTTCCCATTAGTATGAACATTCTCTACAATAATAACTAAGTTACAGTGACTTTAAAGTCTGCTGAGCTCTGGTTGGGGACTGGTTGTGGAGTAAATTTTACTGTCATTTGTGGAGGCGGTGCTTAATTGATCTGGCCTTCCAAATGATATAAATGATAGATCTTGTAATTTGCCTTTGGTGCTTATGAAGAATGACGGTTAGAGTATGTTTAATGACGAATATAATAAATTGTTGGGTTTTCTTCCACATACGGCAGTTATGCTGTGAGGTGTATTGAAGGTATATATCCATTTGTTGTTACTTGATATTTGGATCCAGGTTTCATTTGTTTCTCGCAATTCGATGTTGCACTCGGACTGGATATCGTTGTTAAGCAATTGCATCTTCCATGAACATATTTCAGAACACTTGTTGTTTTGTTTGCATGTTTGAGCATAAATATTCATCTGCCTGTATGAGCATAGCATTCATAGCATTTTGGCTAGGCTAATAGGATAAAATTGATCTCGATATTGAAATTTTATCGTGTTCCAAGCGCAGCCTTTGGCGTGAAAGCGTGAGGGTCAATTTGTGTAGTTAGTGGTTCACCTATAGGGAAATGCCAAGTCGTTGTGATCGTTGGACATTGGATTTATCGGTCTTGAATTTAAAATAGCTTCAATTTCGAGCATGACGGTTTTTAAATTTTTAATTTCTCATAAGTAAGAGGTGTTTTTGCTGATTTTACTGTTGCTTCCCAAAGCCCGCCAAAGTCGAGTTTTGGGAAGGATGAAATGAAAGTGTATTCCCTTTTCACTGCAAGTTTGTATTATTACATTAGTAACAACAGTGTAGAGGTCGATTAAATTGAAATGTGTATTTTATGTATAACTTTTATTGCTAGAAAAATTGTTGCATTAAATTTATCTAATGCTCACGGTTTCACTCAAAAGGGTATATCAGAGTTTATGTAGTCTTGCTAGACTTTTTTTCTCTTGCCTGAAAGTTCTCTCATATAAAAGAGTAGAAACTGCACATATAATTTAACCCCTTCTTCCGCCAAGATTTTTTTTAATCTAATTTGACACAAATGTAGTAAGTTTTTTCAAATTCTTTACACATTCAGATAAAAGAACGAAAGAGAGATCCGAAAATCGCTATTGCCAATTTGGTACTTTTTACACTCTTAAGTTATTCATAAAAATAAATTGTGGAAATGTGGCATTAAAAACAATTTTCGTTAAGTCGCTACAATTTGTCGATAGTTACCGATATCTTTGCTTGCCGATAGTATCGCGTATCGCTAATTATCGAGCAAATACCCATCCCTACCTTACTTTGGTTTTGTTTTATTTTTTGTTGTCATTCAATATTTTTCGCGTAATTATAATTAGTAAAAATCTATTGAAAAACAATTTTTTAATTAATTCAGGAATCTGACATAAATACATAAATTTACAATGGGCAACAAATTGGTGACTGAGTTGGCAGGAATTGGAGAAACACGGAGAAAGATTTTTTTAAGCTGCGTTTCACAAGGTAAGAACGCCATTTTGATTTACATTAGCGCTTAAAATTATATTTTTCTTGGATTGTTATAGTTTTACAATATTTAGATTGAATGAAGAGTACAAAAGGCATTGGAATTGCATTGCTTTACGAGCATATTTGGCCGGCGTGTATTATTAGTTACAAACAAAATCATCATATTTCAATAAAAGTAAGATGAGTCAGAAATGCAATTTTGTATTTGCTGCAATGTCAATGCCTTCTGTATAATTAATGTATATAGATACGTGCTTGTATTCCTACTTTCCCATTAGTATGAACATTCTATTCTACAATAATAACTAAGTTACAGTGACTTTAAAGTCTGCTGAGCTCTGGCGGGGGACTGGTTTTGGAGTAGATTTTACTGTCGTTTGGAGGCGGTGCTGAATTGATCTGGCCTTCCAAATGATATAAATGATAATGATTATTGACAAGATCAGCACTGTTGAGTAATGGTAGTTGATTGTTTGAATTTGTGCAGGTAAATCTTGCTTTTCTTGACGTGAAAAAGAATATTGAAGTTCAGTAAGTTGTATCAACTGAGTGTTGTAATGGTTGATTTCATAAAGTACTGAATCAATTTGCTTTGGTATTATTAAATCTGGTAATTTGCCTATGGTGGTTATGAAGAATGACGGTTAGAGTATGTTTGATGACGAATATAATAAATTGTTGGGTTTTCTTCCACATACGGCAGTTATGCTGTGAGGTGTATTGAATGTATATATCCATTTGTTGTTACTTGATATTTGGACCCAGGTTTTATTTGTTTGTCGCAATTCGATGTTGCACTCGGATTGGATATCGTTGTTAAGCAATTGCATCTTCCATGAACATATTTCAGAACACTTGTTGTTTTGTTTGCATGTTTGAGCATAAATATTCATCTGCCTCTGTATGAGCTTAGCATTCATAGCATTTTGGCTAGGCTAATAGGATAAAATTGATCTCGATATAGTGAAAATTTGATTACAATGACACTGTTGTTTATTATCATTAGTACAGGAAAGATCTTTTAATGATCCAATGGCTTCTGATCACATAATAGTATTGAAATTTTATCGTGTTCCAAGCGCAGCCTTTGGCGTGATAGCGTGAGGGTCAATTTGTGTAGTTAGTGGCTCACCTATAAGGAAATGCCAAGCGTTGTGATCGTTGGACATTGGATTTATCGGTCTTGAATTTAAAATAGCTTCAATTTCGAGCATGACGGTTTTTAAATTTTTAATTCCTCATAAGTAAGAGGTGTTTTTGCTGATTTTACTGTTGCTTCCCAAAGCCCGCCAAAGTCGAGTTTTGGGAAGGATGAAATGAAAGTGTATTCCCTTTTCACTGCAAGTTTGTATTATTACATTAGTAACAACAGTGTAGAGGTCGATTAAATTGAAATGTGTATTTTATGTATAACTTTTATTGCTATAAAAATTGTTGTTGCATTACATTTATCTAATGCTCACGGTTTCACTCAAAAGGGTATATCAGAGTTTATGTAGTCTTGCCAGACTTTTTTTCTCTTGCCTGAAAGTTCTCATATAAAAGAGTAGAAACTGCACATATAATTTAACCCCTTCTTCCGCCAAGAGTTTTTTTTATCTAATTTGACACAAATGTAGTAAGTTTTTTCAAATTCTTTACACATTCAGATAAAAGAACGAAAGAGAGATCCGAAAATCGCTATTGCCAATTTGGTACTTTTTACACTCTTAAGTTATTCATAAAAATAAATTGTGGAAATGTGGCATTAAAAACAATTTTCGTTAAGTCGCTACAATTTGTCGATAGTTAACGATATCTTTGCTTGCCGATAGTATCGCGTATCGCTAATTATCGAGCAAATACCCATCCCTACCTTACTTTGGTTTTGTTTTATTTTTTGTTGGCATTCAATATTTTTCGCGTAATTATAATTAGTAAAAATTTATTGAAAAAAAATTTTTAATTAATTCAGGAATCTGACATAAATACATAAATTTACAATGGGCAACAAATTGGTGACTGAGTTGGCAGGAATTGGAGAAACACGGAGAAAGATTTTTTTAAGCTGCGTTTCACAAGGTAGGAACGCCATTTTGATTTACATTAGCGCTTAAAATTATATTTGTTTTGGATTGTTGTAGTTTTACAATATTTAGATTGAATGAAGAGTACAAAAGGCATTGAAATTGCATTGCTTTACGAGCATATTTGGCCGGCGTGTATTATTAGTTACAAACAAAATCATCATATTTCAATAAAAGCAAAATGAGTCAGTAATGCAATTTTGTATTTGTTGCAATGTCAATGCCTTCTGTATAATTTATGTATATATGTAGTTACGGCCTTGTATTCGTACTTTCTCATTAGTACGAACATTCTATTCTACAATAATAACTAAGTTACAGTGACTTTAAAGTCTGTTGAGCTCTGGCGTTGGACTGGTTTTGGAGTAGATTTTACTGTCATTTGGAGGCGGTGCTGAATTAATCTGGCCTTCCAAAAAATATAAATGATAATGATTTTTGACAGGATCAACAGGAGTAATGGTAGTTGATTGTTTGAATTTGTGCAGGTAAATCTTGCTTTTCTTGACGTGAAAAAGAATATTGAAGTTCAGTACGTTGTATCAACTGAGTGTTGTAATGGTTGATTTCATGATGTACTGAATCAATTTGCTTTGGTATTATTAAATCTGGTAATTTGCCTATGGTGGTTATGAAGAATGACGGTTAGAGTATGTTTGATGACGAATATAAGAAATTGTTGGGTTTTCTTCCACATACGGCAGTTATGCTGTGAGGTGTATTGAAGGTATACATCCATTTGTTGTTACTTGATATTTGGACCCAGGTTTCATTTGTTTGTCGCAATTCGATGTTGCACTCGGATTGGATATCGTTGTTAAGCAATTGCATCTTCCATGAACATATTTCAGAAGACTTGTTGGTTTGTTTGCATGTTTGAGCATAAATATTCACCTGCCTGTATGAGCATAGCATTTTGGATAGGCTAATAGGATAAAATTGATCTCGATATAGCGAAATTTTGATTACAATGCCACTGTTGTTTATTATCATTAGTACAGGAAAGATCTTTTAATGATCCAATGGCTTCTTATCAAAAAATAGTATTGAAATTTGATCGTGTTCCAAGCGCAGCCTTTGGCGTGATAGCGTGAGGGTCAATTTGTGTAGTTAGTGGTTCACCTATAAGGAAATGCCAAGTCGTTGTGATCGTTGGACATTGGATTTATCGGTTTGAATTTAAAATAGCTTCAATTTCGAGCATGACGGTTTTTAAATTTTTAATTCCTCATAAGTAAGAGGTGTTTTTGCTGATTTTACTGTTGCTTCCCAAAGCCCGCCAAAGTCGAGTTTTGGGAAGGATGAAATGAAAGTGTATTTCCTTTTCACTGCAAGTTGGTATTATTACATTAGTAACAACAGTGTAGAGGTCGATTAAATTGAAATGAGTATTTTATGTATACATTTTATTGTCAGGAAAATTGTTGTTGGATTTCATTTATCTAATGCTCACGATTTCACTCGAAAGGGTATATCAGAGTTTATGTAGTCTTGCCAGATTTTTTTTTCTCTTGCCTTAAAGTTCTCTCATATAAAAGAGTAGAAACTGCACATATAATTTAGCCCCTTCTTCCGTCAAGATTTTTTTTAATCTAATTTGACACAAATGTAGTAAGTTTTTTCAAATTCTTTACAAATTCAGATAAAAGAACGAAAGAGAGACCCGAAAATCGCTAGTGCCAATTTGGTACTTTTTACACTCTTAAGTTATTCATAAAAATAAATTGTGGAAATGTGGCATTAAAGACAGTTTTCGTTAAGTCGCTACAATTTGTCGATAGTTAACGATATCTTTGCTTGCCGATAGTATCGCGTATCGGTAATTATCGAGCAAATACCCATCCATACCCTACTTTGGTTTTGTTTTATTTTTTGTTGGCATTCAATATTTTTCGCGTAATTATAATTAGTAAAAATCTATTGAAAAACAATTTTTTAATTAATTCAGGAATCTGACATAAATACATAAATTTGGTAGGTGAGCCCATGGGCAACAAATTGGTGACTGAGTTGGCAGGAATTGGAGAAACACGGAGAAAGATTTTTTTAAGCTGCGTTTCACAAGGTAGGAACGCCATTTTGATTTACATTAGCGCTTAAAATTATATTTGTTTTCGATTGTTGTAGTTTTACAATATTTAGATTGAATGAAGAGTACAAAAGGCATTGGAATTGCATTGCTTTACTAGTATTATTAGTTACAAACAAAATCATCATATTTCAATAAAATGCAATATGTTGAAAATGCAATTTTGTATTTGCTGCAATGTCAATGCCTTCTGTATAATTTATGTATATAGGTACGGGCTTGTATTCCTACTTTCCCATTAGTATGAACATTCTCTACAATAATAACTAAGTTACAGTGACTTTAAAGTCTGCTGAGCTCTGGTGGGGGACTGGTTGTGGAGTAAATTTTACTGTCATTTGTGGAGGCGGTGCTTAATTGATCTGGCCTTCCAAATGATATAAATGATAGATCTTGTAATTTGCCTTTGGTGCTTATGAAGAATGACGGTTAGAGTATGTTTAATGACGAATATAATAAATTGTTGGGTTTTCTTCCACATACGGCAGTTATGCTGTGAGGTGTATTGAAGGTATATATCCATTTGTTGTTACTTGATATTTGGATCCAGGTTTCATTTGTTTCTCGCAATTCGATGTTGCACTCGGACTGGATATCGTTGTTAAGCAATTGCATCTTCCATGAACATATTTCAGAACACTTGTTGTTTTGTTTGCATGTTTGAGCATAAATATTCATCTGCCTGTATGAGCATAGCATTCATAGCATTTTGGCTAGGCTAATAGGATAAAATCGATCTCGATATTGAAATTTTATCGTGTTCCAAGCGCAGCCTTTGGCGTGAAAGCGTGAGGGTCAATTTGTGTAGTTAGTGGTTCACCTATAAGGAAATGCCAAGTCGTTGTGGTCGTTGGACATTGGATTTATCGGTCTTGAATTTAAAATAGCTTCAATTTCGAGCATGACGGTTTTTAAATTTTTAATTCCTCATAAGTAAGAGGTGTTTTTGCTGATTTTACTGTTGCTTCCCAAAGCCCGCCAAAGTCGAGTTTTGGGAAGGATGAAATGAAAGTGTATTCCCTTTTCACTGCAAGTTGGTATTATTACATTAGTAACAACAGTGTAGAGGTCGATTAAATTGAAATGTGTATTTTATGTATAACTTTTATTGCTATAAAAATTGTTGTTGCATTACATTTATCTAATGCTCACGGTTTCACTCAAAAGGGTATATCAGAGTTTATGTAGTCTTGCCAGACTTTTTTTCTCTTGCCTGAAAGTTCTCATATAAAAGAGTAGAAACTGCACATATAATTTAGCCCCTTCTTCCGTCAAGATTTTTTTTAATCTAATTTGACACAAATGTAGTAAGTTTTTTCAAATTCTTTACACATTCAGATAAAAGAACGAAAGAGTGATCCGAAAATCGCTATTGCCAATTTGGTACTTTTTACACTCTTAAGTTATTCATAAAAATAAATTGTGGAAATGTGGCATTAAAAACAATTTTCGTTAAGTCGCTACAATTTGTCGATAGTTAACGATATCTTTGCTTGCCGATAGTATCGCGTATCGCTAATTATCGAGCAAATACCCATCCCTACCTTACTTTGGTTTTGTTTTATTTTTTGTTGGCATTCAATATTTTTCGCGTAATTATAATTAGTAAAAATTTATTGAAAAAAAATTTTTAATTAATTCAGGAATCTGACATAAATACATAAATTTACAATGGGCAACAAATTGGTGACTGAGTTGGCAGGAATTGGAGAAACACGGAGAAAGATTTTTTTAAGCTGCGTTTCACAAGGTAGGAACGCCATTTTGATTTACATTAGCGCTTAAAATTATATTTGTTTTGGATTGTTGTAGTTTTACAATATTTAGATTGAATGAAGAGTACAAAAGGCATTGGAATTGCATTGCTTTACGAGCATATTTGGCCGGCGTGTATTATTAGTTACAAACAAAATCATCATATTTCAATAAAAGCAAGATGAGTCAGTAATGCAATTTTGTATTTGTTGCAATGTCAATGCCTTCTGTATAATTTATGTATATATGTAGTTACGGCCTTGTATTCGTACTTTCTCATTAGTACGAACATTCTATTCTACAATAATAACTAAGTTACAGTGACTTTAAAGTCTGTTGAGCTCTGGCGTTGGACTGGTTTTGGAGTAGATTTTACTGTCATTTGGAGGCGGTGCTGAATTAATCTGGCCTTCCAAAAAATATAAATGATAATGATTTTTGACAGGATCAACAGGAGTAATGGTAGTTGATTGTTTGAATTTGTGCAGGTAAATCTTGCTTTTCTTGACGTGAAAAAGAATATTGAAGTTCAGTACGTTGTATCAACTGAGTGTTGTAATGGTTGATTTCATGATGTACTGAATCAATTTGCTTTGGTATTATTAAATCTGGTAATTTACTATGGTGGTTATGAAGAATGACGGTTAGAGTATGTTTGATGACGAATATAATAAATTGTTAGGTTTTCTTCCACATACGGCAGTTATGCTGTGAGGTGTATTGAAGGTATACATCCATTTGTTGTTACTTGATATTTGGATCCAAGTTTCATTTGTTTGTCGCAATTCGATGTTGCACTTGGATTGGATATCGTTGTTAAGCAATTGCATCTTCCATGAACATATTTCAGAACTTGTTGGTTTGTTTGCATGTTTGAGCATAAATATTCACCTGCCTGTATGAGCATAGCATTTTGGATAGGCTAATAGGATAAAATTGATCTCGATATAGCGAAATTTTGATTACAATGCCACTGTTGTTTACTATCATTAGTACAGGAAAGATCTTTTAATGATCCAATGGCTTCTTATCAAAAAATAGTATTGAAATTTTATCGTGTTCCAAGCGCAGCCTTTGGCGTGATAGCGTGAGGGTCAATTTGTGTAGTTAGTGGTTCACCTATAAGGAAATGCCAAGTCGTTGTGATCGTTGGACATTGGATTTATCGGTTTGAATTTAAAATAGCTTCAATTTCGAGCATGACGGTTTTTAAATTTTTAATTCCTCATAAGTAAGAGGTGTTTTTGCTGATTTTACTGTTGCTTCCCAAAGCCCGCCAAAGTCGAGTTTTGGGAAGGATGAAATGAAAGTGTATTTCCTTTTCACTGCAAGTTGGTATTATTACATTAGTAACAACAGTGTAGAGGTCGATTAAATTGAAATGAGTATTTTATGTATACATTTTATTGTCAGGAAAATTGTTGTTGGATTTCATTTATCTAATGCTCACGATTTCACTCGAAAGGGTATATCAGAGTTTATGTAGTCTTGCCAGATTTTTTTTTCTCTTGCCTTAAAGTTCTCTCATATAAAAGAGTAGAAACTGCACATATAATTTAGCCCCTTCTTCCGTCAAGATTTTTTTTAATCTAATTTGACACAAATGTAGTAAGTTTTTTCAAATTCTTTACAAATTCAGATAAAAGAACGAAAGAGAGACCCGAAAATCGCTAGTGCCAATTTGGTACTTTTTACACTCTTAAGTTATTCATAAAAATAAATTGTGGAAATGTGGCATTAAAAACAATTTTCGTTAAGTCGCTACAATTTGTCGATAGTTAACGATATCTTTGCTTGCCGATAGTATCGCGTATCGCTAATTATCGAGCAAATACCCATCCCTACCTTACTTTGGTTTTGTTTTATTTTTTGTTGGCATTCAATATTTTTCGCGTAATTATAATTAGTAAAAATCTATTGAAAAACAATTTTTTAATTAATTCAGGAATCTGACATGAATACATAAATTTTGTAGGTGATCCCATGGGCAACAAATTGGTGACTGAGTTGGCAGGAATTGGAGAAACACGGAGAAAGATTTTTTTAAGCTGCGTTTCACAAGGTAGGAACGCCATTTTGATTTACATTAGCGCTTAAAATTATATTTGTTTTCGATTGTTGTAGTTTTACAATATTTAGATTGAATGAAGAGTACAAAAGGCATTGGAATTGCATTGCTTTACGAGTATATTTGGCCGGCGTGTATTATTATTTACAAACAAAATCATCATATTTCAATAAAAGCAAGATGAGTCAGAAATGCAATTTTGTATTTGCTGCAATCTCAATGCCTTCTGTATAATTTATGTATATAGATACGGGCTTGTATTCCTACTTTCCCATTAGTATGAACATTCTCTACAATAATAACTAAGTTACAGTGACTTTAAAGTCTGCTGAGCTCTGGTTGGGGACTGGTTGTGGAGTAAATTTTACTGTCATTTGTGGAGGCGGTGCTTAATTGATCTGGCCTTCCAAATGATATAAATGATAGATCTTGTAATTTGCCTTTGGTGCTTATGAAGAATGACGGTTAGAGTATGTTTAATGACGAATATAATAAATTGTTGGGTTTTCTTCCACATACGGCAGTTATGCTGTGAGGTGTATTGAAGGTATATATCCATTTGTTGTTACTTGATATTTGGATCCAGGTTTCATTTGTTTCTCGCAATTCGATGTTGCACTCGGACTGGATATCGTTGTTAAGCAATTGCATCTTCCATGAACATATTTCAGAACACTTGTTGTTTTGTTTGCATGTTTGAGCATAAATATTCATCTGCCTGTATGAGCATAGCATTCATAGCATTTTGGCTAGGCTAATAGGATAAAATTGATCTCGATATTGAAATTTTATCGTGTTCCAAGCGCAGCCTTTGGCGTGAAAGCGTGAGGGTCAATTTGTGTAGTTAGTGGTTCACCTATAGGGAAATGCCAAGTCGTTGTGATCGTTGGACATTGGATTTATCGGTCTTGAATTTAAAATAGCTTCAATTTCGAGCATGACGGTTTTTAAATTTTTAATTTCTCATAAGTAAGAGGTGTTTTTGCTGATTTTACTGTTGCTTCCCAAAGCCCGCCAAAGTCGAGTTTTGGGAAGGATGAAATGAAAGTGTATTCCCTTTTCACTGCAAGTTTGTATTATTACATTAGTAACAACAGTGTAGAGGTCGATTAAATTGAAATGTGTATTTTATGTATAACTTTTATTGCTAGAAAAATTGTTGCATTAAATTTATCTAATGCTCACGGTTTCACTCAAAAGGGTATATCAGAGTTTATGTAGTCTTGCTAGACTTTTTTTCTCTTGCCTGAAAGTTCTCTCATATAAAAGAGTAGAAACTGCACATATAATTTAACCCCTTCTTCCGCCAAGATTTTTTTTAATCTAATTTGACACAAATGTAGTAAGTTTTTTCAAATTCTTTACACATTCAGATAAAAGAACGAAAGAGAGATCCGAAAATCGCTATTGCCAATTTGGTACTTTTTACACTCTTAAGTTATTCATAAAAATAAATTGTGGAAATGTGGCATTAAAAACAATTTTCGTTAAGTCGCTACAATTTGTCGATAGTTACCGATATCTTTGCTTGCCGATAGTATCGCGTATCGCTAATTATCGAGCAAATACCCATCCCTACCTTACTTTGGTTTTGTTTTATTTTTTGTTGTCATTCAATATTTTTCGCGTAATTATAATTAGTAAAAATCTATTGAAAAACAATTTTTTAATTAATTCAGGAATCTGACATAAATACATAAATTTACAATGGGCAACAAATTGGTGACTGAGTTGGCAGGAATTGGAGAAACACGGAGAAAGATTTTTTTAAGCTGCGTTTCACAAGGTAAGAACGCCATTTTGATTTACATTAGCGCTTAAAATTATATTTTTCTTGGATTGTTATAGTTTTACAATATTTAGATTGAATGAAGAGTACAAAAGGCATTGGAATTGCATTGCTTTACGAGCATATTTGGCCGGCGTGTATTATTAGTTACAAACAAAATCATCATATTTCAATAAAAGTAAGATGAGTCAGAAATGCAATTTTGTATTTGCTGCAATGTCAATGCCTTCTGTATAATTAATGTATATAGATACGTGCTTGTATTCCTACTTTCCCATTAGTATGAACATTCTATTCTACAATAATAACTAAGTTACAGTGACTTTAAAGTCTGCTGAGCTCTGGCGGGGGACTGGTTTTGGAGTAGATTTTACTGTCGTTTGGAGGCGGTGCTGAATTGATCTGGCCTTCCAAATGATATAAATGATAATGATTATTGACAAGATCAGCACTGTTGAGTAATGGTAGTTGATTGTTTGAATTTGTGCAGGTAAATCTTGCTTTTCTTGACGTGAAAAAGAATATTGAAGTTCAGTAAGTTGTATCAACTGAGTGTTGTAATGGTTGATTTCATAAAGTACTGAATCAATTTGCTTTGGTATTATTAAATCTGGTAATTTGCCTATGGTGGTTATGAAGAATGACGGTTAGAGTATGTTTGATGACGAATATAATAAATTGTTGGGTTTTCTTCCACATACGGCAGTTATGCTGTGAGGTGTATTGAATGTATATATCCATTTGTTGTTACTTGATATTTGGACCCAGGTTTTATTTGTTTGTCGCAATTCGATGTTGCACTCGGATTGGATATCGTTGTTAAGCAATTGCATCTTCCATGAACATATTTCAGAACACTTGTTGTTTTGTTTGCATGTTTGAGCATAAATATTCATCTGCCTCTGTATGAGCTTAGCATTCATAGCATTTTGGCTAGGCTAATAGGATAAAATTGATCTCGATATAGTGAAAATTTGATTACAATGACACTGTTGTTTATTATCATTAGTACAGGAAAGATCTTTTAATGATCCAATGGCTTCTGATCACATAATAGTATTGAAATTTTATCGTGTTCCAAGCGCAGCCTTTGGCGTGATAGCGTGAGGGTCAATTTGTGTAGTTAGTGGCTCACCTATAAGGAAATGCCAAGCGTTGTGATCGTTGGACATTGGATTTATCGGTCTTGAATTTAAAATAGCTTCAATTTCGAGCATGACGGTTTTTAAATTTTTAATTCCTCATAAGTAAGAGGTGTTTTTGCTGATTTTACTGTTGCTTCCCAAACCCCGCCAAAGTCGAGTTTTGGGAAGGATGAAATGAAAGTGTATTCCCTTTTCACTGCAAGTTGGTATTATTACATTAGTAACAACAGTGTAGAGGTCGATTAAATTGAAATGAGTATTTTATGTATAACTTTTATTGCTAGAAAAATTGTTGTTGCATTACATTTATCTAATGTTCACGGTTTCACTCGAAAGGTTATATCAGAGTTTATGTAGTCTTGCCAGACTTTTTTTTCTCTTGCCTTAAAGTTCTCTCATATAAAAGAGTAGAAACTGCACATATTCCGCTAAGATTTTTGTTTAATCTAATTTGACACATATTTAGTAAGTTTTTTCAAATTCTTTACATATTTAGATAAAAGAACGAAAGAGAGACCCGAAAATCGCTAGTGCCAATTTGGTAATTTTCACACTCAAAGTTATTCATAAAAATAAATTGTGGAAATGTGGCATTAAAGACAGTTTTCGTTAAGTCGCTACAATTTGTCGATAGTTAACGATATCTTTGCTTGCCGATAGTATCGCGTATCGGTAATTATCGAGCAAATACCCATCCATACCCTACTTTGGTTTTGTTTTATTTTTTGTTGGCATTCAATATTTTTCGCGTAATTATAATTAGTAAAAATCTATTGAAAAACAATTTTTTAATTAATTCAGGAATCTGACATAAATACATAAATTTGGTAGGTGAGCCCATGGGCAACAAATTGGTGACTGAGTTGGCAGGAATTGGAGAAACACGGAGAAAGATTTTTTTAAGCTGCGTTTCACAAGGTAGGAACGCCATTTTGATTTACATTAGCGCTTAAAATTATATTTGTTTTCGATTGTTGTAGTTTTACAATATTTAGATTGAATGAAGAGTACAAAAGGCATTGGAATTGCATTGCTTTACTAGTATTATTAGTTACAAACAAAATCATCATATTTCAATAAAAGCAAGATGAGTCAGAAATGCAATTTTGTATTTGCTGCAATGTCAATGCCTTCTGTATAATTTATGTATATAGGTACGGGCTTGTATTCCTACTTTCCCATTAGTATGAACATTCTCTACAATAATAACTAAGTTACAGTGACTTTAAAGTCTGCTGAGCTCTGGTGGGGGACTGGTTGTGGAGTAAATTTTACTGTCATTTGTGGAGGCGGTGCTTAATTGATCTGGCCTTCCAAATGATATAAATGATAGATCTTGTAATTTGCCTTTGGTGCTTATGAAGAATGACGGTTAGAGTATGTTTAATGACGAATATAATAAATTGTTGGGTTTTCTTCCACATACGGCAGTTATGCTGTGAGGTGTATTGAAGGTATATATCCATTTGTTGTTACTTGATATTTGGATCCAGGTTTCATTTGTTTCTCGCAATTCGATGTTGCACTCGGACTGGATATCGTTGTTAAGCAATTGCATCTTCCATGAACATATTTCAGAACACTTGTTGTTTTGTTTGCATGTTTGAGCATAAATATTCATCTGCCTGTATGAGCATAGCATTCATAGCATTTTGGCTAGGCTAATAGGATAAAATCGATCTCGATATTGAAATTTGATCGTGTTCCAAGCGCAGCCTTTGGCGTGAAAGCGTGAGGGTCAATTTGTGTAGTTAGTGGTTCACCTATAAGGAAATGCCAAGTCGTTGTGATCGTTGGACATTGGATTTATCGGTCTTGAATTTAAAATAGCTTCAATTTCGAGCATGACGGTTTTTAAATTTTTAATTTCTCATAAGTAAGAGGTGTTTTTGCTGATTTTACTGTTGCTTCCCAAAGCCCGCCAAAGTCGAGTTTTGGGAAGGATGAAATGAAAGTGTATTCCCTTTTCACTGCAAGTTTGTATTATTACATTAGTAACAACAGTGTAGAGGTCGAGTAAATTGAAATGTGTATTTTATGTATAACTTTTATTGCTAGAAAAATTGTTGCATTAAATTTATCTAATGCTCACGGTTTCACTCAAAAGGGTATATCAGAGTTTATGTAGTCTTGCTAGACTTTTTTTCTCTTGCCTGAAAGTTCTCTCATATAAAAGAGTAGAAACTGCACATATAATTTAACCCCTTCTTCCGCCAAGATTTTTTTTAATCTAATTTGACACAAATGTAGTAAGTTTTTTCAAATTCTTTACACATTCAGATAAAAGAACGAAAGAGAGATCCGAAAATCGCTATTGCCAATTTGGTACTTTTTACACTCGTAAGTTATTCATAAAAATAAATTGTGGAAATGTGGCATTAAAAACAATTTTCGTTAAGTCGCTACAATTTGTCGATAGTTACCGATATCTTTGCTTGCCGATAGTATCGCGTATCGCTAATTATCGAGCAAATACCCATCCCTACCTTACTTTGGTTTTGTTTTATTTTTTGTTGTCATTCAATATTTTTCGCGTAATTATAATTAGTAAAAATCTATTGAAAAACAATTTTTTAATTAATTCAGGAATCTGACATAAATACATAAATTTACAATGGGCAACAAATTGGTGACTGAGTTGGCAGGAATTGGAGAAACACGGAGAAAGATTTTTTTAAGCTGCGTTTCACAAGGTAAGAACGCCATTTTGATTTACATTAGCGCTTAAAATTATATTTTTCTTGGATTGTTATAGTTTTACAATATTTAGATTGAATGAAGAGTACAAAAGGCATTGGAATTGCATTGCTTTACGAGCATATTTGGCCGGCGTGTATTATTAGTTACAAACAAAATCATCATATTTCAATAAAAGTAAGATGAGTCAGAAATGCAATTTTGTATTTGCTGCAATGTCAATGCCTTCTGTATAATTAATGTATATAGATACGTGCTTGTATTCCTACTTTCCCATTAGTATGAACATTCTCCTCTACAATAATAACTAAGTTACAGTGACTTTAAAGTCTGCTGAGCTCTGGCGGGGGACTGGTTTTGGAGTAGATTTTACTGTCGTTTGGAGGCGGTGCTGAATTGATCTGGCCTTCCAAATGATATAAATGATAATGATTATTGACAAGATCAGCACTGTTGAGTAATGGTAGTTGATTGTTTGAATTTGTGCAGGTAAATCTTGCTTTTCTTGACGTGAAAAAGAATATTGAAGTTCAGTAAGTTGTATCAACTGAGTGTTGTAATGGTTGATTTCATAAAGTACTGAATCAATTTGCTTTGGTATTATTAAATCTGGTAATTTGCCTATGGTGGTTATGAAGAATGACGGTTAGAGTATGTTTGATGACGAATATAATAAATTGTTGGGTTTTCTTCCACATACGGCAGTTATGCTGTGAGGTGTATTGAATGTATATATCCATTTGTTGTTACTTGATATTTGGACCCAGGTTTTATTTGTTTGTCGCAATTCGATGTTGCACTCGGATTGGATATCGTTGTTAAGCAATTGCATCTTCCATGAACATATTTCAGAACACTTGTTGTTTTGTTTGCATGTTTGAGCATAAATATTCATCTGCCTCTGTATGAGCTTAGCATTCATAGCATTTTGGCTAGGCTAATAGGATAAAATTGATCTCGATATAGTGAAAATTTGATTACAATGACACTGTTGTTTATTATCATTAGTACAGGAAAGATCTTTTAATGATCCAATGGCTTCTGATCACATAATAGTATTGAAATTTTATCGTGTTCCAAGCGCAGCCTTTGGCGTGATAGCGTGAGGGTCAATTTGTGTAGTTAGTGGCTCACCTATAAGGAAATGCCAAGCGTTGTGATCGTTGGACATTGGATTTATCGGTCTTGAATTTAAAATAGCTTCAATTTCGAGCATGACGGTTTTTAAATTTTTAATTCCTCATAAGTAAGAGGTGTTTTTGCTGATTTTACTGTTGCTTCCCAAACCCCGCCAAAGTCGAGTTTTGGGAAGGATGAAATGAAAGTGTATTCCCTTTTCACTGCAAGTTGGTATTATTACATTAGTAACAACAGTGTAGAGGTCGATTAAATTGAAATGAGTATTTTATGTATAACTTTTATTGCTAGAAAAATTGTTGTTGCATTACATTTATCTAATGTTCACGGTTTCACTCGAAAGGTTATATCAGAGTTTATGTAGTCTTGCCAGACTTTTTTTTCTCTTGCCTTAAAGTTCTCTCATATAAAAGAGTAGAAACTGCACATATTCCGCTAAGATTTTTGTTTAATCTAATTTGACACATATTTAGTAAGTTTTTTCAAATTCTTTACATATTTAGATAAAAGAACGAAAGAGAGACCCGAAAATCGCTAGTGCCAATTTGGTAATTTTCACACTCAAAGTTATTCATAAAAATAAATTGTGGAAATGTGGCATTAAAGACAGTTTTCGTTAAGTCGCTACAATTTGTCGATAGTTAACGATATCTTTGCTTGCCGATAGTATCGCGTATCGGTAATTATCGAGCAAATACCCATCCATACCCTACTTTGGTTTTGTTTTATTTTTTGTTGGCATTCAATATTTTTCGCGTAATTATAATTAGTAAAAATCTATTGAAAAACAATTTTTTAATTAATTCAGGAATCTGACATAAATACATAAATTTGGTAGGTGAGCCCATGGGCAACAAATTGGTGACTGAGTTGGCAGGAATTGGAGAAACACGGAGAAAGATTTTTTTAAGCTGCGTTTCACAAGGTAGGAACGCCATTTTGATTTACATTAGCGCTTAAAATTATATTTGTTTTCGATTGTTGTAGTTTTACAATATTTAGATTGAATGAAGAGTACAAAAGGCATTGGAATTGCATTGCTTTACTAGTATTATTAGTTACAAACAAAATCATCATATTTCAATAAAAGCAAGATGAGTCAGAAATGCAATTTTGTATTTGCTGCAATGTCAATGCCTTCTGTATAATTTATGTATATAGGTACGGGCTTGTATTCCTACTTTCCCATTAGTATGAACATTCTCTACAATAATAACTAAGTTACAGTGACTTTAAAGTCTGCTGAGCTCTGGTGGGGGACTGGTTGTGGAGTAAATTTTACTGTCATTTGTGGAGGCGGTGCTTAATTGATCTGGCCTTCCAAATGATATAAATGATAGATCTTGTAATTTGCCTTTGGTGCTTATGAAGAATGACGGTTAGAGTATGTTTAATGACGAATATAATAAATTGTTGGGTTTTCTTCCACATACGGCAGTTATGCTGTGAGGTGTATTGAAGGTATATATCCATTTGTTGTTACTTGATATTTGGATCCAGGTTTCATTTGTTTCTCGCAATTCGATGTTGCACTCGGACTGGATATCGTTGTTAAGCAATTGCATCTTCCATGAACATATTTCAGAACACTTGTTGTTTTGTTTGCATGTTTGAGCATAAATATTCATCTGCCTGTATGAGCATAGCATTCATAGCATTTTGGCTAGGCTAATAGGATAAAATCGATCTCGATATTGAAATTTGATCGTGTTCCAAGCGCAGCCTTTGGCGTGAAAGCGTGAGGGTCAATTTGTGTAGTTAGTGGTTCACCTATAAGGAAATGCCAAGTCGTTGTGATCGTTGGACATTGGATTTATCGGTCTTGAATTTAAAATAGCTTCAATTTCGAGCATGACGGTTTTTAAATTTTTAATTCCTCATAAGTAAGAGGTGTTTTTGCTGATTTTACTGTTGCTTCCCAAAGCCCGCCAAAGTCGAGTTTTGGGAAGGATGAAATGAAAGTGTATTCCCTTTTCACTGCAAGTTGGTATTATTACATTAGTAACAACAGTGTAGAGGTCGATTAAATTGAAATGTGTATTTTATGTATAACTTTTATTGCTATAAAAATTGTTGTTGCATTACATTTATCTAATGCTCACGGTTTCACTCAAAAGGGTATATCAGAGTTTATGTAGTCTTGCCAGACTTTTTTTTCTCTTGCCTGAAAGTTCTCATATAAAAGAGTAGAAACTGCACATATAATTTAGCCCCTTCTTCCGTCAAGATTTTTTTTAATCTAATTTGACACAAATGTAGTAAGTTTTTTCAAATTCTTTACAAATTCAGATAAAAGAACGAAAGAGAGACCCGAAAATCGCTAGTGCCAATTTGGTACTTTTTACACTCTTAAGTTATTCATAAAAATAAATTGTGGAAATGTGGCATTAAAAACAATTTTCGTTAAGTCGCTACAATTTGTCGATAGTTAACGATATCTTTGCTTGCCGATAGTATCGCGTATCGCTAATTATCGAGCAAATACCCATCCCTACCTTACTTTGGTTTTGTTTTATTTTTTGTTGGCATTCAATATTTTTCGCGTAATTATAATTAGTAAAAATCTATTGAAAAACAATTTTTTAATTAATTCAGGAATCTGACATGAATACATAAATTTGGTAGGTGAGCCCATGGGCAACAAATTGGTGACTGAGTTGGCAGGAATTGGAGAAACACGGAGAAAGATTTTTTTAAGCTGCGTTTCACAAGGTAGGAACGCCATTTTGATTTACATTAGCGCTTAAAATTATATTTGTTTTCGATTGTTGTAGTTTTACAATATTTAGATTGAATGAAGAGTACAAAAGGCATTGGAATTGCATTGCTTTACGAGTATATTTGGCCGGCGTGTATTATTAGTTACAAACAAAATCATCATATTTCAATAAAAGCAAGATGAGTCAGAAATGCAATTTTGTATTTGCTGCAATCTCAATGCCTTCTGTATAATTTATGTATATAGATACGGGCTTGTATTCCTACTTTCCCATTAGTATGAACATTCTCTTCTATAATAATAACTAAGCTACAGTGACTTTAAAGTCTGTTGAGCTCTGGCGTTGGACTGGTTGTGGAGTAGATTTTACTGTCATTTGTGGAGGCGGTGCTGAATTGATCTTGTGCAGGTAAATCTTGCTTTTCTTGACGTGAAAAAGAATATTGAAGTTTAGTAAGTTGTATCAACTGAGTGTTGTAATGGTTGATTTCATAAAGTACTGAATCAATTTGCTTTGGTATTATTAAATCTGGTAATTTGCCTATGGTGGTTATGAAGAATGACGGTTAGAGTATGTTTGATGACGAATATAATAAATTGTTAGGTTTTCTTCCACATACGGCAGTTATGCTGTGAGGTGTATTGAAGGTATACATCCATTTGTTGTTACTTGATATTTGGATCCAAGTTTCATTTGTTTGTCGCAATTCGATGTTGCACTCGGATTGGATATCGTTGTTAAGCAATTGCATCTTCCATGAACATATTTCAGAACTTGTTGGTTTGTTTGCATGTTTGAGCATAAATATTCACCTGCCTGTATGAGCATAGCATTTTGGATAGGCTAATAGGATAAAATTGATCTCGATATAGCGAAATTTTGATTACAATGCCACTGTTGTTTATTATCATTAGTACAGGCAAGATCTTTTAATGATCCAATGGCTTCTTATCAAAAAATAGTATTGAAATTTTATCGTGTTCCAAGCGCAGCCTTTGGCGTGATAGCGTGAGGGTCAATTTGTGTAGTTAGTGGTTCACCTATAAGGAAATGCCAAGTCGTTGTGATCGTTGGACATTGGATTTATCGGTTTGAATTTAAAATAGCTTCAATTTCGAGCATGACGGTTTTTAAATTTTTAATTCCTCATAAGTAAGAGGTGTTTTTGCTGATTTTACTGTTGCTTCCCAAAGCCCGCCAAAGTCGAGTTTTGGGAAGGATGAAATGAAAGTGTATTTCCTTTTCACTGCAAGTTGGTATTATTACATTAGTAACAACAGTGTAGAGGTCGATTAAATTGAAATGAGTATTTTATGTATAAATTTTATTGTCAGGAAAATTGTTGTTGGATTTCATTTATCTAATGCTCACGATTTCACTCGAAAGGGTATATCAGAGTTTATGTAGTCTTGCCAGATTTTTTTTTCTCTTGCCTTAAAGTTCTCTCATATAAAAGAGTAGAAACTGCACATATAATTTAGCCCCTTCTTCCGTCAAGATTTTTTTTAATCTAATTTGACACAAATGTAGTAAGTTTTTTCAAATTCTTTACACATTCAGATAAAAGAACGAAAGAGAGACACGAAAATCGCTAGTGCCAATTTGGTACTTTTTACACTCTTAAGTTATTCATAAAAATAAATTGTGGAAATGTGGCATTAAAAACAATTTTCGTTGAGTCGCTACAATTTGTCGATAGTTAACGATATCTTTGCTTGCCGATAGTATCGCGTATCGCTAATTATCGAGCAAATACCCATCCCTACCTTACTTTGGTTTTGTTTTATTTTTTGTTGGCATTCAATATTTTTCGCGTAATTATAATTAGTAAAAATCTATTGAAAAACAATTTTTTAATTAATTCAGGAATCTGACATGAATACATAAATTTGGTAGGTGAGCCCATGGGCAACAAATTGGTGACTGAGTTGGCAGGAATTGGAGAAACACGAAGAAAGATTTTTTTAAGCTGCGTTTCACAAGGTAGGAACGCCATTTTGATTTACATTAGCGCTTAAAATTATATTTGTTTTGGATTGTTGTAGTTTTACAATATTTAGATTGAATGAAGAGTACAAAAGGCATTGGAATTGCATTGCTTTACGAGTATATTTGGCCGGCGTGTATTATTAGTTCAAACGAAATCATCATATTTCAATAAAAGCAAGATGAGTCAGAAATGCAATTTTGTATTTGCTGCAATGTCAATGCCTTCTGTATAATTTATGTATATAGGTACGGGCTTGTATTCCTACTTTCCCATTAGTATGAACATTCTCTACAATAATAACTAAGTTACAGTGACTTTAAAGTCTGCTGAGCTCTGGTGGGGGACTGGTTGTGGAGTAAATTTTACTGTCATTTGTGGAGGCGGTGCTTAATTGATGATTATTGACAAGATCAGCACTGTTGAGTAATGATAGTTGATTGTTTGAATTTGTGCAGGTAAATCTTGCTTTTCTTGACGTGAAAAAGAATATTGAAGTTCAGTAAGTTGTATCAACTGAGTGTTGTAATGGTTGATTTCATAAAGTACTGAATCAATTTGCTTTGGTATTATTAAATCTGGTAATTTGCCTATGGTGGTTATGAAGAATGACGGTTAGAGTATGTTTGATGACGAATATAATAAATTGTTGGGTTTTCTTCCACATACGGCAGTTATGCTGTGAGGTGTATTGAATGTATATATCCATTTGTTGTTACTTGATATTTGGACCCAGGTTTTATTTGTTTGTCGCAATTCGATGTTGTACTCGGATTGGATATCGTTGTTAAGCAATTGCATCTTCCATGAACATATTTCAGAACACTTGTTGTTTTGTTTGCATGTTTGAGCATAAATATTCATCTGCCTCTGTATGAGCATAGCATTCATAGCATTTTGGCTAGGCTAATAGGATAAAATTGATCTCGATATAGTGAAAATTTGATTACAATGACACTGTTGTTTATTATCATTAGTACAGGAAAGATCTTTTAATGATCCAATGGCTTCTGATCACATAATAGTATTGAAATTTTATCGTGTTCCAAGCGCAGCCTTTGGCGTGATAGCGTGATGGTCAATTTGTGTAGTTAGTGGCTCACCTATAAGGAAATGCCAAGCGTTGTGATCGTTGGACATTGGATTTATCGGTCTTGAATTTAAAATAGCTTCAATTTCGAGCATGACGGTTTTTAAATTTTTAATTCCTCATAAGTAAGAGGTGTTTTTGCTGATTTTACTGTTGCTTCCCAAAGCCCGCCAAAGTCGAGTTTTGGGAAGGATGAAATGAAAGTGTATTCCCTTTTCACTGCAAGTTGGTATTATTACATTAGTAACAACAGTGTAGAGGTCGATTAAATTGAAATGAGTATTTTATGTATAACTTTTATTGCTAGAAAAATTGTTGTTGCATTACATTTATCTAATGTTCACGGTTTCACTCGAAAGGTTATATCAGAGTTTATGTAGTCTTGCCAGACTTTTTTTTCTCTTGGCTTAAAGTTCTCTCATATAAAAGAGTAGAAACTGCACATATTCCGCTAAGATTTTTGTTTAATCTAATTTGACACAAATTTAGTAAGTTTTTTCAAATTCTTTACATATTTAGATAAAAGAACGAAAGAGAGACCCGAAAATCGCTAGTGCCAATTTGGTACTTTTCACACTCAAAGTTATTCATAAAAATAAATTGTGGAAATGTGGCATTAAAGACAGTTTTCGTTAAGTCGCTACAATTTGTCGATAGTTAACGATATCTTTGCTTGCCGATAGTATCGCGTATCGCTAATAATCGAGCAAATACCCATCCATACCTTACTTTGGTTTTGTTTTATTTTTTGTTGGCATTCAATATTTTTCGCGTAATTATAATTAGTAAAAATCTATTGAAAAACAATTTTTTAATTAATTCAGGAATCTGACATAAATACATAAATTTGGTAGGTGAGCCCATGGGCAACAAATTGGTGACTGAGTTGGCAGGAATTGGAGAAACACGGAGGAAGATTTTTTTAAGCTGCGTTTCACAAGGTAGGAACGCCATTTTGATTTACATTAGCGCTTAAAATTATATTTGTTTTCGATTGTTGTAGTTTTACAATATTTAGATTGAATGAAGAGTACAAAAGGCATTGGAATTGCATTGCTTTACGAGTATATTTGGCCGGCGTGTATTATTAGTTACAAACAAAATCATCATATTTCAATAAAAGCAAGATGAGTCAGAAATGCAATTTTGTATTTGCTGCAATGTCAATGCCTTCTGTATAATTTATGTATATAGGTACGGGCTTGTATTCCTACTTTCCCATTAGTATGAACATTCTCTACAATAATAACTAAGTTACAGTGACTTTAAAGTCTGCTGAGCTCTGGTGGGGGACTGGTTGTGGAGTAAATTTTACTGTCATTTGTGGAGGCGGTGCTTAATTGATGATTATTGACAAGATCAGCACTGTTGAGTAATGATAGTTGATTGTTTGAATTTGTGCAGGTAAATCTTGCTTTTCTTGACGTGAAAAAGAATATTGAAGTTCAGTAAGTTGTATCAACTGAGTGTTGTAATGGTTGATTTCATAAAGTACTGAATCAATTTGCTTTGGTATTATTAAATCTGGTAATTTGCCTATGGTGGTTATGAAGAATGACGGTTAGAGTATGTTTGATGACGAATATAATAAATTGTTGGGTTTTCTTCCACATACGGCAGTTATGCTGTGAGGTGTATTGAATGTATATATCCATTTGTTGTTACTTGATATTTGGACCCAGGTTTTATTTGTTTGTCGCAATTCGATGTTGTACTCGGATTGGATATCGTTGTTAAGCAATTGCATCTTCCATGAACATATTTCAGAAGACTTGTTGGTTTGTTTGCATGTTTGAGCATAAATATTCACCTGCCTGTATGAGCATAGCATTTTGGATAGGCTAATAGGATAAAATTGATCTCGATATAGCGAAATTTTGATTACAATGCCACTGTTGTTTATTATCATTAGTACAGGAAAGATCTTTTAATGATCCAATGGCTTCTTATCAAAAAATAGTATTGAAATTTGATCGTGTTCCAAGCGCAGCCTTTGGCGTGATAGCGTGAGGGTCAATTTGTGTAGTTAGTGGTTCACCTATAAGGAAATGCCAAGTCGTTGTGATCGTTGGACATTGGATTTATCGGTTTGAATTTAAAATAGCTTCAATTTCGAGCATGACGGTTTTTAAATTTTTAATTCCTCATAAGTAAGAGGTGTTTTTGCTGATTTTACTGTTGCTTCCCAAAGCCCGCCAAAGTCGAGTTTTGGGAAGGATGAAATGAAAGTGTATTTCCTTTTCACTGCAAGTTGGTATTATTACATTAGTAACAACAGTGTAGAGGTCGATTAAATTGAAATGAGTATTTTATGTATACATTTTATTGTCAGGAAAATTGTTGTTGGATTTCATTTATCTAATGCTCACGATTTCACTCGAAAGGGTATATCAGAGTTTATGTAGTCTTGCCAGATTTTTTTTTCTCTTGCCTTAAAGTTCTCTCATATAAAAGAGTAGAAACTGCACATATAATTTAGCCCCTTCTTCCGTCAAGATTTTTTTTAATCTAATTTGACACAAATGTAGTAAGTTTTTTCAAATTCTTTACAAATTCAGATAAAAGAACGAAAGAGAGACCCGAAAATCGCTAGTGCCAATTTGGTACTTTTTACACTCTTAAGTTATTCATAAAAATAAATTGTGGAAATGTGGCATTAAAGACAGTTTTCGTTAAGTCGCTACAATTTGTCGATAGTTAACGATATCTTTGCTTGCCGATAGTATCGCGTATCGGTAATTATCGAGCAAATACCCATCCATACCCTACTTTGGTTTTGTTTTATTTTTTGTTGGCATTCAATATTTTTCGCGTAATTATAATTAGTAAAAATCTATTGAAAAACAATTTTTTAATTAATTCAGGAATCTGACATAAATACATAAATTTGGTAGGTGAGCCCATGGCCAACAAATTGGTGACTGAGTTGGCAGGAATTGGAGAAACACGGAGAAAGATTTTTTTAAGCTGCGTTTCACAAGGTAGGAACGCCATTTTGATTTACATTAGCGCTTAAAATTATATTTGTTTTCGATTGTTGTAGTTTTACAATATTTAGATTGAATGAAGAGTACAAAAGGCATTGGAATTGCATTGCTTTACTAGTATTATTAGTTACAAACAAAATCATCATATTTCAATAAAATGCAATATGTTGAAAATGCAATTTTGTATTTGCTGCAATGTCAATGCCTTCTGTATAATTTATGTATATAGGTACGGGCTTGTATTCCTACTTTCCCATTAGTATGAACATTCTCTACAATAATAACTAAGTTACAGTGACTTTAAAGTCTGCTGAGCTCTGGTGGGGGACTGGTTGTGGAGTAAATTTTACTGTCATTTGTGGAGGCGGTGCTTAATTGATCTGGCCTTCCAAATGATATAAATGATAGATCTTGTAATTTGCCTTTGGTGCTTATGAAGAATGACGGTTAGAGTATGTTTAATGACGAATATAATAAATTGTTGGGTTTTCTTCCACATACGGCAGTTATGCTGTGAGGTGTATTGAAGGTATATATCCATTTGTTGTTACTTGATATTTGGATCCAGGTTTCATTTTTTTCTCGCAATTCGATGTTGCACTCGGACTGGATATCGTTGTTAAGCAATTGCATCTTCCATGAACATATTTCAGAACACTTGTTGTTTTGTTTGCATGTTTGAGCATAAATATTCATCTGCCTGTATGAGCATAGCATTCATAGCATTTTGGCTAGGCTAATAGGATAAAATCGATCTCGATATTGAAATTTTATCGTGTTCCAAGCGCAGCCTTTGGCGTGAAAGCGTGAGGGTCAATTTGTGTAGTTAGTGGTTCACCTATAAGGAAATGCCAAGTCGTTGTGGTCGTTGGACATTGGATTTATCGGTCTTGAATTTAAAATAGCTTCAATTTCGAGCATGACGGTTTTTAAATTTTTAATTCCTCATAAGTAAGAGGTGTTTTTGCTGATTTTACTGTTGCTTCCCAAAGCCCGCCAAAGTCGAGTTTTGGGAAGGATGAAATGAAAGTGTATTCCCTTTTCACTGCAAGTTGGTATTATTACATTAGTAACAACAGTGTAGAGGTCGATTAAATTGAAATGTGTATTTTATGTATAACTTTTATTGCTATAAAAATTGTTGTTGCATTACATTTATCTAATGCTCACGGTTTCACTCAAAAGGGTATATCAGAGTTTATGTAGTCTTGCCAGACTTTTTTTCTCTTGCCTGAAAGTTCTCATATAAAAGAGTAGAAACTGCACATATAATTTAGCCCCTTCTTCCGTCAAGATTTTTTTTAATCTAATTTGACACAAATGTAGTAAGTTTTTTCAAATTCTTTACACATTCAGATAAAAGAACGAAAGAGTGATCCGAAAATCGCTATTGCCAATTTGGTACTTTTTACACTCTTAAGTTATTCATAAAAATAAATTGTGGAAATGTGGCATTAAAAACAATTTTCGTTAAGTCGCTACAATTTGTCGATAGTTAACGATATCTTTGCTTGCCGATAGTATCGCGTATCGCTAATTATCGAGCAAATACCCATCCCTACCTTACTTTGGTTTTGTTTTATTTTTTGTTGGCATTCAATATTTTGCGCGTTATTATAATTAGTAAAAATTTATTGAAAAAAAATTTTTAATTAATTCAGGAATCTGACATAAATACATAAATTTACAATGGGCAACAAATTGGTGACTGAGTTGGCAGGAATTGGAGAAACACGGAGAAAGATTTTTTTAAGCTGCGTTTCACAAGGTAGGAACGCCATTTTGATTTACATTAGCGCTTAAAATTATATTTGTTTTGGATTGTTGTAGTTTTACAATATTTAGATTGAATGAAGAGTACAAAAGGCATTGGAATTGCATTGCTTTACGAGCATATTTGGCCGGCGTGTATTATTAGTTACAAACAAAATCATCATATTTCAATAAAAGCAAGATGAGTCAGTAATGCAATTTTGTATTTGTTGCAATGTCAATGCCTTCTGTATAATTTATGTATATATGTAGTTACGGCCTTGTATTCGTACTTTCTCATTAGTACGAACATTCTATTCTACAATAATAACTAAGTTACAGTGACTTTAAAGTCTGTTGAGCTCTGGCGTTGGACTGGTTTTGGAGTAGATTTTACTGTCATTTGGAGGCGGTGCTGAATTAATCTGGCCTTCCAAAAAATATAAATGATAATGATTTTTTAAAGGATCAACAGGAGTAATGGTAGTTGATTGTTTGAATTTGTGCAGGTAAATCTTGCTTTTCTTGACGTGAAAAAGAATATTGAAGTTCAGTACGTTGTATCAACTGAGTGTTGTAATGGTTGATTTCATGATGTACTGAATCAATTTGCTTTGGTATTATTAAATCTGGTAATTTACTATGGTGGTTATGAAGAATGACGGTTAGAGTATGTTTGATGACGAATATAATAAATTGTTAGGTTTTCTTCCACATACGGCAGTTATGCTGTGAGGTGTATTGAAGGTATACATCCATTTGTTGTTTCTTGATATTTGGATCCAAGTTTCATTTGTTTGTCGCAATTCGATGTTGCACTTGGATTGGATATCGTTGTTAAGCAATTGCATCTTCCATGAACATATTTCAGAACTTGTTGGTTTGTTTGCATGTTTGAGCATAAATATTCACCTGCCTGTATGAGCATAGCATTTTGGATAGGCTAATAGGATAAAATTGATCTCGATATAGCGAAATTTTGATTACAATGCCACTGTTGTTTACTATCATTAGTACAGGAAAGATCTTTTAATGATCCAATGGCTTCTTATCAAAAAATAGTATTGAAATTTTATCGTGTTCCAAGCGCAGCCTTTGGCGTGATAGCGTGAGGGTCAATTTGTGTAGTTAGTGGTTCACCTATAAGGAAATGCCAAGTCGTTGTGATCGTTGGACATTGGATTTATCGGTTTGAATTTAAAATAGCTTCAATTTCGAGCATGACGGTTTTTAAATTTTTAATTCCTCATAAGTAAGAGGTGTTTTTGCTGATTTAACTGTTGCTTCCCAAAGCCCGCCAAAGTCGAGTTTTGGGAAGGATGAAATGAAAGTGTATTCCCTTTTCACTGCAAGTTGGTATTATTACATTAGTAACAACAGTGTAGAGGTCGATTAAATTGAAATGAGTATTTTATGTATAACTTTTATTGCTAGAAAAATTGTTGTTGCATTACATTTATCTAATGTTCACGGTTTCACTCGAAAGGTTATATCAGAGTTTATGTAGTCTTGCCAGACTTTTTTTTCTCTTGCCTTAAAGTTCTCTCATATAAAAGAGTAGAAACTGCACATATTCCGCTAAGATTTTTGTTTAATCTAATTTGACACATATTTAGTAAGTTTTTTCAAATTCTTTACATATTTAGATAAAAGAACGAAAGAGAGACCCGAAAATCGCTAGTGCCAATTTGGTAATTTTCACACTCAAAGTTATTCATAAAAATAAATTGTGGAAATGTGGCATTAAAGACAGTTTTCGTTAAGTCGCTACAATTTGTCGATAGTTAACGATATCTTTGCTTGCCGATAGTATCGCGTATCGGTAATTATCGAGCAAATACCCATCCATACCCTACTTTGGTTTTGTTTTATTTTTTGTTGGCATTCAATATTTTTCGCGTAATTATAATTAGTAAAAATCTATTGAAAAACAATTTTTTAATTAATTCAGGAATCTGACATAAATACATAAATTTGGTAGGTGAGCCCATGGGCAACAAATTGGTGACTGAGTTGGCAGGAATTGGAGAAACACGGAGAAAGATTTTTTTAAGCTGCGTTTCACAAGGTAGGAACGCCATTTTGATTTACATTAGCGCTTAAAATTATATTTGTTTTCGATTGTTGTAGTTTTACAATATTTAGATTGAATGAAGAGTACAAAAGGCATTGGAATTGCATTGCTTTACGAGTATATTTGGCCGGCGTGTATTATTATTTACAAACAAAATCATCATATTTCAATAAAAGCAAGATGAGTCAGAAATGCAATTTTGTATTTGCTGCAATCTCAATGCCTTCTGTATAATTTATGTATATAGGTACGGGCTTGTATTCCTACTTTCCCATTAGTATGAACATTCTCTACAATAATAACTAAGTTACAGTGACTTTAAAGTCTGCTGAGCTCTGGTGGGGGACTGGTTGTGGAGTAAATTTTACTGTCATTTGTGGAGGCGGTGCTTAATTGATCTGGCCTTCCAAATGATATAAATGATAGATCTTGTAATTTGCCTTTGGTGCTTATGAAGAATGACGGTTAGAGTATGTTTAATGACGAATATAATAAATTGTTGGGTTTTCTTCCACATACGGCAGTTATGCTGTGAGGTGTATTGAAGGTATATATCCATTTGTTGTTACTTGATATTTGGATCCAGGTTTCATTTGTTTCTCGCAATTCGATGTTGCACTCGGACTGGATATCGTTGTTAAGCAATTGCATCTTCCATGAACATATTTCAGAACACTTGTTGTTTTGTTTGCATGTTTGAGCATAAATATTCATCTGCCTTTATGAGCATAGCATTCATAGCATTTTGGCTAGGCTAATAGGATAAAATCGATCTCGATATTGAAATTTGATCGTGTTCCAAGCGCAGCCTTTGGCGTGAAAGCGTGAGGGTCAATTTGTGTAGTTAGTGGCTCACCTATAAGGAAATGCCAAGCGTTGTGATCGTTGGACATTGGATTTATCGGTCTTGAATTTAAAATAGCTTCAATTTCGAGCATGACGGTTTTTAAATTTTTAATTCCTCATAAGTAAGAGGTGTTTTTGCTGATTTTACTGTTGCTTCCCAAAGCCCGCCAAAGTCGAGTTTTGGGAAGGATGAAATGAAAGTGTATTCCCTTTTCACTGCAAGTTGGTATTATTACATTAGTAACAACAGTGTAGAGGTCGATTAAATTGAAATGTGTATTTTATGTATAAATTTTATTGTCAGGAAAATTGTTGTTGGATTTCATTTATCTAATGCTCACGATTTCACTCGAAAGGGTATATCAGAGTTTATGTAGTCTTGCCAGATTTTTTTTTCTCTTGCCTTAAAGTTCTCTCATATAAAAGAGTAGAAACTGCACATATTCCGCTAAGATTTTTGTTTAATCTAATTTGACACAAATTTAGTAAGTTTTTTCAAATTCTTTACATATTTAGATAAAAGAACGAAAGAGAGACCCGAAAATCGCTAGTGCCAATTTGGTACTTTTCACACTCAAAGTTATTCATAAAAATAAATTGTGGAAATGTGGCATTAAAGACAGTTTTCGTTAAGTCGCTACAATTTGTCGATAGTTAACGATATCTTTGCTTGCCGATAGTATCGCGTATCGCTAATTATCGAGCAAATACCCATCCATACCTTACTTTGGTTTTGTTTTATTTTTTGTTGGCATTCAATATTTTTCGCGTAATTATAATTAGTAAAAATCTATTGAAAAACAATTTTTTAATTAATTCAGGAATCTGACATAAATACATAAATTTGGTAGGTGAGCCCATGGGCAACAAATTGGTGACTGAGTTGGCAGGAATTGGAGAAACACGGAGAAAGATTTTTTTAAGCTGCGTTTCACAAGGTAGGAACGCCATTTTGATTTACATTAGCGCTTAAAATTATATTTGTTTTCGATTGTTGTAGTTTTACAATATTTAGATTGAATGAAGAGTACAAAAGGCATTGGAATTGCATTGCTTTACGAGTATATTTGGCCGGCGTGTATTATTAGTTACAAACAAAATCATCATATTTCAATAAAAGCAAGATGAGTCAGAAATGCAATTTTGTATTTGCTGCAATGTCAATGCCTTCTGTATAATTTATGTATATAGGTACGGGCTTGTATTCCTACTTTCCCATTAGTATGAACATTCTCTACAATAATAACTAAGTTACAGTGACTTTAAAGTCTGCTGAGCTCTGGTGGGGGACTGGTTGTGGAGTAAATTTTACTGTCATTTGTGGAGGCGGTGCTTAATTGATCTGGCCTTCCAAATGATATAAATGATAGATCTTGTAATTTGCCTTTGGTGCTTATGAAGAATGACGGTTAGAGTATGTTTAATGACGAATATAATAAATTGTTGGGTTTTCTTCCACATACGGCAGTTATGCTGTGAGGTGTATTGAAGGTATATATCCATTTGTTGTTACTTGATATTTGGATCCAGGTTTCATTTGTTTCTCGTAATTCGATGTTGCACTCGGACTGGGTATCGTTGTTAAGCAATTGCATCTTCCATGAACATATTTCAGAACACTTGTTGTTTTGTTTGCATGTTTGAGCATAAATATTCATCTGCCTGTATGAGCATAGCATTCATAGCATTTTGGCTAGGCTAATAGGATAAAATCGATCTCGATATTGAAATTTTATCGTGTTCCAAGCGCAGCCTTTGGCGTAAAAGCGTGAGGGTCAATTTGTGTAGTTAGTGGTTCACCTATAAGGAAATGCCAAGTCGTTGTGATCGTTGGACATTGGATTTATCGGTCTTGAATTTAAAATAGCTTCAATTTCGAGCATGACGGTTTTTAAATTTTTAATTCCTCATAAGTAAGAGGTGTTTTTGCTGATTTTACTGTTGCTTCCCAAAGCCCGCCAAAGTCGAGTTTTGGGAAGGATGAAATGAAAGTGTATTCCCTTTTCACTGCAAGTTTGTATTATTACATTAGTAACAACAGTGTAGAGGTCGATTAAATTGAAATGTGTATTTTATGTATAACTTTTATTGCTATAAAAATTGTTGTTGCATTACATTTATCTAATGCTCACGGTTTCACTCAAAAGGGTATATCAGAGTTTATGTAGTCTTGCCAGACTTTTTTTCTCTTGCCTGAAAGTTCTCATATAAAAGAGTAGAAACTGCACATATAATTTAACCCCTTCTTCCGCCAAGATTTTTTTTTATCTAATTTGACACAAATGTAGTAAGTTTTTTCAAATTCTTTACACATTCAGATAAAAGAACGAAAGAGAGATCCGAAAATCGCTATTGCCAATTTGGTACTTTTTACACTCTTAAGTTATTCATAAAAATAAATTGTGGAAATGTGGCATTAAAAACAATTTTCGTTAAGTCGCTACAATTTGTCGATAGTTAACGATATCTTTGCTTGCCGATAGTATCGCGTATCGCTAATTATCGAGCAAATACCCATCCCTACCTTACTTTGGTTTTGTTTTATTTTTTGTTGGCATTCAATATTTTTCGCGTAATTATAATTAGTAAAAATTTATTGAAAAAAAATTTTTAATTAATTCAGGAATCTGACATAAATACATAAATTTACAATGGGCAACAAATTGGTGACTGAGTTGGCAGGAATTGGAGAAACACGGAGAAAGATTTTTTTAAGCTGCGTTTCACAAGGTAGGAACGCCATTTTGATTTACATTAGCGCTTAAAATTATATTTGTTTTGGATTGTTGTAGTTTTACAATATTTAGATTGAATGAAGAGTACAAAAGGCATTGAAATTGCATTGCTTTACGAGCATATTTGGCCGGCGTGTATTATTAGTTACAAACAAAATCATCATATTTCAATAAAAGCAAAATGAGTCAGTAATGCAATTTTGTATTTGTTGCAATGTCAATGCCTTCTGTATAATTTATGTATATATGTAGTTACGGCCTTGTATTCGTACTTTCTCATTAGTACGAACATTCTATTCTACAATAATAACTAAGTTACAGTGACTTTAAAGTCTGTTGAGCTCTGGCGTTGGACTGGTTTTGGAGTAGATTTTACTGTCATTTGGAGGCGGTGCTGAATTAATCTGGCCTTCCAAAAAATATAAATGATAATGATTTTTGACAGGATCAACAGGAGTAATGGTAGTTGATTGTTTGAATTTGTGCAGGTAAATCTTGCTTTTCTTGACGTGAAAAAGAATATTGAAGTTCAGTACGTTGTATCAACTGAGTGTTGTAATGGTTGATTTCATGATGTACTGAATCAATTTGCTTTGGTATTATTAAATCTGGTAATTTGCCTATGGTGGTTATGAAGAATGACGGTTAGAGTATGTTTGATGACGAATATAAGAAATTGTTGGGTTTTCTTCCACATACGGCAGTTATGCTGTGAGGTGTATTGAAGGTATACATCCATTTGTTGTTACTTGATATTTGGACCCAGGTTTCATTTGTTTGTCGCAATTCGATGTTGCACTCGGATTGGATATCGTTGTTAAGCAATTGCATCTTCCATGAACATATTTCAGAAGACTTGTTGGTTTGTTTGCATGTTTGAGCATAAATATTCACCTGCCTGTATGAGCATAGCATTTTGGATAGGCTAATAGGATAAAATTGATCTCGATATAGCGAAATTTTGATTACAATGCCACTGTTGTTTATTATCATTAGTACAGGAAAGATCTTTTAATGATCCAATGGCTTCTTATCAAAAAATAGTATTGAAATTTGATCGTGTTCCAAGCGCAGCCTTTGGCGTGATAGCGTGAGGGTCAATTTGTGTAGTTAGTGGTTCACCTATAAGGAAATGCCAAGTCGTTGTGATCGTTGGACATTGGATTTATCGGTTTGAATTTAAAATAGCTTCAATTTCGAGCATGACGGTTTTTAAATTTTTAATTCCTCATAAGTAAGAGGTGTTTTTGCTGATTTTACTGTTGCTTCCCAAAGCCCGCCAAAGTCGAGTTTTGGGAAGGATGAAATGAAAGTGTATTTCCTTTTCACTGCAAGTTGGTATTATTACATTAGTAACAACAGTGTAGAGGTCGATTAAATTGAAATGAGTATTTTATGTATACATTTTATTGTCAGGAAAATTGTTGTTGGATTTCATTTATCTAATGCTCACGATTTCACTCGAAAGGGTATATCAGAGTTTATGTAGTCTTGCCAGATTTTTTTTTCTCTTGCCTTAAAGTTCTCTCATATAAAAGAGTAGAAACTGCACATATAATTTAGCCCCTTCTTCCGTCAAGATTTTTTTTAATCTAATTTGACACAAATGTAGTAAGTTTTTTCAAATTCTTTACAAATTCAGATAAAAGAACGAAAGAGAGACCCGAAAATCGCTAGTGCCAATTTGGTACTTTTTACACTCTTAAGTTATTCATAAAAATAAATTGTGGAAATGTGGCATTAAAGACAGTTTTCGTTAAGTCGCTACAATTTGTCGATAGTTAACGATATCTTTGCTTGCCGATAGTATCGCGTATCGGTAATTATCGAGCAAATACCCATCCATACCCTACTTTGGTTTTGTTTTATTTTTTGTTGGCATTCAATATTTTTCGCGTAATTATAATTAGTAAAAATCTATTGAAAAACAATTTTTTAATTAATTCAGGAATCTGACATAAATACATAAATTTGGTAGGTGAGCCCATGGCCAACAAATTGGTGACTGAGTTGGCAGGAATTGGAGAAACACGGAGAAAGATTTTTTTAAGCTGCGTTTCACAAGGTAGGAACGCCATTTTGATTTACATTAGCGCTTAAAATTATATTTGTTTTCGATTGTTGTAGTTTTACAATATTTAGATTGAATGAAGAGTACAAAAGGCATTGGAATTGCATTGCTTTACTAGTATTATTAGTTACAAACAAAATCATCATATTTCAATAAAATGCAATATGTTGAAAATGCAATTTTGTATTTGCTGCAATGTCAATGCCTTCTGTATAATTTATGTATATAGGTACGGGCTTGTATTCCTACTTTCCCATTAGTATGAACATTCTCTACAATAATAACTAAGTTACAGTGACTTTAAAGTCTGCTGAGCTCTGGTGGGGGACTGGTTGTGGAGTAAATTTTACTGTCATTTGTGGAGGCGGTGCTTAATTGATCTGGCCTTCCAAATGATATAAATGATAGATCTTGTAATTTGCCTTTGGTGCTTATGAAGAATGACGGTTAGAGTATGTTTAATGACGAATATAATAAATTGTTGGGTTTTCTTCCACATACGGCAGTTATGCTGTGAGGTGTATTGAAGGTATATATCCATTTGTTGTTACTTGATATTTGGATCCAGGTTTCATTTGTTTCTCGCAATTCGATGTTGCACTCGGACTGGATATCGTTGTTAAGCAATTGCATCTTCCATGAACATATTTCAGAACACTTGTTGTTTTGTTTGCATGTTTGAGCATAAATATTCATCTGCCTGTATGAGCATAGCATTCATAGCATTTTGGCTAGGCTAATAGGATAAAATCGATCTCGATATTGAAATTTTATCGTGTTCCAAGCGCAGCCTTTGGCGTGAAAGCGTGAGGGTCAATTTGTGTAGTTAGTGGTTCACCTATAAGGAAATGCCAAGTCGTTGTGGTCGTTGGACATTGGATTTATCGGTCTTGAATTTAAAATAGCTTCAATTTCGAGCATGACGGTTTTTAAATTTTTAATTCCTCATAAGTAAGAGGTGTTTTTGCTGATTTTACTGTTGCTTCCCAAAGCCCGCCAAAGTCGAGTTTTGGGAAGGATGAAATGAAAGTGTATTCCCTTTTCACTGCAAGTTGGTATTATTACATTAGTAACAACAGTGTAGAGGTCGATTAAATTGAAATGTGTATTTTATGTATAACTTTTATTGCTATAAAAATTGTTGTTGCATTACATTTATCTAATGCTCACGGTTTCACTCAAAAGGGTATATCAGAGTTTATGTAGTCTTGCCAGACTTTTTTTCTCTTGCCTGAAAGTTCTCATATAAAAGAGTAGAAACTGCACATATAATTTAGCCCCTTCTTCCGTCAAGATTTTTTTTAATCTAATTTGACACAAATGTAGTAAGTTTTTTCAAATTCTTTACACATTCAGATAAAAGAACGAAAGAGTGATCCGAAAATCGCTATTGCCAATTTGGTACTTTTTACACTCTTAAGTTATTCATAAAAATAAATTGTGGAAATGTGGCATTAAAAACAATTTTCGTTAAGTCGCTACAATTTGTCGATAGTTAACGATATCTTTGCTTGCCGATAGTATCGCGTATCGCTAATTATCGAGCAAATACCCATCCCTACCTTACTTTGGTTTTGTTTTATTTTTTGTTGGCATTCAATATTTTTCGCGTAATTATAATTAGTAAAAATTTATTGAAAAAAAATTTTTAATTAATTCAGGAATCTGACATAAATACATAAATTTACAATGGGCAACAAATTGGTGACTGAGTTGGCAGGAATTGGAGAAACACGGAGAAAGATTTTTTTAAGCTGCGTTTCACAAGGTAGGAACGCCATTTTGATTTACATTAGCGCTTAAAATTATATTTGTTTTGGATTGTTGTAGTTTTACAATATTTAGATTGAATGAAGAGTACAAAAGGCATTGGAATTGCATTGCTTTACGAGCATATTTGGCCGGCGTGTATTATTAGTTACAAACAAAATCATCATATTTCAATAAAAGCAAGATGAGTCAGTAATGCAATTTTGTATTTGTTGCAATGTCAATGCCTTCTGTATAATTTATGTATATATGTAGTTACGGCCTTGTATTCGTACTTTCTCATTAGTACGAACATTCTATTCTACAATAATAACTAAGTTACAGTGACTTTAAAGTCTGTTGAGCTCTGGCGTTGGACTGGTTTTGGAGTAGATTTTACTGTCATTTGGAGGCGGTGCTGAATTAATCTGGCCTTCCAAAAAATATAAATGATAATGATTTTTGACAGGATCAACAGGAGTAATGGTAGTTGATTGTTTGAATTTGTGCAGGTAAATCTTGCTTTTCTTGACGTGAAAAAGAATATTGAAGTTCAGTACGTTGTATCAACTGAGTGTTGTAATGGTTGATTTCATGATGTACTGAATCAATTTGCTTTGGTATTATTAAATCTGGTAATTTACTATGGTGGTTATGAAGAATGACGGTTAGAGTATGTTTGATGACGAATATAATAAATTGTTAGGTTTTCTTCCACATACGGCAGTTATGCTGTGAGGTGTATTGAAGGTATACATCCATTTGTTGTTACTTGATATTTGGATCCAAGTTTCATTTGTTTGTCGCAATTCGATGTTGCACTTGGATTGGATATCGTTGTTAAGCAATTGCATCTTCCATGAACATATTTCAGAACTTGTTGGTTTGTTTGCATGTTTGAGCATAAATATTCACCTGCCTGTATGAGCATAGCATTTTGGATAGGCTAATAGGATAAAATTGATCTCGATATAGCGAAATTTTGATTACAATGCCACTGTTGTTTACTATCATTAGTACAGGAAAGATCTTTTAATGATCCAATGGCTTCTTATCAAAAAATAGTATTGAAATTTTATCGTGTTCCAAGCGCAGCCTTTGGCGTGATAGCGTGAGGGTCAATTTGTGTAGTTAGTGGTTCACCTATAAGGAAATGCCAAGTCGTTGTGATCGTTGGACATTGGATTTATCGGTTTGAATTTAAAATAGCTTCAATTTCGAGCATGACGGTTTTTAAATTTTTAATTCCTCATAAGTAAGAGGTGTTTTTGCTGATTTTACTGTTGCTTCCCAAAGCCCGCCAAAGTCGAGTTTTGGGAAGGATGAAATGAAAGTGTATTTCCTTTTCACTGCAAGTTGGTATTATTACATTAGTAACAACAGTGTAGAGGTCGATTAAATTGAAATGAGTATTTTATGTATACATTTTATTGTCAGGAAAATTGTTGTTGGATTTCATTTATCTAATGCTCACGATTTCACTCGAAAGGGTATATCAGAGTTTATGTAGTCTTGCCAGATTTTTTTTTCTCTTGCCTTAAAGTTCTCTCATATAAAAGAGTAGAAACTGCACATATAATTTAGCCCCTTCTTCCGTCAAGATTTTTTTTAATCTAATTTGACACAAATGTAGTAAGTTTTTTCAAATTCTTTACAAATTCAGATAAAAGAACGAAAGAGAGACCCGAAAATCGCTAGTGCCAATTTGGTACTTTTTACACTCTTAAGTTATTCATAAAAATAAATTGTGGAAATGTGGCATTAAAAACAATTTTCGTTAAGTCGCTACAATTTGTCGATAGTTAACGATATCTTTGCTTGCCGATAGTATCGCGTATCGCTAATTATCGAGCAAATACCCATCCCTACCTTACTTTGGTTTTGTTTTATTTTTTGTTGGCATTCAATATTTTTCGCGTAATTATAATTAGTAAAAATCTATTGAAAAACAATTTTTTAATTAATTCAGGAATCTGACATGAATACATAAATTTTGTAGGTGATCCCATGGGCAACAAATTGGTGACTGAGTTGGCAGGAATTGGAGAAACACGGAGAAAGATTTTTTTAAGCTGCGTTTCACAAGGTAGGAACGCCATTTTGATTTACATTAGCGCTTAAAATTATATTTGTTTTCGATTGTTGTAGTTTTACAATATTTAGATTGAATGAAGAGTACAAAAGGCATTGGAATTGCATTGCTTTACGAGTATATTTGGCCGGCGTGTATTATTATTTACAAACAAAATCATCATATTTCAATAAAAGCAAGATGAGTCAGAAATGCAATTTTGTATTTGCTGCAATCTCAATGCCTTCTGTATAATTTATGTATATAGATACGGGCTTGTATTCCTACTTTCCCATTAGTATGAACATTCTCTACAATAATAACTAAGTTACAGTGACTTTAAAGTCTGCTGAGCTCTGGTTGGGGACTGGTTGTGGAGTAAATTTTACTGTCATTTGTGGAGGCGGTGCTTAATTGATCTGGCCTTCCAAATGATATAAATGATAGATCTTGTAATTTGCCTTTGGTGCTTATGAAGAATGACGGTTAGAGTATGTTTAATGACGAATATAATAAATTGTTGGGTTTTCTTCCACATACGGCAGTTATGCTGTGAGGTGTATTGAAGGTATATATCCATTTGTTGTTACTTGATATTTGGATCCAGGTTTCATTTGTTTCTCGCAATTCGATGTTGCACTCGGACTGGATATCGTTGTTAAGCAATTGCATCTTCCATGAACATATTTCAGAACACTTGTTGTTTTGTTTGCATGTTTGAGCATAAATATTCATCTGCCTGTATGAGCATAGCATTCATAGCATTTTGGCTAGGCTAATAGGATAAAATTGATCTCGATATTGAAATTTTATCGTGTTCCAAGCGCAGCCTTTGGCGTGAAAGCGTGAGGGTCAATTTGTGTAGTTAGTGGTTCACCTATAGGGAAATGCCAAGTCGTTGTGATCGTTGGACATTGGATTTATCGGTCTTGAATTTAAAATAGCTTCAATTTCGAGCATGACGGTTTTTAAATTTTTAATTTCTCATAAGTAAGAGGTGTTTTTGCTGATTTTACTGTTGCTTCCCAAAGCCCGCCAAAGTCGAGTTTTGGGAAGGATGAAATGAAAGTGTATTCCCTTTTCACTGCAAGTTTGTATTATTACATTAGTAACAACAGTGTAGAGGTCGATTAAATTGAAATGTGTATTTTATGTATAACTTTTATTGCTAGAAAAATTGTTGCATTAAATTTATCTAATGCTCACGGTTTCACTCAAAAGGGTATATCAGAGTTTATGTAGTCTTGCTAGACTTTTTTTCTCTTGCCTGAAAGTTCTCTCATATAAAAGAGTAGAAACTGCACATATAATTTAACCCCTTCTTCCGCCAAGATTTTTTTTAATCTAATTTGACACAAATGTAGTAAGTTTTTTCAAATTCTTTACACATTCAGATAAAAGAACGAAAGAGAGATCCGAAAATCGCTATTGCCAATTTGGTACTTTTTACACTCGTAAGTTATTCATAAAAATAAATTGTGGAAATGTGGCATTAAAAACAATTTTCGTTAAGTCGCTACAATTTGTCGATAGTTACCGATATCTTTGCTTGCCGATAGTATCGCGTATCGCTAATTATCGAGCAAATACCCATCCCTACCTTACTTTGGTTTTGTTTTATTTTTTGTTGTCATTCAATATTTTTCGCGTAATTATAATTAGTAAAAATCTATTGAAAAACAATTTTTTAATTAATTCAGGAATCTGACATAAATACATAAATTTACAATGGGCAACAAATTGGTGACTGAGTTGGCAGGAATTGGAGAAACACGGAGAAAGATTTTTTTAAGCTGCGTTTCACAAGGTAAGAACGCCATTTTGATTTACATTAGCGCTTAAAATTATATTTTTCTTGGATTGTTATAGTTTTACAATATTTAGATTGAATGAAGAGTACAAAAGGCATTGGAATTGCATTGCTTTACGAGCATATTTGGCCGGCGTGTATTATTAGTTACAAACAAAATCATCATATTTCAATAAAAGTAAGATGAGTCAGAAATGCAATTTTGTATTTGCTGCAATGTCAATGCCTTCTGTATAATTAATGTATATAGATACGTGCTTGTATTCCTACTTTCCCATTAGTATGAACATTCTCCTCTACAATAATAACTAAGTTACAGTGACTTTAAAGTCTGCTGAGCTCTGGCGGGGGACTGGTTTTGGAGTAGATTTTACTGTCGTTTGGAGGCGGTGCTGAATTGATCTGGCCTTCCAAATGATATAAATGATAATGATTATTGACAAGATCAGCACTGTTGAGTAATGGTAGTTGATTGTTTGAATTTGTGCAGGTAAATCTTGCTTTTCTTGACGTGAAAAAGAATATTGAAGTTCAGTAAGTTGTATCAACTGAGTGTTGTAATGGTTGATTTCATAAAGTACTGAATCAATTTGCTTTGGTATTATTAAATCTGGTAATTTGCCTATGGTGGTTATGAAGAATGACGGTTAGAGTATGTTTGATGACGAATATAATAAATTGTTGGGTTTTCTTCCACATACGGCAGTTATGCTGTGAGGTGTATTGAATGTATATATCCATTTGTTGTTACTTGATATTTGGACCCAGGTTTTATTTGTTTGTCGCAATTCGATGTTGCACTCGGATTGGATATCGTTGTTAAGCAATTGCATCTTCCATGAACATATTTCAGAACACTTGTTGTTTTGTTTGCATGTTTGAGCATAAATATTCATCTGCCTCTGTATGAGCTTAGCATTTTGGCTAGGCTAATAGGATAAAATTGATCTCGAAATAGTGAAAATTTGATTACAATGACACTGTTGTTTATTATCATTAGTACAGGAAAGATCTTTTAATGATCCAATGGCTTCTGATCACATAATAGTATTGAAATTTTATCGTGTTCCAAGCGCAGCCTTTGGCGTGATAGCGTGAGGGTCAATTTGTGTAGTTAGTGGCTCACCTATAAGGAAATGCCAAGCGTTGTGATCGTTGGACATTGGATTTATCGGTCTTGAATTTAAAATAGCTTCAATTTCGAGCATGACGGTTTTTAAATTTTTAATTCCTCATAAGTAAGAGGTGTTTTTGCTGATTTTACTGTTGCTTCCCAAACCCCGCCAAAGTCGAGTTTTGGGAAGGATGAAATGAAAGTGTATTCCCTTTTCACTGCAAGTTGGTATTATTACATTAGTAACAACAGTGTAGAGGTCGATTAAATTGAAATGAGTATTTTATGTATAACTTTTATTGCTAGAAAAATTGTTGTTGCATTACATTTATCTAATGTTCACGGTTTCACTCGAAAGGTTATATCAGAGTTTATGTAGTCTTGCCAGACTTTTTTTTCTCTTGCCTTAAAGTTCTCTCATATAAAAGAGTAGAAACTGCACATATTCCGCTAAGATTTTTGTTTAATCTAATTTGACACATATTTAGTAAGTTTTTTCAAATTCTTTACATATTTAGATAAAAGAACGAAAGAGAGACCCGAAAATCGCTAGTGCCAATTTGGTAATTTTCACACTCAAAGTTATTCATAAAAATAAATTGTGGAAATGTGGCATTAAAGACAGTTTTCGTTAAGTCGCTACAATTTGTCGATAGTTAACGATATCTTTGCTTGCCGATAGTATCGCGTATCGGTAATTATCGAGCAAATACCCATCCATACCCTACTTTGGTTTTGTTTTATTTTTTGTTGGCATTCAATATTTTTCGCGTAATTATAATTAGTAAAAATCTATTGAAAAACAATTTTTTAATTAATTCAGGAATCTGACATAAATACATAAATTTGGTAGGTGAGCCCATGGGCAACAAATTGGTGACTGAGTTGGCAGGAATTGGAGAAACACGGAGAAAGATTTTTTTAAGCTGCGTTTCACAAGGTAGGAACGCCATTTTGATTTACATTAGCGCTTAAAATTATATTTGTTTTCGATTGTTGTAGTTTTACAATATTTAGATTGAATGAAGAGTACAAAAGGCATTGGAATTGCATTGCTTTACTAGTATTATTAGTTACAAACAAAATCATCATATTTCAATAAAAGCAAGATGAGTCAGAAATGCAATTTTGTATTTGCTGCAATCTCAATGCCTTCTGTATAATTTATGTATATAGATACGGGCTTGTATTCCTACTTTCCCATTAGTATGAACATTCTCTACAATAATAACTAAGTTACAGTGACTTTAAAGTCTGCTGAGCTCTGGTTGGGGACTGGTTGTGGAGTAAATTTTACTGTCATTTGTGGAGGCGGTGCTTAATTGATCTGGCCTTCCAAATGATATAAATGATAGATCTTGTAATTTGCCTTTGGTGCTTATGAAGAATGACGGTTAGAGTATGTTTAATGACGAATATAATAAATTGTTGGGTTTTCTTCCACATACGGCAGTTATGCTGTGAGGTGTATTGAAGGTATATATCCATTTGTTGTTACTTGATATTTGGATCCAGGTTTCATTTGTTTCTCGCAATTCGATGTTGCACTCGGACTGGATATCGTTGTTAAGCAATTGCATCTTCCATGAACATATTTCAGAACACTTGTTGTTTTGTTTGCATGTTTGAGCATAAATATTCATCTGCCTGTATGAGCATAGCATTCATAGCATTTTGGCTAGGCTAATAGGATAAAATTGATCTCGATATTGAAATTTTATCGTGTTCCAAGCGCAGCCTTTGGCGTGATAGCGTGACGGTCAATTTGTGTAGTTAGTGGTTCACCTATAGGGAAATGCCAAGTCGTTGTGATCGTTGGACATTGGATTTATCGGTCTTGAATTTAAAATAGCTTCAATTTCGAGCATGACGGTTTTTAAATTTTTAATTTCTCATAAGTAAGAGGTGTTTTTGCTGATTTTACTGTTGCTTCCCAAAGCCCGCCAAAGTCGAGTTTTGGGAAGGATGAAATGAAAGTGTATTCCCTTTTCACTGCAAGTTTGTATTATTACATTAGTAACAACAGTGTAGAGGTCGATTAAATTGAAATGTGTATTTTATGTATAACTTTTATTGCTAGAAAAATTGTTGCATTAAATTTATCTAATGCTCACGGTTTCACTCAAAAGGGTATATCAGAGTTTATGTAGTCTTGCTAGACTTTTTTCTCTTGCCTGAAAGTTCTCTCATATAAAAGAGTAGAAACTGCACATATAATTTAACCCCTTCTTCCGCCAAGATTTGTTTTAATCTAATTTGACACAAATGTAGTAAGTTTTTTCAAATTCTTTACACATTCAGATAAAAGAACGAAAGAGAGATCCGAAAATCGCTATTGCCAATTTGGTACTTTTTACACTCGTAAGTTATTCATAAAAATAAATTGTGGAAATGTGGCATTAAAAACAATTTTCGTTAAGTCGCTACAATTTGTCGATAGTTACCGATATCTTTGCTTGCCGATAGTATCGCGTATCGCTAATTATCGAGCAAATACCCATCCCTACCTTACTTTGGTTTTGTTTTATTTTTTGTTGTCATTCAATATTTTTCGCGTAATTATAATTAGTAAAAATCTATTGAAAAACAATTTTTTAATTAATTCAGGAATCTGACATAAATACATAAATTTACAATGGGCAACAAATTGGTGACTGAGTTGGCAGGAATTGGAGAAACACGGAGAAAGATTTTTTTAAGCTGCGTTTCACAAGGTAAGAACGCCATTTTGATTTACATTAGCGCTTAAAATTATATTTTTCTTGGATTGTTATAGTTTTACAATATTTAGATTGAATGAAGAGTACAAAAGGCATTGGAATTGCATTGCTTTACGAGCATATTTGGCCGGCGTGTATTATTAGTTACAAACAAAATCATCATATTTCAATAAAAGTAAGATGAGTCAGAAATGCAATTTTGTATTTGCTGCAATGTCAATGCCTTCTGTATAATTAATGTATATAGATACGGGCTTGTATTCCTACTTTCCCATTAGTATGAACATTCTCCTCTACAATAATAACTAAGTTACAGTGACTTTAAAGTCTGCTGAGCTCTGGCGGGGGACTGGTTTTGGAGTAGATTTTACTGTCGTTTGGAGGCGGTGCTGAATTGATCTGGCCTTCCAAATGATATAAATGATAATGATTATTGACAAGATCAGCACTGTTGAGTAATGGTAGTTGATTGTTTGAATTTGTGCAGGTAAATCTTGCTTTTCTTGACGTGAAAAAGAATATTGAAGTTCAGTAAGTTGTATCAACTGAGTGTTGTAATGGTTGATTTCATAAAGTACTGAATCAATTTGCTTTGGTATTATTAAATCTGGTAATTTGCCTATGGTGGTTATGAAGAATGACGGTTAGAGTATGTTTGATGACGAATATAATAAATTGTTGGGTTTTCTTCCACATACGGCAGTTATGCTGTGAGGTGTATTGAATGTATATATCCATTTGTTGTTACTTGATATTTGGACCCAGGTTTTATTTGTTTGTCGCAATTCGATGTTGCACTCGGATTGGATATCGTTGTTAAGCAATTGCATCTTCCATGAACATATTTCAGAACACTTGTTGTTTTGTTTGCATGTTTGAGCATAAATATTCATCTGCCTCTGTATGAGCTTAGCATTCATAGCATTTTGGCTAGGCTAATAGGATAAAATTGATCTCGATATAGTGAAAATTTGATTACAATGACACTGTTGTTTATTATCATTAGTACAGGAAAGATCTTTTAATGATCCAATGGCTTCTGATCACATAATAGCATTGAAATTTTATCGTGTTCCAAGCGCAGCCTTTGGCGTGATAGCGTGAGGGTCAATTTGTGTAGTTAGTGGCTCACCTATAAGGAAATGCCAAGCGTTGTGATCGTTGGACATTGGATTTATCGGTCTTGAATTTAAAATAGCTTCAATTTCGAGCATGACGGTTTTTAAATTTTTAATTCCTCATAAGTAAGAGGTGTTTTTGCTGATTTTACTGTTGCTTCCCAAACCCCGCCAAAGTCGAGTTTTGGGAAGGATGAAATGAAAGTGTATTCCCTTTTCACTGCAAGTTGGTATTATTACATTAGTAACAACAGTGTAGAGGTCGATTAAATTGAAATGAGTATTTTATGTATAACTTTTATTGCTAGAAAAATTGTTGTTGCATTACATTTATCTAATGTTCACGGTTTCACTCGAAAGGTTATATCAGAGTTTATGTAGTCTTGCCAGACTTTTCTTTCTCTTGCCTTAAAGTTCTCTCATATAAAAGAGTAGAAACTGCACATATTCCGCTAAGATTTTTGTTTAATCTAATTTGACACATATTTAGTAAGTTTTTTCAAATTCTTTACATATTTAGATAAAAGAACGAAAGAGAGACCCGAAAATCGCTAGTGCCAATTTGGTAATTTTCACACTCAAAGTTATTCATAAAAATAAATTGTGGAAATGTGGCATTAAAGACAGTTTTCGTTAAGTCGCTACAATTTGTCGATAGTTAACGATATCTTTGCTTGCCGATAGTATCGCGTATCGGTAATTATCGAGCAAATACCCATCCATACCCTACTTTGGTTTTGTTTTATTTTTTGTTGGCATTCAATATTTTTCGCGTAATTATAATTAGTAAAAATCTATTGAAAAACAATTTTTTAATTAATTCAGGAATCTGACATAAATACATAAATTTGGTAGGTGAGCCCATGGGCAACAAATTGGTGACTGAGTTGGCAGGAATTGGAGAAACACGGAGAAAGATTTTTTTAAGCTGCGTTTCACAAGGTAGGAACGCCATTTTGATTTACATTAGCGCTTAAAATTATATTTGTTTTCGATTGTTGTAGTTTTACAATATTTAGATTGAATGAAGAGTACAAAAGGCATTGGAATTGCATTGCTTTACTAGTATTATTAGTTACAAACAAAATCATCATATTTCAATAAAAGCAAGATGAGTCAGAAATGCAATTTTGTATTTGCTGCAATGTCAATGCCTTCTGTATAATTTATGTATATAGGTACGGGCTTGTATTCCTACTTTCCCATTAGTATGAACATTCTCTACAATAATAACTAAGTTACAGTGACTTTAAAGTCTGCTGAGCTCTGGTGGGGGACTGGTTGTGGAGTAAATTTTACTGTCATTTGTGGAGGCGGTGCTTAATTGATCTGGCCTTCCAAATGATATAAATGATAGATCTTGTAATTTGCCTTTGGTGCTTATGAAGAATGACGGTTAGAGTATGTTTAATGACGAATATAATAAATTGTTGGGTTTTCTTCCACATACGGCAGTTATGCTGTGAGGTGTATTGAAGGTATATATCCATTTGTTGTTACTTGATATTTGGATCCAGGTTTCATTTGTTTCTCGCAATTCGATGTTGCACTCGGACTGGATATCGTTGTTAAGCAATTGCATCTTCCATGAACATATTTCAGAACACTTGTTGTTTTGTTTGCATGTTTGAGCATAAATATTCATCTGCCTGTATGAGCATAGCATTCATAGCATTTTGGCTAGGCTAATAGGATAAAATTGATCTCGATATTGAAATTTTATCGTGTTCCAAGCGCAGCCTTTGGCGTGAAAGCGTGAGGGTCAATTTGTGTAGTTAGTGGTTCACCTATAAGGAAATGCCAAGTCGTTGTGATCGTTGGACATTGGATTTATCGGTCTTGAATTTAAAATAGCTTCAATTTCGAGCATGACGGTTTTTAAATTTTTAATTCCTCATAAGTAAGAGGTGTTTTTGCTGATTTTACTGTTGCTTCCCAAAGCCCGCCAAAGTCGAGTTTTGGGAAGGATGAAATGAAAGTGTATTCCCTTTTCACTGCAAGTTTGTATTATTACATTAGTAACAACAGTGTAGAGGTCGATTAAATTGAAATGAGTATTTTATGTATAACTTTTATTGCTAGAAAAATTGTTGCATTACATTTATCTAATGCTCACGGTTTCACTCAAAAGGGTATATCAGAGTTTATGTAGTCTTGCTAGACTTTTTTTCTCTTGCCTGAAAGTTCTCTCATATAAAAGAGTAGAAACTGCACATATAATTTAACCCCTTCTTCCGCCAAGATTTTTTTTAATCTAATTTGACACAAATGTAGTAAGTTTTTTCAAATTCTTTACACATTCAGATAAAAGAACGAAAGAGAGATCCGAAAATCGCTATTGCCAATTTGGTACTTTTTACACTCTTAAGTTATTCATAAAAATAAATTGTGGAAATGTGGCATTAAAAACAATTTTCGTTAAGTCGCTACAATTTGTCGATAGTTAACGATATCTTTGCTTGCCGATAGTATCGCGTATCGCTAATTATCGAGCAAATACCCATCCCTACCTTACTTTGGTTTTGTTTTATTTTTTGTTGTCATTCAATATTTTTCGCGTAATTATAATTAGTAAAAATCTATTGAAAAACAATTTTTTAATTAATTCAGGAATCTGACATAAATACATAAATTTACAATGGGCAACAAATTGGTGACTGAGTTGGCAGGAATTGGAGAAACACGGAGAAAGATTTTTTTAAGCTGCGTTTCACAAGGTAAGAACGCCATTTTGATTTACATTAGCGCTTAAAATTATATTTTTCTTGGATTGTTATAGTTTTACAATATTTAGATTGAATGAAGAGTACAAAAGGCATTGGAATTGCATTGCTTTACGAGCATATTTGGCCGGCGTGTATTATTAGTTACAAACAAAATCATCATATTTCAATAAAAGTAAGATGAGTCAGAAATGCAATTTTGTATTTGCTGCAATGTCAATGCCTTCTATATAATTAATGTATATAGATACGGGCTTGTATTCCTACTTTCCCATTAGTATGAACATTCTCCTCTACAATAATAACTAAGTTACAGTGACTTTAAAGTCTGCTGAGCTCTGGCGGGGGACTGGTTTTGGAGTAGATTTTACTGTCGTTTGGAGGCGGTGCTGAATTGATCTGGCCTTCCAAATGATATAAATGATAATGATTATTGACAAGATCAGCACTGTTGAGTAATGGTAGTTGATTGTTTGAATTTGTGCAGGTAAATCTTGCTTTTCTTGACGTGAAAAAGAATATTGAAGTTCAGTAAGTTGTATCAACTGAGTGTTGTAATGGTTGATTTCATAAAGTACTGAATCAATTTGCTTTGGTATTATTAAATCTGGTAATTTGCCTATGGTGGTTATGGAGAATGACGGTTAGAGTATGTTTGATGACGAATATAATAAATTGTTGGGTTTTCTTCCACATAAGGCAGTTATGCTGTGAGGTGTATTGAAGGTAGATATCCATTTGTTGTTACTTGATATTTGGACCCAGGTTTCATTTGTTTGTCGCAATTCGATGTTGCACTCGGATTGGATATCGTTGTTAAGCAATTGCATCTTCCATCAACATATGGTACTTTTGGTACTTTTTACACTCTTAAGTTATTCATAAAAATAAATTGTGGAAATGTGGCATTAAAAACAATTTTCGTTAAGTCGCTACAATTTGTCGATAGTTAACGATATCTTTGCTTGCCGATAGTATCGCGTATCGCTAATTATCGAGCAAATACCCATCCCTACCTTACTTTGGTTTTGTTTTATTTTTTGTTGGCATTCAATATTTTTCGCGTAATTATAATTAGTAAAAATTTATTGAAAAAAAATTTTTAATTAATTCAGGAATCTGACATAAATACATAAATTTACAATGGGCAACAAATTGGTGACTGAGTTGGCAGGAATTGGAGAAACACGGAGAAAGATTTTTTTAAGCTGCGTTTCACAAGGTAGGAACGCCATTTTGATTTACATTAGCGCTTAAAATTATATTTGTTTTGGATTGTTGTAGTTTTACAATATTTAGATTGAATGAAGAGTACAAAAGGCATTGGAATTGCATTGCTTTACGAGCATATTTGGCCGGCGTGTATTATTAGTTACAAACAAAATCATCATATTTCAATAAAAGCAAGATGAGTCAGTAATGCAATTTTGTATTTGTTGCAATGTCAATGCCTTCTGTATAATTTATGTATATATGTAGTTACGGCCTTGTATTCGTACTTTCTCATTAGTACGAACATTCTATTCTACAATAATAACTAAGTTACAGTGACTTTAAAGTCTGTTGAGCTCTGGCGTTGGACTGGTTTTGGAGTAGATTTTACTGTCATTTGGAGGCGGTGCTGAATTAATCTGGCCTTCCAAAAAATATAAATGATAATGATTTTTGACAGGATCAACAGGAGTAATGGTAGTTGATTGTTTGAATTTGTGCAGGTAAATCTTGCTTTTCTTGACGTGAAAAAGAATATTGAAGTTCAGTACGTTGTATCAACTGAGTGTTGTAATGGTTGATTTCATGATGTACTGAATCAATTTGCTTTGGTATTATTAAATCTGGTAATTTACTATGGTGGTTATGAAGAATGACGGTTAGAGTATGTTTGATGACGAATATAATAAATTGTTAGGTTTTCTTCCACATACGGCAGTTATGCTGTGAGGTGTATTGAAGGTATACATCCATTTGTTGTTACTTGATATTTGGATCCAAGTTTCATTTGTTTGTCGCAATTCGATGTTGCACTTGGATTGGATATCGTTGTTAAGCAATTGCATCTTCCATGAACATATTTCAGAACTTGTTGGTTTGTTTGCATGTTTGAGCATAAATATTCACCTGCCTGTATGAGCATAGCATTTTGGATAGGCTAATAGGATAAAATTGATCTCGATATAGCGAAATTTTGATTACAATGCCACTGTTGTTTACTATCATTAGTACAGGAAAGATCTTTTAATGATCCAATGGCTTCTTATCAAAAAATAGTATTGAAATTTTATCGTGTTCCAAGCGCAGCCTTTGGCGTGATAGCGTGAGGGTCAATTTGTGTAGTTAGTGGTTCACCTATAAGGAAATGCCAAGTCGTTGTGATCGTTGGACATTGGATTTATCGGTTTGAATTTAAAATAGCTTCAATTTCGAGCATGACGGTTTTTAAATTTTTAATTCCTCATAAGTAAGAGGTGTTTTTGCTGATTTTACTGTTGCTTCCCAAAGCCCGCCAAAGTCGAGTTTTGGGAAGGATGAAATGAAAGTGTATTTCCTTTTCACTGCAAGTTGGTATTATTACATTAGTAACAACAGTGTAGAGGTCGATTAAATTGAAATGAGTATTTTATGTATACATTTTATTGTCAGGAAAATTGTTGTTGGATTTCATTTATCTAATGCTCACGATTTCACTCGAAAGGGTATATCAGAGTTTATGTAGTCTTGCCAGATTTTTTTTTCTCTTGCCTTAAAGTTCTCTCATATAAAAGAGTAGAAACTGCACATATAATTTAGCCCCTTCTTCCGTCAAGATTTTTTTTAATCTAATTTGACACAAATGTAGTAAGTTTTTTCAAATTCTTTACAAATTCAGATAAAAGAACGAAAGAGAGACCCGAAAATCGCTAGTGCCAATTTGGTACTTTTTACACTCTTAAGTTATTCATAAAAATAAATTGTGGAAATGTGGCATTAAAAACAATTTTCGTTAAGTCGCTACAATTTGTCGATAGTTAACGATATCTTTGCTTGCCGATAGTATCGCGTATCGCTAATTATCGAGCAAATACCCATCCCTACCTTACTTTGGTTTTGTTTTATTTTTTGTTGGCATTCAATATTTTTCGCGTAATTATAATTAGTAAAAATTTATTGAAAAAAAATTTTTAATTAATTCAGGAATCTGACATAAATACATAAATTTACAATGGGCAACAAATTGGTGACTGAGTTGGCAGGAATTGGAGAAACACGGAGAAAGATTTTTTTAAGCTGCGTTTCACAAGGTAGGAACGCCATTTTGATTTACATTAGCGCTTAAAATTATATTTGTTTTGGATTGTTGTAGTTTTACAATATTTAGATTGAATGAAGAGTACAAAAGGCATTGGAATTGCATTGCTTTACGAGCATATTTGGCCGGCGTGTATTATTAGTTACAAACAAAATCATCATATTTCAATAAAAGCAAGATGAGTCAGTAATGCAATTTTGTATTTGTTGCAATGTCAATGCCTTCTGTATAATTTATGTATATATGTAGTTACGGCCTTGTATTCGTACTTTCTCATTAGTACGAACATTCTATTCTACAATAATAACTAAGTTACAGTGACTTTAAAGTCTGTTGAGCTCTGGCGTTGGACTGGTTTTGGAGTAGATTTTACTGTCATTTGGAGGCGGTGCTGAATTAATCTGGCCTTCCAAAAAATATAAATGATAATGATTTTTGACAGGATCAACAGGAGTAATGGTAGTTGATTGTTTGAATTTGTGCAGGTAAATCTTGCTTTTCTTGACGTGAAAAAGAATATTGAAGTTCAGTACGTTGTATCAACTGAGTGTTGTAATGGTTGATTTCATGATGTACTGAATCAATTTGCTTTGGTATTATTAAATCTGGTAATTTACTATGGTGGTTATGAAGAATGACGGTTAGAGTATGTTTGATGACGAATATAATAAATTGTTAGGTTTTCTTCCACATACGGCAGTTATGCTGTGAGGTGTATTGAAGGTATACATCCATTTGTTGTTACTTGATATTTGGATCCAAGTTTCATTTGTTTGTCGCAATTCGATGTTGCACTTGGATTGGATATCGTTGTTAAGCAATTGCATCTTCCATGAACATATTTCAGAACTTGTTGGTTTGTTTGCATGTTTGAGCATAAATATTCACCTGCCTGTATGAGCATAGCATTTTGGATAGGCTAATAGGATAAAATTGATCTCGATATAGCGAAATTTTGATTACAATGCCACTGTTGTTTACTATCATTAGTACAGGAAAGATCTTTTAATGATCCAATGGCTTCTTATCAAAAAATAGTATTGAAATTTTATCGTGTTCCAAGCGCAGCCTTTGGCGTGATAGCGTGAGGGTCAATTTGTGTAGTTAGTGGTTCACCTATAAGGAAATGCCAAGTCGTTGTGATCGTTGGACATTGGATTTATCGGTTTGAATTTAAAATAGCTTCAATTTCGAGCATGACGGTTTTTAAATTTTTAATTCCTCATAAGTAAGAGGTGTTTTTGCTGATTTTACTGTTGCTTCCCAAAGCCCGCCAAAGTCGAGTTTTGGGAAGGATGAAATGAAAGTGTATTTCCTTTTCACTGCAAGTTGGTATTATTACATTAGTAACAACAGTGTAGAGGTCGATTAAATTGAAATGAGTATTTTATGTATACATTTTATTGTCAGGAAAATTGTTGTTGGATTTCATTTATCTAATGCTCACGATTTCACTCGAAAGGGTATATCAGAGTTTATGTAGTCTTGCCAGATTTTTTTTTCTCTTGCCTTAAAGTTCTCTCATATAAAAGAGTAGAAACTGCACATATAATTTAGCCCCTTCTTCCGTCAAGATTTTTTTTAATCTAATTTGACACAAATGTAGTAAGTTTTTTCAAATTCTTTACAAATTCAGATAAAAGAACGAAAGAGAGACCCGAAAATCGCTAGTGCCAATTTGGTACTTTTTACACTCTTAAGTTATTCATAAAAATAAATTGTGGAAATGTGGCATTAAAAACAATTTTCGTTAAGTCGCTACAATTTGTCGATAGTTAACGATATCTTTGCTTGCCGATAGTATCGCGTATCGCTAATTATCGAGCAAATACCCATCCCTACCTTACTTTGGTTTTGTTTTATTTTTTGTTGGCATTCAATATTTTTCGCGTAATTATAATTAGTAAAAATCTATTGAAAAACAATTTTTTAATTAATTCAGGAATCTGACATGAATACATAAATTTTGTAGGTGATCCCATGGGCAACAAATTGGTGACTGAGTTGGCAGGAATTGGAGAAACACGGAGAAAGATTTTTTTAAGCTGCGTTTCACAAGGTAGGAACGCCATTTTGATTTACATTAGCGCTTAAAATTATATTTGTTTTCGATTGTTGTAGTTTTACAATATTTAGATTGAATGAAGAGTACAAAAGGCATTGGAATTGCATTGCTTTACGAGTATATTTGGCCGGCGTGTATTATTATTTACAAACAAAATCATCATATTTCAATAAAAGCCAGATGAGTCAGAAATGCAATTTTGTATTTGCTGCAATCTCAATGCCTTCTGTATAATTTATGTATATAGATACGAGCTTGTATTCCTACTTTCCCATTAGTATGAACATTCTCTACAATAATAACTAAGTTACAGTGACTTTAAAGTCTGCTGAGCTCTGGTTGGGGACTGGTTGTGGAGTAAATTTTACTGTCATTTGTGGAGGCGGTGCTTAATTGATCTGGCCTTCCAAATGATATAAATGATAGATCTTGTAATTTGCCTTTGGTGCTTATGAAGAATGACGGTTAGAGTATGTTTAATGACGAATATAATAAATTGTTGGGTTTTCTTCCACATACGGCAGTTATGCTGTGAGGTGTATTGAAGGTATATATCCATTTGTTGTTACTTGATATTTGGATCCAGGTTTCATTTGTTTCTCGCAATTCGATGTTGCACTCGGACTGGATATCGTTGTTAAGCAATTGCATCTTCCATGAACATATTTCAGAACACTTGTTGTTTTGTTTGCATGTTTGAGCATAAATATTCATCTGCCTGTATGAGCATAGCATTCATAGCATTTTGGCTAGGCTAATAGGATAAAATTGATCTCGATATTGAAATTTTATCGTGTTCCAAGCGCAGCCTTTGGCGTGAAAGCGTGAGGGTCAATTTGTGTAGTTAGTGGTTCACCTATAGGGAAATGCCAAGTCGTTGTGATCGTTGGACATTGGATTTATCGGTCTTGAATTTAAAATAGCTTCAATTTCGAGCATGACGGTTTTTAAATTTTTAATTTCTCATAAGTAAGAGGTGTTTTTGCTGATTTTACTGTTGCTTCCCAAAGCCCGCCAAAGTCGAGTTTTGGGAAGGATGAAATGAAAGTGTATTCCCTTTTCACTGCAAGTTTGTATTATTACATTAGTAACAACAGTGTAGAGGTCGATTAAATTGAAATGTGTATTTTATGTATAACTTTTATTGCTAGAAAAATTGTTGCATTAAATTTATCTAATGCTCACGGTTTCACTCAAAAGGGTATATCAGAGTTTATGTAGTCTTGCTAGACTTTTTTTCTCTTGCCTGAAAGTTCTCTCATATAAAAGAGTAGAAACTGCACATATAATTTAACCCCTTCTTCCGCCAAGATTTTTTTTAATCTAATTTGACACAAATGTAGTAAGTTTTTTCAAATTCTTTACACATTCAGATAAAAGAACGAAAGAGAGATCCGAAAATCGCTATTGCCAATTTGGTACTTTTTACACTCGTAAGTTATTCATAAAAATAAATTGTGGAAATGTGGCATTAAAAACAATTTTCGTTAAGTCGCTACAATTTGTCGATAGTTACCGATATCTTTGCTTGCCGATAGTATCGCGTATCGCTAATTATCGAGCAAATACCCATCCCTACCTTACTTTGGTTTTGTTTTATTTTTTGTTGTCATTCAATATTTTTCGCGTAATTATAATTAGTAAAAATCTATTGAAAAACAATTTTTTAATTAATTCAGGAATCTGACATAAATACATAAATTTACAATGGGCAACAAATTGGTGACTGAGTTGGCAGGAATTGGAGAAACACGGAGAAAGATTTTTTTAAGCTGCGTTTCACAAGGTAAGAACGCCATTTTGATTTACATTAGCGCTTAAAATTATATTTTTCTTGGATTGTTATAGTTTTACAATATTTAGATTGAATGAAGAGTACAAAAGGCATTGGAATTGCATTGCTTTACGAGCATATTTGGCCGGCGTGTATTATTAGTTACAAACAAAATCATCATATTTCAATAAAAGTAAGATGAGTCAGAAATGCAATTTTGTATTTGCTGCAATGTCAATGCCTTCTGTATAATTAATGTATATAGATACGGGCTTGTATTCCTACTTTCCCATTAGTATGAACATTCTCCTCTACAATAATAACTAAGTTACAGTGACTTTAAAGTCTGCTGAGCTCTGGCGGGGGACTGGTTTTGGAGTAGATTTTACTGTCGTTTGGAGGCGGTGCTGAATTGATCTGGCCTTCCAAATGATATAAATGATAATGATTATTGACAAGATCAGCACTGTTGAGTAATGGTAGTTGATTGTTTGAATTTGTGCAGGTAAATCTTGCTTTTCTTGACGTGAAAAAGAATATTGAAGTTCAGTAAGTTGTATCAACTGAGTGTTGTAATGGTTGATTTCATAAAGTACTGAATCAATTTGCTTTGGTATTATTAAATCTGGTAATTTGCCTATGGTGGTTATGAAGAATGACGGTTAGAGTATGTTTGATGACGAATATAATAAATTGTTGGGTTTTCTTCCACATACGGCAGTTATGCTGTGAGGTGTATTGAATGTATATATCCATTTGTTGTTACTTGATATTTGGACCCAGGTTTTATTTGTTTGTCGCAATTCGATGTTGCACTCGGATTGGATATCGTTGTTAAGCAATTGCATCTTCCATGAACATATTTCAGAACACTTGTTGTTTTGTTTGCATGTTTGAGCATAGATATTCATCTGCCTCTGTATGAGCTTAGCATTCATAGCATTTTGGCTAGGCTAATAGGATAAAATTGATCTCGATATAGTGAAAATTTGATTACAATGACACTGTTGTTTATTATCATTAGTACAGGAAAGATCTTTTAATGATCCAATGGCTTCTGATCACATAATAGTATTGAAATTTTATCGTGTTCCAAGCGCAGCCTTTGGCGTGATAGCGTGAGGGTCAATTTGTGTAGTTAGTGGCTCACCTATAAGGAAATGCCAAGCGTTGTGATCGTTGGACATTGGATTTATCGGTCTTGAATTTAAAATAGCTTCAATTTCGAGCATGACGGTTTTTAAATTTTTAATTCCTCATAAGTAAGAGGTGTTTTTGCTGATTTTACTGTTGCTTCCCAAACCCCGCCAAAGTCGAGTTTTGGGAAGGATGAAATGAAAGTGTATTCCCTTTTCACTGCAAGTTGGTATTATTACATTAGTAACAACAGTGTAGAGGTCGATTAAATTGAAATGAGTATTTTATGTATAACTTTTATTGCTAGAAAAATTGTTGTTGCATTACATTTATCTAATGTTCACGGTTTCACTCGAAAGGTTATATCAGAGTTTATGTAGTCTTGCCAGGCTTTTTTTTCTCTTGCCTTAAAGTTCTCTCATATAAAAGAGTAGAAACTGCACATATTCCGCTAAGATTTTTGTTTAATCTAATTTGACACATATTTAGTAAGTTTTTTTCAAATTCTTTACATATTTAGATAAAAGAACGAAAGAGAGACCCGAAAATCGCTAGTGCCAATTTGGTAATTTTCACACTCAAAGTTATTCATAAAAATAAATTGTGGAAATGTGGCATTAAAGACAGTTTTCGTTAAGTCGCTACAATTTGTCGATAGTTAACGATATCTTTGCTTGCCGATAGTATCGCGTATCGGTAATTATCGAGCAAATACCCATCCATACCCTACTTTGGTTTTGTTTTATTTTTTGTTGGCATTCAATATTTTTCGCGTAATTATAATTAGTAAAAATCTATTGAAAAACAATTTTTTAATTAATTCAGGAATCTGACATAAATACATAAATTTGGTAGGTGAGCCCATGGGCAACAAATTGGTGACTGAGTTGGCAGGAATTGGAGAAACACGGAGAAAGATTTTTTTAAGCTGCGTTTCACAAGGTAGGAACGCCATTTTGATTTACATTAGCGCTTAAAATTATATTTGTTTTCGATTGTTGTAGTTTTACAATATTTAGATTGAATGAAGAGTACAAAAGGCATTGGAATTGCATTGCTTTACTAGTATTATTAGTTACAAACAAAATCATCATATTTCAATAAAAGCAAGATGAGTCAGTAATGCAATTTTGTATTTGTTGCAATGTCAATGCCTTCTGTATAATTTATGTATATATGTAGTTACGGCCTTGTATTCGTACTTTCTCATTAGTACGAACATTCTATTCTACAATAATAACTAAGTTACAGTGACTTTAAAGTCTGTTGAGCTCTGGCGTTGGACTGGTTTTGGAGTAGATTTTACTGTCATTTGGAGGCGGTGCTGAATTAATCTGGCCTTCCAAAAAATATAAATGATAATGATTTTTGACAGGATCAACAGGAGTAATGGTAGTTGATTGTTTGAATTTGTGCAGGTAAATCTTGCTTTTCTTGACGTGAAAAAGAATATTGAAGTTCAGTACGTTGTATCAACTGAGTGTTGTAATGGTTGATTTCATGATGTACTGAATCAATTTGCTTTGGTATTATTAAATCTGGTAATTTACTATGGTGGTTATGAAGAATGACGGTTAGAGTATGTTTGATGACGAATATAATAAATTGTTAGGTTTTCTTCCACATACGGCAGTTATGCTGTGAGGTGTATTGAAGGTATACATCCATTTGTTGTTACTTGATATTTGGATCCAAGTTTCATTTGTTTGTCGCAATTCGATGTTGCACTTGGATTGGATATCGTTGTTAAGCAATTGCATCTTCCATGAACATATTTCAGAACTTGTTGGTTTGTTTGCATGTTTGAGCATAAATATTCACCTGCCTGTATGAGCATAGCATTTTGGATAGGCTAATAGGATAAAATTGATCTCGATATAGCGAAATTTTGATTACAATGCCACTGTTGTTTACTATCATTAGTACAGGAAAGATCTTTTAATGATCCAATGGCTTCTTATCAAAAAATAGTATTGAAATTTTATCGTGTTCCAAGCGCAGCCTTTGGCGTGATAGCGTGAGGGTCAATTTGTGTAGTTAGTGGTTCACCTATAAGGAAATGCCAAGTCGTTGTGATCGTTGGACATTGGATTTATCGGTTTGAATTTAAAATAGCTTCAATTTCGAGCATGACGGTTTTTAAATTTTTAATTCCTCATAAGTAAGAGGTGTTTTTGCTGATTTTACTGTTGCTTCCCAAAGCCCGCCAAAGTCGAGTTTTGGGAAGGATGAAATGAAAGTGTATTTCCTTTTCACTGCAAGTTGGTATTATTACATTAGTAACAACAGTGTAGAGGTCGATTAAATTGAAATGAGTATTTTATGTATACATTTTATTGTCAGGAAAATTGTTGTTGGATTTCATTTATCTAATGCTCACGATTTCACTCGAAAGGGTATATCAGAGTTTATGTAGTCTTGCCAGATTTTTTTTTCTCTTGCCTTAAAGTTCTCTCATATAAAAGAGTAGAAACTGCACATATAATTTAGCCCCTTCTTCCGTCAAGATTTTTTTTAATCTAATTTGACACAAATGTAGTAAGTTTTTTCAAATTCTTTACAAATTCAGATAAAAGAACGAAAGAGAGACCCGAAAATCGCTAGTGCCAATTTGGTACTTTTTACACTCTTAAGTTATTCATAAAAATAAATTGTGGAAATGTGGCATTAAAAACAATTTTCGTTAAGTCGCTACAATTTGTCGATAGTTAACGATATCTTTGCTTGCCGATAGTATCGCGTATCGCTAATTATCGAGCAAATACCCATCCCTACCTTACTTTGGTTTTGTTTTATTTTTTGTTGGCATTCAATATTTTTCGCGTAATTATAATTAGTAAAAATCTATTGAAAAACAATTTTTTAATTAATTCAGGAATCTGACATGAATACATAAATTTTGTAGGTGATCCCATGGGCAACAAATTGGTGACTGAGTTGGCAGGAATTGGAGAAACACGGAGAAAGATTTTTTTAAGCTGCGTTTCACAAGGTAGGAACGCCATTTTGATTTACATTAGCGCTTAAAATTATATTTGTTTTCGATTGTTGTAGTTTTACAATATTTAGATTGAATGAAGAGTACAAAAGGCATTGGAATTGCATTGCTTTACGAGTATATTTGGCCGGCGTGTATTATTATTTACAAACAAAATCATCATATTTCAATAAAAGCCAGATGAGTCAGAAATGCAATTTTGTATTTGCTGCAATCTCAATGCCTTCTGTATAATTTATGTATATAGATACGAGCTTGTATTCCTACTTTCCCATTAGTATGAACATTCTCTACAATAATAACTAAGTTACAGTGACTTTAAAGTCTGCTGAGCTCTGGTTGGGGACTGGTTGTGGAGTAAATTTTACTGTCATTTGTGGAGGCGGTGCTTAATTGATCTGGCCTTCCAAATGATATAAATGATAGATCTTGTAATTTGCCTTTGGTGCTTATGAAGAATGACGGTTAGAGTATGTTTAATGACGAATATAATAAATTGTTGGGTTTTCTTCCACATACGGCAGTTATGCTGTGAGGTGTATTGAAGGTATATATCCATTTGTTGTTACTTGATATTTGGATCCAGGTTTCATTTGTTTCTCGCAATTCGATGTTGCACTCGGACTGGATATCGTTGTTAAGCAATTGCATCTTCCATGAACATATTTCAGAACACTTGTTGTTTTGTTTGCATGTTTGAGCATAAATATTCATCTGCCTGTATGAGCATAGCATTCATAGCATTTTGGCTAGGCTAATAGGATAAAATTGATCTCGATATTGAAATTTTATCGTGTTCCAAGCGCAGCCTTTGGCGTGAAAGCGTGAGGGTCAATTTGTGTAGTTAGTGGTTCACCTATAGGGAAATGCCAAGTCGTTGTGATCGTTGGACATTGGATTTATCGGTCTTGAATTTAAAATAGCTTCAATTTCGAGCATGACGGTTTTTAAATTTTTAATTTCTCATAAGTAAGAGGTGTTTTTGCTGATTTTACTGTTGCTTCCCAAAGCCCGCCAAAGTCGAGTTTTGGGAAGGATGAAATGAAAGTGTATTCCCTTTTCACTGCAAGTTTGTATTATTACATTAGTAACAACAGTGTAGAGGTCGATTAAATTGAAATGTGTATTTTATGTATAACTTTTATTGCTAGAAAAATTGTTGCATTAAATTTATCTAATGCTCACGGTTTCACTCAAAAGGGTATATCAGAGTTTATGTAGTCTTGCTAGACTTTTTTTCTCTTGCCTGAAAGTTCTCTCATATAAAAGAGTAGAAACTGCACATATAATTTAACCCCTTCTTCCGCCAAGATTTTTTTTAATCTAATTTGACACAAATGTAGTAAGTTTTTTCAAATTCTTTACACATTCAGATAAAAGAACGAAAGAGAGATCCGAAAATCGCTATTGCCAATTTGGTACTTTTTACACTCGTAAGTTATTCATAAAAATAAATTGTGGAAATGTGGCATTAAAAACAATTTTCGTTAAGTCGCTACAATTTGTCGATAGTTACCGATATCTTTGCTTGCCGATAGTATCGCGTATCGCTAATTATCGAGCAAATACCCATCCCTACCTTACTTTGGTTTTGTTTTATTTTTTGTTGTCATTCAATATTTTTCGCGTAATTATAATTAGTAAAAATCTATTGAAAAACAATTTTTTAATTAATTCAGGAATCTGACATAAATACATAAATTTACAATGGGCAACAAATTGGTGACTGAGTTGGCAGGAATTGGAGAAACACGGAGAAAGATTTTTTTAAGCTGCGTTTCACAAGGTAAGAACGCCATTTTGATTTACATTAGCGCTTAAAATTATATTTTTCTTGGATTGTTATAGTTTTACAATATTTAGATTGAATGAAGAGTACAAAAGGCATTGGAATTGCATTGCTTTACGAGCATATTTGGCCGGCGTGTATTATTAGTTACAAACAAAATCATCATATTTCAATAAAAGTAAGATGAGTCAGAAATGCAATTTTGTATTTGCTGCAATGTCAATGCCTTCTGTATAATTAATGTATATAGATACGGGCTTGTATTCCTACTTTCCCATTAGTATGAACATTCTCCTCTACAATAATAACTAAGTTACAGTGACTTTAAAGTCTGCTGAGCTCTGGCGGGGGACTGGTTTTGGAGTAGATTTTACTGTCGTTTGGAGGCGGTGCTGAATTGATCTGGCCTTCCAAATGATATAAATGATAATGATTATTGACAAGATCAGCACTGTTGAGTAATGGTAGTTGATTGTTTGAATTTGTGCAGGTAAATCTTGCTTTTCTTGACGTGAAAAAGAATATTGAAGTTCAGTAAGTTGTATCAACTGAGTGTTGTAATGGTTGATTTCATAAAGTACTGAATCAATTTGCTTTGGTATTATTAAATCTGGTAATTTGCCTATGGTGGTTATGAAGAATGACGGTTAGAGTATGTTTGATGACGAATATAATAAATTGTTGGGTTTTCTTCCACATACGGCAGTTATGCTGTGAGGTGTATTGAATGTATATATCCATTTGTTGTTACTTGATATTTGGACCCAGGTTTTATTTGTTTGTCGCAATTCGATGTTGCACTCGGATTGGATATCGTTGTTAAGCAATTGCATCTTCCATGAACATATTTCAGAACACTTGTTGTTTTGTTTGCATGTTTGAGCATAGATATTCATCTGCCTCTGTATGAGCTTAGCATTCATAGCATTTTGGCTAGGCTAATAGGATAAAATTGATCTCGATATAGTGAAAATTTGATTACAATGACACTGTTGTTTATTATCATTAGTACAGGAAAGATCTTTTAATGATCCAATGGCTTCTGATCACATAATAGTATTGAAATTTTATCGTGTTCCAAGCGCAGCCTTTGGCGTGATAGCGTGAGGGTCAATTTGTGTAGTTAGTGGCTCACCTATAAGGAAATGCCAAGCGTTGTGATCGTTGGACATTGGATTTATCGGTCTTGAATTTAAAATAGCTTCAATTTCGAGCATGACGGTTTTTAAATTTTTAATTCCTCATAAGTAAGAGGTGTTTTTGCTGATTTTACTGTTGCTTCCCAAACCCCGCCAAAGTCGAGTTTTGGGAAGGATGAAATGAAAGTGTATTCCCTTTTCACTGCAAGTTGGTATTATTACATTAGTAACAACAGTGTAGAGGTCGATTAAATTGAAATGAGTATTTTATGTATAACTTTTATTGCTAGAAAAATTGTTGTTGCATTACATTTATCTAATGTTCACGGTTTCACTCGAAAGGTTATATCAGAGTTTATGTAGTCTTGCCAGGCTTTTTTTTCTCTTGCCTTAAAGTTCTCTCATATAAAAGAGTAGAAACTGCACATATTCCGCTAAGATTTTTGTTTAATCTAATTTGACACATATTTAGTAAGTTTTTTTCAAATTCTTTACATATTTAGATAAAAGAACGAAAGAGAGACCCGAAAATCGCTAGTGCCAATTTGGTAATTTTCACACTCAAAGTTATTCATAAAAATAAATTGTGGAAATGTGGCATTAAAGACAGTTTTCGTTAAGTCGCTACAATTTGTCGATAGTTAACGATATCTTTGCTTGCCGATAGTATCGCGTATCGGTAATTATCGAGCAAATACCCATCCATACCCTACTTTGGTTTTGTTTTATTTTTTGTTGGCATTCAATATTTTTCGCGTAATTATAATTAGTAAAAATCTATTGAAAAACAATTTTTTAATTAATTCAGGAATCTGACATAAATACATAAATTTGGTAGGTGAGCCCATGGGCAACAAATTGGTGACTGAGTTGGCAGGAATTGGAGAAACACGGAGAAAGATTTTTTTAAGCTGCGTTTCACAAGGTAGGAACGCCATTTTGATTTACATTAGCGCTTAAAATTATATTTGTTTTCGATTGTTGTAGTTTTACAATATTTAGATTGAATGAAGAGTACAAAAGGCATTGGAATTGCATTGCTTTACTAGTATTATTAGTTACAAACAAAATCATCATATTTCAATAAAAGCAAGATGAGTCAGTAATGCAATTTTGTATTTGTTGCAATGTCAATGCCTTCTGTATAATTTATGTATATATGTAGTTACGGCCTTGTATTCGTACTTTCTCATTAGTACGAACATTCTATTCTACAATAATAACTAAGTTACAGTGACTTTAAAGTCTGTTGAGCTCTGGCGTTGGACTGGTTTTGGAGTAGATTTTACTGTCATTTGGAGGCGGTGCTGAATTAATCTGGCCTTCCAAAAAATATAAATGATAATGATTTTTGACAGGATCAACAGGAGTAATGGTAGTTGATTGTTTGAATTTGTGCAGGTAAATCTTGCTTTTCTTGACGTGAAAAAGAATATTGAAGTTCAGTACGTTGTATCAACTGAGTGTTGTAATGGTTGATTTCATGATGTACTGAATCAATTTGCTTTGGTATTATTAAATCTGGTAATTTACTATGGTGGTTATGAAGAATGACGGTTAGAGTATGTTTGATGACGAATATAATAAATTGTTAGGTTTTCTTCCACATACGGCAGTTATGCTGTGAGGTGTATTGAAGGTATACATCCATTTGTTGTTACTTGATATTTGGATCCAAGTTTCATTTGTTTGTCGCAATTCGATGTTGCACTTGGATTGGATATCGTTGTTAAGCAATTGCATCTTCCATGAACATATTTCAGAACTTGTTGGTTTGTTTGCATGTTTGAGCATAAATATTCACCTGCCTGTATGAGCATAGCATTTTGGATAGGCTAATAGGATAAAATTGATCTCGATATAGCGAAATTTTGATTACAATGCCACTGTTGTTTACTATCATTAGTACAGGAAAGATCTTTTAATGATCCAATGGCTTCTTATCAAAAAATAGTATTGAAATTTTATCGTGTTCCAAGCGCAGCCTTTGGCGTGATAGCGTGAGGGTCAATTTGTGTAGTTAGTGGTTCACCTATAAGGAAATGCCAAGTCGTTGTGATCGTTGGACATTGGATTTATCGGTTTGAATTTAAAATAGCTTCAATTTCGAGCATGACGGTTTTTAAATTTTTAATTCCTCATAAGTAAGAGGTGTTTTTGCTGATTTTACTGTTGCTTCCCAAAGCCCGCCAAAGTCGAGTTTTGGGAAGGATGAAATGAAAGTGTATTTCCTTTTCACTGCAAGTTGGTATTATTACATTAGTAACAACAGTGTAGAGGTCGATTAAATTGAAATGAGTATTTTATGTATACATTTTATTGTCAGGAAAATTGTTGTTGGATTTCATTTATCTAATGCTCACGATTTCACTCGAAAGGGTATATCAGAGTTTATGTAGTCTTGCCAGATTTTTTTTTCTCTTGCCTTAAAGTTCTCTCATATAAAAGAGTAGAAACTGCACATATAATTTAGCCCCTTCTTCCGTCAAGATTTTTTTTAATCTAATTTGACACAAATGTAGTAAGTTTTTTCAAATTCTTTACAAATTCAGATAAAAGAACGAAAGAGAGACCCGAAAATCGCTAGTGCCAATTTGGTACTTTTTACACTCTTAAGTTATTCATAAAAATAAATTGTGGAAATGTGGCATTAAAAACAATTTTCGTTAAGTCGCTACAATTTGTCGATAGTTAACGATATCTTTGCTTGCCGATAGTATCGCGTATCGCTAATTATCGAGCAAATACCCATCCCTACCTTACTTTGGTTTTGTTTTATTTTTTGTTGGCATTCAATATTTTTCGCGTAATTATAATTAGTAAAAATCTATTGAAAAACAATTTTTTAATTAATTCAGGAATCTGACATGAATACATAAATTTTGTAGGTGATCCCATGGGCAACAAATTGGTGACTGAGTTGGCAGGAATTGGAGAAACACGGAGAAAGATTTTTTTAAGCTGCGTTTCACAAGGTAGGAACGCCATTTTGATTTACATTAGCGCTTAAAATTATATTTGTTTTCGATTGTTGTAGTTTTACAATATTTAGATTGAATGAAGAGTACAAAAGGCATTGGAATTGCATTGCTTTACGAGTATATTTGGCCGGCGTGTATTATTATTTACAAACAAAATCATCATATTTCAATAAAAGCAAGATGAGTCAGAAATGCAATTTTGTATTTGCTGCAATCTCAATGCCTTCTGTATAATTTATGTATATAGATACGGGCTTGTATTCCTACTTTCCCATTAGTATGAACATTCTCTACAATAATAACTAAGTTACAGTGACTTTAAAGTCTGCTGAGCTCTGGTTGGGGACTGGTTGTGGAGTAAATTTTACTGTCATTTGTGGAGGCGGTGCTTAATTGATCTGGCCTTCCAAATGATATAAATGATAGATCTTGTAATTTGCCTTTGGTGCTTATGAAGAATGACGGTTAGAGTATGTTTAATGACGAATATAATAAATTGTTGGGTTTTCTTCCACATACGGCAGTTATGCTGTGAGGTGTATTGAAGGTATATATCCATTTGTTGTTACTTGATATTTGGATCCAGGTTTCATTTGTTTCTCGCAATTCGATGTTGCACTCGGACTGGATATCGTTGTTAAGCAATTGCATCTTCCATGAACATATTTCAGAACACTTGTTGTTTTGTTTGCATGTTTGAGCATAAATATTCATCTGCCTGTATGAGCATAGCATTCATAGCATTTTGGCTAGGCTAATAGGATAAAATTGATCTCGATATTGAAATTTTATCGTGTTCCAAGCGCAGCCTTTGGCGTGAAAGCGTGAGGGTCAATTTGTGTAGTTAGTGGTTCACCTATAGGGAAATGCCAAGTCGTTGTGATCGTTGGACATTGGATTTATCGGTCTTGAATTTAAAATAGCTTCAATTTCGAGCATGACGGTTTTTAAATTTTTAATTTCTCATAAGTAAGAGGTGTTTTTGCTGATTTTACTGTTGCTTCCCAAAGCCCGCCAAAGTCGAGTTTTGGGAAGGATGAAATGAAAGTGTATTCCCTTTTCACTGCAAGTTTGTATTATTACATTAGTAACAACAGTGTAGAGGTCGATTAAATTGAAATGTGTATTTTATGTATAACTTTTATTGCTAGAAAAATTGTTGCATTAAATTTATCTAATGCTCACGGTTTCACTCAAAAGGGTATATCAGAGTTTATGTAGTCTTGCTAGACTTTTTTTCTCTTGCCTGAAAGTTCTCTCATATAAAAGAGTAGAAACTGCACATGTTCCGCTAAGATTTTTGTTTAATCTAATTTGACACAAATTTAGTAAGTTTTTTCAAATTCTTTACATATTTAGATAAAAGAACGAAAGAGAGACCCGAAAACCGCTAGTGCCAATTTGGTACTTTTCACACTCAAAGTTATTCATAAAAATAAATTGTGGAAATGTGGCATTAAAAACAATTTTCGTTAAGTCGCTACAATTTGTCGATAGTTACCGATATCTTTGCTTGCCGATAGTATCGCGTATCGCTAATTATCGAGCAAATACCCATCCCTACCTTACTTTGGTTTTGTTTTATTTTTTGTTGTCATTCAATATTTTTCGCGTAATTATAATTAGTAAAAATCTATTGAAAAACAATTTTTTAATTAATTCAGGAATCTGACATAAATACATAAATTTACAATGGGCAACAAATTGGTGACTGAGTTGGCAGGAATTGGAGAAACACGGAGAAAGATTTTTTTAAGCTGCGTTTCACAAGGTAAGAACGCCATTTTGATTTACATTAGCGCTTAAAATTATATTTTTCTTGGATTGTTATAGTTTTACAATATTTAGATTGAATGAAGAGTACAAAAGGCATTGGAATTGCATTGCTTTACGAGCATATTTGGCCGGCGTGTATTATTAGTTACAAACAAAATCATCATATTTCAATAAAAGTAAGATGAGTCAGAAATGCAATTTTGTATTTGCTGCAATGTCAATGCCTTCTGTATAATTAATGTATATAGATACGGGCTTGTATTCCTACTTTCCCATTAGTATGAACATTCTCCTCTACAATAATAACTAAGTTACAGTGACTTTAAAGTCTGCTGAGCTCTGGCGGGGGACTGGTTTTGGAGTAGATTTTACTGTCGTTTGGAGGCGGTGCTGAATTGATCTGGCCTTCCAAATGATATAAATGATAATGATTATTGACAAGATCAGCACTGTTGAGTAATGGTAGTTGATTGTTTGAATTTGTGCAGGTAAATCTTGCTTTTCTTGACGTGAAAAAGAATATTGAAGTTCAGTAAGTTGTATCAACTGAGTGTTGTAATGGTTGATTTCATAAAGTACTGAATCAATTTGCTTTGGTATTATTAAATCTGGTAATTTGCCTATGGTGGTTATGAAGAATGACGGTTAAAGTATGTTTGATGACGAATATAATAAATTGTTGGGTTTTCTTCCACATACGGCAGTTATGCTGTGAGGTGTATTGAATGTATATATCCATTTGTTGTTACTTGATATTTGGACCCAGGTTTTATTTGTTTGTCGCAATTCGATGTTGCACTCGGATTGGATATCGTTGTTAAGCAATTGCATCTTCCATGAACATATTTCAGAACACTTGTTGTTTTGTTTGCATGTTTGAGCATAAATATTCATCTGCCTCTGTATGAGCATAGCATTCATAGCATTTTGGCTAGGCTAATAGGATAAAATTGATCTCGATATAGTGAAAATTTGATTACAATGACACTGTTGTTTATTATCATTAGTACAGGAAAGATCTTTTAATGATCCAATGGCTTCTGATCACATAATAGTATTGAAATTTTATCGTGTTCCAAGCGCAGCCTTTGGCGTGATAGCGTGAGGGTCAATTTGTGTAGTTAGTGGCTCACCTATAAGGAAATGCCAAGCGTTGTGATCGTTGGACATTGGATTTATCGGTCTTGAATTTAAAATAGCTTCAATTTCGAGCATGACGGTTTTTAAATTTTTAATTCCTCATAAGTAAGAGGTGTTTTTGCTGATTTTACTGTTGCTTCCCAAACCCCGCCAAAGTCGAGTTTTGGGAAGGATGAAATGAAAGTGTATTCCCTTTTCACTGCAAGTTGGTATTATTACATTAGTAACAACAGTGTAGAGGTCGATTAAATTGAAATGAGTATTTTATGTATAACTTTTATTGCTAGAAAAATTGTTGTTGCATTACATTTATCTAATGTTCACGGTTTCACTCGAAAGGTTATATCAGAGTTTATGTAGTCTTGCCAGACTTTTTTCTCTTGCCTTAAAGTTCTCTCATATAAAAGAGTAGAAACTGCACATATTCCGCTAAGATTTTTGTTTAATCTAATTTGACACATATTTAGTAAGTTTTTTCAAATTCTTTACATATTTAGATAAAAGAACGAAAGAGAGACCCGAAAATCGCTAGTGCCAATTTGGTAATTTTCACACTCAAAGTTATTCATAAAAATAAATTGTGGAAATGTGGCATTAAAGACAGTTTTCGTTAAGTCGCTACAATTTGTCGATAGTTAACGATATCTTTGCTTGCCGATAGTATCGCGTATCGGTAATTATCGAGCAAATACCCATCCATACCCTACTTTGGTTTTGTTTTATTTTTTGTTGGCATTCAATATTTTTCGCGTAATTATAATTAGTAAAAATCTATTGAAAAACAATTTTTTAATTAATTCAGGAATCTGACATAAATACATAAATTTGGTAGGTGAGCCCATGGGCAACAAATTGGTGACTGAGTTGGCAGGAATTGGAGAAACACGGAGAAAGATTTTTTTAAGCTGCGTTTCACAAGGTAGGAACGCCATTTTGATTTACATTAGCGCTTAAAATTATATTTGTTTTCGATTGTTGTAGTTTTACAATATTTAGATTGAATGAAGAGTACAAAAGGCATTGGAATTGCATTGCTTTACGAGTATATTTGGCCGGCGTGTATTATTATTTACAAACAAAATCATCATATTTCAATAAAAGCAAGATGAGTCAGAAATGCAATTTTGTATTTGCTGCAATGTCAATGCCTTCTGTATAATTTATGTATATAGGTACGGGCTTGTATTCCTACTTTCCCATTAGTATGAACATTCTCTACAATAATAACTAAGTTACAGTGACTTTAAAGTCTGCTGAGCTCTGGTTGGGGACTGGTTGTGGAGTAAATTTTACTGTCATTTGTGGAGGCGGTGCTTAATTGATCTGGCCTTCCAAATGATATAAATGATAGATCTTGTAATTTGCCTTTGGTGCTTATGAAGAATGACGGTTAGAGTATGTTTAATGACGAATATAATAAATTGTTGGGTTTTCTTCCACATACGGCAGTTATGCTGTGAGGTGTATTGAAGGTATATATCCATTTGTTGTTACTTGATATTTGGATCCAGGTTTCATTTGTTTCTCGCAATTCGATGTTGCACTCGGACTGGATATCGTTGTTAAGCAATTGCATCTTCCATGAACATATTTCAGAACACTTGTTGTTTTGTTTGCATGTTTGAGCATAAATATTCATCTGCCGTATGAGCATAGCATTCATAGCATTTTGGCTAGGCTAATAGGATAAAATTGATCTCGATATTGAAATTTTATCGTGTTCCAAGCGCAGCCTTTGGCGTGAAAGCGTGAGGGTCAATTTGTGTAGTTAGTGGTTCACCTATAAGGAAATGCCAAGTCGTTGTGATCGTTGGACATTGGATTTATCGGTCTTGAATTTAAAATAGCTTCAATTTCGAGCATGACGGTTTTTAAATTTTTAATTCCTCATAAGTAAGAGGTGTTTTTGCTGATTTTACTGTTGCTTCCCAAAGCCCGCCAAAGTCGAGTTTTGGGAAGGATGAAATGAAAGTGTATTCCCTTTTCACTGCAAGTTTGTATTATTACATTAGTAACAACAGTGTAGAGGTCGATTAAATTGAAATGAGTATTTTATGTATAACTTTTATTGCTAGAAAAATTGTTGCATTACATTTATCTAATGCTCACGGTTTCACTCAAAAGGGTATATCAGAGTTTATGTAGTCTTGCTAGACTTTTTTTCTCTTGCCTGAAAGTTCTCTCATATAAAAGAGTAGAAACTGCACATATAATTTAACCCCTTCTTCCGCCAAGATTTTTTTTAATCTAATTTGACACAAATGTAGTAAGTTTTTTCAAATTCTTTACACATTCAGATAAAAGAACGAAAGAGAGATCCGAAAATCGCTATTGCCAATTTGGTACTTTTTACACTCTTAAGTTATTCATAAAAATAAATTGTGGAAATGTGGCATTAAAAACAATTTTCGTTAAGTCGCTACAATTTGTCGATAGTTAACGATATCTTTGCTTGCCGATAGTATCGCGTATCGCTAATTATCGAGCAAATACCCATCCCTACCTTACTTTGGTTTTGTTTTATTTTTTGTTGTCATTCAATATTTTTCGCGTAATTATAATTAGTAAAAATCTATTGAAAAACAATTTTTTAATTAATTCAGGAATCTGACATAAATACATAAATTTACAATGGGCAACAAATTGGTGACTGAGTTGGCAGGAATTGGAGAAACACGGAGAAAGATTTTTTTAAGCTGCGTTTCACAAGGTAAGAACGCCATTTTGATTTACATTAGCGCTTAAAATTATATTTTTCTTGGATTGTTATAGTTTTACAATATTTAGATTGAATGAAGAGTACAAAAGGCATTGGAATTGCATTGCTTTACGAGCATATTTGGCCGGCGTGTATTATTAGTTACAAACAAAATCATCATATTTCAATAAAAGTAAGATGAGTCAGAAATGCAATTTTGTATTTGCTGCAATGTCAATGCCTTCTGTATAATTAATGTATATAGATACGGGCTTGTATTCCTACTTTCCCATTAGTATGAACATTCTCCTCTACAATAATAACTAAGTTACAGTGACTTTAAAGTCTGCTGAGCTCTGGCGGGGGACTGGTTTTGGAGTAGATTTTACTGTCGTTTGGAGGCGGTGCTGAATTGATCTGGCCTTCCAAATGATATAAATGATAATGATTATTGACAAGATCAGCACTGTTGAGTAATGGTAGTTGATTGTTTGAATTTGTGCAGGTAAATCTTGCTTTTCTTGACGTGAAAAAGAATATTGAAGTTCAGTAAGTTGTATCAACTGAGTGTTGTAATGGTTGATTTCATAAAGTACTGAATCAATTTGCTTTGGTATTATTAAATCTGGTAATTTGCCTATGGTGGTTATGAAGAATGACGGTTAGAGTATGTTTGATGACGAATATAATAAATTGTTGGGTTTTCTTCCACATACGGCAGTTATGCTGTGAGGTGTATTGAATGTATATATCCATTTGTTGTTACTTGATATTTGGACCCAGGTTTTATTTGTTTGTCGCAATTCGATGTTGCACTCGGATTGGATATCGTTGTTAAGCAATTGCATCTTCCATGAACATATTTCAGAACACTTGTTGTTTTGTTTGCATGTTTGAGCATAGATATTCATCTGCCTCTGTATGAGCTTAGCATTCATAGCATTTTGGCTAGGCTAATAGGATAAAATTGATCTCGATATAGTGAAAATTTGATTACAATGACACTGTTGTTTATTATCATTAGTACAGGAAAGATCTTTTAATGATCCAATGGCTTCTGATCACATAATAGTATTGAAATTTTATCGTGTTCCAAGCGCAGCCTTTGGCGTGATAGCGTGAGGGTCAATTTGTGTAGTTAGTGGCTCACCTATAAGGAAATGCCAAGCGTTGTGATCGTTGGACATTGGATTTATCGGTCTTGAATTTAAAATAGCTTCAATTTCGAGCATGACGGTTTTTAAATTTTTAATTCCTCATAAGTAAGAGGTGTTTTTGCTGATTTTACTGTTGCTTCCCAAACCCCGCCAAAGTCGAGTTTTGGGAAGGATGAAATGAAAGTGTATTCCCTTTTCACTGCAAGTTGGTATTATTACATTAGTAACAACAGTGTAGAGGTCGATTAAATTGAAATGAGTATTTTATGTATAACTTTTATTGCTAGAAAAATTGTTGTTGCATTACATTTATCTAATGTTCACGGTTTCACTCGAAAGGTTATATCAGAGTTTATGTAGTCTTGCCAGGCTTTTTTTTCTCTTGCCTTAAAGTTCTCTCATATAAAAGAGTAGAAACTGCACATATTCCGCTAAGATTTTTGTTTAATCTAATTTGACACATATTTAGTAAGTTTTTTTCAAATTCTTTACATATTTAGATAAAAGAACGAAAGAGAGACCCGAAAATCGCTAGTGCCAATTTGGTAATTTTCACACTCAAAGTTATTCATAAAAATAAATTGTGGAAATGTGGCATTAAAGACAGTTTTCGTTAAGTCGCTACAATTTGTCGATAGTTAACGATATCTTTGCTTGCCGATAGTATCGCGTATCGGTAATTATCGAGCAAATACCCATCCATACCCTACTTTGGTTTTGTTTTATTTTTTGTTGGCATTCAATATTTTTCGCGTAATTATAATTAGTAAAAATCTATTGAAAAACAATTTTTTAATTAATTCAGGAATCTGACATAAATACATAAATTTGGTAGGTGAGCCCATGGGCAACAAATTGGTGACTGAGTTGGCAGGAATTGGAGAAACACGGAGAAAGATTTTTTTAAGCTGCGTTTCACAAGGTAGGAACGCCATTTTGATTTACATTAACGCTTAAAATTATATTTGTTTTCGATTGTTGTAGTTTTACAATATTTAGATTGAATGAAGAGTACAAAAGGCATTGGAATTGCATTGCTTTACTAGTATTATTAGTTACAAACAAAATCATCATATTTCAATAAAAGCAAGATGAGTCAGTAATGCAATTTTGTATTTGTTGCAATGTCAATGCCTTCTGTATAATTTATGTATATATGTAGTTACGGCCTTGTATTCGTACTTTCTCATTAGTACGAACATTCTATTCTACAATAATAACTAAGTTACAGTGACTTTAAAGTCTGTTGAGCTCTGGCGTTGGACTGGTTTTGGAGTAGATTTTACTGTCATTTGGAGGCGGTGCTGAATTAATCTGGCCTTCCAAAAAATATAAATGATAATGATTTTTGACAGGATCAACAGGAGTAATGGTAGTTGATTGTTTGAATTTGTGCAGGTAAATCTTGCTTTTCTTGACGTGAAAAAGAATATTGAAGTTCAGTACGTTGTATCAACTGAGTGTTGTAATGGTTGATTTCATGATGTACTGAATCAATTTGCTTTGGTATTATTAAATCTGGTAATTTACTATGGTGGTTATGAAGAATGACGGTTAGAGTATGTTTGATGACGAATATAATAAATTGTTAGGTTTTCTTCCACATACGGCAGTTATGCTGTGAGGTGTATTGAAGGTATACATCCATTTGTTGTTACTTGATATTTGGATCCAAGTTTCATTTGTTTGTCGCAATTCGATGTTGCACTTGGATTGGATATCGTTGTTAAGCAATTGCATCTTCCATGAACATATTTCAGAACTTGTTGGTTTGTTTGCATGTTTGAGCATAAATATTCACCTGCCTGTATGAGCATAGCATTTTGGATAGGCTAATAGGATAAAATTGATCTCGATATAGCGAAATTTTGATTACAATGCCACTGTTGTTTACTATCATTAGTACAGGAAAGATCTTTTAATGATCCAATGGCTTCTTATCAAAAAATAGTATTGAAATTTTATCGTGTTCCAAGCGCAGCCTTTGGCGTGATAGCGTGAGGGTCAATTTGTGTAGTTAGTGGTTCACCTATAAGGAAATGCCAAGTCGTTGTGATCGTTGGACATTGGATTTATCGGTTTGAATTTAAAATAGCTTCAATTTCGAGCATGACGGTTTTTAAATTTTTAATTCCTCATAAGTAAGAGGTGTTTTTGCTGATTTTACTGTTGCTTCCCAAAGCCCGCCAAAGTCGAGTTTTGGGAAGGATGAAATGAAAGTGTATTTCCTTTTCACTGCAAGTTGGTATTATTACATTAGTAACAACAGTGTAGAGGTCGATTAAATTGAAATGAGTATTTTATGTATACATTTTATTGTCAGGAAAATTGTTGTTGGATTTCATTTATCTAATGCTCACGATTTCACTCGAAAGGGTATATCAGAGTTTATGTAGTCTTGCCAGATTTTTTTTTCTCTTGCCTTAAAGTTCTCTCATATAAAAGAGTAGAAACTGCACATATAATTTAGCCCCTTCTTCCGTCAAGATTTTTTTTAATCTAATTTGACACAAATGTAGTAAGTTTTTTCAAATTCTTTACAAATTCAGATAAAAGAACGAAAGAGAGACCCGAAAATCGCTAGTGCCAATTTGGTACTTTTTACACTCTTAAGTTATTCATAAAAATAAATTGTGGAAATGTGGCATTAAAAACAATTTTCGTTAAGTCGCTACAATTTGTCGATAGTTAACGATATCTTTGCTTGCCGATAGTATCGCGTATCGCTAATTATCGAGCAAATACCCATCCCTACCTTACTTTGGTTTTGTTTTATTTTTTGTTGGCATTCAATATTTTTCGCGTAATTATAATTAGTAAAAATCTATTGAAAAACAATTTTTTAATTAATTCAGGAATCTGACATGAATACATAAATTTTGTAGGTGATCCCATGGACAACAAATTGGTGACTGAGTTGGCAGGAATTGGAGAAACACGGAGAAAGATTTTTTTAAGCTGCGTTTCACAAGGTAGGAACGCCATTTTGATTTACATTAGCGCTTAAAATTATATTTGTTTTCGATTGTTGTAGTTTTACAATATTTAGATTGAATGAAGAGTACAAAAGGCATTGGAATTGCATTGCTTTACGAGTATATTTGGCCGGCGTGTATTATTATTTACAAACAAAATCATCATATTTCAATAAAAGCAAGATGAGTCAGAAATGCAATTTTGTATTTGCTGCAATCTCAATGCCTTCTGTATAATTTATGTATATAGATACGGGCTTGTATTCCTACTTTCCCATTAGTATGAACATTCTCTACAATAATAACTAAGTTACAGTGACTTTAAAGTCTGCTGAGCTCTGGTTGGGGACTGGTTGTGGAGTAAATTTTACTGTCATTTGTGGAGGCGGTGCTTAATTGATCTGGCCTTCCAAATGATATAAATGATAGATCTTGTAATTTGCCTTTGGTGCTTATGAAGAATGACGGTTAGAGTATGTTTAATGACGAATATAATAAATTGTTGGGTTTTCTTCCACATACGGCAGTTATGCTGTGAGGTGTATTGAAGGTATATATCCATTTGTTGTTACTTGATATTTGGATCCAGGTTTCATTTGTTTCTCGCAATTCGATGTTGCACTCGGACTGGATATCGTTGTTAAGCAATTGCATCTTCCATGAACATATTTCAGAACACTTGTTGTTTTGTTTGCATGTTTGAGCATAAATATTCATCTGCCTGTATGAGCATAGCATTCATAGCATTTTGGCTAGGCTAATAGGATAAAATTGATCTCGATATTGAAATTTTATCGTGTTCCAAGCGCAGCCTTGGGCGTGAAAGCGTGAGGGTCAATTTGTGTAGTTAGTGGTTCACCTATAGGGAAATGCCAAGTCGTTGTGATCGTTGGACATTGGATTTATCGGTCTTGAATTTAAAATAGCTTCAATTTCGAGCATGACGGTTTTTAAATTTTTAATTTCTCATAAGTAAGAGGTGTTTTTGCTGATTTTACTGTTGCTTCCCAAAGCCCGCCAAAGTCGAGTTTTGGGAAGGATGAAATGAAAGTGTATTCCCTTTTCACTGCAAGTTTGTATTATTACATTAGTAACAACAGTGTAGAGGTCGATTAAATTGAAATGTGTATTTTATGTATAACTTTTATTGCTAGAAAAATTGTTGCATTAAATTTATCTAATGCTCACGGTTTCACTCAAAAGGGTATATCAGAGTTTATGTAGTCTTGCTAGACTTTTTTTCTCTTGCCTGAAAGTTCTCTCATATAAAAGAGTAGAAACTGCACATGTTCCGCTAAGATTTTTGTTTAATCTAATTTGACACAAATTTAGTAAGTTTTTTCAAATTCTTTACATATTTAGATAAAAGAACGAAAGAGAGACCCGAAAACCGCTAGTGCCAATTTGGTACTTTTCACACTCAAAGTTATTCATAAAAATAAATTGTGGAAATGTGGCATTAAAAACAATTTTCGTTAAGTCGCTACAATTTGTCGATAGTTACCGATATCTTTGCTTGCCGATAGTATCGCGTATCGCTAATTATCGAGCAAATACCCATCCCTACCTTACTTTGGTTTTGTTTTATTTTTTGTTGTCATTCAATATTTTTCGCGTAATTATAATTAGTAAAAATCTATTGAAAAACAATTTTTTAATTAATTCAGGAATCTGACATAAATACATAAATTTACAATGGGCAACAAATTGGTGACTGAGTTGGCAGGAATTGGAGAAACACGGAGAAAGATTTTTTTAAGCTGCGTTTCACAAGGTAAGAACGCCATTTTGATTTACATTAGCGCTTAAAATTATATTTTTCTTGGATTGTTATAGTTTTACAATATTTAGATTGAATGAAGAGTACAAAAGGCATTGGAATTGCATTGCTTTACGAGCATATTTGGCCGGCGTGTATTATTAGTTACAAACAAAATCATCATATTTCAATAAAAGTAAGATGAGTCAGAAATGCAATTTTGTATTTGCTGCAATGTCAATGCCTTCTGTATAATTAATGTATATAGATACGGGCTTGTATTCCTACTTTCCCATTAGTATGAACATTCTCCTCTACAATAATAACTAAGTTACAGTGACTTTAAAGTCTGCTGAGCTCTGGCGGGGGACTGGTTTTGGAGTAGATTTTACTGTCGTTTGGAGGCGGTGCTGAATTGATCTGGCCTTCCAAATGATATAAATGATAATGATTATTGACAAGATCAGCACTGTTGAGTAATGGTAGTTGATTGTTTGAATTTGTGCAGGTAAATCTTGCTTTTCTTGACGTGAAAAAGAATATTGAAGTTCAGTAAGTTGTATCAACTGAGTGTTGTAATGGTTGATTTCATAAAGTACTGAATCAATTTGCTTTGGTATTATTAAATCTGGTAATTTGCCTATGGTGGTTATGAAGAATGACGGTTAAAGTATGTTTGATGACGAATATAATAAATTGTTGGGTTTTCTTCCACATACGGCAGTTATGCTGTGAGGTGTATTGAATGTATATATCCATTTGTTGTTACTTGATATTTGGACCCAGGTTTTATTTGTTTGTCGCAATTCGATGTTGCACTCGGATTGGATATCGTTGTTAAGCAATTGCATCTTCCATGAACATATTTCAGAACACTTGTTGTTTTGTTTGCATGTTTGAGCATAAATATTCATCTGCCTCTGTATGAGCATAGCATTCATAGCATTTTGGCTAGGCTAATAGGATAAAATTGATCTCGATATAGTGAAAATTTGATTACAATGACACTGTTGTTTATTATCATTAGTACAGGAAAGATCTTTTAATGATCCAATGGCTTCTGATCACATAATAGTATTGAAATTTTATCGTGTTCCAAGCGCAGCCTTTGGCGTGATAGCGTGAGGGTCAATTTGTGTAGTTAGTGGCTCACCTATAAGGAAATGCCAAGCGTTGTGATCGTTGGACATTGGATTTATCGGTCTTGAATTTAAAATAGCTTCAATTTCGAGCATGACGGTTTTTAAATTTTTAATTCCTCATAAGTAAGAGGTGTTTTTGCTGATTTTACTGTTGCTTCCCAAACCCCGCCAAAGTCGAGTTTTGGGAAGGATGAAATGAAAGTGTATTCCCTTTTCACTGCAAGTTGGTATTATTACATTAGTAACAACAGTGTAGAGGTCGATTAAATTGAAATGAGTATTTTATGTATAACTTTTATTGCTAGAAAAATTGTTGTTGCATTACATTTATCTAATGTTCACGGTTTCACTCGAAAGGTTATATCAGAGTTTATGTAGTCTTGCCAGACTTTTTTCTCTTGCCTTAAAGTTCTCTCATATAAAAGAGTAGAAACTGCACATATTCCGCTAAGATTTTTGTTTAATCTAATTTGACACATATTTAGTAAGTTTTTTCAAATTCTTTACATATTTAGATAAAAGAACGAAAGAGAGACCCGAAAATCGCTAGTGCCAATTTGGTAATTTTCACACTCAAAGTTATTCATAAAAATAAATTGTGGAAATGTGGCATTAAAGACAGTTTTCGTTAAGTCGCTACAATTTGTCGATAGTTAACGATATCTTTGCTTGCCGATAGTATCGCGTATCGGTAATTATCGAGCAAATACCCATCCATACCCTACTTTGGTTTTGTTTTATTTTTTGTTGGCATTCAATATTTTTCGCGTAATTATAATTAGTAAAAATCTATTGAAAAACAATTTTTTAATTAATTCAGGAATCTGACATAAATACATAAATTTGGTAGGTGAGCCCATGGGCAACAAATTGGTGACTGAGTTGGCAGGAATTGGAGAAACACGGAGAAAGATTTTTTTAAGCTGCGTTTCACAAGGTAGGAACGCCATTTTGATTTACATTAGCGCTTAAAATTATATTTGTTTTCGATTGTTGTAGTTTTACAATATTTAGATTGAATGAAGAGTACAAAAGGCATTGGAATTGCATTGCTTTACTAGTATTATTAGTTACAAACAAAATCATCATATTTCAATAAAAGCAAGATGAGTCAGAAATGCAATTTTGTATTTGCTGCAATGTCAATGCCTTCTGTATAATTTATGTATATAGGTACGGGCTTGTATTCCTACTTTCCCATTAGTATGAACATTCTCTACAATAATAACTAAGTTACAGTGACTTTAAAGTCTGCTGAGCTCTGGTGGGGGACTGGTTGTGGAGTAAATTTTACTGTCATTTGTGGAGGCGGTGCTTAATTGATCTGGCCTTCCAAATGATATAAATGATAGATCTTGTAATTTGCCTTTGGTGCTTATGAAGAATGACGGTTAGAGTATGTTTAATGACGAATATAATAAATTGTTGGGTTTTCTTCCACATACGGCAGTTATGCTGTGAGGTGTATTGAAGGTATATATCCATTTGTTGTTACTTGATATTTGGATCCAGGTTTCATTTGTTTCTCGCAATTCGATGTTGCACTCGGACTGGATATCGTTGTTAAGCAATTGCATCTTCCATGAACATATTTCAGAACACTTGTTGTTTTGTTTGCATGTTTGAGCATAAATATTCATCTGCCGTATGAGCATAGCATTCATAGCATTTTGGCTAGGCTAATAGGATAAAATTGATCTCGATATTGAAATTTTATCGTGTTCCAAGCGCAGCCTTTGGCGTGAAAGCGTGAGGGTCAATTTGTGTAGTTAGTGGTTCACCTATAAGGAAATGCCAAGTCGTTGTGATCGTTGGACATTGGATTTATCGGTCTTGAATTTAAAATAGCTTCAATTTCGAGCATGACGGTTTTTAAATTTTTAATTCCTCATAAGTAAGAGGTGTTTTTGCTGATTTTACTGTTGCTTCCCAAAGCCCGCCAAAGTCGAGTTTTGGGAAGGATGAAATGAAAGTGTATTCCCTTTTCACTGCAAGTTTGTATTATTACATTAGTAACAACAGTGTAGAGGTCGATTAAATTGAAATGAGTATTTTATGTATAACTTTTATTGCTAGAAAAATTGTTGCATTACATTTATCTAATGCTCACGGTTTCACTCAAAAGGGTATATCAGAGTTTATGTAGTCTTGCTAGACTTTTTTTCTCTTGCCTGAAAGTTCTCTCATATAAAAGAGTAGAAACTGCACATATAATTTAACCCCTTCTTCCGCCAAGATTTTTTTTAATCTAATTTGACACAAATGTAGTAAGTTTTTTCAAATTCTTTACACATTCAGATAAAAGAACGAAAGAGAGATCCGAAAATCGCTATTGCCAATTTGGTACTTTTTACACTCTTAAGTTATTCATAAAAATAAATTGTGGAAATGTGGCATTAAAAACAATTTTCGTTAAGTCGCTACAATTTGTCGATAGTTAACGATATCTTTGCTTGCCGATAGTATCGCGTATCGCTAATTATCGAGCAAATACCCATCCCTACCTTACTTTGGTTTTGTTTTATTTTTTGTTGTCATTCAATATTTTTCGCGTAATTATAATTAGTAAAAATCTATTGAAAAACAATTTTTTAATTAATTCAGGAATCTGACATAAATACATAAATTTACAATGGGCAACAAATTGGTGACTGAGTTGGCAGGAATTGGAGAAACACGGAGAAAGATTTTTTTAAGCTGCGTTTCACAAGGTAAGAACGCCATTTTGATTTACATTAGCGCTTAAAATTATATTTTTCTTGGATTGTTATAGTTTTACAATATTTAGATTGAATGAAGAGTACAAAAGGCATTGGAATTGCATTGCTTTACGAGCATATTTGGCCGGCGTGTATTATTAGTTACAAACAAAATCATCATATTTCAATAAAAGTAAGATGAGTCAGAAATGCAATTTTGTATTTGCTGCAATGTCAATGCCTTCTGTATAATTAATGTATATAGATACGGGCTTGTATTCCTACTTTCCCATTAGTATGAACATTCTCCTCTACAATAATAACTAAGTTACAGTGACTTTAAAGTCTGCTGAGCTCTGGCGGGGGACTGGTTTTGGAGTAGATTTTACTGTCGTTTGGAGGCGGTGCTGAATTGATCTGGCCTTCCAAATGATATAAATGATAATGATTATTGACAAGATCAGCACTGTTGAGTAATGGTAGTTGATTGTTTGAATTTGTGCAGGTAAATCTTGCTTTTCTTGACGTGAAAAAGAATATTGAAGTTCAGTAAGTTGTATCAACTGAGTGTTGTAATATTTGATTTCATAAAGTACTGAATCAATTTGCTTTGGTATTATTAAATCTGGTAATTTGCCTATGGTGGTTATGGAGAATGACGGTTAGAGTATGTTTGATGACGAATATAATAAATTGTTGGGTTTTCTTCCACATAAGGCAGTTATGCTGTGAGGTGTATTGAAGGTAGATATCCATTTGTTGTTACTTGATATTTGGACCCAGGTTTCATTTGTTTGTCGCAATTCGATGTTGCACTCGGATTGGATATCGTTGTTAAGCAATTGCATCTTCCATCAACATATTTCAGAACACTTGTTGTTTTGTTTGCATGTTTGAGCATAAATATTCATCTGCCTCTGTATGAGCATAGCATTCATAGCATTTTGGCTAGGCTAATAGGATAAAATTGATCTCGATATAGCGAAAATTTATTACAATGACACTGTTGTTTATTATCATTAGTACAGGAAACATCTTTTAATGATCCAATGGCTTCTTATCACACAATAGTATTGAAATTTGATCGTGTTCCAAGCGCAGCCTTTGGCGTGATAGCGTGAGGGTCAATTTGTGTAGTTAGTGGTTCACCTATAAGGAAATGCTAAGCGTTGTAATCGTTGGACATTGGATTTATCGGTCTTGAATTTAAAATAGCTTCAATTTCGAGCATGACGGTTTTTAAATTTTTAATTCCTCATAAGTAAGAGGTGTTTTTGCTGATTTTACTGTTGCTTCCCAAAGCCCGCCAAAGTCGAGTTTTGGGAAGGATGAAATGAAAGTGTATTCCCTTTTCACTGCAAGTTGGTATTATTACATTAGTAACAACAGTGTAGAGGTCGATTAAATTGAAATGTGTATTTTATGTATAACTTTTATTGCTATAAAAATTGTTGTTGCATTACATTTATCTAATGCTCACGGTTTCACTCAAAAGGGTATATCAGAGTTTATGTAGTCTTGCCAGACTTTTTTTCTCTTGCCTGAAAGTTCTCATATAAAAGAGTAGAAACTGCACATATAATTTAGCCCCTTCTTCCGTCAAGATTTTTTTTAATCTAATTTGACACAAATGTAGTAAGTTTTTTCAAATTCTTTACACATTCAGATAAAAGAACGAAAGAGTGATCCGAAAATCGCTATTGCCAATTTGGTACTTTTTACACTCTTAAGTTAATCATAAAAATAAATTGTGGAAATGTGGCATTAAAAACAATTTTCGTTAAGTCGCTACAATTTGTCGATAGTTAACGATATCTTTGCTTGCCGATAGTATCGCGTATCGCTAATTATCGAGCAAATACCCATCCCTACCTTACTTTGGTTTTGTTTTATTTTTTGTTGGCATTCAATATTTTTCGCGTAATTATAATTAGTAAAAATTTATTGGAAAAAAATTTTTAATTAATTCAGGAATCTGACATAAATACATAAATTTACAATGGGCAACAAATTGGTGACTGAGTTGGCAGGAATTGGAGAAACACGGAGAAAGATTTTTTTAAGCTGCGTTTCACAAGGTAGGAACGCCATTTTGATTTACATTAGCGCTTAAAATTATATTTGTTTTGGATTGTTGTAGTTTTACAATATTTAGATTGAATGAAGAGTACAAAAGGCATTGGAATTGCATTGCTTTACGAGCATATTTGGCCGGCGTGTATTATTAGTTACAAACAAAATCATCATATTTCAATAAAAGCAAGATGAGTCAGTAATGCAATTTTGTATTTGTTGCAATGTCAATGCCTTCTGTATAATTTATGTATATATGTAGTTACGGCCTTGTATTCGTACTTTCTCATTAGTACGAACATTCTATTCTACAATAATAACTAAGTTACAGTGACTTTAAAGTCTGTTGAGCTCTGGCGTTGGACTGGTTTTGGAGTAGATTTTACTGTCATTTGGAGGCGGTGCTGAATTAATCTGGCCTTCCAAAAAATATAAATGATAATGATTTTTGACAGGATCAACAGGAGTAATGGTAGTTGATTGTTTGAATTTGTGCAGGTAAATCTTGCTTTTCTTGACGTGAAAAAGAATATTGAAGTTCAGTACGTTGTATCAACTGAGTGTTGTAATGGTTGATTTCATGATGTACTGAATCAATTTGCTTTGGTATTATTAAATCTGGTAATTTACTATGGTGGTTATGAAGAATGACGGTTAGAGTATGTTTGATGACGAATATAATAAATTGTTAGGTTTTCTTCCACATACGGCAGTTATGCTGTGAGGTGTATTGAAGGTATACATCCATTTGTTGTTACTTGATATTTGGATCCAAGTTTCATTTGTTTGTCGCAATTCGATGTTGCACTTGGATTGGATATCGTTGTTAAGCAATTGCATCTTCCATGAACATATTTCAGAACTTGTTGGTTTGTTTGCATGTTTGAGCATAAATATTCACCTGCCTGTATGAGCATAGCATTTTGGATAGGCTAATAGGATAAAATTGATCTCGATATAGCGAAATTTTGATTACAATGCCACTGTTGTTTACTATCATTAGTACAGGAAAGATCTTTTAATGATCCAATGGCTTCTTATCAAAAAATAGTATTGAAATTTTATCGTGTTCCAAGCGCAGCCTTTGGCGTGATAGCGTGAGGGTCAATTTGTGTAGTTAGTGGTTCACCTATAAGGAAATGCCAAGTCGTTGTGATCGTTGGACATTGGATTTATCGGTTTGAATTTAAAATAGCTTCAATTTCGAGCATGACGGTTTTTAAATTTTTAATTCCTCATAAGTAAGAGGTGTTTTTGCTGATTTTACTGTTGCTTCCCAAAGCCCGCCAAAGTCGAGTTTTGGGAAGGATGAAATGAAAGTGTATAACAACAGTGTAGAGGTCGATTAAATTGAAATGAGTATTTTATGTATACATTTTATTGTCAGGAAAATTGTTGTTGGATTTCATTTATCTAATGCTCACGATTTCACTCGAAAGGGTATATCAGAGTTTATGTAGTCTTGCCAGATTTTTTTTTCTCTTGCCTTAAAGTTCTCTCATATAAAAGAGTAGAAACTGCACATATAATTTAGCCCCTTCTTCCGTCAAGATTTTTTTTAATCTAATTTGACACAAATGTAGTAAGTTTTTTCAAATTCTTTACAAATTCAGATAAAAGAACGAAAGAGAGACCCGAAAATCGCTAGTGCCAATTTGGTACTTTTTACACTCTTAAGTTATTCATAAAAATAAATTGTGGAAATGTGGCATTAAAAACAATTTTCGTTAAGTCGCTACAATTTGTCGATAGTTAACGATATCTTTGCTTGCCGATAGTATCGCGTATCGCTAATTATCGAGCAAATACCCATCCCTACCTTACTTTGGTTTTGTTTTATTTTTTGTTGGCATTCAATATTTTTCGCGTAATTATAATTAGTAAAAATCTATTGAAAAACAATTTTTTAATTAATTCAGGAATCTGACATGAATACATAAATTTTGTAGGTGATCCCATGGGCAACAAATTGGTGACTGAGTTGGCAGGAATTGGAGAAACACGGAGAAAGATTTTTTTAAGCTGCGTTTCACAAGGTAGGAACGCCATTTTGATTTACATTAGCGCTTAAAATTATATTTGTTTTCGATTGTTGTAGTTTTACAATATTTAGATTGAATGAAGAGTACAAAAGGCATTGGAATTGCATTGCTTTACGAGTATATTTGGCCGGCGTGTATTATTATTTACAAACAAAATCATCATATTTCAATAAAAGCAAGATGAGTCAGAAATGCAATTTTGTATTTGCTGCAATCTCAATGCCTTCTGTATAATTTATGTATATAGATACGGGCTTGTATTCCTACTTTCCCATTAGTATGAACATTCTCTACAATAATAACTAAGTTACAGTGACTTTAAAGTCTGCTGAGCTCTGGTTGGGGACTGGTTGTGGAGTAAATTTTACTGTCATTTGTGGAGGCGGTGCTTAATTGATCTGGCCTTCCAAATGATATAAATGATAGATCTTGTAATTTGCCTTTGGTGCTTATGAAGAATGACGGTTAGAGTATGTTTAATGACGAATATAATAAATTGTTGGGTTTTCTTCCACATACGGCAGTTATGCTGTGAGGTGTATTGAAGGTATATATCCATTTGTTGTTACTTGATATTTGGATCCAGGTTTCATTTGTTTCTCGCAATTCGATGTTGCACTCGGACTGGATATCGTTGTTAAGCAATTGCATCTTCCATGAACATATTTCAGAACACTTGTTGTTTTGTTTGCATGTTTGAGCATAAATATTCATCTGCCTGTATGAGCATAGCATTCATAGCATTTTGGCTAGGCTAATAGGATAAAATTGATCTCGATATTGAAATTTTATCGTGTTCCAAGCGCAGCCTTTGGCGTGAAAGCGTGAGGGTCAATTTGTGTAGTTAGTGGTTCACCTATAGGGAAATGCCAAGTCGTTGTGATCGTTGGACATTGGATTTATCGGTCTTGAATTTAAAATAGCTTCAATTTCGAGCATGACGGTTTTTAAATTTTTAATTTCTCATAAGTAAGAGGTGTTTTTGCTGATTTTACTGTTGCTTCCCAAAGCCCGCCAAAGTCGAGTTTTGGGAAGGATGAAATGAAAGTGTATTCCCTTTTCACTGCAAGTTTGTATTATTACATTAGTAACAACAGTGTAGAGGTCGATTAAATTGAAATGTGTATTTTATGTATAACTTTTATTGCTAGAAAAATTGTTGCATTAAATTTATCTAATGCTCACGGTTTCACTCAAAAGGGTATATCAGAGTTTATGTAGTCTTGCTAGACTTTTTTTCTCTTGCCTGAAAGTTCTCTCATATAAAAGAGTAGAAACTGCACATATAATTTAACCCCTTCTTCCGCCAAGATTTTTTTTAATCTAATTTGACACAAATGTAGTAAGTTTTTTCAAATTCTTTACACATTCAGATAAAAGAACGAAAGAGAGATCCGAAAATCGCTATTGCCAATTTGGTACTTTTTACACTCGTAAGTTATTCATAAAAATAAATTGTGGAAATGTGGCATTAAAAACAATTTTCGTTAAGTCGCTACAATTTGTCGATAGTTACCGATATCTTTGCTTGCCGATAGTATCGCGTATCGCTAATTATCGAGCAAATACCCATCCCTACCTTACTTTGGTTTTGTTTTATTTTTTGTTGTCATTCAATATTTTTCGCGTAATTATAATTAGTAAAAATCTATTGAAAAACAATTTTTTAATTAATTCAGGAATCTGACATAAATACATAAATTTACAATGGGCAACAAATTGGTGACTGAGTTGGCAGGAATTGGAGAAACACGGAGAAAGATTTTTTTAAGCTGCGTTTCACAAGGTAAGAACGCCATTTTGATTTACATTAGCGCTTAAAATTATATTTTTCTTGGATTGTTATAGTTTTACAATATTTAGATTGAATGAAGAGTACAAAAGGCATTGGAATTGCATTGCTTTACGAGCATATTTGGCCGGCGTGTATTATTAGTTACAAACAAAATCATCATATTTCAATAAAAGTAAGATGAGTCAGAAATGCAATTTTGTATTTGCTGCAATGTCAATGCCTTCTGTATAATTAATGTATATAGATACGGGCTTGTATTCCTACTTTCCCATTAGTATGAACATTCTCCTCTACAATAATAACTAAGTTACAGTGACTTTAAAGTCTGCTGAGCTCTGGCGGGGGACTGGTTTTGGAGTAGATTTTACTGTCGTTTGGAGGCGGTGCTGAATTGATCTGGCCTTCCAAATGATATAAATGATAATGATTATTGACAAGATCAGCACTGTTGAGTAATGGTAGTTGATTGTTTGAATTTGTGCAGGTAAATCTTGCTTTTCTTGACGTGAAAAAGAATATTGAAGTTCAGTAAGTTGTATCAACTGAGTGTTGTAATGGTTGATTTCATAAAGTACTGAATCAATTTGCTTTGGTATTATTAAATCTGGTAATTTGCCTATGGTGGTTATGAAGAATGACGGTTAGAGTATGTTTGATGACGAATATAATAAATTGTTGGGTTTTCTTCCACATACGGCAGTTATGCTGTGAGGTGTATTGAATGTATATATCCATTTGTTGTTACTTGATATTTGGACCCAGGTTTTATTTGTTTGTCGCAATTCGATGTTGCACTCGGATTGGATATCGTTGTTAAGCAATTGCATCTTCCATGAACATATTTCAGAACACTTGTTGTTTTGTTTGCATGTTTGAGCATAAATATTCATCTGCCTCTGTATGAGCTTAGCATTCATAGCATTTTGGCTAGGCTAATAGGATAAAATTGATCTCGATATAGTGAAAATTTGATTACAATGACACTGTTGTTTATTATCATTAGTACAGGAAAGATCTTTTAATGATCCAATGGCTTCTGATCACATAATAGTATTGAAATTTTATCGTGTTCCAAGCGCAGCCTTTGGCGTGATAGCGTGAGGGTCAATTTGTGTAGTTAGTGGCTCACCTATAAGGAAATGCCAAGCGTTGTGATCGTTGGACATTGGATTTATCGGTCTTGAATTTAAAATAGCTTCAATTTCGAGCATGACGGTTTTTAAATTTTTAATTCCTCATAAGTAAGAGGTGTTTTTGCTGATTTTACTGTTGCTTCCCAAACCCCGCCAAAGTCGAGTTTTGGGAAGGATGAAATGAAAGTGTATTCCCTTTTCACTGCAAGTTGGTATTATTACATTAGTAACAACAGTGTAGAGGTCGATTAAATTGAAATGAGTATTTTATGTATAACTTTTATTGCTAGAAAAATTGTTGTTGCATTACATTTATCTAATGTTCACGGTTTCACTCGAAAGGTTATATCAGAGTTTATGTAGTCTTGCCAGACTTTTTTTTCTCTTGCCTTAAAGTTCTCTCATATAAAAGAGTAGAAACTGCACATATTCCGCTAAGATTTTTGTTTAATCTAATTTGACACATATTTAGTAAGTTTTTTCAAATTCTTTACATATTTAGATAAAAGAACGAAAGAGAGACCCGAAAATCGCTAGTGCCAATTTGGTAATTTTCACACTCAAAGTTATTCATAAAAATAAATTGTGGAAATGTGGCATTAAAGACAGTTTTCGTTAAGTCGCTACAATTTGTCGATAGTTAACGATATCTTTGCTTGCCGATAGTATCGCGTATCGGTAATTATCGAGCAAATACCCATCCATACCCTACTTTGGTTTTGTTTTATTTTTTGTTGGCATTCAATATTTTTCGCGTAATTATAATTAGTAAAAATCTATTGAAAAACAATTTTTTAATTAATTCAGGAATCTGACATAAATACATAAATTTGGTAGGTGAGCCCATGGGCAACAAATTGGTGACTGAGTTGGCAGGAATTGGAGAAACACGGAGAAAGATTTTTTTAAGCTGCGTTTCACAAGGTAGGAACGCCATTTTGATTTACATTAGCGCTTAAAATTATATTTGTTTTCGATTGTTGTAGTTTTACAATATTTAGATTGAATGAAGAGTACAAAAGGCATTGGAATTGCATTGCTTTACTAGTATTATTAGTTACAAACAAAATCATCATATTTCAATAAAAGCAAGATGAGTCAGTAATGCAATTTTGTATTTGTTGCAATGTCAATGCCTTCTGTATAATTTATGTATATATGTAGTTACGGCCTTGTATTCGTACTTTCTCATTAGTACGAACATTCTATTCTACAATAATAACTAAGTTACAGTGACTTTAAAGTCTGTTGAGCTCTGGCGTTGGACTGGTTTTGGAGTAGATTTTACTGTCATTTGGAGGCGGTGCTGAATTAATCTGGCCTTCCAAAAAATATAAATGATAATGATTTTTGACAGGATCAACAGGAGTAATGGTAGTTGATTGTTTGAATTTGTGCAGGTAAATCTTGCTTTTCTTGACGTGAAAAAGAATATTGAAGTTCAGTACGTTGTATCAACTGAGTGTTGTAATGGTTGATTTCATGATGTACTGAATCAATTTGCTTTGGTATTATTAAATCTGGTAATTTACTATGGTGGTTATGAAGAATGACGGTTAGAGTATGTTTGATGACGAATATAATAAATTGTTAGGTTTTCTTCCACATACGGCAGTTATGCTGTGAGGTGTATTGAAGGTATACATCCATTTGTTGTTACTTGATATTTGGATCCAAGTTTCATTTGTTTGTCGCAATTCGATGTTGCACTTGGATTGGATATCGTTGTTAAGCAATTGCATCTTCCATGAACATATTTCAGAACTTGTTGGTTTGTTTGCATGTTTGAGCATAAATATTCACCTGCCTGTATGAGCATAGCATTTTGGATAGGCTAATAGGATAAAATTGATCTCGATATAGCGAAATTTTGATTACAATGCCACTGTTGTTTACTATCATTAGTACAGGAAAGATCTTTTAATGATCCAATGGCTTCTTATCAAAAAATAGTATTGAAATTTTATCGTGTTCCAAGCGCAGCCTTTGGCGTGATAGCGTGAGGGTCAATTTGTGTAGTTAGTGGTTCACCTATAAGGAAATGCCAAGTCGTTGTGATCGTTGGACATTGGATTTATCGGTTTGAATTTAAAATAGCTTCAATTTCGAGCATGACGGTTTTTAAATTTTTAATTCCTCATAAGTAAGAGGTGTTTTTGCTGATTTTACTGTTGCTTCCCAAAGCCCGCCAAAGTCGAGTTTTGGGAAGGATGAAATGAAAGTGTATTTCCTTTTCACTGCAAGTTGGTATTATTACATTAGTAACAACAGTGTAGAGGTCGATTAAATTGAAATGAGTATTTTATGTATACATTTTATTGTCAGGAAAATTGTTGTTGGATTTCATTTATCTAATGCTCACGATTTCACTCGAAAGGGTATATCAGAGTTTATGTAGTCTTGCCAGATTTTTTTTTCTCTTGCCTTAAAGTTCTCTCATATAAAAGAGTAGAAACTGCACATATAATTTAGCCCCTTCTTCCGTCAAGATTTTTTTTAATCTAATTTGACACAAATGTAGTAAGTTTTTTCAAATTCTTTACAAATTCAGATAAAAGAACGAAAGAGAGACCCGAAAATCGCTAGTGCCAATTTGGTACTTTTTACACTCTTAAGTTATTCATAAAAATAAATTGTGGAAATGTGGCATTAAAAACAATTTTCGTTAAGTCGCTACAATTTGTCGATAGTTAACGATATCTTTGCTTGCCGATAGTATCGCGTATCGCTAATTATCGAGCAAATACCCATCCCTACCTTACTTTGGTTTTGTTTTATTTTTTGTTGGCATTCAATATTTTTCGCGTAATTATAATTAGTAAAAATCTATTGAAAAACAATTTTTTAATTAATTCAGGAATCTGACATGAATACATAAATTTTGTAGGTGATCCCATGGGCAACAAATTGGTGACTGAGTTGGCAGGAATTGGAGAAACACGGAGAAAGATTTTTTTAAGCTGCGTTTCACAAGGTAGGAACGCCATTTTGATTTACATTAGCGCTTAAAATTATATTTGTTTTCGATTGTTGTAGTTTTACAATATTTAGATTGAATGAAGAGTACAAAAGGCATTGGAATTGCATTGCTTTACGAGTATATTTGGCCGGCGTGTATTATTATTTACAAACAAAATCATCATATTTCAATAAAAGCAAGATGAGTCAGAAATGCAATTTTGTATTTGCTGCAATCTCAATGCCTTCTGTATAATTTATGTATATAGATACGGGCTTGTATTCCTACTTTCCCATTAGTATGAACATTCTCTACAATAATAACTAAGTTACAGTGACTTTAAAGTCTGCTGAGCTCTGGTTGGGGACTGGTTGTGGAGTAAATTTTACTGTCATTTGTGGAGGCGGTGCTTAATTGATCTGGCCTTCCAAATGATATAAATGATAGATCTTGTAATTTGCCTTTGGTGCTTATGAAGAATGACGGTTAGAGTATGTTTAATGACGAATATAATAAATTGTTGGGTTTTCTTCCACATACGGCAGTTATGCTGTGAGGTGTATTGAAGGTATATATCCATTTGTTGTTACTTGATATTTGGATCCAGGTTTCATTTGTTTCTCGCAATTCGATGTTGCACTCGGACTGGATATCGTTGTTAAGCAATTGCATCTTCCATGAACATATTTCAGAACACTTGTTGTTTTGTTTGCATGTTTGAGCATAAATATTCATCTGCCTGTATGAGCATAGCATTCATAGCATTTTGGCTAGGCTAATAGGATAAAATTGATCTCGATATTGAAATTTTATCGTGTTCCAAGCGCAGCCTTTGGCGTGAAAGCGTGAGGGTCAATTTGTGTAGTTAGTGGTTCACCTATAGGGAAATGCCAAGTCGTTGTGATCGTTGGACATTGGATTTATCGGTCTTGAATTTAAAATAGCTTCAATTTCGAGCATGACGGTTTTTAAATTTTTAATTTCTCATAAGTAAGAGGTGTTTTTGCTGATTTTACTGTTGCTTCCCAAAGCCCGCCAAAGTCGAGTTTTGGGAAGGATGAAATGAAAGTGTATTCCCTTTTCACTGCAAGTTTGTATTATTACATTAGTAACAACAGTGTAGAGGTCGATTAAATTGAAATGTGTATTTTATGTATAACTTTTATTGCTAGAAAAATTGTTGCATTAAATTTATCTAATGCTCACGGTTTCACTCAAAAGGGTATATCAGAGTTTATGTAGTCTTGCTAGACTTTTTTTCTCTTGCCTGAAAGTTCTCTCATATAAAAGAGTAGAAACTGCACATGTTCCGCTAAGATTTTTGTTTAATCTAATTTGACACAAATTTAGTAAGTTTTTTCAAATTCTTTACATATTTAGATAAAAGAACGAAAGAGAGACCCGAAAACCGCTAGTGCCAATTTGGTACTTTTCACACTCAAAGTTATTCATAAAAATAAATTGTGGAAATGTGGCATTAAAAACAATTTTCGTTAAGTCGCTACAATTTGTCGATAGTTACCGATATCTTTGCTTGCCGATAGTATCGCGTATCGCTAATTATCGAGCAAATACCCATCCCTACCTTACTTTGGTTTTGTTTTATTTTTTGTTGTCATTCAATATTTTTCGCGTAATTATAATTAGTAAAAATCTATTGAAAAACAATTTTTTAATTAATTCAGGAATCTGACATAAATACATAAATTTACAATGGGCAACAAATTGGTGACTGAGTTGGCAGGAATTGGAGAAACACGGAGAAAGATTTTTTTAAGCTGCGTTTCACAAGGTAAGAACGCCATTTTGATTTACATTAGCGCTTAAAATTATATTTTTCTTGGATTGTTATAGTTTTACAATATTTAGATTGAATGAAGAGTACAAAAGGCATTGGAATTGCATTGCTTTACGAGCATATTTGGCCGGCGTGTATTATTAGTTACAAACAAAATCATCATATTTCAATAAAAGTAAGATGAGTCAGAAATGCAATTTTGTATTTGCTGCAATGTCAATGCCTTCTGTATAATTAATGTATATAGATACGGGCTTGTATTCCTACTTTCCCATTAGTATGAACATTCTCCTCTACAATAATAACTAAGTTACAGTGACTTTAAAGTCTGCTGAGCTCTGGCGGGGGACTGGTTTTGGAGTAGATTTTACTGTCGTTTGGAGGCGGTGCTGAATTGATCTGGCCTTCCAAATGATATAAATGATAATGATTATTGACAAGATCAGCACTGTTGAGTAATGGTAGTTGATTGTTTGAATTTGTGCAGGTAAATCTTGCTTTTCTTGACGTGAAAAAGAATATTGAAGTTCAGTAAGTTGTATCAACTGAGTGTTGTAATGGTTGATTTCATAAAGTACTGAATCAATTTGCTTTGGTATTATTAAATCTGGTAATTTGCCTATGGTGGTTATGAAGAATGACGGTTAGAGTATGTTTGATGACGAATATAATAAATTGTTGGGTTTTCTTCCACATACGGCAGTTATGCTGTGAGGTGTATTGAATGTATATATCCATTTGTTGTTACTTGATATTTGGACCCAGGTTTTATTTGTTTGTCGCAATTCGATGTTGCACTCGGATTGGATATCGTTGTTAAGCAATTGCATCTTCCATGAACATATTTCAGAACACTTGTTGTTTTGTTTGCATGTTTGAGCATAAATATTCATCTGCCTCTGTATGAGCTTAGCATTCATAGCATTTTGGCTAGGCTAATAGGATAAAATTGATCTCGATATAGTGAAAATTTGATTACAATGACACTGTTGTTTATTATCATTAGTACAGGAAAGATCTTTTAATGATCCAATGGCTTCTGATCACATAATAGTATTGAAATTTTATCGTGTTCCAAGCGCAGCCTTTGGCGTGATAGCGTGAGGGTCAATTTGTGTAGTTAGTGGCTCACCTATAAGGAAATGCCAAGCGTTGTGATCGTTGGACATTGGATTTATCGGTCTTGAATTTAAAATAGCTTCAATTTCGAGCATGACGGTTTTTAAATTTTTAATTCCTCATAAGTAAGAGGTGTTTTTGCTGATTTTACTGTTGCTTCCCAAACCCCGCCAAAGTCGAGTTTTGGGAAGGATGAAATGAAAGTGTATTCCCTTTTCACTGCAAGTTGGTATTATTACATTAGTAACAACAGTGTAGAGGTCGATTAAATTGAAATGAGTATTTTATGTATAACTTTTATTGCTAGAAAAATTGTTGTTGCATTACATTTATCTAATGTTCACGGTTTTACTCGAAAGGTTATATCAGAGTTTATGTAGTCTTGCCAGACTTTTTTTTCTCTTGCCTTAAAGTTCTCTCATATAAAAGAGTAGAAACTGCACATATTCCGCTAAGATTTTTGTTTAATCTAATTTGACACATATTTAGTAAGTTTTTTCAAATTCTTTACATATTTAGATAAAAGAACGAAAGAGAGACCCGAAAATCGCTAGTGCCAATTTGGTAATTTTCACACTCAAAGTTATTCATAAAAATAAATTGTGGAAATGTGGCATTAAAGACAGTTTTCGTTAAGTCGCTACAATTTGTCGATAGTTAACGATATCTTTGCTTGCCGATAGTATCGCGTATCGGTAATTATCGAGCAAATACCCATCCATACCCTACTTTGGTTTTGTTTTATTTTTTGTTGGCATTCAATATTTTTCGCGTAATTATAATTAGTAAAAATCTATTGAAAAACAATTTTTTAATTAATTCAGGAATCTGACATAAATACATAAATTTGGTAGGTGAGCCCATGGGCAACAAATTGGTGACTGAGTTGGCAGGAATTGGAGAAACACGGACAAAGATTTTTTTAAGCTGCGTTTCACAAGGTAGGAACGCCATTTTGATTTACATTAGCGCTTAAAATTATATTTGTTTTCGATTGTTGTAGTTTTACAATATTTAGATTGAATGAAGAGTACAAAAGGCATTGGAATTGCATTGCTTTACTAGTATTATTAGTTACAAACAAAATCATCATATTTCAATAAAAGCAAGATGAGTCAGTAATGTAATTTTGTATTTGCTGCAATGTCAATGCCTTCTGTATAATTTATGTATATAGGTACGGGCTTGTATTCCTACTTTCCCATTAGTATGAACATTCTCTACAATAATAACTAAGTTACAGTGACTTTAAAGTCTGCTGAGCTCTGGTGGGGGACTGGTTGTGGAGTAAATTTTACTGTCATTTGTGGAGGCGGTGCTTAATTGATCTGGCCTTCCAAATGATATAAATGATAGATCTTGTAATTTGCCTTTGGTGCTTATGAAGAATGACGGTTAGAGTATGTTTAATGACGAATATAATAAATTGTTGGGTTTTCTTCCACATACGGCAGTTATGCTGTGAGGTGTATTGAAGGTATATATCCATTTGTTGTTACTTGATATTTGGATCCAGGTTTCATTTGTTTCTCGCAATTCGATGTTGCACTCGGACTGGATATCGTTGTTAAGCAATTGCATCTTCCATGAACATATTTCAGAACACTTGTTGTTTTGTTTGCATGTTTGAGCATAAATATTCATCTGCCTGTATGAGCATAGCATTCATAGCATTTTGGCTAGGCTAATAGGATAAAATTGATCTCGATATTGAAATTTTATCGTGTTCCAAGCGCAGCCTTTGGCGTGAAAGCGTGAGGGTCAATTTGTGTAGTTAGTGGTTCACCTATAAGGAAATGCCAAGTCGTTGTGATCGTTGGACATTGGATTTATCGGTCTTGAATTTAAAATAGCTTCAATTTCGAGCATGACGGTTTTTAAATTTTTAATTCCTCATAAGTAAGAGGTGTTTTTGCTGATTTTACTGTTGCTTCCCAAAGCCCGCCAAAGTCGAGTTTTGGGAAGGATGAAATGAAAGTGTATTCCCTTTTCACTGCAAGTTTGTATTATTACATTAGTAACAACAGTGTAGAGGTCGATTAAATTGAAATGAGTATTTTATGTATAACTTTTATTGCTAGAAAAATTGTTGCATTACATTTATCTAATGCTCACGGTTTCACTCAAAAGCGTATATCAGAGTTTATGTAGTCTTGCTGGACTTTTTTTCTCTTGCCTGAAAGTTCTCTCATATAAAAGAGTAGAAACTGCACATATAATTTAACCCCTTCTTCCGCCAAGATTTTTTTTAATCTAATTTGACACAAATGTAGTAAGTTTTTTCAAATTCTTTACACATTCAGATAAAAGAACGAAAGAGAGATCCGAAAATCGCTATTGCCAATTTGGTACTTTTTACACTCTTAAGTTATTCATAAAAATAAATTGTGGAAATGTGGCATTAAAAACAATTTTCGTTAAGTCGCTACAATTTGTCGATAGTTAACGATATCTTTGCTTGCCGATAGTATCGCGTATCGCTAATTATCGAGCAAATACCCATCCCTACCTTACTTTGGTTTTGTTTTATTTTTTGTTGTCATTCAATATTTTTCGCGTAATTATAATTAGTAAAAATCTAATGAAAAACAATTTTTTAATTAATTCAGGAATCTGACATAAATACATAAATTTACAATGGGCAACAAATTGGTGACTGAGTTGGCAGGAATTGGAGAAACACGGAGAAAGATTTTTTTAAGCTGCGTTTCACAAGGTAAGAACGCCATTTTGATTTACATTAGCGCTTAAAATTATATTTTTCTTGGATTGTTATAGTTTTACAATATTTAGATTGAATGAAGAGTACAAAAGGCATTGGAATTGCATTGCTTTACGAGCATATTTAGCCGGCGTGTATTATTAGTTACAAACAAAATCATCATATTTCAATAAAAGTAAGATGAGTCAGAAATGCAATTTTGTATTTGCTGCAATGTCAATGCCTTCTGTATAATTAATGTATATAGATACGGGCTTGTATTCCTACTTTCCCATTAGTATGAACATTCTCCTCTACAATAATAACTAAGTTACAGTGACTTTAAAGTCTGCTGAGCTCTGGCGGGGGACTGGTTTTGGAGTAGATTTTACTGTCGTTTGGAGGCGGTGCTGAATTGATCTGGCCTTCCAAATGATATAAATGATAATGATTATTGACAAGATCAGCACTGTTGAGTAATGGTAGTTGATTGTTTGAATTTGTGCAGGTAAATCTTGCTTTTCTTGACGTGAAAAAGAATATTGAAGTTCAGTAAGTTGTATCAACTGAGTGTTGTAATGGTTGATTTCATAAAGTACTGAATCAATTTGCTTTGGTATTATTAAATCTGGTAATTTGCCTATGGTGGTTATGAAGAATGACGGTTAGAGTATGTTTGATGACGAATATAATAAATTGTTGGGTTTTCTTCCACATACGGCAGTTATGCTGTGAGGTGTATTGAATGTATATATCCATTTGTTGTTACTTGATATTTGGACCCAGGTTTTATTTGTTTGTCGCAATTCGATGTTGCACTCGGATTGGATATCGTTGTTAAGCAATTGCATCTTCCATGAACATATTTCAGAACACTTGTTGTTTTGTTTGCATGTTTGAGCATAAATATTCATCTGCCTCTGTATGAGCTTAGCATTCATAGCATTTTGGCTAGGCTAATAGGATAAAATTGATCTCGATATAGTGAAAATTTGATTACAATGACACTGTTGTTTATTATCATTAGTACAGGAAAGATCTTTTAATGATCCAATGGCTTCTGATCACATAATAGTATTGAAAATTTATCGTGTTCCAAGCGCAGCCTTTGGCGTGATAGCGTGAGGGTCAATTTGTGTAGTTAGTGGCTCACCTATAAGGAAATGCCAAGCGTTGTGATCGTTGGACATTGGATTTATCGGTCTTGAATTTAAAATAGCTTCAATTTCGAGCATGACGGTTTTTAAATTTTTAATTCCTCATAAGTAAGAGGTGTTTTTGCTGATTTTACTGTTGCTTCCCAAACCCCGCCAAAGTCGAGTTTTGGGAAGGATGAAATGAAAGTGTATTCCCTTTTCACTGCAAGTTGGTATTATTACATTAGTAACAACAGTGTAGAGGTCGATTAAATTGAAATGAGTATTTTATGTATAACTTTTATTGCTAGAAAAATTGTTGTTGCATTACATTTATCTAATGTTCACGGTTTTACTCGAAAGGTTATATCAGAGTTTATGTAGTCTTGCCAGACTTTTTTTTCTCTTGCCTTAAAGTTCTCTCATATAAAAGAGTAGAAACTGCACATATTCCGCTAAGATTTTTGTTTAATCTAATTTGACACATATTTAGTAAGTTTTTTCAAATTCTTTACATATTTAGATAAAAGAACGAAAGAGAGACCCGAAAATCGCTAGTGCCAATTTGGTAATTTTCACACTCAAAGTTATTCATAAAAATAAATTGTGGAAATGTGGCATTAAAGACAGTTTTCGTTAAGTCGCTACAATTTGTCGATAGTTAACGATATCTTTGCTTGCCGATAGTATCGCGTATCGGTAATTATCGAGCAAATACCCATCCATACCCTACTTTGGTTTTGTTTTATTTTTTGTTGGCATTCAATATTTTTCGCGTAATTATAATTAGTAAAAATCTATTGAAAAACAATTTTTTAATTAATTCAGGAATCTGACATAAATACATAAATTTGGTAGGTGAGCCCATGGGCAACAAATTGGTGACTGAGTTGGCAGGAATTGGAGAAACACGGACAAAGATTTTTTTAAGCTGCGTTTCACAAGGTAGGAACGCCATTTTGATTTACATTAGCGCTTAAAATTATATTTGTTTTCGATTGTTGTAGTTTTACAATATTTAGATTGAATGAAGAGTACAAAAGGCATTGGAATTGCATTGCTTTACGAGTATATTTGGCCGGCGTGTATTATTATTTACAAACAAAATCATCATATTTCAATAAAAGCAAGATGAGTCAGAAATGCAATTTTGTATTTGCTGCAATGTCAATGCCTTCTGTATAATTTATGTATATAGATACGGGCTTGTATTCCTACTTTCCCATTAGTATGAACATTCTCTACAATAATAACTAAGTTACAGTGACTTTAAAGTCTGCTGAGCTCTGGTTGGGGACTGGTTGTGGAGTAAATTTTACTGTCATTTGTGGAGGCGGTGCTTAATTGATCTGGCCTTCCAAATGATATAAATGATAGATCTTGTAATTTGCCTTTGGTGCTTATGAAGAATGACGGTTAGAGTATGTTTAATGACGAATATAATAAATTGTTGGGTTTTCTTCCACATACGGCAGTTATGCTGTGAGGTGTATTGAAGGTATATATCCATTTGTTGTTACTTGATATTTGGATCCAGGTTTCATTTGTTTCTCGCAATTCGATGTTGCACTCGGACTGGATATCGTTGTTAAGCAATTGCATCTTCCATGAACATATTTCAGAACACTTGTTGTTTTGTTTGCATGTTTGAGCATAAATATTCATCTGCCTGTATGAGCATAGCATTCATAGCATTTTGGCTAGGCTAATAGGATAAAATTGATCTCGATATTGAAATTTTATCGTGTTCCAAGCGCAGCCTTTGGCGTGAAAGCGTGAGGGTCAATTTGTGTAGTTAGTGGTTTACCTATAGGGAAATGCCAAGTCGTTATGATCGTTGGACATTGGATTTATCGGTCTTGAATTTAAAATAGCTTCAATTTCGAGCATGACGGTTTTTAAATTTTTAATTTCTCATAAGTAAGAGGTGTTTTTGCTGATTTTACTGTTGCTTCCCAAAGCCCGCCAAAGTCGAGTTTTGGGAAGGATGAAATGAAAGTGTATTCCCTTTTCACTGCAAGTTTGTATTATTACATTAGTAACAACAGTGTAGAGGTCGATTAAATTGAAATGTGTATTTTATGTATAACTTTTATTGCTAGAAAAATTGTTGCATTAAATTTATCTAATGCTCACGGTTTCACTCAAAAGGGTATATCAGAGTTTATGTAGTCTTGCTAGACTTTTTTTCTCTTGCCTGAAAGTTCTCTCATATAAAAGAGTAGAAACTGCACATGTTCCGCTAAGATTTTTGTTTAATCTAATTTGACACAAATTTAGTAAGTTTTTTCAAATTCTTTACATATTTAGATAAAAGAACGAAAGAGAGACCCGAAAACCGCTAGTGCCAATTTGGTACTTTTCACACTCAAAGTTATTCATAAAAATAAATTGTGGAAATGTGGCATTAAAAACAATTTTCGTTAAGTCGCTACAATTTGTCGATAGTTACCGATATCTTTGCTTGCCGATAGTATCGCGTATCGCTAATTATCGAGCAAATACCCATCCCTACCTTACTTTGGTTTTGTTTTATTTTTTGTTGTCATTCAATATTTTTCGCGTAATTATAATTAGTAAAAATCTATTGAAAAACAATTTTTTAATTAATTCAGGAATCTGACATAAATACATAAATTTACAATGGGCAACAAATTGGTGACTGAGTTGGCAGGAATTGGAGAAACACGGAGAAAGATTTTTTTAAGCTGCGTTTCACAAGGTAAGAACGCCATTTTGATTTACATTAGCGCTTAAAATTATATTTTTCTTGGATTGTTATAGTTTTACAATATTTAGATTGAATGAAGAGTACAAAAGGCATTGGAATTGCATTGCTTTACGAGCATATTTGGCCGGCGTGTATTATTAGTTACAAACAAAATCATCATATTTCAATAAAAGTAAGATGAGTCAGAAATGCAATTTTGTATTTGCTGCAATGTCAATGCCTTCTGTATAATTAATGTATATAGATACGGGCTTGTATTCCTACTTTCCCATTAGTATGAACATTCTCCTCTACAATAATAACTAAGTTACAGTGACTTTAAAGTCTGCTGAGCTCTGGCGGGGGACTGGTTTTGGAGTAGATTTTACTGTCGTTTGGAGGCGGTGCTGAATTGATCTGGCCTTCCAAATGATATAAATGATAATGATTATTGACAAGATCAGCACTGTTGAGTAATGGTAGTTGATTGTTTGAATTTGTGCAGGTAAATCTTGCTTTTCTTGACGTGAAAAAGAATATTGAAGTTCAGTAAGTTGTATCAACTGAGTGTTGTAATGGTTGATTTCATAAAGTACTGAATCAATTTGCTTTGGTATTATTAAATCTGGTAATTTGCCTATGGTGGTTATGAAGAATGACGGTTAGAGTATGTTTGATGACGAATATAATAAATTGTTGGGTTTTCTTCCACATACGGCAGTTATGCTGTGAGGTGTATTGAATGTATATATCCATTTGTTGTTACTTGATATTTGGACCCAGGTTTTATTTGTTTGTCGCAATTCGATGTTGCACTCGGATTGGATATCGTTGTTAAGCAATTGCATCTTCCATGAACATATTTCAGAACACTTGTTGTTTTGTTTGCATGTTTGAGCATAAATATTCATCTGCCTCTGTATGAGCTTAGCATTCATAGCATTTTGGCTAGGCTAATAGGATAAAATTGATCTCGATATAGTGAAAATTTGATTACAATGACACTGTTGTTTATTATCATTAGTACAGGAAAGATCTTTTAATGATCCAATGGCTTCTGATCACATAATAGTATTGAAATTTTATCGTGTTCCAAGCGCAGCCTTTGGCGTGATAGCGTGAGGGTCAATTTGTGTAGTTAGTGGCTCACCTATAAGGAAATGCCAAGCGTTGTGATCGTTGGACATTGGATTTATCGGTCTTGAATTTAAAATAGCTTCAATTTCGAGCATGACGGTTTTTAAATTTTTAATTCCTCATAAGTAAGAGGTGTTTTTGCTGATTTTACTGTTGCTTCCCAAACCCCGCCAAAGTCGAGTTTTGGGAAGGATGAAATGAAAGTGTATTCCCTTTTCACTGCAAGTTGGTATTATTACATTAGTAACAACAGTGTAGAGGTCGATTAAATTGAAATGAGTATTTTATGTATAACTTTTATTGCTAGAAAAATTGTTGTTGCATTACATTTATCTAATGTTCACGGTTTTACTCGAAAGGTTATATCAGAGTTTATGTAGTCTTGCCAGACTTTTTTTTCTCTTGCCTTAAAGTTCTCTCATATAAAAGAGTAGAAACTGCACATATTCCGCTAAGATTTTTGTTTAATCTAATTTGACACATATTTAGTAAGTTTTTTCAAATTCTTTACATATTTAGATAAAAGAACGAAAGAGAGACCCGAAAATCGCTAGTGCCAATTTGGTAATTTTCACACTCAAAGTTATTCATAAAAATAAATTGTGGAAATGTGGCATTAAAGACAGTTTTCGTTAAGTCGCTACAATTTGTCGATAGTTAACGATATCTTTGCTTGCCGATAGTATCGCGTATCGGTAATTATCGAGCAAATACCCATCCATACCCTACTTTGGTTTTGTTTTATTTTTTGTTGGCATTCAATATTTTTCGCGTAATTATAATTAGTAAAAATCTATTGAAAAACAATTTTTTAATTAATTCAGGAATCTGACATAAATACATAAATTTGGTAGGTGAGCCCATGGGCAACAAATTGGTGACTGAGTTGGCAGGAATTGGAGAAACACGGACAAAGATTTTTTTAAGCTGCGTTTCACAAGGTAGGAACGCCATTTTGATTTACATTAGCGCTTAAAATTATATTTGTTTTCGATTGTTGTAGTTTTACAATATTTAGATTGAATGAAGAGTACAAAAGGCATTGGAATTGCATTGCTTTACTAGTATTATTAGTTACAAACAAAATCATCATATTTCAGTAAAAGCAAGATGAGTCAGTAATGTAATTTTGTATTTGCTGCAATGTCAATGCCTTCTGTATAATTTATGTATATAGGTACGGGCTTGTATTCCTACTTTCCCATTAGTATGAACATTCTCTACAATAATAACTAAGTTACAGTGACTTTAAAGTCTGCTGAGCTCTGGTGGGGGACTGGTTGTGGAGTAAATTTTACTGTCATTTGTGGAGGCGGTGCTTAATTGATCTGGCCTTCCAAATGATATAAATGATAGATCTTGTAATTTGCCTTTGGTGCTTATGAAGAATGACGGTTAGAGTATGTTTAATGACGAATATAATAAATTGTTGGGTTTTCTTCCACATACGGCAGTTATGCTGTGAGGTGTATTGAAGGTATATATCCATTTGTTGTTACTTGATATTTGGATCCAGGTTTCATTTGTTTCTCGCAATTCGATGTTGCACTCGGACTGGATATCGTTGTTAAGCAATTGCATCTTCCATGAACATATTTCAGAACACTTGTTGTTTTGTTTGCATGTTTGAGCATAAATATTCATCTGCCTGTATGAGCATAGCATTCATAGCATTTTGGCTAGGCTAATAGGATAAAATTGATCTCGATATTGAAATTTTATCGTGTTCCAAGCGCAGCCTTTGGCGTGAAAGCGTGAGGGTCAATTTGTGTAGTTAGTGGTTCACCTATAAGGAAATGCCAAGTCGTTGTGATCGTTGGACATTGGATTTATCGGTCTTGAATTTAAAATAGCTTCAATTTCGAGCATGACGGTTTTTAAATTTTTAATTCCTCATAAGTAAGAGGTGTTTTTGCTGATTTTACTGTTGCTTCCCAAAGCCCGCCAAAGTCGAGTTTTGGGAAGGATGAAATGAAAGTGTATTCCCTTTTCACTGCAAGTTTGTATTATTACATTAGTAACAACAGTGTAGAGGTCGATTAAATTGAAATGAGTATTTTATGTATAACTTTTATTGCTAGAAAAATTGTTGCATTACATTTATCTAATGCTCACGGTTTCACTCAAAAGCGTATATCAGAGTTTATGTAGTCTTGCTAGACTTTTTTTCTCTTGCCTGAAAGTTCTCTCATATAAAAGAGTAGAAACTGCACATATAATTTAACCCCTTCTTCCGCCAAGATTTTTTTTAATCTAATTTGACACAAATGTAGTAAGTTTTTTCAAATTCTTTACACATTCAGATAAAAGAACGAAAGAGAGATCCGAAAATCGCTATTGCCAATTTGGTACTTTTTACACTCTTAAGTTATTCATAAAAATAAATTGTGGAAATGTGGCATTAAAAACAATTTTCGTTAAGTCGCTACAATTTGTCGATAGTTAACGATATCTTTGCTTGCCGATAGTATCGCGTATCGCTAATTATCGAGCAAATACCCATCCCTACCTTACTTTGGTTTTGTTTTATTTTTTGTTGTCATTCAATATTTTTCGCGTAATTATAATTAGTAAAAATCTAATGAAAAACAATTTTTTAATTAATTCAGGAATCTGACATAAATACATAAATTTACAATGGGCAACAAATTGGTGACTGAGTTGGCAGGAATTGGAGAAACACGGAGAAAGATTTTTTTAAGCTGCGTTTCACAAGGTAAGAACGCCATTTTGATTTACATTAGCGCTTAAAATTATATTTTTCTTGGATTGTTATAGTTTTACAATATTTAGATTGAATGAAGAGTACAAAAGGCATTGGAATTGCATTGCTTTACGAGCATATTTAGCCGGCGTGTATTATTAGTTACAAACAAAATCATCATATTTCAATAAAAGTAAGATGAGTCAGAAATGCAATTTTGTATTTGCTGCAATGTCAATGCCTTCTGTATAATTAATGTATATAGATACGGGCTTGTATTCCTACTTTCCCATTAGTATGAACATTCTCCTCTACAATAATAACTAAGTTACAGTGACTTTAAAGTCTGCTGAGCTCTGGCGGGGGACTGGTTTTGGAGTAGATTTTACTGTCGTTTGGAGGCGGTGCTGAATTGATCTGGCCTTCCAAATGATATAAATGATAATGATTATTGACAAGATCAGCACTGTTGAGTAATGGTAGTTGATTGTTTGAATTTGTGCAGGTAAATCTTGCTTTTCTTGACGTGAAAAAGAATATTGAAGTTCAGTAAGTTGTATCAACTGAGTGTTGTAATGGTTGATTTCATAAAGTACTGAATCAATTTGCTTTGGTATTATTAAATCTGGTAATTTGCCTATGGTGGTTATGAAGAATGACGGTTAGAGTATGTTTGATGACGAATATAATAAATTGTTGGGTTTTCTTCCACATACGGCAGTTATGCTGTGAGGTGTATTGAATGTATATATCCATTTGTTGTTACTTGATATTTGGACCCAGGTTTTATTTGTTTGTCGCAATTCGATGTTGCACTCGGATTGGATATCGTTGTTAAGCAATTGCATCTTCCATGAACATATTTCAGAACACTTGTTGTTTTGTTTGCATGTTTGAGCATAAATATTCATCTGCCTCTGTATGAGCTTAGCATTCATAGCATTTTGGCTAGGCTAATAGGATAAAATTGATCTCGATATAGTGAAAATTTGATTACAATGACACTGTTGTTTATTATCATTAGTACAGGAAAGATCTTTTAATGATCCAATGGCTTCTGATCACATAATAGTATTGAAAATTTATCGTGTTCCAAGCGCAGCCTTTGGCGTGATAGCGTGAGGGTCAATTTGTGTAGTTAGTGGCTCACCTATAAGGAAATGCCAAGCGTTGTGATCGTTGGACATTGGATTTATCGGTCTTGAATTTAAAATAGCTTCAATTTCGAGCATGACGGTTTTTAAATTTTTAATTCCTCATAAGTAAGAGGTGTTTTTGCTGATTTTACTGTTGCTTCCCAAACCCCGCCAAAGTCGAGTTTTGGGAAGGATGAAATGAAAGTGTATTCCCTTTTCACTGCAAGTTGGTATTATTACATTAGTAACAACAGTGTAGAGGTCGATTAAATTGAAATGAGTATTTTATGTATAACTTTTATTGCTAGAAAAATTGTTGTTGCATTACATTTATCTAATGTTCACGGTTTTACTCGAAAGGTTATATCAGAGTTTATGTAGTCTTGCCAGACTTTTTTTTCTCTTGCCTTAAAGTTCTCTCATATAAAAGAGTAGAAACTGCACATATTCCGCTAAGATTTTTGTTTAATCTAATTTGACACATATTTAGTAAGTTTTTTCAAATTCTTTACATATTTAGATAAAAGAACGAAAGAGAGACCCGAAAATCGCTAGTGCCAATTTGGTAATTTTCACACTCAAAGTTATTCATAAAAATAAATTGTGGAAATGTGGCATTAAAGACAGTTTTCGTTAAGTCGCTACAATTTGTCGATAGTTAACGATATCTTTGCTTGCCGATAGTATCGCGTATCGGTAATTATCGAGCAAATACCCATCCATACCCTACTTTGGTTTTGTTTTATTTTTTGTTGGCATTCAATATTTTTCGCGTAATTATAATTAGTAAAAATCTATTGAAAAACAATTTTTTAATTAATTCAGGAATCTGACATAAATACATAAATTTGGTAGGTGAGCCCATGGGCAACAAATTGGTGACTGAGTTGGCAGGAATTGGAGAAACACGGACAAAGATTTTTTTAAGCTGCGTTTCACAAGGTAGGAACGCCATTTTGATTTACATTAGCGCTTAAAATTATATTTGTTTTCGATTGTTGTAGTTTTACAATATTTAGATTGAATGAAGAGTACAAAAGGCATTGGAATTGCATTGCTTTACTAGTATTATTAGTTACAAACAAAATCATCATATTTCAATAAAAGCAAGATGAGTCAGAAATGCAATTTTGTATTTGCTGCAATGTCAATGCCTTCTGTATAATTTATGTATATAGGTACGGGCTTGTATTCCTACTTTCCCATTAGTATGAACATTCTCTACAATAATAACTAAGTTACAGTGACTTTAAAGTCTGCTGAGCTCTGGTGGGGGACTGGTTGTGGAGTAAATTTTACTGTCATTTGTGGAGGCGGTGCTTAATTGATCTGGCCTTCCAAATGATATAAATGATAGATCTTGTAATTTGCCTTTGGTGCTTATGAAGAATGACGGTTAGAGTATGTTTAATGACGAATATAATAAATTGTTGGGTTTTCTTCCACATACGGCAGTTATGCTGTGAGGTGTATTGAAGGTATATATCCATTTGTTGTTACTTGATATTTGGATCCAGGTTTCATTTGTTTCTCGCAATTCGATGTTGCACTCGGACTGGATATCGTTGTTAAGCAATTGCATCTTCCATGAACATATTTCAGAACACTTGTTGTTTTGTTTGCATGTTTGAGCATAAATATTCATCTGCCTGTATGAGCATAGCATTCATAGCATTTTGGCTAGGCTAATAGGATAAAATTGATCTCGATATTGAAATTTTATCGTGTTCCAAGCGCAGCCTTTGGCGTGAAAGCGTGAGGGTCAATTTGTGTAGTTAGTGGTTCACCTATAAGGAAATGCCAAGTCGTTGTGATCGTTGGACATTGGATTTATCGGTCTTGAATTTAAAATAGCTTCAATTTCGAGCATGACGGTTTTTAAATTTTTAATTCCTCATAAGTAAGAGGTGTTTTTGCTGATTTTACTGTTGCTTCCCAAAGCCCGCCAAAGTCGAGTTTTGGGAAGGATGAAATGAAAGTGTATTCCCTTTTCACTGCAAGTTTGTATTATTACATTAGTAACAACAGTGTAGAGGTCGATTAAATTGAAATGAGTATTTTATGTATAACTTTTATTGCTAGAAAAATTGTTGCATTACATTTATCTAATGCTCACGGTTTCACTCAAAAGCGTATATCAGAGTTTATGTAGTCTTGCTAGACTTTTTTTCTCTTGCCTGAAAGTTCTCTCATATAAAAGAGTAGAAACTGCACATATAATTTAACCCCTTCTTCCGCCAAGATTTTTTTTATTCTAATTTGACACAAATGTAGTAAGTTTTTTCAAATTCTTTACACATTCAGATAAAAGAACGAAAGAGAGATCCGAAAATCGCTATTGCCAATTTGGTACTTTTTACACTCTTAAGTTATTCATAAAAATAAATTGTGGAAATGTGGCATTAAAAACAATTTTCGTTAAGTCGCTACAATTTGTCGATAGTTAACGATATCTTTGCTTGCCGATAGTATCGCGTATCGCTAATTATCGAGCAAATACCCATCCCTACCTTACTTTGGTTTTGTTTTATTTTTTGTTGTCATTCAATATTTTTCGCGTAATTATAATTAGTAAAAATCTATTGAAAAACAATTTTTTAATTAATTCAGGAATCTGACATAAATACATAAATTTACAATGGGCAACAAATTGGTGACTGAGTTGGCAGGAATTGGAGAAACACGGAGAAAGATTTTTTTAAGCTGCGTTTCACAAGGTAAGAACGCCATTTTGATTTACATTAGCGCTTAAAATTATATTTTTCTTGGATTGTTATAGTTTTACAATATTTAGATTGAATGAAGAGTACAAAAGGCATTGGAATTGCATTGCTTTACGAGCATATTTGGCCGGCGTGTATTATTAGTTACAAACAAAATCATCATATTTCAATAAAAGTAAGATGAGTCAGAAATGCAATTTTGTATTTGCTGCAATGTCAATGCCTTCTGTATAATTAATGTATATAGATACGGGCTTGTATTCCTACTTTCCCATTAGTATGAACATTCTCCTCTACAATAATAACTAAGTTACAGTGACTTTAAAGTCTGCTGAGCTCTGGCGGGGGACTGGTTTTGGAGTAGATTTTACTGTCGTTTGGAGGCGGTGCTGAATTGATCTGGCCTTCCAAATGATATAAATGATAATGATTATTGACAAGATCAGCACTGTTGAGTAATGGTAGTTGATTGTTTGAATTTGTGCAGGTAAATCTTGCTTTTCTTGACGTGAAAAAGAATATTGAAGTTCAGTAAGTTGTATCAACTGAGTGTTGTAATGGTTGATTTCATAAAGTACTGAATCAATTTGCTTTGGTATTATTAAATCTGGTAATTTGCCTATGGTGGTTATGGAGAATGACGGTTAGAGTATGTTTGATGACGAATATAATAAATTGTTGGGTTTTCTTCCACATAAGGCAGTTATGCTGTGAGGTGTATTGAAGGTAGATATCCATTTGTTGTTACTTGATATTTGGACCCAGGTTTCATTTGTTTGTCGCAATTCGATGTTGCACTCGGATTGGATATCGTTGTTAAGCAATTGCATCTTCCATCAACATATTTCAGAACACTTGTTGTTTTGTTTGCATGTTTGAGCATAAATATTCATCTGCCTCTGTATGAGCATAGCATTCATAGCATTTTGGCTAGGCTAATAGGATAAAATTGATCTCGATATAGCGAAAATTTATTACAATGACACTGTTGTTTATTATCATTAGTACAGGAAACATCTTTTAATGATCCAATGGCTTCTTATCACACAATAGTATTGAAATTTGATCGTGTTCCAAGCGCAGCCTTTGGCGTGATAGCGTGAGGGTCAATTTGTGTAGTTAGTGGTTCACCTATAAGGAAATGCTAAGCGTTGTAATCGTTGGACATTGGATTTATCGGTCTTGAATTTAAAATAGCTTCAATTTCGAGCATGACGGTTTTTAAATTTTTAATTCCTCATAAGTAAGAGGTGTTTTTGCTGATTTTACTGTTGCTTCCCAAAGCCCGCCAAAGTCGAGTTTTGGGAAGGATGAAATGAAAGTGTATTCCCTTTTCACTGCAAGTTGGTATTATTACATTAGTAACAACAGTGTAGAGGTCGATTAAATTGAAATGAGTATTTTATGTATAACTTTTATTGCTAGAAAAATTGTTGTTGCATTACATTTATCTAATGCTCACGGTTTCACTCGAAAGGTTATATCAGAGTTTATGTAGTCTTGCCAGACTTTTTTTCTCTTGCCTTAAAGTTCTCATATAAAAGAGTAGAAACTGCACATATAATTTAACCCCTTCTTCCGCCAAGATTTGTTTTAATCTAATTTGACACAAATGTAGTAAGTTTTTTCAAATTCTTTACACATTCAGATAAAAGAACGAAAGAGAGATCCGTAAATCGCTAGTGCCAATTTGGTACTTTTTACACTCTTAAGTTATTCATAAAAATAAATTGTGGAAATGTGGCATTAAAAACAATTTTCGTTAAGTCGCTACAATTTGTTGATAGTTACGGATATCTTTGCTTGCCGATAGTATCGCGTATCGCTAATTATCGAGCAAATACCCATCCCTACCTTACTTTGGTTTTGTTTTATTTTTTGTTGGCATTCAATATTTTTCGCGTAATTATAATAAGTAAAAATCTATTGAAAAACAATTTTTTAATTAATTCAGGAATCTGACATAAATACATAAATTTGGTAGGTGAGCCCATGGGCAACAAATTGGTGACTGAGTTGGCAGGAATTGGAGAAACACGGAGAAAGATTTTTCTAAGCTGTGTTTCACAAGGTAAGAACGCCATTTTGATTTACATTAGCGCTTAAAATTATATTTTTCTTGGATTGTTATAGTTTTACAATATTTAGATTGAATGAAGAGTACAAAAGGCATTGGAATTGCATTGCTTTACGAGCATATTTGGCCGGCGTGTATTATAAGTTACAAACAAAATCATCATATTTCAATAAAAGCAAGATGAGTCAGAAATGCAATTTTGTATTTGCTGCAATGTCAATGCCTTCTGTATACTTTATGTATATAGGTACGGGCTTGTACTCCTACTTTCCCATTAGTATGAACATTCTCTTCTACAATAATAACTAAGTTACAGTGACTTTAAAGTCTGCTGAGCTCTGGCGGGGGACTGGTTGTGGAGTAGATTTTACTGTCATTTGTGGAGGCGGTGCTTAATTGATTTGGCCTTCCAAATGATATAAATGATAATGATTATTGACAGGATCAGCACTGTTGCGTAATGGTAGTTGATTGTTTGAATTTGTGCAGGTAAATCTTGCTTTTCTTGACGTGAAAAAGAATATTGAAGTTCAGTAAGTTGTATCAACTGAGTGTTGTAATGGTTGATTTCATAAAGTACTGAATCAATTTGCTTTGGTATTATTAAATCTGGTAATTTGCGTATGGTGGTTATGAAGAATGACGGTTAGAGTATGTTTGATGACGAATATAATAAATTGTTGGGTTTTCTTCCACATAAGGCAGTTATGCTGTGAGGTGTATTGAAGGTATATATCCATTTGTTGTTACTTGATATTTGGACCCAGGTTTCATTTGTTTGTCACAATTCGATGTTGCACTCGGATTGGATATCGTTGTTAAGCAATTGCATCTTCCATCAACATATTTCAGAACACTTGTTGTTTTGTTTGCATGTTTGAGCATAAATATTCATCTGCCTCTGTATGAGCATAGCATTCATAGCATTTTGGCTAGGCTAATAGGATAAAATTGATCTCGATATAGTGAAAATTTGATTACAATGTCACTGTTGTTTATTATCATTAGTACAGGAAAGATCTTTTAATGATCCAATGGCTTCTGATCACATAATAGTATTGAAATTTTATCGTGTTCCAAGCGCAGCCTTTGGCGTGATAGCGTGAGGGTCAATTTGTGTAGTTAGTGGCTCACCTATAAGGAAATGCCAAGCGTTGTGACCCATGTTTCATTTGTTTGTCGCAATTCGATGTTGCACTCGGATTGGATATCGTTGTTAAGCAATTGCATCTTCCATCAACATATTTCAGAACACTTGTTGTTTTGTTTGCATGTTTGAGCATAAATATTCATCTGCCTCTGTATGAGCATAGCATTCATAGCATTTTGGCTAGGCTAATAGGATAAAATTAATCTCGATATAGCGAAAATTTATTACAATGACACTGTTGTTTATTATCATTAGTACAGGAAACATCTTTTAATGATCCAATGGCTTCTTATCACACAATAGTATTGAAATTTGATCGTGTTCCAAGCGCAGCCTTTGGCGTGATAGCGTGAGGGTCAATTTGTGTAGTTAGTGGTTCACCTATAAGGAAATGCTAAGCGTTGTGATCGTTGGACATTGGATTTATCGGTCTTGAATTTAAAATAGCTTCAATTTCGAGCATGACGGTTTTTAAATTTTTAATTCCTCATAAGTAAGAGGTGTTTTTGCTGATTTTACTGTTGCTTCCCAAAGCCCGCCAAAGTCGAGTTTTGGGAAGGATGAAATGAAAGTGTATTCCCTTTTCACTGCAAGTTGGTATTATTACATTAGTAACAACAGTGTAGAGGTCGATTAAATTGAAATGAGTATTTTATGTATAACTTTTATTGCTAGAAAAATTGTTGTTGCATTACATTTATCTAATGCTCACGGTTTCACTCGAAAGGTTATATCAGAGTTTATGTAGTCTTGCCAGACTTTTTTTCTCTTGCCTTAAAGTTCTCATATAAAAGAGTAGAAACTGCACATATAATTTAACCCCTTCTTCCGCCAAGATTGGTTTTAATCTAATTTGACACAAATGTAGTAAGTTTTTTCAAATTCTTTACACATTCAGATAAAAGAACGAAAGAGAGATCCGTAAATCGCTAGTGCCAATTTGGTACTTTTTACACTCTTAAGTTATTCATAAAAATAAATTGTGGAAATGTGGCATTAAAAACAATTTTCGTTAAGTCGCTACAATTTGTCGATAGTTAACGATATCTTTGCTTGCCGATAGTATCGCGTATCGCTAATTATCGAGCAAATACCCGTCCATACCTTACTTTGGTTTTGTTTTATTTTTTGTTGGCATTGAATACTTTTCGCGTATTTATAATTAGTAAAAAACTATTGCAAAACAATTTTTTAATTATGTCGGGAATCTCACAAAAATACATAAATTTGGTTGCTGAGCCCATGGTCAACAAATTGGTGACTGAGTTGGCAGGAATTGGAGAAACACGGAGGAAAATTATTTTAAGCTGCGTTACATTAGCGCTTAAGATTATATTTGTCTTGGATTGTTGTAGTTTTACAATATTTAGATTGAATGAAGAGTACAAAAGGCATTGGAATTGCATTGCTATGCGAGCATATTTGGCCGGCGTGTATTATTAGTTACAAACAAGAGCATCATATTTCAATAAAAGCAAGATGAGTCAGAAATGCAAAATGCTGAAAATGCGATTTTGTATTTGTTGCAACACTTGCAAATGCAATTCTGTATAATTTATGTATATAAGTAGTTACGGCCTTCTATTCGTACTTTCCCATTAGTACGAACATTCTCTTCTACAATAATAACTAAGTTACTTACTTACTTAGCTGGCGCTACAACCGATGATCGGTCTTGGCCGCCTCCACAAAGCTTCGCCAGTCACTTCTGCTATGCGCGCGCTGGCGCCAGTTGATAAGGCCAAGTGCAGTCAGGTTGCCCTGCACCTGGTCTTTCCAACGGAGATTAGGACGTCCCCTTCTGCGTGATCCTCCACCGTGGTTCGAATAAAACACCCTTCTAGCCGGAGCGCTTTCTTCCATTCGCTCAACATGACCCAGCCAGCGAAGCCGCTGGAGTTTTATACGCTTGACTATGTCAGTGTCGGCGTACAGCTCATACAGCTCATCGTTCCATCTTATTCGATACACGTCGTCCACGCATACTGGACCGTAGATCTTACGGAGTATCTTCCTCTCGAACGCTCCTAACAGTCTCTCATCATTGATGGCCAATGTCCACGTCTCTGCGCCATACATTAGGACGGGAAGGATGAGGGACTTATAGAGCGCTATTTTCGTCGGTCGAGAGAGAGCTCTACTTCTCAATTGCCTACTGAGCCCGTAGTAACACCTGTTGGCAAGAGTTAATAACTAAGTTACAGTGACTTTAAAGTCTGTTGAGCTCTGGCGTTGGACTGGTTTTGGAGTAGATTTTACTGTCATTTGGAGGCGGTGCTGAATTGATCTGGCCTTCCAAATGATATAAATGATAATGATTATTGACAGGATCAGCACTGTTGAGTAATGGTAGTTGATTGTTTGAATTTGTGCAGGTAAATCTTGCTTTTCTTGACGTGAAAAAGAATATTGAAGTTCAGTAAGTTGTATCAACTGAGTGTTGTAATGGTTGATTTCATAAAGTACTGAATCAATTTGCTTTACTTACTTTTGATGGCACAACAGCCCATGGAGGGCCTAGGCCGAGCTTTTCGCATCCACTCATGTTGTGCGTGTTATATTTGTACATGAATGGAAGGGACCTACAGTTTAAAGCCGAATCCGAACGGCGAAGGAAAAGCTTTTCATAGCAATTTTTACTCTTGTAGGTTTGCCATTGCCTGACAAGAGGTGGTGCCGTGTAGAAAAATTATTTTTTCTACTTTTTTTTTTTTTTTGATTTTGCCTGTGCCGAGATTCGAACCCCGGACACTCTGCGTAGCAGTCCAACGCACTACCACTACGCCACAGCGACCACTATTTGCTTTGGTATTATTAAATCTGGTAATTTGCCTATGGTGGTTATGAAGAATGACGGTTAGAGTATGTTTGATGACGAATATAATAAATTGTTTTGTTTTCTTCCACATACGGCAGTTATGCTGTGAGGTGTATTGAAGGTCTGAAGGTGACATATATCCATTTGTTGTTACTTGATATTTGGACCCAGGTTTCATTTGTTTGTCGCAATTCGATGTTGCACTCGGATTGGATATCGTTGTTAAGCAACTGCATCTTCCATCAACATATTTCAGAACACTTGTTGTTTTGTTTGCATGTTTGAGCATAAATATTCATCTGCCTCTGTATGAGCATAGCATTCATAGCATTTTGGCTAGGCTAATAGGATAAAATTGATCTCGATATAGCGAAAATTTATTACAATGACACTGTTGTTTATTATCATTAGTACAGGAAAGATCTTTTAATGATCCAATGGCTTCTTATCACACAATAGTATTGAAATTTTATCGTGTTCCAAGCGCAGCCTTTGGCGTGATAGCGTGAGGGTCAATTTGTGTAGTTAGTGGTTCACCTATAAGGAAATGCTAAGCGTTGTGATCGTTGGACATTGGATTTATCGTTCTTGAATTTAAAATAGCTTCAATTTCGAGCATGACGGTTTTTAAATTTTTAATTCCTCATAAGTAAGAGGTGTTTTTGCTGATTTTACTGTTGCTTCCCAAAGCCCGCCAAAGTCGAGTTTTGGGAAGGATGAAATGAAAGTGTATTCCCTTTTCACTGCAAGTTGGTATTATTACATTAGTAACAACAGTGTAGAGGTCGATTAAATTGAAATGAGTATTTTATGTATAACTTTTATTGCTAGAAAAATTGTTGTTGCATTACATTTATCTAATGCTCACGGTTTCACTCGAAAGGTTATATCAGAGTTTATGTAGTCTTGCCAGACTTTTTTTCTCTTGCCTTAAAGTTCTCATATAAAAGAGTAGAAACTGCACATATAATTTAACCCCTTCTTCCGCCAAGATTTGTTTTAATCTAATTTGACACAAATGTAGTAAGTTTTTTCAAATTCTTTACACATTCAGATAAAAGAACGAAAGAGAGATCCGTAAATCGCTAGTGCCAATTTGGTACTTTTTACACTCTTAAGTTATTCATAAAAATAAATTGTGGAAATGTGGCATTAAAAACAATTTTCGTTAAGTCGCTACAATTTGTCGATAGTTAACGATATCTTTGCTTGCCGATAGTATCGCGTATCGCTAATTATCGAGCAAATACCCGTCCATAGCTTACTTTGGTTTTGTTTTATTTTTTGTTGGCATTGAATACTTTTTGCGTATTTATAATTAGTAAAAAACTATTGCAAAACAATTTTTTAATTATGTCGGGAATCTCACAAAAATACATAAATTTGGTTGCTGAGCCCATGGTCAACAAATTGGTGACTGAGTTGGCAGGAATTGGAGAAACACGGAGGAAAATTATTTTAAGCTGCGTTACATTAGCGCTTAAGATTATATTTGTCTTGGATTGTTGTAGTTTTACAATATTTAGATTGAATGAAGAGTACAAAAGGCATTGGAATTGCATTGCTATGCGAGCATATTTGGCCGGCGTGTATTATTAGTTACAAACAAGAGCATCATATTTCAATAAAAGCAAGATGAGTCAGAAATGCAAAATGCTGAAAATGCGATTTTGTATTTGTTGCAACACTTGCAAATGCAATTCTGTATAATTTATGTATATAAGTAGTTACGGCCTTCTATTCGTACTTTCCCATTAGTACGAACATTCTCTTCTACAATAATAACTAAGTTACTTACTTACTTAGCTGGCGCTACAACCGATGATCGGTCTTGGCCGCCTCCACAAAGCTTCGCCAGTCACTTCTGCTATGCGCGCGCTGGCGCCAGTTGATAAGGCCAAGTGCAGTCAGGTTGCGCTGCACCTGGTCTTTCCAACGGAGATTAGGACGTCCCCTTCTGCGTGATCCTCCACCGTGGTTCGAATAAAACACCCTTCTAGCCGGAGCGCTTTCTTCCATTCGCTCAACATGACCCAGCCAGCGAAGCCGCTGGAGTTTTATACGCTTGACTATGTGAGTGTCGGCGTACAGCTCATACAGCTCATCGTTCCATCTTATTCGATACACGTCGTCCACGCATACTGGACCGTAGATCTTACGGAGTATCTTCCTCTCGAACGCTCCTAACAGTCTCTCATCATTGATGGTCAATGTCCACGTCTCTGCGCCATACATTAGGACGGGAAGGATGAGGGACTTATAGAGCGCTATTTTCGTCGGTCGAGAGAGAGCTCTACTTCTCAATTGCCTACTGAGCCCGTAGTAACACCTGTTGGCAAGAGTTAATAACTAAGTTACAGTGACTTTAAAGTCTGTTGAGCTCTGGCGTTGGACTGGTTTTGGAGTAGATTTTACTGTCATTTGGAGGCGGTGCTGAATTGATCTGGCCTTCCAAATGATATAAATGATAATGATTATTGACAGGATCAGCACTGTTGAGTAATGGTAGTTGATTGTTTGAATTTGTGCAGGTAAATCTTGCTTTTCTTGACGTGAAAAAGAATATTGAAGTTCAGTAAGTTGTATCAACTGAGTGTTGTAATGGTTGATTTCATAAAGTACTGAATCAATTTGCTTTGGTATTATTAAATCTGGTAATTTGCCTATGGTGGTTATGAAGAATGACGGTTAGAGTATGTTTGATGACGAATATAATAAATTGTTTTGTTTTCTTCCACATACGGCAGTTATGCTGTGAGGTGTATTGAAGGTCTGAAGGTGACATATATCCATTTGTTGTTACTTGATATTTGGACCCAGGTTTCATTTGTTTGTCGCAATTCGATGTTGCACTCGGATTGGATATCGTTGTTAAGCAACTGCATCTTCCATCAACATATTTCAGAACACTTGTTGTTTTGTTTGCATGTTTGAGCATAAATATTCATCTGCCTCTGTATGAGCATAGCATTCATAGCATTTTGGCTAGGCTAATAGGATAAAATTGATCTCGATATAGCGAAAATTTATTACAATGACACTGTTGTTTATTATCATTAGTACAGGAAACATCTTTTAATGATCCAATGGCTTCTTATCACACAATAGTATTGAAATTTGATCGTGTTCCAAGCGCAGCCTTTGGCGTGATAGCGTGAGGGTCAATTTGTGTAGTTAGTGGTTCACCTATAAGGAAATGCTACGCGTTGTGATCGTTGGACATTTATCGTTCTTGAATTTAAAATAGCTTCAATTTCGAGCATGACGGTTTTTAAATTTTTAATTCCTCATAAGTAAGAGGTGTTTTTGCTGATTTTACTGTTGCTTCCCAAAGCCCGCCAAAGTCGAGTTTTGGGAAGGATGAAATGAAAGTGTATTCCCTTTTCACTGCAAGTTGGTATTATTACATTAGTAACAACAGTGTAGAGATCGATTAAATTGAAATGAGTATTTTATGTATAAATTTATTGCTAGAAAAGTTATTGTTGCATTACATTTATCTAATGCTCACGGTTTCACTCGAAAGGGTATATCAGAGTTTATGTAGTCTTGCCAGACTTTTTTTTTCTCTTGCCTGAAAGTTCTCTCATATAAAAGAGTAGAAACTGCACATGTTCCGCTAAGATTTTTGTTTAATCTAATTTGACACAAATTTAGTAAGTTTTTGCAAATTCTTTACATATTTAGATAAAAGAACGAAAGAGCGACCCGAAAATCGCTAATGCCAATTTGGTACTTTTCACACTCAAAGTTATTCATAAAAATAAATTGTGGAAATGTGGCATTAAAGACAGTTTTCGTTAAGTCGCTACAATTTGTCGATAGTTAACGATATCTTTGCTTGCCGATAGTATCGCGTATCGCTAATTATCGAGCAAATACCCATCCATACCTTACTTTGGTTTTGTTTTATTTTTTGTTGGCATTGAATACTTTTCGCGTATTTATAATTAGTAAAAAACTATTGCAAAACAATTTTTTAATTATGTCGGGAATCTCACAAAAATACATAAATTTGGTTGCTGAGCCCATGGTCAACAAATTGGTGACTGAGTTGGCAGGAATTGGAGAAACACGGAGGAAAATTATTTTAAGCTGCGTTACATTAGCGCTTAAGATTATATTTGTCTTGGATTGTTGTAGTTTTACAATATTTAGATTGAATGAAGAGTACAAAAGGCATTGGAATTGCATTGCTATGCGAGCATATTTGGCCGGCGTGTATTATTAGTTACAAACAAGAGCATCATATTTCAATAAAAGCAAGATGAGTCAGAAATGCAAAATGCTGAAAATGCGATTTTGTATTTGTTGCAACACTTGCAAATGCAATTCTGTATAATTTATGTATATAAGTAGTTACGGCCTTCTATTCGTACTTTCCCATTAGTACGAACATTCTCTTCTACAATAATAACTAAGTTACTTACTTACTTAGCTGGCGCTACAACCGATGATCGGTCTTGGCCGCCTCCACAAAGCTTCGCCAGTCACTTCTGCTATGCGCGCGCTGGCGCCAGTTGATAAGGCCAAGTGCAGTCAGGTTGCGCTGCACCTGGTCTTTCCAACGGAGATTAGGACGTCCCCTTCTGCGTGATCCTCCACCGTGGTTCGAATAAAACACCCTTCTAGCCGGAGCGCTTTCTTCCATTCGCTCAACATGACCCAGCCAGCGAAGCCGCTGGAGTTTTATACGCTTGACTATGTGAGTGTCGGCGTACAGCTCATACAGCTCATCGTTCCATCTTATTCGATACACGTCGTCCACGCATACTGGACCGTAGATCTTACGGAGTATCTTCCTCTCGAACGCTCCTAACAGTCTCTCATCATTGATGGTCAATGTCCACGTCTCTGCGCCATACATTAGGACGGGAAGGATGAGGGACTTATAGAGCGCTATTTTCGTCGGTCGAGAGAGAGCTCTACTTCTCAATTGCCTACTGAGCCCGTAGTAACACCTGTTGGCAAGAGTTAATAACTAAGTTACAGTGACTTTAAAGTCTGTTGAGCTCTGGCGTTGGACTGGTTTTGGAGTAGATTTTACTGTCATTTGGAGGCGGTGCTGAATTGATCTGGCCTTCCAAATGATATAAATGATAATGATTATTGACAGGATCAGCACTGTTGAGTAATGGTAGTTGATTGTTTGAATTTGTGCAGGTAAATCTTGCTTTTCTTGACGTGAAAAAGAATATTGAAGTTCAGTAAGTTGTATCAACTGAGTGTTGTAATGGTTGATTTCATAAAGTACTGAATCAATTTGCTTTGGTATTATTAAATCTGGTAATTTGCCTATGGTGGTTATGAAGAATGACGGTTAGAGTATGTTTGATGACGAATATAATAAATTGTTTTGTTTTCTTCCACATACGGCAGTTATGCTGTGAGGTGTATTGAAGGTCTGAAGGTGACATATATCCATTTGTTGTTACTTGATATTTGGACCCAGGTTTCATTTGTTTGTCGCAATTCGATGTTGCACTCGGATTGGATATCGTTGTTAAGCAACTGCATCTTCCATCAACATATTTCAGAACACTTGTTGTTTTGTTTGCATGTTTGAGCATAAATATTCATCTGCCTCTGTATGAGCATAGCATTCATAGCATTTTGGCTAGGCTAATAGGATAAAATTGATCTCGATATAGCGAAAATTTATTACAATGACACTGTTGTTTATTATCATTAGTACAGGAAACATCTTTTAATGATCCAATGGCTTCTTATCACACAATAGTATTGAAATTTGATCGTGTTCCAAGCGCAGCCTTTGGCGTGATAGCGTGAGGGTCAATTTGTGTAGTTAGTGGTTCACCTATAAGGAAATGCTACGCGTTGTGATCGTTGGACATTTATCGTTCTTGAATTTAAAATAGCTTCAATTTCGAGCATGACGGTTTTTAAATTTTTAATTCCTCATAAGTAAGAGGTGTTTTTGCTGATTTTACTGTTGCTTCCCAAAGCCCGCCAAAGTCGAGTTTTGGGAAGGATGAAATGAAAGTGTATTCCCTTTTCACTGCAAGTTGGTATTATTACATTAGTAACAACAGTGTAGAGATCGATTAAATTGAAATGAGTATTTTATGTATAAATTTATTGCTAGAAAAGTTATTGTTGCATTACATTTATCTAATGCTCACGGTTTCACTCGAAAGGGTATATCAGAGTTTATGTAGTCTTGCCAGACTTTTTTTTTCTCTTGCCTGAAAGTTCTCTCATATAAAAGAGTAGAAACTGCACATGTTCCGCTAAGATTTTTGTTTAATCTAATTTGACACAAATTTAATAAGTTTTTGCAAATTCTTTACATATTTAGATAAAAGAACGAAAGAGAGACCCGAAAATCGCTAGTGCCAATTTGATACTTTTGACACTCAAAGTTATTCATAAAAATAAATTGTGGAAATGTGGCATTAAAGACAGTTTTCGTTAAGTCGCTACAATTTGTCGATAGTTAACGATATCTTTGCTTGCCGATAGTATCGCGTATCGCTAATTATCGAGCAAATACCCATCCATACCTTACTTTGGTTTTGTTTTATTTTTTGTTGGCATTGAATACTTTTCGCGTATTTATAATTAGTAAAAAACTATTGCAAAACAATTTTTTAATTATGTCGGGAATCTCACAAAAATACATAAATTTGGTTGCTGAGCCCATGGTCAACAAATTGGTGACTGAGTTGGCAGGAATTGGAGAAACACGGAGGAAAATTATTTTAAGCTGCGTTACATTAGCGCTTAAGATTATATTTGTCTTGGATTGTTGTAGTTTTACAATATTTAGATTGAATGAAGAGTACAAAAGGCATTGGAATTGCATTGCTATGCGAGCATATTTGGCCGGCGTGTATTATTAGTTACAAACAAGAGCATCATATTTCAATAAAAGCAAGATGAGTCAGAAATGCAAAATGCTGAAAATGCGATTTTGTATTTGTTGCAACACTTGCAAATGCAATTCTGTATAATTTATGTATATAAGTAGTTACGGCCTTCTATTCGTACTTTCCCATTAGTACGAACATTCTCTTCTACAATAATAACTAAGTTACAGTGATTTTAAAGTCTGTTGAGCTCTGGCGTTGGACTGGTTTTGGAGTAGATTTTACTGTCATTTGGAGGCGGTGCTGAATTGATCTGGCCTTCCAAATGATATAAATGATAATGATTATTGACAGGATCAGCACTGTTGAGTAATGGTAGTTGATTGTTTGAATTTGTGGAGGTAAATCTTGCTTTTCTTGACGTGAAAAAGAATATTGAAGTTCAGTAAGTTGTATCAACTGAGTGTTGTAATGGTTGATTTCATAAAGTACTGAATCAATTTGCTTTGGTATTATTAAATCTGGTAATTTGCCTATGGTGGTTATGAAGAATGACGGTTAGAGTATGTTTGATGACGAATATAATAAATTGTTTTGTTTTCTTCCACATACGGCAGTTATGCTGTGAGGTGTATTGAAGGTATATATCCATTTGTTGTTACTTGATATTTGGACCCAGGTTTCATTTGTTTGTCGCAATTCGATGTTGCACTCGGATTGGATATCGTTGTTAAGCAATTGCATCTTCCATCAACATATTTCAGAACACTTGTTGTTTTGTTTGCATGTTTGAGCATAAATATTCATCTGCCTCTGTATGAGCATAGTATTCATAGCATTTTGGCTAGGCTAATAGGATAAAATTGATCTCGATATAGCGAAAATTTATTACAATGACACTGTTGTTTATTATCATTAGTACAGGAAACATCTTTTAATGATCCAATGGCTTCTTATCACACAATAGTATTGAAATTTGATCGTGTTCCAAGCGCAGCCTTTGGCGTGATAGCGTGAGGGTCAATTTGTGTAGTTAGTGGTTCACCTATAAGGAAATGCTAAGCGTTGTGATCGTTGGACATTGGATTTATCGGTCTTGAATTTAAAATAGCTTCAATTTCGAGCATGACGGTTTTTAAATTTTTAATTCCTCATAAGTAAGAGGTGTTTTTGCTGATTTTACTGTTGCTTCCCAAAGCCCGCCAAAGTTGAGTTTTGGGAAGGATGAAATGAAAGTGTATTCCCTTTTCACTGCAAGTTGGTATTATTACATTAGTAACAACAGTGTAGAGGTCGATTAAATTGAAATGAGTATTTTATGTATAACTTTTATTGCTAGAAAAATTGTTGTTGCATTACATTTATCTAATGCTCACGGTTTCACTCGAAAGGTTATATCAGAGTTTATGTAGTCTTGCCAGACTTTTTTTCTCTTGCCTTAAAGTTCTCATATAAAAGAGTAGAAATTGCACATATAATTTAACCCCTTCTTCCGCCAAGATTTGTTTTAATCTAATTTGACACAAATGTAGTAAGTTTTTTCAAATTCTTTACACATTCAGATAAAAGAACGAAAGAGAGATCCGTAAATCGCTAGTGCCAATTTGGTACTTTTTACACTCTTAAGTTATTCATAAAAATAAATTGTGGAAATGTGGCATTAAAAACAATTTTCGTTAAGTCGCTACAATTTGTCGATAGTTAACGATATCTTTGCTTGCCGATAGTATCGCGTATCGCTAATTATCGAGCAAATACCCATCCATACCTTACTTTGGTTTTGTTTTATTTTTTGTTGGCATTGAATACTTTTCGCGTATTTATAATTAGTAAAAAACTATTGCAAAACAATTTTTTAATTATGTCGGGAATCTCACAAAAATACATAAATTTGGTTGCTGAGCCCATGGTCAACAAATTGGTGACTGAGTTGGCAGGAATTGGAGAAACACGGAGCAAAATTATTTTAAGCGCTTAAGATTATATTTGTCTTGGATTGTTGTAGATTTACAATATTTAGATTGAATGAAGAGTACAAAAGGCATTGGAATTGCATTGCTATGCGAACATATTTGGCGGGTGCGTATTATTAGTTACAAACAAGAGCATCATATTTCAATAAAAGCAAGATGAGTAAAAAATGCAATATGCTGAAAATGCAATTTTGTATTTGTTGCAATGTCAATGCCTTCTGTATAATTTATGTATATAAGTAGTTACGGCCTTGATTCGTACTTTCCCATTAGTACGAACATTCTCTTCTACAATAATAACTAAGTTACAGTGACTTTAAAGTATGTAGAGCTCTGGCGTTGGACTGGTTTTGGAGTAGATTTTACTGTCATTTGGAGGCGGTGCTGAATTGATCTGGCCTTCCAAATGATATAAATGATAATGATTATTGACAGGATCAGCACTGTTGAGTAATGGTAGTTGATTGTTTGAATTTGTGCAGGTAAATCTTGCTTTTCTTGACGTGAAAAAGAATATTGAAGTTCAGTAAGTTGTATCAACTAAGTGTTGTTGTAATGGTTGATTTCATAAAGTACTGAATCAATTTGCTTTGGTATTATTAAATCTGGTAATTTGCCTATGGTGGTTATGAAGAATGACGGTTAGAGTATGTTTGATGACGAATATAATAAATTGTTTTGTTTTCTTCCACATACGGCAGTTATGCTGTGAGGTGTATTGAAGGTCTGAAGGTGACATATATCCATTTGTTGTTACTTGATATTTGGACCCAGGTTTCATTTGTTTGTCGCAATTCGATGTTGCACTCGGATTGGATATCGTTGTTAAGCAATTGCATCTTCCATCAACATATTTCAGAACACTTGTTGTTTTGTTTGCATGTTTGAGCATAAATATTCATCTGCCTCTGTATGAGCATAGCATTCATAGCATTTTGGCTAGGCTAATAGGATAAAATTGATCTCGATATAGTGAAAATTTGATTACAATGACACTGTTGTTTATTATCATTAGTACAGGAAAGATCTTTTAATGATCCAATGGCTTCTGATCACATAATAGTATTGAAATTTTATCGTGTTCCAAGCGCAGCCTTTGGCGTGATAGCGTGAGGGTCAATTTGTGTAGTTAGTGGCTCACCTATAAGGAAATGCCAAGCGTTGTGATTGTTGGACATTGGATTTATCGGTCTTGAATTTAAAATAGCTTCAATTTCGAGCATGACGGTTTTTAAATTTTTAATTCCTCATAAGTAAGAGGTGTTTTTGCTGATTTTACTGTTGCTTCCCAAAGCCCGCCAAAGTCGAGTTTTGGGAAGGATGAAATGAAAGTGTATTCCCTTTTCACTGCAAGTTGGTATTATTACATTAGTACCAACAGTGTAGAGGTCGATTAAATTGAAATGAGTTTTTTATGTATAAATTTATTGCTAGAAAAATTGTTGTTGCATTACATTTATCTAATGCTCACGGTTTCACTCGAAAGGGTATATCAGAGTTTATGTAGTCTTGCCAGACTTTTTTTCTCTTGCCTGAAAGTTCTCTCATATAAAAGAGTAGAAACTGCACATGTTCCGCTAAGATTTTTGTTTAATCTAATTTGACACAAATTTAGTAAGTTTTTGCAAATTCTTTACATATTTAGATAAAAGAACGAAAGAGAGACCCGAAAATCGCTAGTGCCAATTTGGTACTTTTCACACTCAAAGTTATTCATAAAAATAAATTGTGGAAATGTGGCATTAAAGACAGTTTTCGTTAAGTCGCTACAATTTGTCGATAGTTAACGATATCTTTGCTTGCCGATAGTATCGCGTATCGCTAATTATCGAGCAAATACCCATCCATACCTTACTTTGGTTTTGTTTTATTTTTTGTTGGCATTGAATACTTTTCGCGTATTTATAATTAGTAAAAAACTATTGCAAAACAATTTTTTAATTATGTCGGGAATCTCACAAAAATACATAAATTTGGTTGCTGAGCCCATGGTCAACAAATTGGTGACTGAGTTGGCAGGAATTGGAGAAACACGGAGGAAAATTATTTTAAGCTGCGTTACATTAGCGCTTAAGATTATATTTGTCTTGGATTGTTGTAGTTTTACAATATTTAGATTGAATGAAGAGTACAAAAGACATTGGAATTGCATTGCTATGCGAACATATTTGGCCGGCGTGTATTATTAGTTACAAACAAGAGCATCATATTTCAATAAAAGCAAGATGAGTCAAAAATGCAATATGTTGAAAATGCAATTTTGTATTTGTTGCAATGTCAATGCCTTCTGTATAATTTATGTATATAAGTAGTTACGGCCTTGTATTCGTACTTTCCCATTAGTACGAACATTCTCTTCTACAATAATAACTAAGTTACAGTGACTTTAAAGTCTGTTGAGCTCTGGCGTTGGACTGGTTTTGGAGTAGATTTTACTGTCATTTGGAGGCGGTGCTGAATTGATCTGGCCTTCCAAATGATATAAATGATAATGATTATTGACAGGATCAGCACTGTTGAGTAATGGTAGTTGATTGTTTGAATTTGTGCAGGTAAATCTTGCTTTTCTTGACGTGAAAAAGAATATTGAAGTTCAGTAAGTTGTATCAACTGAGTGTTGTAATGGTTGATTTCATAAAGTACTGAATCAATTTGCTTTGGTATTATTAAATCTGGTAATTTGCCTATGGTGGTTATGAAGAATGACGGTTAGAGTATGTTTGATGACGAATATAATAAATTGTTTTGTTTTCTTCCACATACGGCAGTTATGCTGTGAGGTGTATTGAAGGTCTGAAGGTGACATATATCCATTTGTTGTTACTTGATATTTGGACCCAGGTTTCATTTGTTTGTCGCAATTCGATGTTGCACTCGGATTGGATATCGTTGTTAAGCAACTGCATCTTCCATCAACATATTTCAGAACACTTGTTGTTTTGTTTGCATGTTTGAGCATAAATATTCATCTGCCTCTGTATGAGCATAGCATTCATAGCATTTTGGCTAGGCTAATAGGATAAAATTGATCTCGATATAGCGAAAATTTATTACAATGACACTGTTGTTTATTATCATTAGTACAGGAAACATCTTTTAATGATCCAATGGCTTCTTATCACACAATAGTATTGAAATTTGATCGTGTTCCAAGCGCAGCCTTTGGCGTGATAGCGTGAGGGTCAATTTGTGTAGTTAGTGGTTCACCTATAAGGAAATGCTACGCGTTGTGATCGTTGGACATTTATCGTTCTTGAATTTAAAATAGCTTCAATTTCGAGCATGACGGTTTTTAAATTTTTAATTCCTCATAAGTAAGAGGTGTTTTTGCTGATTTTACTGTTGCTTCCCAAAGCCCGCCAAAGTCGAGTTTTGGGAAGGATGAAATGAAAGTGTATTCCCTTTTCACTGCAAGTTGGTATTATTACATTAGTAACAACAGTGTAGAGATCGATTAAATTGAAATGAGTATTTTATGTATAAATTTATTGCTAGAAAAGTTATTGTTGCATTACATTTATCTAATGCTCACGGTTTCACTCGAAAGGGTATATCAGAGTTTATGTAGTCTTGCCAGACTTTTTTTTCTCTTGCCTGAAAGTTCTCTCATATAAAAGAGTAGAAACTGCACATGTTCCGCTAAGATTTTTGTTTAATCTAATTTGACACAAATTTAATAAGTTTTTGCAAATTCTTTACATATTTAGATAAAAGAACGAAAGAGAGACCCGAAAATCGCTAGTGCCAATTTGGTACTTTTCACACTCAAAGTTATTCATAAAAATAAATTGTGGAAATGTGGCATTAAAGACAGTTTTCGTTAAGTCGCTACAATTTGTCGATAGTTAACGATATCTTTGCTTGCCGATAGTATCGCGTATCGCTAATTATCGAGCAAATACCCATCCATACCTTACTTTGGTTTTGTTTTATTTTTTGTTGGCATTGAATACTTTTCGCGTATTTATAATTAGTAAAAAACTATTGCAAAACAATTTTTTAATTATGTCGGGAATCTCACAAAAATACATAAATTTGGTTGCTGAGCCCATGGTCAACAAATTGGTGACTGAGTTGGCAGGAATTGGAGAAACACGGAGGAAAATTATTTTAAGCTGCGTTACATTAGCGCTTAAGATTATATTTGTCTTGGATTGTTGTAGTTTTACAATATTTAGATTGAATGAAGAGTACAAAAGGCATTGGAATTGCATTGCTATGCGAGCATATTTGGCCGGCGTGTATTATTAGTTACAAACAAGAGCATCATATTTCAATAAAAGCAAGATGAGTCAGAAATGCAAAATGCTGAAAATGCGATTTTGTATTTGTTGCAACACTTGCAAATGCAATTCTGTATAATTTATGATAAGTAGTTACGGCCTTCTATTCGTACTTTCCCATTAGTACGAACATTCTCTTCTACAATAATAACTAAGTTACAGTGATTTTAAAGTCTGTTGAGCTCTGGCGTTGGACTGGTTTTGGAGTAGATTTTACTGTCATTTGGAGGCGGTGCTGAATTGATCTGGCCTTCCAAATGATATAAATGATAATGATTATTGACAGGATCAGCACTGTTGAGTAATGGTAGTTGATTGTTTGAATTTGTGGAGGTAAATCTTGCTTTTCTTGACGTGAAAAAGAATATTGAAGTTCAGTAAGTTGTATCAACTGAGTGTTGTAATGGTTGATTTCATAAAGTACTGAATCAATTTGCTTTGGTATTATTAAATCTGGTAATTTGCCTATGGTGGTTATGAAGAATGACGGTTAGAGTATGTTTGATGACGAATATAATAAATTGTTTTGTTTTCTTCCACATACGGCAGTTATGCTGTGAGGTGTATTGAAGGTATATATCCATTTGTTGTTACTTGATATTTGGACCCAGGTTTCATTTGTTTGTCGCAATTCGATGTTGCACTCGGATTGGATATCGTTGTTAAGCAATTGCATCTTCCATCAACATATTTCAGAACACTTGTTGTTTTGTTTGCATGTTTGAGCATAAATATTCATCTGCCTCTGTATGAGCATAGTATTCATAGCATTTTGGCTAGGCTAATAGGATAAAATTGATCTCGATATAGCGAAAATTTATTACAATGACACTGTTGTTTATTATCATTAGTACAGGAAACATCTTTTAATGATCCAATGGCTTCTTATCACACAATAGTATTGAAATTTGATCGTGTTCCAAGCGCAGCCTTTGGCGTGATAGCGTGAGGGTCAATTTGTGTAGTTAGTGGTTCACCTATAAGGAAATGCTAAGCGTTGTGATCGTTGGACATTGGATTTATCGGTCTTGAATTTAAAATAGCTTCAATTTCGAGCATGACGGTTTTTAAATTTTTAATTCCTCATAAGTAAGAGGTGTTTTTGCTGATTTTACTGTTGCTTCCCAAAGCCCGCCAAAGTTGAGTTTTGGGAAGGATGAAATGAAAGTGTATTCCCTTTTCACTGCAAGTTGGTATTATTACATTAGTAACAACAGTGTAGAGGTCGATTAAATTGAAATGAGTATTTTATGTATAACTTTTATTGCTAGAAAAATTGTTGTTGCATTACATTTATCTAATGCTCACGGTTTCACTCGAAAGGTTATATCAGAGTTTATGTAGAGTTATGAACCCAAACACAAAGAAAAGAATGCCGTTCGAGTAAACATTACGTCATCTTTATTACAACCTTATCTGTAAACATAAAGAAATGTAAACAAACTTATCTAGTATAAATATAAGAACAAATTAAATAAAGAACCAGTCATTATAGTTATGAACCCAAACACAAAGAAAAGAATGCCGTTCGAGTAAACATTACGTCATCTTTATTACAACCTTATCTGTAAACATAAAGAAATGTAAACAAACTTATCTAGTATAAATATAAGAACAAATTAAATAAAGAACCAGTCATTATTGAAACTCACAAAACTTAACTCGTCTTATTCTTGAACCCCACCCGTGGTAATTCTCTAATAGGAACTTAAGCTAAAAATAATATTCCAAGTAGAATATCGTGAATAAATAAGATTCAAAAACAAAATATTAACTTCCTTCGAAATCAAGAATATTTTATTCTTTTAAAGGAATTAATATTAAAATTGGCGCAGTCGGTAGGATATCAACATTCGGTTTGATATTCGTAAATAACAACCTACAAAGTGACTAAGTGAAAAATACAGTTTTGAACGCAAATCAAAACAAGTAAAAATACACACAGTGACTTTTGGAAATAGATTCCAAATAAAACCAACATACGTACGAACACCCAGAGTGAACAGCAACGCAGTTGGAAAAAGACTCAACAACGAGTAAAATAAATTCTACTTATCAGAATTAAGATTCCCACAGGAATAAAACTAAATATAAGAAAATGGCACTAAGACCAGGAAACGATGATCTAAGGAACGCAGCAAACAATGCAGGAAGATCACTCGATATAAACCCTTTAAAATATATAGAAAGAATACAAACATTCGATGGAAGGAAGGAAGACCTATCCACATTTTTAACAAACGTAGATGACATCATACCCACATTGTCATCATACAATGAACAAGCACAAAGAATGTGCATAAACGTAATAAAAAGCAAACTAATTGGAAACGCAAGAAGAGCTATAGAAATACACAATCACTTGAGCAACTGGAATGACATAAAACAAATGTTAACAACCAATTTTGGAGGATTTTCTACAGCTGACCAGCTATACGAACAATTAAGAACAGCAAGTTACAGAGGAAACACCATGGATTTTTACAACTTCATATGTCACAAACTAGCCATGCTTAACCAAAAGAGCTTACAAGAAGGAAGCAGCGATGACATACCAAAAAACATCCAAACAGCATTAAAAGTTTTTACAACACGCTTACCCCAAAACATGCGTACTATACTTTGTGCACTTAAAGTATCCACAATGGAAGAAGCAATCCATGAATTAGCATCAAATGGATTTTTGCAAGATGAAAGAAGAGCCAGACCACAAAATCCATTAAAGCAACAAGAAGAAAGGAAACCAACTATACGTCAACAACAACCTTTCCAGAAACAACCTTTCCAAAAACCAAATTACCAACAAAACAACAACTTTAGACAACCAGGACAAGGATATCCAGCAAAGAATAATTGGCAACCAAAGATGTACTTCCCTCAACAACAGCAGCAGCAATATCAGCAACCATATCAACCAAGACAGCAACATAACAACTACCAACCCCCAGTAGAAAGAATGGAAGTAGATACCCAACAGACCAGAAGGCAAAACAACTACCAACAGTACTCTTCAAAAAACTACAATAGTAAGCATAATAATATTAATAGTAATAAGTATCCCCAACCTTTACAATACAAACAAGACAATACAACTGACTATAATCACTATCAGGGCGAAAATTTTCAAATACCAGCCTCGAATTTTATAACAGACTCCCCTATATTCTCATCAGAGGAAAATCAAGAAATTGTAGACTTTTGATCGACACAGGATCAACAGAAAACTTTTTAGACTATGACATAGCACCCCAACACTTAATTAAAGCAATTCCCAACCCCACGAAAATTAAATCAGTATCAGGTTATTTTCAAATAACACACACCTGTACTATACCAATGAAAAACCTTAACATTAAATTAAACTCTGACACTACATTTGGACTTTATAAATTCCACAAATTCTTTAACGGAATATTAGGACACACTACCCTTAAACAAAACAAAAGTAAAATAGATTACGAAACTAATGAAATAAGTATAAATCAAACAAAATACAAATTATATTATGAAGGAGATTCAGAAGAAATAAAAGATAATACACAATACTTACCTCAGATATTTTCAATGGAAGAATTAGTAGGACCAGGTATATTAAGATTAGAACATTTAAATTCAGAAGAAAAACAAGCTATAAAAAACGTAATCGTACAAAATGACGATATATTCTATCACAAAGGTGATGATCTAACTTTTACAAATGAAGTAAAACATAATATAGACACAGGAAATAATGGACCTGTTTATACAAGAAAATATAGATACCCTTCAATATACGAAGAGGAAATAAGTAAACAAATGAAAGAATTATTAGAACAAGGAATCATTCAACACTCCAGTTCACCATACAATGCACCTATTTGGCCAGTACCAAAGAAAGCAGATAAAGAAGGAAAAACCTCACTTAGAATAGTAGTAGACTATAGAAAATTAAATATGAATACAAGAGAAGACAAATACCCAATACCACGAATTGACGACGTACTAGACAAACTAGGAAGAGCAAATTACTTTTCAACCTTAGATTTAACTAAAGGTTTTTACCAAATTGAAGTTGACCCTAAAGACCGAGAAAAGACAGCTTTCACAATAAACGAAGGACATTTCGAATTCGTAAGAATGCCATTCGGACTAAAAAATGCACCAGCAACCTTTCAGCGAATGATGAATAACGTACTCAGAGAATATATCAACAAAACATGCGTAGTTTATATGGACGATATACTAATTTTCTCGACATCACTCCAAGAACACATTGACAGTTTAAATAAAATATTCGCAACCTTAAGAAAATCTAACTTAAAAGTTAGCCTAAATAAAAGCGACTTCTTAAAAAAGGAAACAGAATTTCTAGGACATATTGTAACAAAGGACGGAATTAAACCCAATCCAAACAAAGTTCAAGGATTAAATCAATTCACAATTCCCAAAACAGTTAAAGAAATACAAGCATTTCTAGGACTATCAGGTTACTATAGGAAATTTATACCGGACTATGCGAAAATAGCAAAACCAATGACGCATTATCTTAAAAAAGGAACGGAAATTAATTTAAACGACAGAAAATACGTAGACTCATTCAACAAATTGAAAACAATACTCATGTCAGAAACAGTACTACAATATCCAAATTTTGAAGAAGAATTCACCTTAACTACAGACGCTAGTAATCACGCACTAGGAGCAGTACTTTCACAAACTAAAGGACCAATAGCTTTCGCATCAAGAACTTTAAACAAACACGAAATTAATTACTCGACAATCGAAAAGGAACTATTAGCCATAGTATGGGCAGTAGGACAATACAGACACTATTTGTACGGAAGAAAGTTTAAACTCTTGACAGATCATAAACCACTAATTTGGCTATCCAAATTAAAGGAACCAAATCAGAAATTAATCAGATGGAAGATCAAACTCAACGAATATGAATTTGATATAAACCATGTGGAGGGAAAAGAAAATAAAGTAGCAGATGCTTTATCTAGGATAAAAGAATGCAACATTACGAACGCACTAAAAAATTGCAAATATTGCGGAGAAACATTTACGACAAAAGAAGAAATAACATTACACATAGAAGAGGAACATCCAAATATGGAAACACCTTCAAACTTTAATAGAAAAAAAAAAGAACCTTTACTTTATAGAACCTCGTTAACAGAGGAATGGATAAGCAAAAATATAACAGAAGAATTAATACAACAATTAAACTTAGAAAAAGAAAAATTAGAAAGGCAGGATCAAACTAAAAAAGAATATCAAGAAGAAAGAGAAAAACCCTCAACTAGTAAACAAGCTCTAAAACAATTAGAATTAGATAAAATAACGCAAAGTATTAAAGAATACGAAGAAAACAAGACAGTAGAAACAATTACAGTTACTTCAGACAAACTAAACACAGAAGAAAACTTAGAAATCATACAACAATTATTAGACGACAATCAGACAATACATTCAGCTGAGGAAGATGAACAAAACAGGATACCTATAACGGATAAACCTTTACAATCATTTAAGAATCAAATAGAATTGAAACAAAATGACACCAACGAGACTATTAAGGAAAAGAAATTCGGAAATAATCTAACCATTATAAATTATCAACAATTTGACGATCAAATAGTAGAGCAAGTACTAAATGAAGCAAATCTTAATAATTTAACAGTGATTAGACATTCAAATTTCGAAAATATAGACAAGTTACAGAAAAAATGGAAAGAAAGACAGGAAAACGTAAATAACATAAAAACCTCTAAATTAATGATAACGACAAATCAGGCACAAGACGTAGATTATAACACTATGTTAGACAAAATTTCATTACATCATAGAATCGATAATAATCACCCAGGAATAGAGAAAACTTATTCGGATTTAAAGAAAGAAATATATTACCCCAATCTAAAGACAGAAATTACAAAACTAATAAATAATTGCACCATATGCAAATATAAATACGAACGCAGACCAATAAAGTTACCCTTTGAAAAAACAGAAACAGCAACTAAACCTTATCAAATCTACCACATAGACATTTGGTACATGAACCAACAGACAATATATGCGACAATAATTGATAAATTCACTAAATACGCATTCATAAAAGAAATCCCAGACAGAACGTCATTATCGCTCATTGCAGCATATACAGAACTCTTTTTGATCATGAGAAAACCAGAACACTTAATAATGGACAATGACACTAGCTTCAAAAATGAAACTTTTAAAGACTTTCTAGAAAAACAGAACATTACTTACCATTTTACAACAGCACACAGACACACAGGAAATTCAGACATTGAAAGATTCCATAATACATTGAATGAAAACATAAGACTCTTTAAAATCAGAGAAAAAATGAAAGATATACCATATAACTTTAATTTAGCACTACAAGCAGTAAACGCTTATAACAACACAACACACGGTACTACCAAACATAAACCAATTGAATTACATTTTTATAACAAAATTGATCAAAACAATATTATAAAGAACATAAACGACACAAAAGACAAAGTCAGACAATATAGAAATAAAGACAGAAAAGACGAACCAGTAGACATTCATTTCACGAAAGAAAACGACAAAAATAAACTTGAACAAAAAACGAAAGAAATAAGAAATCCTATACAAATAAACGAACAGAAGATAAAAAACCCACTTAGGAAAAACTTGTATCACAAAGACCAGTTTATTAAACAAAAACGATATTTCAGGTTTGTGGAAGACGATACTCCTCCTCATCCTCACTATTAAAGGAATATACGCACAAAAATTGACAGTAACAGACCTAAACCAAGGAAATGGATATACAATGATACAGCTTGAAGAAAAAGCACTAATACAAAATTTCTCGAAAATACTTCACGTATTTAAAGCAGCAGATTATTTAAATTATCTTATGAACTTAGACCTTACAATATACCCCTTAGCAGAACCACATTTAACACATCAATTAGAGCATACAAAAACACAATTAAGACAGATTATACCCATATATAGGAATAAACGCGGATTAATCAATATCGCAGGAACAGGAATAAAATATATATACGGATTAATGGACAATGAAGACAGGGAACAAATTGAACAAAAACTTAAAATAATTACAGACAATAACCATAATATTATAGAACAAACCAACGCACAAGTAAGCATAAATGAACACTTTAACGATCAGTTAAAAACATTAACAACATTAGTTAACAAACAAACAAACATAGTAGATCAAGTCAACAAATTAACAGACAAACATGAAAGAACGATGAAAATACTACAATTAAATTACGAATTAGACCACATTGAAAAGATAATAGAACAAGTACGAGAACTCATATTAAATTCAAAACTTAGAACTCTTAGCAGAGACATACTTACCACAGAAGAACTAGAAACATACGACATAACTATAACAAAACTAGAAAACATAGAAATGGACTTAGCAACATACAAATCAGATATCATATTCATAATAAAAATACCTAACCTAACCCAGGATAGATATAAACAATTATATATACAACCTATCCCAAATAAAAATAAGAAACAATTAATATTAGAAACTAAGAAATATTTAATCAAAAACAATACTATATATTACGATACAAACTATGTAAAAACATTACAAAAAGTAACAGAGGGATGTTTAGAACACCTCTTTACCCAAAATCAAATGAAATGTAATTTTGAAACTAACGATAAACAAGAAATTATAGAAATTGGAACAAATATTATACTTACCTTAAATACAAACCAAAAAGTCAATCAAACTTGCAATGAATACCCTTTAACTCTTAAAGGAAATTCTTTATTAACTATCGAAAATTGTCAAATTTATTTAGACAAATGGTATAACAAGAAAGAATACAAAGATACAATAATTGTACCAAACTCTATAAAAAATATCACAGAAATTAATACATTACCTATAAACTTAGAAACCTTAAGCTACAAAAACATTGTAAACACCAAGCTTATATCAGAATTAGAATATCATTCAAAAATTACTTACTCTATCACAACCTTTATAATTATACTTATCATAATTTTAATAATTTTACACATTCATGTTAAAAACAAACCTAAAAATACCAAAATTATGGTAGAAATTCCTTTACTCCCTACAGAAGCCGGAATTTCATCTTCGTCGGGTGGAGTTATGAACCCAAACACAAAGAAAAGAATGCCGTTCGAGTAAACATTACGTCATCTTTATTACAACCTTATCTGTAAACATAAAGAAATGTAAACAAACTTATCTAGTATAAATATAAGAACAAATTAAATAAAGAACCAGTCATTATAGTTATGAACCCAAACACAAAGAAAAGAATGCCGTTCGAGTAAACATTACGTCATCTTTATTACAACCTTATCTGTAAACATAAAGAAATGTAAACAAACTTATCTAGTATAAATATAAGAACAAATTAAATAAAGAACCAGTCATTATTGAAACTCACAAAACTTAACTCGTCTTATTCTTGAACCCCACCCGTGGTAATTCTCTAATAGGAACTTAAGCTAAAAATAATATTCCAAGTAGAATATCGTGAATAAATAAGATTCAAAAACAAAATATTAACTTCCTTCGAAATCAAGAATATTTTATTCTTTTAAAGGAATTAATATTAAAATTGTAGTCTTGCCAGACTTTTTTTCTCTTGCCTTAAAGTTCTCATATAAAAGAGTAGAAATTGCACATATAATTTAACCCCTTCTTCCGCCAAGATTTGTTTTAATCTAATTTGACACAAATGTAGTAAGTTTTTTCAAATTCTTTACACATTCAGATAAAAGAACGAAAGAGAGATCCGTAAATCGCTAGTGCCAATTTGGTACTTTTTACACTCTTAAGTTATTCATAAAAATAAATTGTGGAAATGTGGCATTAAAAACAATTTTCGTTAAGTCGCTACAATTTGTCGATAGTTAACGATATCTTTGCTTGCCGATAGTATCGCGTATCGCTAATTATCGAGCAAATACCCATCCATACCTTACTTTGGTTTTGTTTTATTTTTTGTTGGCATTGAATACTTTTCGCGTATTTATAATTAGTAAAAAACTATTGCAAAACAATTTTTTAATTATGTCGGGAATCTCACAAAAATACATAAATTTGGTTGCTGAGCCCATGGTCAACAAATTGGTGACTGAGTTGGCAGGAATTGGAGAAACACGGAGCAAAATTATTTTAAGCGCTTAAGATTATATTTGTCTTGGATTGTTGTAGATTTACAATATTTAGATTGAATGAAGAGTACAAAAGGCATTGGAATTGCATTGCTATGCGAACATATTTGGCGGGTGCGTATTATTAGTTACAAACAAGAGCATCATATTTCAATAAAAGCAAGATGAGTAAAAAATGCAATATGCTGAAAATGCAATTTTGTATTTGTTGCAATGTCAATGCCTTCTGTATAATTTATGTATATAAGTAGTTACGGCCTTGATTCGTACTTTCCCATTAGTACGAACATTCTCTTCTACAATAATAACTAAGTTACAGTGACTTTAAAGTATGTAGAGCTCTGGCGTTGGACTGGTTTTGGAGTAGATTTTACTGTCATTTGGAGGCGGTGCTGAATTGATCTGGCCTTCCAAATGATATAAATGATAATGATTATTGACAGGATCAGCACTGTTGAGTAATGGTAGTTGATTGTTTGAATTTGTGCAGGTAAATCTTGCTTTTCTTGACGTGAAAAAGAATATTGAAGTTCAGTAAGTTGTATCAACTAAGTGTTGTAATGGTTGATTTCATAAAGTACTGAATCAATTTGCTTTGGTATTATTAAATCTGGTAATTTGCCTATGGTGGTTATGAAGAATGACGGTTAGAGTATGTTTGATGACGAATATAATAAATTGTTTTGTTTTCTTCCACATACGGCAGTTATGCTGTGAGGTGTATTGAAGGTCTGAAGGTGACATATATCCATTTGTTGTTACTTGATATTTGGACCCAGGTTTCATTTGTTTGTCGCAATTCGATGTTGCACTCGGATTGGATATCGTTGTTAAGCAATTGCATCTTCCATCAACATATTTCAGAACACTTGTTGTTTTGTTTGCATGTTTGAGCATAAATATTCATCTGCCTCTGTATGAGCATAGCATTCATAGCATTTTGGCTAGGCTAATAGGATAAAATTGATCTCGATATAGTGAAAATTTGATTACAATGACACTGTTGTTTATTATCATTAGTACAGGAAAGATCTTTTAATGATCCAATGGCTTCTGATCACATAATAGTATTGAAATTTTATCGTGTTCCAAGCGCAGCCTTTGGCGTGATAGCGTGAGGGTCAATTTGTGTAGTTAGTGGCTCACCTATAAGGAAATGCCAAGCGTTGTGATTGTTGGACATTGGATTTATCGGTCTTGAATTTAAAATAGCTTCAATTTCGAGCATGACGGTTTTTAAATTTTTAATTCCTTATAAGTAAGAGGTGTTTTTGCTGATTTTACTGTTGCTTCCCAAAGCCCGCCAAAGTCGAGTTTTGGGAAGGATGAAATGAAAGTGTATTCCCTTTTCACTGCAAGTTGGTATTATTACATTAGTACCAACAGTGTAGAGGTCGATTAAATTGAAATGAGTTTTTTATGTATAAATTTATTGCTAGAAAAATTGTTGTTGCATTACATTTATCTAATGCTCACGGTTTCACTCGAAAGGGTATATCAGAGTTTATGTAGTCTTGCCAGACTTTTTTTCTCTTGCCTGAAAGTTCTCTCATATAAAAGAGTAGAAACTGCACATGTTCCGCTAAGATTTTTGTTTAATCTAATTTGACACAAATTTAGTAAGTTTTTGCAAATTCTTTACATATTTAGATAAAAGAACGAAAGAGAGACCCGAAAATCGCTAGTGCCAATTTGGTACTTTTCACACTCAAAGTTATTCATAAAAATAAATTGTGGAAATGTGGCATTAAAGACAGTTTTCGTTAAGTCGCTACAATTTGTCGATAGTTAACGATATCTTTGCTTGCCGATAGTATCGCGTATCGCTAATTATCGAGCAAATACCCATCCATACCTTACTTTGGTTTTGTTTTATTTTTTGTTGGCATTGAATACTTTTCGCGTATTTATAATTAGTAAAAAACTATTGCAAAACAATTTTTTAATTATGTCGGGAATCTCACAAAAATACATAAATTTGGTTGCTGAGCCCATGGTCAACAAATTGGTGACTGAGTTGGCAGGAATTGGAGAAACACGGAGGAAAATTATTTTAAGCTGCGTTACATTAGCGCTTAAGATTATATTTGTCTTGGATTGTTGTAGTTTTACAATATTTAGATTGAATGAAGAGTACAAAAGACATTGGAATTGCATTGCTATGCGAACATATTTGGCCGGCGTGTATTATTAGTTACAAACAAGAGCATCATATTTCAATAAAAGCAAGATGAGTCAAAAATGCAATATGTTGAAAATGCAATTTTGTATTTGTTGCAATGTCAATGCCTTCTGTATAATTTATGTATATAAGTAGTTACGGCCTTGTATTCGTACTTTCCCATTAGTACGAACATTCTCTTCTACAATAATAACTAAGTTACAGTGACTTTAAAGTCTGTTGAGCTCTGGCGTTGGACTGGTTTTGGAGTAGATTTTACTGTCATTTGGAGGCGGTGCTGAATTGATCTGGCCTTCCAAATGATATAAATGATAATGATTATTGACAGGATCAGCACTGTTGAGTAATGGTAGTTGATTGTTTGAATTTGTGCAGGTAAATCTTGCTTTTCTTGACGTGAAAAAGAATATTGAAGTTCAGTAAGTTGTATCAACTGAGTGTTGTAATGGTTGATTTCATAAAGTACTGAATCAATTTGCTTTGGTATTATTAAATCTGGTAATTTGCCTATGGTGGTTATGAAGAATGACGGTTAGAGTATGTTTGATGACGAATATAATAAATTGTTTTGTTTTCTTCCACATACGGCAGTTATGCTGTGAGGTGTATTGAAGGTCTGAAGGTGACATATATCCATTTGTTGTTACTTGATATTTGGACCCAGGTTTCATTTGTTTGTCGCAATTCGATGTTGCACTCGGATTGGATATCGTTGTTAAGCAACTGCATCTTCCATCAACATATTTCAGAACACTTGTTGTTTTGTTTGCATGTTTGAGCATAAATATTCATCTGCCTCTGTATGAGCATAGCATTCATAGCATTTTGGCTAGGCTAATAGGATAAAATTGATCTCGATATAGCGAAAATTTATTACAATGACACTGTTGTTTATTATCATTAGTACAGGAAACATCTTTTAATGATCCAATGGCTTCTTATCACACAATAGTATTGAAATTTGATCGTGTTCCAAGCGCAGCCTTTGGCGTGATAGCGTGAGGGTCAATTTGTGTAGTTAGTGGTTCACCTATAAGGAAATGCTACGCGTTGTGATCGTTGGACATTTATCGTTCTTGAATTTAAAATAGCTTCAATTTCGAGCATGACGGTTTTTAAATTTTTAATTCCTCATAAGTAAGAGGTGTTTTTGCTGATTTTACTGTTGCTTCCCAAAGCCCGCCAAAGTTGAGTTTTGGGAAGGATGAAATGAAAGTGTATTCCCTTTTCACTGCAAGTTGGTATTATTACATTAGTAACAACAGTGTAGAGATCGATTAAATTGAAATGAGTATTTTATGTATAAATTTATTGCTAGAAAAGTTATTGTTGCATTACATTTATCTAATGCTCACGGTTTCACTCGAAAGGGTATATCAGAGTTTATGTAGTCTTGCCAGACTTTTTTTTCTCTTGCCTGAAAGTTCTCTCATATAAAAGAGTAGAAACTGCACATGTTCCGCTAAGATTTTTGTTTAATCTAATTTGACACAAATTTAATAAGTTTTTGCAAATTCTTTACATATTTAGATAAAAGAACGAAAGAGAGACCCGAAAATCGCTAGTGCCAATTTGGTACTTTTCACACTCAAAGTTATTCATAAAAATAAATTGTGGAAATGTGGCATTAAAGACAGTTTTCGTTAAGTCGCTACAATTTGTCGATAGTTAACGATATCTTTGCTTGCCGATAGTATCGCGTATCGCTAATTATCGAGCAAATACCCATCCATACCTTACTTTGGTTTTGTTTTATTTTTTGTTGGCATTGAATACTTTTCGCGTATTTATAATTAGTAAAAAACTATTGCAAAACAATTTTTTAATTATGTCGGGAATCTCACAAAAATACATAAATTTGGTTGCTGAGCCCATGGTCAACAAATTGGTGACTGAGTTGGCAGGAATTGGAGAAACACGGAGGAAAATTATTTTAAGCTGCGTTACATTAGCGCTTAAGATTATATTTGTCTTGGATTGTTGTAGTTTTACAATATTTAGATTGAATGAAGAGTACAAAAGGCATTGGAATTGCATTGCTATGCGAGCATATTTGGCCGGCGTGTATTATTAGTTACAAACAAGAGCATCATATTTCAATAAAAGCAAGATGAGTCAGAAATGCAAAATGCTGAAAATGCGATTTTGTATTTGTTGCAACACTTGCAAATGCAATTCTGTATAATTTATGATAAGTAGTTACGGCCTTCTATTCGTACTTTCCCATTAGTACGAACATTCTCTTCTACAATAATAACTAAGTTACAGTGATTTTAAAGTCTGTTGAGCTCTGGCGTTGGACTGGTTTTGGAGTAGATTTTACTGTCATTTGGAGGCGGTGCTGAATTGATCTGGCCTTCCAAATGATATAAATGATAATGATTATTGACAGGATCAGCACTGTTGAGTAATGGTAGTTGATTGTTTGAATTTGTGGAGGTAAATCTTGCTTTTCTTGACGTGAAAAAGAATATTGAAGTTCAGTAAGTTGTATCAACTGAGTGTTGTAATGGTTGATTTCATAAAGTACTGAATCAATTTGCTTTGGTATTATTAAATCTGGTAATTTGCCTATGGTGGTTATGAAGAATGACGGTTAGAGTATGTTTGATGACGAATATAATAAATTGTTTTGTTTTCTTCCACATACGGCAGTTATGCTGTGAGGTGTATTGAAGGTATATATCCATTTGTTGTTACTTGATATTTGGACCCAGGTTTCATTTGTTTGTCGCAATTCGATGTTGCACTCGGATTGGATATCGTTGTTAAGCAATTGCATCTTCCATCAACATATTTCAGAACACTTGTTGTTTTGTTTGCATGTTTGAGCATAAATATTCATCTGCCTCTGTATGAGCATAGTATTCATAGCATTTTGGCTAGGCTAATAGGATAAAATTGATCTCGATATAGCGAAAATTTATTACAATGACACTGTTGTTTATTATCATTAGTACAGGAAACATCTTTTAATGATCCAATGGCTTCTTATCACACAATAGTATTGAAATTTGATCGTGTTCCAAGCGCAGCCTTTGGCGTGATAGCGTGAGGGTCAATTTGTGTAGTTAGTGGTTCACCTATAAGGAAATGCTAAGCGTTGTGATCGTTGGACATTGGATTTATCGGTCTTGAATTTAAAATAGCTTCAATTTCGAGCATGACGGTTTTTAAATTTTTAATTCCTCATAAGTAAGAGGTGTTTTTGCTGATTTTACTGTTGCTTCCCAAAGCCCGCCAAAGTTGAGTTTTGGGAAGGATGAAATGAAAGTGTATTCCCTTTTCACTGCAAGTTGGTATTATTACATTAGTAACAACAGTGTAGAGGTCGATTAAATTGAAATGAGTATTTTATGTATAACTTTTATTGCTAGAAAAATTGTTGTTGCATTACATTTATCTAATGCTCACGGTTTCACTCGAAAGGTTATATCAGAGTTTATGTAGTCTTGCCAGACTTTTTTTCTCTTGCCTTAAAGTTCTCATATAAAAGAGTAGAAACTGCACATATAATTTAACCCCTTCTTCCGCCAAGATTTGTTTTAATCTAATTTGACACAAATGTAGTAAGTTTTTTCAAATTCTTTACACATTCAGATAAAAGAACGAAAGAGAGATCCGTAAATCGCTAGTGCCAATTTGGTACTTTTTACACTCTTAAGTTATTCATAAAAATAAATTGTGGAAATGTGGCATTAAAAACAATTTTTGTTAAGTCGCTACAATTTGTCGATAGTTAACGATATCTTTGCTTGCCGATAGTATCGCGTATCGCTAATAATCGAGCAAATACCCATCCCTACCTTACTTTGGTTTTGTTTTATTTTTTGTTGGCATTGAATACTTTTCGCGTATTTATAATTAGTAAAAATTTATTGCAAAACAATTTTTTAATTATGTCGGGAATCTCACAAAAATACACAAATTTGGTTGCTGAGCCCATGGTCAACAAATTGGTGACTGAGTTGGCAGGAATTGGAGAAACACGGAGGAAAATTATTTTAAGCGCTTAAGATTATATTTGTCTTGGATTGTTGTAGATTTACAATATTTAGATTGAATGAAGAGCACAAAAGGCATTGGAATTGCATTGCTATGCGAAAATATTTGGCCGGTGCGTATTATTAGTTACAAACAAGAGCATCATATTTCAATAAAAGCAAGATGAGTCAAAAATGCAATATGCTGAAAATGCAATTTTGTATTTGTTGCAATGTCAATGCCTTCTGTATAATTTATGTATATAAGTAGTTACGGCCTTCTATTCGTACTTTCCCATTAGTACGAACATTCTCTTCTACAATAATAACTAAGTTACAGTGACTTTAAAGTCTGTTGAGCTCTGGCGTTGGACTGGTTTTGGAGTAGATTTTACTGTCATTTTTTCTCTTGCCTTAAAGTTCTCATATAAAAGAGTAGAAATTGCACATATAATTTAACCCCTTCTTCCGCCAAGATTTGTTTTAATCTAATTTGACACAAATGTAGTAAGTTTTTTCAAATTCTTTACACATTCAGATAAAAGAACGAAAGAGAGATCCGTAAATCGCTAGTGCCAATTTGGTACTTTTTACACTCTTAAGTTATTCATAAAAATAAATTGTGGAAATGTGGCATTAAAAACAATTTTCGTTAAGTCGCTACAATTTGTCGATAGTTAACGATATCTTTGCTTGCCGATAGTATCGCGTATCGCTAATTATCGAGCAAATACCCATCCATACCTTACTTTGGTTTTGTTTTATTTTTTGTTGGCATTGAATACTTTTCGCGTATTTATAATTAGTAAAAAACTATTGCAAAACAATTTTTTAATTATGTCGGGAATCTCACAAAAATACATAAATTTGGTTGCTGAGCCCATGGTCAACAAATTGGTGACTGAGTTGGCAGGAATTGGAGAAACACGGAGCAAAATTATTTTAAGTGCTTAAGATTATATTTGTCTTGGATTGTTGTAGATTTACAATATTTAGATTGAATGAAGAGTACAAAAGGCATTGGAATTGCATTGCTATGCGAACATATTTGGCGGGTGCGTATTATTAGTTACAAACAAGAGCATCATATTTCAATAAAAGCAAGATGAGTCAAAAATGCAATATGCTGAAAATGCAATTTTGTATTTGTTGCAATGTCAATGCCTTCTGTATAATTTATGTATATAAGTAGTTACGGCCTTGATTCGTACTTTCCCATTAGTACGAACATTCTCTTCTACAATAATAACTAAGTTACAGTGACTTTAAAGTATGTAGAGCTCTGGCGTTGGACTGGTTTTGGAGTAGATTTTACTGTCATTTGGAGGCGGTGCTGAATTGATCTGGCCTTCCAAATGATATAAATGATAATGATTATTGACAGGATCAGCACTGTTGAGTAATGGTAGTTGATTGTTTGAATTTGTGCAGGTAAATCTTGCTTTTCTTGACGTGAAAAAGAATATTGAAGTTCAGTAAGTTGTATCAACTAAGTGTTGTAATGGTTGATTTCATAAAGTACTGAATCAATTTGCTTTGGTATTATTAAATCTGGTAATTTGCCTATGGTGGTTATGAAGAATGACGGTTAGAGTATGTTTGATGACGAATATAATAAATTGTTTTGTTTTCTTCCACATACGGCAGTTATGCTGTGAGGTGTATTGAAGGTCTGAAGGTGACATATATCCATTTGTTGTTACTTGATATTTGGACCCAGGTTTCATTTGTTTGTCGCAATTCGATGTTGCACTCGGATTGGATATCGTTGTTAAGCAATTGCATCTTCCATCAACATATTTCAGAACACTTGTTGTTTTGTTTGCATGTTTGAGCATAAATATTCATCTGCCTCTGTATGAGCATAGCATTCATAGCATTTTGGCTAGGCTAATAGGATAAAATTGATCTCGATATAGTGAAAATTTGATTACAATGACACTGTTGTTTATTATCATTAGTACAGGAAAGATCTTTTAATGATCCAATGGCTTCTGATCACATAATAGTATTGAAATTTTATCGTGTTCCAAGCGCAGCCTTTGGCGTGATAGCGTGAGGGTCAATTTGTGTAGTTAGTGGCTCACCTATAAGGAAATGCCAAGCGTTGTGATCGTTGGACATTGGATTTATCGGTCTTGAATTTAAAATAGCTTCAATTTCGAGCATGACGGTTTTTAAATTTTTAATTCCTCATAAGTAAGAGGTGTTTTTGCTGATTTTACTGTTGCTTCCCAAAGCCCGCCAAAGTCGAGTTTTGGGAAGGATGAAATGAAAGTGTATTCCCTTTTCACTGCAAGTTGGTATTATTACATTAGTAGCAACAGTGTAGAGGTCGATTAAATTGAAATGAGTTTTTTATGTATAAATTTATTGCTAGAAAAATTGTTGTTGCATTACATTTATCTAATGCTCACGGTTTCACTCGAAAGGGTATATCAGAGTTTATGTAGTCTTGCCAGACTTTTTTTCTCTTGCCTGAAAGTTCTCTCATATAAAAGAGTAGAAACTGCACATGTTCCGCTAAGATTTTTGTTTAATCTAATTTGACACAAATTTAGTAAGTTTTTGCAAATTCTTTACATATTTAGATAAAAGAACGAAAGAGAGACCCGAAAATCGCTAGTGCCAATTTGGTACTTTTCACACTCAAAGTTATTCATAAAAATAAATTGTGGAAATGTGGCATTAAAGACAGTTTTCGTTAAGTCGCTACAATTTGTCGATAGTTAACGATATCTTTGCTTGCCGATAGTATCGCGTATCGCTAATTATCGAGCAAATACCCATCCATACCTTACTTTGGTTTTGTTTTATTTTTTGTTGGCATTGAATACTTTTCGCGTATTTATAATTAGTAAAAAACTATTGCAAAACAATTTTTTAATTATGTCGGGAATCTCACAAAAATACATAAATTTGGTTGCTGAGCCCATGGTCAACAAATTGGTGACTGAGTTGGCAGGAATTGGAGAAACACGGAGGAAAATTATTTTAAGCTGCGTTACATTAGCGCTTAAGATTATATTTGTCTTGGATTGTTGTAGTTTTACAATATTTAGATTGAATGAAGAGTACAAAAGACATTGGAATTGCATTGCTATGCGAACATATTTGGCCGGCGTGTATTATTAGTTACAAACAAGAGCATCATATTTCAATAAAAGCAAGATGAGTCAAAAATGCAATATGTTGAAAATGCAATTTTGTATTTGTTGCAATGTCAATGCCTTCTGTATAATTTATGTATATAAGTAGTTACGGCCTTGTATTCGTACTTTCCCATTAGTACGAACATTCTCTTCTACAATAATAACTAAGTTACAGTGACTTTAAAGTCTGTTGAGCTCTGGCGTTGGACTGGTTTTGGAGTAGATTTTACTGTCATTTGGAGGCGGTGCTGAATTGATCTGGCCTTCCAAATGATATAAATGATAATGATTATTGAAAGGATCAGCACTGTTGAGTAATGGTAGTTGATTGTTTGAATTTGTGCAGGTAAATCTTGCTTTTCTTGACGTGAAAAAGAATATTGAAGTTCAGTAAGTTGTATCAACTGAGTGTTGTAATGGTTGATTTCATAAAGTACTGAATCAATTTGCTTTGGTATTATTAAATCTGGTAATTTGCCTATGGTGGTTATGAAGAATGACGGTTAGAGTATGTTTGATGACGAATATAATAAATTGTTTTGTTTTCTTCCACATACGGCAGTTATGCTGTGAGGTGTATTGAAGGTCTGAAGGTGACATATATCCATTTGTTGTTACTTGATATTTGGACCCAGGTTTCATTTGTTTGTCGCAATTCGATGTTGCACTCGGATTGGATATCGTTGTTAAGCAATTGCATCTTCCATCAACATATTTCAGAATACTTGTTGTTTCGTTTGCATGTTTGAGCATAAATATTCATCTGCCTGTATGAGCATAGCATTCATAGCATTTTGGCTAGGCTAATAGGATAAAATTGATCTCGATATAGCGAAAATTTGATTACAATGACACTGTTGTTTATTATCATTAGTACAGGAAAGATCTTTTAATGATCCAATGACTTCTTATCACACAATAGTATTGAAATTTTATCGTGTTCCAAACGCAGCCTTTGGCGTGATAGCGTGAGGGTCAATTTGTGAAGTTAGTGGTTCACCTATAAGGAAATGCCAAGTCGTTGTGATCGTTGGACATTGGATTTATCGGTCTTGAATTTAAAATAGCTTCAATTTCGAGCATGACGGTTTTTAAATTTTTAATTCCTCATAAGTAAGAGGTGTTTTTGCTGATTTTACTGTTGCTTCCCAAAGCCCGCCAAAGTCGAGTTTTGGGAAGGATGAAATGAAAGTGTATTCCCTTTTCACTGCAAGTTGGTATTATTACATTAGTAACAACAGTGTAGAGGTCGATTAAATTGAAATGAGTATTTTATGTATAAATTTATTGCTAGAAAAATTGTTGTTGCATTACATTTATCTAATGCTCACGGTTTCACTCGAAAGGGTATATCAGAGTTTATGTAGTCTTGCCAGACTTTTTTTTCTCTTGCCTGAAAGTTCTCTCATATAAAAGAGTAGAAACTGCACATGTTCCGCTAAGATTTTTGTTTAATCTAATTTGACACAAATTTAGTAAGTTTTTGCAAATTCTTTACATATTTAGATAAAAGAACGAAAGAGAGACCCGAAAATCGCTAGTGCCAATTTGGTACTTTTCACACTCAAAGTTATTCATAAAAATAAATTGTGGAAATGTGGCATTAAAGACAGTTTTCGTTAAGTCGCTACAATTTGTCGATAGTTAACGATATCTTTGCTTGCCGATAGTATCGCGTATCGCTAATTATCGAGCAAATACCCATCCATACCTTACTTTGGTTTTGTTTTATTTTTTGTTGGCATTGAATACTTTTCGCGTATTTATAATTAGTAAAAAACTATTGCAAAACAATTTTTTAATTATGTCGGGAATCTCACAAAAATACATAAATTTGGTTGTTGAGCCCATGGTCAACAAATTGGTGACTGAGTTGGCAGGAATTGGAGAAACACGGAGGAAAATTATTTTAAGCTGCGTTACATTAGCGCTTAAGATTATATTTGTCTTGGATTGTTGTAGTTTTACAATATTTAGATTGAATGAAGAGTACAAAAGGCATTGGAATTGCATTGCTATGCGAACATATTTGGCCGGCGTGTATTATTAGTTACAAACAAGAGCATCATATTTCAATAAAAGCAAGATGAGTCAAAAATGCAATATGTTGAAAATGCAATTTTGTATTTGTTGCAATGTCAATGCCTTCTGTATAATTTATGTATATAAGTAGTTACGGCCTTCTATTCGTACTTTCCCATTAGTACGAACATTCTCTTCTACAATAATAACTAAGTTACAGTGATTTTAAAGTCTGTTGAGCTCTGGCGTTGGACTGGTTTTGGAGTAGATTTTACTGTCATTTGGAGGCGGTGCTGAATTGATCTGGCCTTCCAAATGATATAAATGATAATGATTATTGACAGGATCAGCACTGTTGAGTAATGGTAGTTGATTGTTTGAATTTGTGGAGGTAAATCTTGCTTTTCTTGACGTGAAAAAGAATATTGAAGTTCAGTAAGTTGTATCAACTGAGTGTTGTAATGGTTGATTTCATAAAGTACTGAATCAATTTGCTTTGGTATTATTAAATCTGGTAATTTGCCTATGGTGGTTATGAAGAATGACGGTTAGAGTATGTTTGATGACGAATATAATAAATTGTTTTGTTTTCTTCCACATACGGCAGTTATGCTGTGAGGTGTATTGAAGGTATATATCCATTTGTTGTTACTTGATATTTGGACCCAGGTTTCATTTGTTTGTCGCAATTCGATGTTGCACTCGGATTGGATATCGTTGTTAAGCAATTGCATCTTCCATCAACATATTTCAGAACACTTGTTGTTTTGTTTGCATGTTTGAGCATAAATATTCATCTGCCTCTGTATGAGCATAGTATTCATAGCATTTTGGCTAGGCTAATAGGATAAAATTGATCTCGATATAGCGAAAATTTATTACAATGACACTGTTGTTTATTATCATTAGTACAGGAAACATCTTTTAATGATCCAATGGCTTCTTATCACACAATAGTATTGAAATTTGATCGTGTTCCAAGCGCAGCCTTTGGCGTGATAGCGTGAGGGTCAATTTGTGTAGTTAGTGGTTCACCTATAAGGAAATGCTAAGCGTTGTGATCGTTGGACATTGGATTTATCGGTCTTGAATTTAAAATAGCTTCAATTTCGAGCATGACGGTTTTTAAATTTTTAATTCCTCATAAGTAAGAGGTGTTTTTGCTGATTTTACTGTTGCTTCCCAAAGCCCGCCAAAGTTGAGTTTTGGGAAGGATGAAATGAAAGTGTATTCCCTTTTCACTGCAAGTTGGTATTATTACATTAGTAACAACAGTGTAGAGGTCGATTAAATTGAAATGAGTATTTTATGTATAACTTTTATTGCTAGAAAAATTGTTGTTGCATTACATTTATCTAATGCTCACGGTTTCACTCGAAAGGTTATATCAGAGTTTATGTAGTCTTGCCAGACTTTTTTTCTCTTGCCTTAAAGTTCTCATATAAAAGAGTAGAAACTGCACATATAATTTAACCCCTTCTTCCGCCAAGATTTGTTTTAATCTAATTTGACACAAATGTAGTAAGTTTTTTCAAATTCTTTACACATTCAGATAAAAGAACGAAAGAGAGATCCGTAAATCGCTAGTGCCAATTTGGTACTTTTTACACTCTTAAGTTATTCATAAAAATAAATTGTGGAAATGTGGCATTAAAAACAATTTTTGTTAAGTCGCTACAATTTGTCGATAGTTAACGATATCTTTGCTTGCCGATAGTATCGCGTATCGCTAATAATCGAGCAAATACCCATCCCTACCTTACTTTGGTTTTGTTTTATTTTTTGTTGGCATTGAATACTTTTCGCGTATTTATAATTAGTAAAAATTTATTGCAAAACAATTTTTTAATTATGTCGGGAATCTCACAAAAATACACAAATTTGGTTGCTGAGCCCATGGTCAACAAATTGGTGACTGAGTTGGCAGGAATTGGAGAAACACGGAGGAAAATTATTTTAAGCGCTTAAGATTATATTTGTCTTGGATTGTTGTAGATTTACAATATTTAGATTGAATGAAGAGCACAAAAGGCATTGGAATTGCATTGCTATGCGAAAATATTTGGCCGGTGCGTATTATTAGTTACAAACAAGAGCATCATATTTCAATAAAAGCAAGATGAGTCAAAAATGCAATATGCTGAAAATGCAATTTTGTATTTGTTGCAATGTCAATGCCTTCTGTATAATTTATGTATATAAGTAGTTACGGCCTTCTATTCGTACTTTCCCATTAGTACGAACATTCTCTTCTACAATAATAACTAAGTTACAGTGACTTTAAAGTCTGTTGAGCTCTGGCGTTGGACTGGTTTTGGAGTAGATTTTACTGTCATTTTTTCTCTTGCCTTAAAGTTCTCATATAAAAGAGTAGAAATTGCACATATAATTTAACCCCTTCTTCCGCCAAGATTTGTTTTAATCTAATTTGACACAAATGTAGTAAGTTTTTTCAAATTCTTTACACATTCAGATAAAAGAACGAAAGAGAGATCCGTAAATCGCTAGTGCCAATTTGGTACTTTTTACACTCTTAAGTTATTCATAAAAATAAATTGTGGAAATGTGGCATTAAAAACAATTTTCGTTAAGTCGCTACAATTTGTCGATAGTTAACGATATCTTTGCTTGCCGATAGTATCGCGTATCGCTAATTATCGAGCAAATACCCATCCATACCTTACTTTGGTTTTGTTTTATTTTTTGTTGGCATTGAATACTTTTCGCGTATTTATAATTAGTAAAAAACTATTGCAAAACAATTTTTTAATTATGTCGGGAATCTCACAAAAATACATAAATTTGGTTGCTGAGCCCATGGTCAACAAATTGGTGACTGAGTTGGCAGGAATTGGAGAAACACGGAGCAAAATTATTTTAAGTGCTTAAGATTATATTTGTCTTGGATTGTTGTAGATTTACAATATTTAGATTGAATGAAGAGTACAAAAGGCATTGGAATTGCATTGCTATGCGAACATATTTGGCGGGTGCGTATTATTAGTTACAAACAAGAGCATCATATTTCAATAAAAGCAAGATGAGTCAAAAATGCAATATGCTGAAAATGCAATTTTGTATTTGTTGCAATGTCAATGCCTTCTGTATAATTTATGTATATAAGTAGTTACGGCCTTGATTCGTACTTTCCCATTAGTACGAACATTCTCTTCTACAATAATAACTAAGTTACAGTGACTTTAAAGTATGTAGAGCTCTGGCGTTGGACTGGTTTTGGAGTAGATTTTACTGTCATTTGGAGGCGGTGCTGAATTGATCTGGCCTTCCAAATGATATAAATGATAATGATTATTGACAGGATCAGCACTGTTGAGTAATGGTAGTTGATTGTTTGAATTTGTGCAGGTAAATCTTGCTTTTCTTGACGTGAAAAAGAATATTGAAGTTCAGTAAGTTGTATCAACTAAGTGTTGTAATGGTTGATTTCATAAAGTACTGAATCAATTTGCTTTGGTATTATTAAATCTGGTAATTTGCCTATGGTGGTTATGAAGAATGACGGTTAGAGTATGTTTGATGACGAATATAATAAATTGTTTTGTTTTCTTCCACATACGGCAGTTATGCTGTGAGGTGTATTGAAGGTCTGAAGGTGACATATATCCATTTGTTGTTACTTGATATTTGGACCCAGGTTTCATTTGTTTGTCGCAATTCGATGTTGCACTCGGATTGGATATCGTTGTTAAGCAATTGCATCTTCCATCAACATATTTCAGAACACTTGTTGTTTTGTTTGCATGTTTGAGCATAAATATTCATCTGCCTCTGTATGAGCATAGCATTCATAGCATTTTGGCTAGGCTAATAGGATAAAATTGATCTCGATATAGTGAAAATTTGATTACAATGACACTGTTGTTTATTATCATTAGTACAGGAAAGATCTTTTAATGATCCAATGGCTTCTGATCACATAATAGTATTGAAATTTTATCGTGTTCCAAGCGCAGCCTTTGGCGTGATAGCGTGAGGGTCAATTTGTGTAGTTAGTGGCTCACCTATAAGGAAATGCCAAGCGTTGTGATCGTTGGACATTGGATTTATCGGTCTTGAATTTAAAATAGCTTCAATTTCGAGCATGACGGTTTTTAAATTTTTAATTCCTCATAAGTAAGAGGTGTTTTTGCTGATTTTACTGTTGCTTCCCAAAGCCCGCCAAAGTCGAGTTTTGGGAAGGATGAAATGAAAGTGTATTCCCTTTTCACTGCAAGTTGGTATTATTACATTAGTAGCAACAGTGTAGAGGTCGATTAAATTGAAATGAGTTTTTTATGTATAAATTTATTGCTAGAAAAATTGTTGTTGCATTACATTTATCTAATGCTCACGGTTTCACTCGAAAGGGTATATCAGAGTTTATGTAGTCTTGCCAGACTTTTTTTCTCTTGCCTGAAAGTTCTCTCATATAAAAGAGTAGAAACTGCACATGTTCCGCTAAGATTTTTGTTTAATCTAATTTGACACAAATTTAGTAAGTTTTTGCAAATTCTTTACATATTTAGATAAAAGAACGAAAGAGAGACCCGAAAATCGCTAGTGCCAATTTGGTACTTTTCACACTCAAAGTTATTCATAAAAATAAATTGTGGAAATGTGGCATTAAAGACAGTTTTCGTTAAGTCGCTACAATTTGTCGATAGTTAACGATATCTTTGCTTGCCGATAGTATCGCGTATCGCTAATTATCGAGCAAATACCCATCCATACCTTACTTTGGTTTTGTTTTATTTTTTGTTGGCATTGAATACTTTTCGCGTATTTATAATTAGTAAAAAACTATTGCAAAACAATTTTTTAATTATGTCGGGAATCTCACAAAAATACATAAATTTGGTTGCTGAGCCCATGGTCAACAAATTGGTGACTGAGTTGGCAGGAATTGGAGAAACACGGAGGAAAATTATTTTAAGCTGCGTTACATTAGCGCTTAAGATTATATTTGTCTTGGATTGTTGTAGTTTTACAATATTTAGATTGAATGAAGAGTACAAAAGACATTGGAATTGCATTGCTATGCGAACATATTTGGCCGGCGTGTATTATTAGTTACAAACAAGAGCATCATATTTCAATAAAAGCAAGATGAGTCAAAAATGCAATATGTTGAAAATGCAATTTTGTATTTGTTGCAATGTCAATGCCTTCTGTATAATTTATGTATATAAGTAGTTACGGCCTTGTATTCGTACTTTCCCATTAGTACGAACATTCTCTTCTACAATAATAACTAAGTTACAGTGACTTTAAAGTCTGTTGAGCTCTGGCGTTGGACTGGTTTTGGAGTAGATTTTACTGTCATTTGGAGGCGGTGCTGAATTGATCTGGCCTTCCAAATGATATAAATGATAATGATTATTGAAAGGATCAGCACTGTTGAGTAATGGTAGTTGATTGTTTGAATTTGTGCAGGTAAATCTTGCTTTTCTTGACGTGAAAAAGAATATTGAAGTTCAGTAAGTTGTATCAACTGAGTGTTGTAATGGTTGATTTCATAAAGTACTGAATCAATTTGCTTTGGTATTATTAAATCTGGTAATTTGCCTATGGTGGTTATGAAGAATGACGGTTAGAGTATGTTTGATGACGAATATAATAAATTGTTTTGTTTTCTTCCACATACGGCAGTTATGCTGTGAGGTGTATTGAAGGTCTGAAGGTGACATATATCCATTTGTTGTTACTTGATATTTGGACCCAGGTTTCATTTGTTTGTCGCAATTCGATGTTGCACTCGGATTGGATATCGTTGTTAAGCAATTGCATCTTCCATCAACATATTTCAGAATACTTGTTGTTTCGTTTGCATGTTTGAGCATAAATATTCATCTGCCTGTATGAGCATAGCATTCATAGCATTTTGGCTAGGCTAATAGGATAAAATTGATCTCGATATAGCGAAAATTTGATTACAATGACACTGTTGTTTATTATCATTAGTACAGGAAAGATCTTTTAATGATCCAATGACTTCTTATCACACAATAGTATTGAAATTTTATCGTGTTCCAAACGCAGCCTTTGGCGTGATAGCGTGAGGGTCAATTTGTGAAGTTAGTGGTTCACCTATAAGGAAATGCCAAGTCGTTGTGATCGTTGGACATTGGATTTATCGGTCTTGAATTTAAAATAGCTTCAATTTCGAGCATGACGGTTTTTAAATTTTTAATTCCTCATAAGTAAGAGGTGTTTTTGCTGATTTTACTGTTGCTTCCCAAAGCCCGCCAAAGTCGAGTTTTGGGAAGGATGAAATGAAAGTGTATTCCCTTTTCACTGCAAGTTGGTATTATTACATTAGTAACAACAGTGTAGAGGTCGATTAAATTGAAATGAGTATTTTATGTATAAATTTATTGCTAGAAAAATTGTTGTTGCATTACATTTATCTAATGCTCACGGTTTCACTCGAAAGGGTATATCAGAGTTTATGTAGTCTTGCCAGACTTTTTTTTCTCTTGCCTGAAAGTTCTCTCATATAAAAGAGTAGAAACTGCACATGTTCCGCTAAGATTTTTGTTTAATCTAATTTGACACAAATTTAGTAAGTTTTTGCAAATTCTTTACATATTTAGATAAAAGAACGAAAGAGAGACCCGAAAATCGCTAGTGCCAATTTGGTACTTTTCACACTCAAAGTTATTCATAAAAATAAATTGTGGAAATGTGGCATTAAAGACAGTTTTCGTTAAGTCGCTACAATTTGTCGATAGTTAACGATATCTTTGCTTGCCGATAGTATCGCGTATCGCTAATTATCGAGCAAATACCCATCCATACCTTACTTTGGTTTTGTTTTATTTTTTGTTGGCATTGAATACTTTTCGCGTATTTATAATTAGTAAAAAACTATTGCAAAACAATTTTTTAATTATGTCGGGAATCTCACAAAAATACATAAATTTGGTTGCTGAGCCCATGGTCAACAAATTGGTGACTGAGTTGGCAGGAATTGGAGAAACACGGAGGAAAATTATTTTAAGCTGCGTTACATTAGCGCTTAAGATTATATTTGTCTTGGATTGTTGTAGTTTTACAATATTTAGATTGAATGAAGAGTACAAAAGGCATTGGAATTGCATTGCTATGCGAACATATTTGGCCGGCGTGTATTATTAGTTACAAACAAGAGCATCATATTTCAATAAAAGCAAGATGAGTCAAAAATGCAATATGTTGAAAATGCAATTTTGTATTTGTTGCAATGTCAATGCCTTCTGTATAATTTATGTATATAAGTAGTTACGGCCTTGTATTCGTACTTTCCCATTAGTACGAACATTCTCTTCTACAATAATAACTAAGTTACAGTGACTTTAAAGTCTGTTGAGCTCTGGCGTTGGACTGGTTTTGGAGTAGATTTTACTGTCATTTGGAGGTGGTGCTGAATTGATCTGGCCTTCCAAATGATATAAATGATAATGATTATTGAAAGGATCAGCACTGTTGAGTAATGGTAGTTGATTGTTTGAATTTGTGCAGGTAAATCTTGCTTTTCTTGACGTGAAAAAGAATATTGAAGTTCAGTAAGTTGTATCAACTGAGTGTTGTAATGGTTGATTTCATAAAGTACTGAATCAATTTGCTTTGGTATTATTAAATCTGGTAATTTGCCTATGGTGGTTATGAAGAATGACGGTTAGAGTATGTTTGATGACGAATATAATAAATTGTTTTGTTTTCTTCCACATACGGCAGTTATGCAGTGAGGTGTATTGAAGGTATATATCCATTTGTTGTTACTTGATATTTGGACCCAGGTTTCATTTGTTTGTCGCAATTCGATGTTGCACTCGGATTGGATATCGTTGTTAAGCAATTGCATCTTCCATCAACATATTTCAGAACACTTGTTGTTTTGTTTGCATGTTTGAGCATAAATATTCATCTGCCTCTGTATGAGCATAGCATTCATAGCATTTTGGCTAGGCTAATAGGATAAAATTGATCTCGATATAGCGAAAATTTATTACAATGACACTGTTGTTTATTATCATTAGTACAGGAAACATCTTTTAATGATCTAATGGCTTCTTATCACACAATAGTATTGAAATTTTATCGTGTTCCAAGCGCAGCCTTTGGCGTGATAGCGTGAGGGTCAATTTGTGTAGTTAGTGGTTCACCTATAAGGAAATGCTAAGCGTTGTGATCGTTGGACATTGGATTTATCGGTCTTGAATTTAAAATAGCTTCAATTTCGAGCATGACGGTTTTTAAATTTTTAATTCCTCATAAGTAAGAGGTGTTTTTGCTGATTTTACTGTTGCTTCTCAAAGCCCGCCAAAGTCGAGTTTTGGGAAGGATGAAATGAAAGTGTATTCCCTTTTCACTGCAAGTTGGTATTATTACATTAGTAACAACAGTGTAGAGGTCGATTAAATTGAAATGAGTATTTTATGTATAACTTTTATTGCTAGAAAAATTGTTGTTGCATTACATTTATCTAATGCTCACGGTTTCACTCGAAAGGTTATATCAGAGTTTATGTAGTCTTGCCAGACTTTTTTCTCTTGCCTGAAAGTTCTCTCATATAAAAGAGCAGAAACTGCACATATTCCGCTAAGATTTTTGTTTAATCTAATTTGACACAAATTTAGTAAGTTTTTTCAAATTCTTTACATATTTAGATAAAAGAACGAAAGAGAGACCCGAAAACCGCTAGTGCCAATTTGGTACTTTTCACACTCAAAGTTATTCATAAAAATAAATTGTGGAAATGTGGCATTAAAGACAGTTTTCGTTAAGTCGCTACAATTTGTCGATAGTTAACGATATCTTTGCTTGCCGATAGTATCGCGTATCGCTAATTATCGAGCAAATACCCATCCATACCTTACTTTGGTTTTGTTTTATTTTTTGTTGGCATTGAATACTTTTCGCGTATTTATAATTAGTAAAAAACTATTGCAAAACAATTTTTTAATTATGTCGGGAATCTCACAAAAATACATAAATTTGGTTGCTGAGCCCATGGTCAACAAATTGGTGACTGAGTTGGCAGGAATTGGAGAAACACGGAGGAAAATTATTTTAAGCTGCGTTACATTAGCGCTTAAGATTATATTTGTCTTGGATTGTTGTAGTTTTACAATATTTAGATTGAATGAAGAGTACAAAAGACATTGGAATTGCATTGCTATGCGAACATATTTGGCCGGCGTGTATTATTAGTTACAAACAAGAGCATCATATTTCAATAAAAGCAAGATGAGTCAACAATGCAATATGTTGAAAATGCAATTTTGTATTTGTTGCAATGTCAATGCCTTCTGTATAATTTATGTATATAAGTAGTTACGGCCTTGTATTCGTACTTTCCCATTAGTACGAACATTCTCTTCTACAATAATAACTAAGTTACAGTGACTTTAAAGTCTGTTGAGCTCTGGCGTTGGACTGGTTTTGGAGTAGATTTTACTGTCATTTGGAGGCGGTGCTGAATTGATCTGGCCTTCCAAATGATATAAATGATAATGATTATTGACAGGATCAGCACTGTTGAGTAATGGTAGTTGATTGTTTGAATTTGTGCAGGTAAATCTTGCTTTTCTTGACGTGAAAAAGAATATTGAAGTTCAGTAAGTTGTATCAACTGAGTGTTGTAATGGTTGATTTCATAAAGTACTGAATCAATTTGCTTTGGTATTATTAAATCTGGTAATTTGCCTATGGTGGTTATGAAGAATGACGGTTAGAGTATGTTTGATGACGAATATAATAAATTGTTTTGTTTTCTTCCACATACGGCAGTTATGCTGTGAGGTGTATTGAAGGTCTGAAGGTGACATATATCCATTTGTTGTTACTTGATATTTGGACCCAGGTTTCATTTGTTTGTCGCAATTCGATGTTGCACTCGGATTGGATATCGTTGTTAAGCAATTGCATCTTCCATCAACATATTTCAGAATACTTGTTGTTTCGTTTGCATGTTTGAGCATAAATATTCATCTGCCTGTATGAGCATAGCATTCATAGCATTTTGGCTAGGCTAATAGGATAAAATTGATCTCGATATAGCGAAAATTTGATTACAATGACACTGTTGTTTATTATCATTAGTACAGGAAAGATCTTTTAATGATCCAATGACTTCTTATCACACAATAGTATTGAAATTTTATCGTGTTCCAAACGCAGCCTTTGGCGTGATAGCGTGAGGGTCAATTTGTGAAGTTAGTGGTTCACCTATAAGGAAATGCCAAGTCGTTGTGATCGTTGGACATTGGATTTATCGGTCTTGAATTTAAAATAGCTTCAATTTCGAGCATGACGGTTTTTAAATTTTTAATTCCTCATAAGTAAGAGGTGTTTTTGCTGATTTTACTGTTGCTTCCCAAAGCCCGCCAAAGTCGAGTTTTGGGAAGGATGAAATGAAAGTGTATTCCCTTTTCACTGCAAGTTGGTATTATTACATTAGTAACAACAGTGTAGAGGTCGATTAAATTGAAATGAGTATTTTATGTATAAATTTATTGCTAGAAAAATTGTTGTTGCATTACATTTATCTAATGCTCACGGTTTCACTCGAAAGGGTATATCAGAGTTTATGTAGTCTTGCCAGACTTTTTTTTCTCTTGCCTGAAAGTTCTCTCATATAAAAGAGTAGAAACTGCACATGTTCCGCTAAGATTTTTGTTTAATCTAATTTGACACAAATTTAGTAAGTTTTTGCAAATTCTTTACATATTTAGATAAAAGAACGAAAGAGAGACCCGAAAATCGCTAGTGCCAATTTGGTACTTTTCACACTCAAAGTTATTCATAAAAATAAATTGTGGAAATGTGGCATTAAAGACAGTTTTCGTTAAGTCGCTACAATTTGTCGATAGTTAACGATATCTTTGCTTGCCGATAGTATCGCGTATCGCTAATTATCGAGCAAATACCCATCCATACCTTACTTTGGTTTTGTTTTATTTTTTGTTGGCATTGAATACTTTTCGCGTATTTATAATTAGTAAAAAACTATTGCAAAACAATTTTTTAATTATGTCGGGAATCTCACAAAAATACATAAATTTGGTTGCTGAGCCCATGGTCAACAAATTGGTGACTGAGTTGGCAGGAATTGGAGAAACACGGAGGAAAATTATTTTAAGCTGCGTTACATTAGCGCTTAAGATTATATTTGTCTTGGATTGTTGTAGTTTTACAATATTTAGATTGAATGAAGAGTACAAAAGGCATTGGAATTGCATTGCTATGCGAACATATTTGGCCGGCGTGTATTATTAGTTACAAACAAGAGCATCATATTTCAATAAAAGCAAGATGAGTCAAAAATGCAATATGTTGAAAATGCAATTTTGTATTTGTTGCAATGTCAATGCCTTCTGTATAATTTATGTATATAAGTAGTTACGGCCTTGTATTCGTACTTTCCCATTAGTACGAACATTCTCTTCTACAATAATAACTAAGTTACAGTGACTTTAAAGTCTGTTGAGCTCTGGCGTTGGACTGGTTTTGGAGTAGATTTTACTGTCATTTGGAGGTGGTGCTGAATTGATCTGGCCTTCCAAATGATATAAATGATAATGATTATTGAAAGGATCAGCACTGTTGAGTAATGGTAGTTGATTGTTTGAATTTGTGCAGGTAAATCTTGCTTTTCTTGACGTGAAAAAGAATATTGAAGTTCAGTAAGTTATATCAACTGAGTGTTGTAATGGTTGATTTCATAAAGTACTGAATCAATTTGCTTTGGTATTATTAAATCTGGTAATTTGCCTATGGTGGTTATGAAGAATGACGGTTAGAGTATGTTTGATGACGAATATAATAAATTGTTTTGTTTTCTTCCACATACGGCAGTTATGCAGTGAGGTGTATTGAAGGTATATATCCATTTGTTGTTACTTGATATTTGGACCCAGGTTTCATTTGTTTGTCGCAATTCGATGTTGCACTCGGATTGGATATCGTTGTTAAGCAATTGCATCTTCCATCAACATATTTCAGAACACTTGTTGTTTTGTTTGCATGTTTGAGCATAAATATTCATCTGCCTCTGTATGAGCATAGCATTCATAGCATTTTGGCTAGGCTAATAGGATAAAATTGATCTCGATATAGCGAAAATTTATTACAATGACACTGTTGTTTATTATCATTAGTACAGGAAACATCTTTTAATGATCTAATGGCTTCTTATCACACAATAGTATTGAAATTTTATCGTGTTCCAAGCGCAGCCTTTGGCGTGATAGCGTGAGGGTCAATTTGTGTAGTTAGTGGTTCACCTATAAGGAAATGCTAAGCGTTGTGATCGTTGGACATTGGATTTATCGGTCTTGAATTTAAAATAGCTTCAATTTCGAGCATGACGGTTTTTAAATTTTTAATTCCTCATAAGTAAGAGGTGTTTTTGCTGATTTTACTGTTGCTTCTCAAAGCCCGCCAAAGTCGAGTTTTGGGAAGGATGAAATGAAAGTGTATTCCCTTTTCACTGCAAGTTGGTATTATTACATTAGTAACAACAGTGTAGAGGTCGATTAAATTGAAATGAGTATTTTATGTATAACTTTTATTGCTAGAAAAATTGTTGTTGCATTACATTTATCTAATGCTCACGGTTTCACTCGAAAGGTTATATCAGAGTTTATGTAGTCTTGCCAGACTTTTTTCTCTTGCCTGAAAGTTCTCTCATATAAAAGAGCAGAAACTGCACATATTCCGCTAAGATTTTTGTTTAATCTAATTTGACACAAATTTAGTAAGTTTTTTCAAATTCTTTACATATTTAGATAAAAGAACGAAAGAGAGACCCGAAAACCGCTAGTGCCAATTTGGTACTTTTCACACTCAAAGTTATTCATAAAAATAAATTGTGGAAATGTGGCATTAAAGACAGTTTTCGTTAAGTCGCTACAATTTGTCGATAGTTAACGATATCTTTGCTTGCCGATAGTATCGCGTATCGCTAATTATCGAGCAAATACCCATCCATACCTTACTTTGGTTTTGTTTTATTTTTTGTTGGCATTGAATACTTTTCGCGTATTTATAATTAGTAAAAAACTATTGCAAAACAATTTTTTAATTATGTCGGGAATCTCACAAAAATACATAAATTTGGTTGCTGAGCCCATGGTCAACAAATTGGTGACTGAGTTGGCAGGAATTGGAGAAACACGGAGGAAAATTATTTTAAGCTGCGTTACATTAGCGCTTAAGATTATATTTGTCTTGGATTGTTGTAGTTTTACAATATTTAGATTGAATGAAGAGTACAAAAGACATTGGAATTGCATTGCTATGCGAACATATTTGGCCGGCGTGTATTATTAGTTACAAACAAGAGCATCATATTTCAATAAAAGCAAGATGAGTCAACAATGCAATATGTTGAAAATGCAATTTTGTATTTGTTGCAATGTCAATGCCTTCTGTATAATTTATGTATATAAGTAGTTACGGCCTTGTATTCGTACTTTCCCATTAGTACGAACATTCTCTTCTACAATAATAACTAAGTTACAGTGACTTTAAAGTCTGTTGAGCTCTGGCGTTGGACTGGTTTTGGAGTAGATTTTACTGTCATTTGGAGGCGGTGCTGAATTGATCTGGCCTTCCAAATGATATAAATGATAATGATTATTGACAGGATCAGCACTGTTGAGTAATGGTAGTTGATTGTTTGAATTTGTGCAGGTAAATCTTGCTTTTCTTGACGTGAAAAAGAATATTGAAGTTCAGTAAGTTGTATCAACTGAGTGTTGTAATGGTTGATTTCATAAAGTACTGAATCAATTTGCTTTGGTATTATTAAATCTGGTAATTTGCCTATGGTGGTTATGAAGAATGACGGTTAGAGTATGTTTGATGACGAATATAATAAATTGTTTTGTTTTCTTCCACATACTGCAGTTATGCTGTGAGGTGTATTGAAGGTCTGAAGGTGACATATATCCATTTGTTGTTACTTGATATTTGGACCCAGGTTTCATTTGTTTGTCGCAATTCGATGTTGCACTCGGATTGGATATCGTTGTTAAGCAATTGCATCTTCCATCAACATATTTCAGAATACTTGTTGTTTCGTTTGCATGTTTGAGCATAAATATTCATCTGCCTGTATGAGCATAGCATTCATAGCATTTTGGCTAGGCTAATAGGATAAAATTGATCTCGATATAGCGAAAATTTGATTACAATGACACTGTTGTTTATTATCATTAGTACAGGAAAGATCTTTTAATGATCCAATGACTTCTTATCACACAATAGTATTGAAATTTTATCGTGTTCCAAACGCAGCCTTTGGCGTGATAGCGTGAGGGTCAATTTGTGAAGTTAGTGGTTCACCTATAAGGAAATGCCAAGTCGTTGTGATCGTTGGACATTGGATTTATCGGTCTTGAATTTAAAATAGCTTCAATTTCGAGCATGACGGTTTTTAAATTTTTAATTCCTCATAAGTAAGAGGTGTTTTTGCTGATTTTACTGTTGCTTCCCAAAGCCCGCCAAAGTCGAGTTTTGGGAAGGATGAAATGAAAGTGTATTCCCTTTTCACTGCAAGTTGGTATTATTACATTAGTAACAACAGTGTAGAGGTCGATTAAATTGAAATGAGTATTTTATGTATAAATTTATTGCTAGAAAAATTGTTGTTGCATTACATTTATCTAATGCTCACGGTTTCACTCGAAAGGGTATATCAGAGTTTATGTAGTCTTGCCAGACTTTTTTTTTCTCTTGCCTGAAAGTTCTCTCATATAAAAGAGTAGAAACTGCACATGTTCCGCTAAGATTTTTGTTTAATCTAATTTGACACAAATTTAGTAAGTTTTTGCAAATTCTTTACATATTTAGATAAAAGAACGAAAGAGAGACCCGAAAATCGCTAGTGCCAATTTGGTACTTTTCACACTCAAAGTTATTCATAAAAATAAATTGTGGAAATGTGGCATTAAAGACAGTTTTCGTTAAGTCGCTACAATTTGTCGATAGTTAACGATATCTTTGCTTGCCAATAGTATCGCGTATCGCTAATTATCGAGCAAATACCCATCCATACCTTACTTTGGTTTTGTTTTATTTTTTGTTGGCATTGAATACTTTTCGCGTATTTATAATTAGTAAAAAACTATTGCAAAACAATTTTTTAATTATGTCGGGAATCTCACAAAAATACATAAATTTGGTTGCTGAGCCCATGGTCAACAAATTGGTGACTGAGTTGGCAGGAATTGGAGAAACACGGAGGAAAATTATTTTAAGCTGCGTTACATTAGCGCTTAAGATTATATTTGTCTTGGATTGTTGTAGTTTTACAATATTTAGATTGAATGAAGAGTACAAAAGGCATTGGAATTGCATTGCTATGCGAACATATTTGGCCGGCGTGTATTATTAGTTACAAACAAGAGCATCATATTTCAATAAAAGCAAGATGAGTCAAAAATGCAATATGTTGAAAATGCAATTTTGTATTTGTTGCAATGTCAATGCCTTCTGTATAATTTATGTATATAAGTAGTTACGGCCTTGTATTCGTACTTTCCCATTAGTACGAACATTCTCTTCTACAATAATAACTAAGTTACAGTGACTTTAAAGTCTGTTGAGCTCTGGCGTTGGACTGGTTTTGGAGTAGATTTTACTGTCATTTGGAGGCGGTGCTGAATTGATCTGGCCTTCCAAATGATATAAATGATAATGATTATTGAAAGGATCAGCACTGTTGAGTAATGGTAGTTGATTGTTTGAATTTGTGCAGGTAAATCTTGCTTTTCTTGACGTGAAAAAGAATATTGAAGTTCAGTAAGTTGTATCAACTGAGTGTTGTAATGGTTGATTTCATAAAGTACTGAATCAATTTGCTTTGGTATTATTAAATCTGGTAATTTGCCTATGGTGGTTATGAAGAATGACGGTTAGAGTATGTTTGATGACGAATATAATAAATTGTTTTGTTTTCTTCCACATACGGCAGTTATGCAGTGAGGTGTATTGAAGGTATATATCCATTTGTTGTTACTTGATATTTGGACCCAGGTTTCATTTGTTTGTCGCAATTCGATGTTGCACTCGGATTGGATATCGTTGTTAAGCAATTGCATCTTCCATCAACATATTTCAGAACACTTGTTGTTTTGTTTGCATGTTTGAGCATAAATATTCATCTGCCTCTGTATGAGCATAGCATTCATAGCATTTTGGCTAGGCTAATAGGATAAAATTGATCTCGATATAGCGAAAATTTATTACAATGACACTGTTGTTTATTATCATTAGTACAGGAAACATCTTTTAATGATCTAATGGCTTCTTATCACACAATAGTATTGAAATTTTATCGTGTTCCAAGCGCAGCCTTTGGCGTGATAGCGTGAGGGTCAATTTGTGTAGTTAGTGGTTCACCTATAAGGAAATGCTAAGCGTTGTGATCGTTGGACATTGGATTTATCGGTCTTGAATTTAAAATAGCTTCAATTTCGAGCATGACGGTTTTTAAATTTTTAATTCCTCATAAGTAAGAGGTGTTTTTGCTGATTTTACTGTTGCTTCTCAAAGCCCGCCAAAGTCGAGTTTTGGGAAGGATGAAATGAAAGTGTATTCCCTTTTCACTGCAAGTTGGTATTATTACATTAGTAACAACAGTGTAGAGGTCGATTAAATTGAAATGAGTATTTTATGTATAACTTTTATTGCTAGAAAAATTGTTGTTGCATTACATTTATCTAATGCTCACGGTTTCACTCGAAAGGTTATATCAGAGTTTATGTAGTCTTGCCAGACTTTTTTCTCTTGCCTGAAAGTTCTCTCATATAAAAGAGCAGAAACTGCACATATTCCGCTAAGATTTTTGTTTAATCTAATTTGACACAAATTTAGTAAGTTTTTTCAAATTCTTTACATATTTAGATAAAAGAACGAAAGAGAGACCCGAAAACCGCTAGTGCCAATTTGGTACTTTTCACACTCAAAGTTATTCATAAAAATAAATTGTGGAAATGTGGCATTAAAGACAGTTTTCGTTAAGTCGCTACAATTTGTCGATAGTTAACGATATCTTTGCTTGCCGATAGTATCGCGTATCGCTAATTATCGAGCAAATACCCATCCATACCTTACTTTGGTTTTGTTTTATTTTTTGTTGGCATTGAATACTTTTCGCGTATTTATAATTAGTAAAAAACTATTGCAAAACAATTTTTTAATTATGTCGGGAATCTCACAAAAATACATAAATTTGGTTGCTGAGCCCATGGTCAACAAATTGGTGACTGAGTTGGCAGGAATTGGAGAAACACGGAGGAAAATTATTTTAAGCTGCGTTACATTAGCGCTTAAGATTATATTTGTCTTGGATTGTTGTAGTTTTACAATATTTAGATTGAATGAAGAGTACAAAAGGCATTGGAATTGCATTGCTATGCGAACATATTTGGCCGGCGTGTATTATTAGTTACAAACAAGAGCATCATATTTCAATAAAAGCAAGATGAGTCAAAAATGCAATATGTTGAAAATGCAATTTTGTATTTGTTGCAATGTCAATGCCTTCTGTATAATTTATGTATATAAGTAGTTACGGCCTTGTATTCGTACTTTCCCATTAGTACGAACATTCTCTTCTACAATAATAACTAAGTTACAGTGACTTTAAAGTCTGTTGAGCTCTGGCGTTGGACTGGTTTTGGAGTAGATTTTACTGTCATTTGGAGGCGGTGCTGAATTGATCTGGCCTTCCAAATGATATAAATGATAATGATTATTGAAAGGATCAGCACTGTTGAGTAATGGTAGTTGATTGTTTGAATTTGTGCAGGTAAATCTTGCTTTTCTTGACGTGAAAAAGAATATTGAAGTTCAGTAAGTTGTATCAACTGAGTGTTGTAATGGTTGATTTCATAAAGTACTGAATCAATTTGCTTTGGTATTATTAAATCTGGTAATTTGCCTATGGTGGTTATGAAGAATGACGGTTAGAGTATGTTTGATGACGAATATAATAAATTGTTTTGTTTTCTTCCACATACGGCAGTTATGCAGTGAGGTGTATTGAAGGTATATATCCATTTGTTGTTACTTGATATTTGGACCCAGGTTTCATTTGTTTGTCGCAATTCGATGTTGCACTCGGATTGGATATCGTTGTTAAGCAATTGCATCTTCCATCAACATATTTCAGAACACTTGTTGTTTTGTTTGCATGTTTGAGCATAAATATTCATCTGCCTCTGTATGAGCATAGCATTCATAGCATTTTGGCTAGGCTAATAGGATAAAATTGATCTCGATATAGCGAAAATTTATTACAATGACACTGTTGTTTATTATCATTAGTACAGGAAACATCTTTTAATGATCTAATGGCTTCTTATCACACAATAGTATTGAAATTTTATCGTGTTCCAAGCGCAGCCTTTGGCGTGATAGCGTGAGGGTCAATTTGTGTAGTTAGTGGTTCACCTATAAGGAAATGCTAAGCGTTGTGATCGTTGGACATTGGATTTATCGGTCTTGAATTTAAAATAGCTTCAATTTCGAGCATGACGGTTTTTAAATTTTTAATTCCTCATAAGTAAGAGGTGTTTTTGCTGATTTTACTGTTGCTTCTCAAAGCCCGCCAAAGTCGAGTTTTGGGAAGGATGAAATGAAAGTGTATTCCCTTTTCACTGCAAGTTGGTATTATTACATTAGTAACAACAGTGTAGAGGTCGATTAAATTGAAATGAGTATTTTATGTATAACTTTTATTGCTAGAAAAATTGTTGTTGCATTACATTTATCTAATGCTCACGGTTTCACTCGAAAGGTTATATCAGAGTTTATGTAGTCTTGCCAGACTTTTTTCTCTTGCCTGAAAGTTCTCTCATATAAAAGAGCAGAAACTGCACATATTCCGCTAAGATTTTTGTTTAATCTAATTTGACACAAATTTAGTAAGTTTTTTCAAATTCTTTACATATTTAGATAAAAGAACGAAAGAGAGACCCGAAAACCGCTAGTGCCAATTTGGTACTTTTCACACTCAAAGTTATTCATAAAAATAAATTGTGGAAATGTGGCATTAAAGACAGTTTTCGTTAAGTCGCTACAATTTGTCGATAGTTAACGATATCTTTGCTTGCCGATAGTATCGCGTATCGCTAATTATCGAGCAAATACCCATCCATACCTTACTTTGGTTTTGTTTTATTTTTTGTTGGCATTGAATACTTTTCGCGTATTTATAATTAGTAAAAAACTATTGCAAAACAATTTTTTAATTATGTCGGGAATCTCACAAAAATACATAAATTTGGTTGCTGAGCCCATGGTCAACAAATTGGTGACTGAGTTGGCAGGAATTGGAGAAACACGGAGGAAAATTATTTTAAGCTGCGTTACATTAGCGCTTAAGATTATATTTGTCTTGGATTGTTGTAGTTTTACAATATTTAGATTGAATGAAGAGTACAAAAGACATTGGAATTGCATTGCTATGCGAACATATTTGGCCGGCGTGTATTATTAGTTACAAACAAGAGCATCATATTTCAATAAAAGCAAGATGAGTCAACAATGCAATATGTTGAAAATGCAATTTTGTATTTGTTGCAATGTCAATGCCTTCTGTATAATTTATGTATATAAGTAGTTACGGCCTTGTATTCGTACTTTCCCATTAGTACGAACATTCTCTTCTACAATAATAACTAAGTTACAGTGACTTTAAAGTCTGTTGAGCTCTGGCGTTGGAATGGTTTTGGAGTAGATTTTACTGTCACTTGGAGGCGGTGCTGAATTGATCTGGCCTTCCAAATGATATAAATGATAATGATTATTGACAGGATCAGCACTGTTGAGTAATGGTAGTTGATTGTTTGAATTTGTGCAGGTAAATCTTGCTTTTCTTGACGTGAAAAAGAATATTGAAGTTCAGTAAGTTGTATCAACTGAGTGTTGTAATGGTTGATTTCATAAAGTACTGAATCAATTTGCTTTGGTATTATTAAATCTGGTAATTTGCCTATGGTGGTTATGAAGAATGACGGTTAGAGTATGTTTGATGACGAATATAATAAATTGTTGGGTTTTCTTCCACATATGGCAGTTATGCTGTGAGGTGTATTGAAGGTATATATCCATTTGTTGTTACTTGATATTTGGACCCAGGTTTCATTTGTTTGTCGCAATTCGATGTTGCACTCGGATTGGATATCGTTGTTAAGCAATTGCATCTTCCATGAACATATTTCAGAATACTTGTTGTTTCGTTTGCATGTTTGAGCATAAATATTCATCTGCCTGTATGAGCATAGCATTCATAGCATTTTGGCTAGGCTAATAGGATAAAATTGATCTCGATATAGCGAAAATTTGATTACAATGACACTGTTGTTTATTATCATTAGTACAGGAAAGATCTTTTAATGATCCAATGACTTCTTATCACACAATAGTATTGAAATTTTATCGTATTCCAAGCGCAGCCTTTGGCGTGATAGCGTGAGGGTCAATTTGTGAAGTTAGTGGTTCACCTATAAGGAAATGCCAAGTCGTTGTGATCGTTGGACATTGGATTTATCGGTCTTGAATTTAAAATAGCTTCAATTTCGAGCATGACGGTTTTTAAATTTTTAATTCCTCATAAGTAAGAGGTGTTTTTGCTGATTTTACTGTTGCTTCCCAAAGCCCGCCAAAGTCGAGTTTTGGGAAGGATGAAATGAAAGTGTATTCCCTTTGCACTGCAAGGTGGTATTATTATATTAGTACCAACAGTGTAGAGGTCGATTAAATTGAAATGAGTATTTTATGTATAAATTTATTGCTAGAAAAATTGTTGTTGCATTACATTTATCTAATGCTCACGGTTTCACTCAAAAGGGTATATCAGAGTTTATGTAGTCTTGCCAGACTTTTTTTTCTCTTGCCTGAAAGTTCTCTCATATAAAAGAGTAGAAACTGCACATGTTCCGCTAAGATTTTTGTTTAATCTAATTTGACACAAATTTAGTAAGTTTTTGCAAATTCTTTACATATTTAGATAAAAGAACGAAAGAGCGACCCGAAAATCGCTAATGCCAATTTGGTACTTTTCACACTCAAAGTTATTCATAAAAATAAATTGTGGAAATGTGGCATTAAAGACAGTTTTCGTTAAGTCGCTACAATTTGTCGATAGTTAACGATATCTTTGCTTGCCGATAGTATCGCGTATCGCTAATTATCGAGCAAATACCCATCCATACCTTACTTTGGTTTTGTTTTATTTTTTGTTGGCATTGAATACTTTTCGCGTATTTATAATTAGTAAAAAACTATTGCAAAACAATTTTTTAATTATGTCGGGAATCTCACAAAAATACATAAATTTGGTTGCTGAGCCCATGGTCAACAAATTGGTGACTGAGTTGGCAGGAATTGGAGAAACACGGAGGAAAATTATTTTAAGCTGCGTTACATTAGCGCTTAAGATTATATTTGTCTTGGATTGTTGTAGTTTTACAATATTTAGATTGAATGAAGAGTACAAAAGGAATTGGAATTGCATTGCTATGCGAGCATATTTGGCCGGCGTGTATTATTAGTTACAAACAAGAGCATCATATTTCAATAAAAGCAAGATGAGTCAGAAATGCAATATTTTGAAAATGCAATTTTGTATTTGTTGCAATGTCAATGCCTTCTGTATAATTTATGTATATATGTAGTTACGGCCTTTTGTATTCGTACTTTCCCATTAGTACGAACATTCTCTTCTACAATAATAACTAAGTTACAGTGACTTTAAAGTCTGTTGAGCTCTGGCGTTGGACTGGTTTTGGAGTAGATTTTACTGTCATTTGGAGGCGGTGCTGAATTGATCTGGCCTTCCAAATGATATAAATGATAATGATTATTGACAGGATCAGCACTGTTGAGTAATGGTAGTTGATTGTTTGAATTTGTGGAGGTAAATCTTGCTTTTCTTGACGTGAAAAAGAATATTGAAGTCCAGTAAGTTGTATCAACTGAGTGTTGTAATGGTTGATTTCATAAAGTACTGAATCAATTTGCTTTGGTATTATTAAATCTGGTAATTTGCCTATGGTGGTTATGAAGAATGACGGTTAGAGTATGTTTGATGACGAATATAATAAATTGTTGGGTTTTCTTCCACATATGGCAGTTATGCTGTGAGGTGTATTGAAGGTATATATCCATTTGTTGTTACTTGATATTTGGACCCAGGTTTCATTTGTTTGTCGCAATTCGATGTTGCACTCGGATTGGATATCATTGTTAAGCAATTGCATCTTCCATCAACATATTTCAGAACACTTGTTGTTTTGTTTGCATGTTTGAGCATAAATATTCATCTGCCTCTGTATGAGCATAGCATTCATAGCATTTTGGCTAGGCTAATAGGATAAAATTGATCTCGATATAGTGAAAATTTGATTACAATGACACTGTTGTTTATTATCATTAGTACAGGAAAGATCTTTTAATGATCCAATGGCTTCTGATCACATAATAGTATTGAAATTTTATCGTGTTCCAAGCGCAGCCTTTGGCGTGATAGCGTGAGGGTCAATTTGTGTAGTTAGTGGCTCACCTATAAGGAAATGCCAAGCGTTGTGATCGTTGGACATTGGATTTATCGGTCTTGAATTTAAAATAGCTTCAATTTCGAGCATGACGGTTTTTAAATTTTTAATTCCTCATAAGTAAGAGGTGTTTTTGCTGATTTTACTGTTGCTTCCCAAAGCCCGCCAAAGTCGAGTTTTGGGAAGGATGAAATGAAAGTGTATTCCCTTTGCACTGCAAGGTGGTATTATTACATTAGTACCAACAGTGTAGAGGTCGATTAAATTGAAATGAGTATTTTATGTATAAATTTATTGCTAGAAAAATTGTTGTTGCATTACATTTATCTAATGCTCACGGTTTCACTCAAAAGGGTATATCAGAGTTTATGTAGTCTTGCCAGACTTTTTTTTCTCTTGCCTGAAAGTTCTCTCATATAAAAGAGTAGAAACTGCACATGTTCCGCTAAGATTTTTGTTTGAGAGACCCGAAAATCGCTAGTGCCAATTTGGTACTTTTCACACTCAAAGTTATTCATAAAAATAAATTGTGGAAATGTGGCATTAAAGACAGTTTTCGTTAAGTCGCTACAATTTGTCGATAGTTAACGATATCTTTGCTTGCCGATAGTATCGCGTATCGCTAATTATCGAGCAAATACCCATCCATACCTTACTTTGGTTTTGTTTTATTTTTTTGTTGGCATTGAATACTTTTCGCGTATTTATAATTAGTAAAAAACTATTGCAAAACAATTTTTTAATTATGTCGGGAATCTCACAAAAATACATAAATTTGGTTGCTGAGCCCATGGTCAACAAATTGGTGACTGAGTTGGCAGGAATTGGAGAAACACGGAGGAAAATTATTTTAAGCTGCGTTACATTAGCGCTTAAGACTATATTTGTCTTGGATTGTTGTAGTTTTACAATATTTAGATTGAATGAAGAGTACAAAAGGCATTGGAATTGCATTGCTATGCGAGCATATTTGGCCGGCGTGTATTATTAGTTACAAACAAGAGCATCATATTTCAATAAAAGCAAGATGAGTCAGAAATGCAATATGTTGAAAATGCAATTTTGTATTTGTTGCAATGTCAATGCCTTCTGTATAATTTATGTATATATGTAGTTACGGCCTTGTATTCGAACTTTCCCATTAGTACGAACATTCTCTTCTACAATAATAACTAAGTTACAGTGACTTTAAAGTCTGTTGAGCTCTGACGTTGGACTGGTTTTGGAGTAGATTTTACTGTAATGTGGAGGCGGTGCTGAATTGATCTGGCCTTCCAAATGATATAAATGATAATGATTATTGACAGGATCAGCACTGTTGAGTAATGGTAGTTGATTGTTTGAATTTGTGCAGGTAAATCATGCTTTTCTTGACGTGAAAAAGAATATTGAAGTTCAGTAAGTTGTATCAACTGAGTGTTGTAATGGTTGATTTCATAAAGTACTGAATCAATTTGCTTTGGTATTATTAAATCTGGTAATTTGCCTATGGTGGTTATGAAGAATGACGGTTAGAGTATGTTTGATGACGAATATAATAAATTGTTTTGTTTTCTTCCACATACGGCAGTTATGCTGTGAGGTGTATTGAAGGTCTGAAGGTGACATATATCCATTTGTTGTTACTTGATATTTGGACCCAGGTTTCATTTGTTTGTCGCAATTCGATGTTGCACTCGGATTGGATATCGTTGTTAAGCAATTGCATCTTCCATCAACATATTTCAGAATACTTGTTGTTTCGTTTGCATGTTTGAGCATAAATATTCATCTGCCTGTATGAGCATAGCATTCATAGCATTTTGGCTAGGCTAATAGGATAAAATTGATCTCGATATAGCGAAAATTTGATTACAATGACACTGTTGTTTATTATCATTAGTACAGGAAAGATCTTTTAATGATCCAATGACTTCTTATCACACAATAGTATTGAAATTTTATCGTGTTCCAAACGCAGCCTTTGGCGTGATAGCGTGAGGGTCAATTTGTGAAGTTAGTGGTTCACCTATAAGGAAATGCCAAGTCGTTGTGATCGTTGGACATTGGATTTATCGGTCTTGAATTTAAAATAGCTTCAATTTCGAGCATGACGGTTTTTAAATTTTTAATTCCTCATAAGTAAGAGGTGTTTTTGCTGATTTTACTGTTGCTTCCCAAAGCCCGCCAAAGTCGAGTTTTGGGAAGGATGAAATGAAAGTGTATTCCCTTTTCACTGCAAGTTGGTATTATTACATTAGTAACAACAGTGTAGAGGTCGATTAAATTGAAATGAGTATTTTATGTATAAATTTATTGCTAGAAAAATTGTTGTTGCATTACATTTATCTAATGCTCACGGTTTCACTCGAAAGGGTATATCAGAGTTTATGTAGTCTTGCCAGACTTTTTTTTCTCTTGCCTGAAAGTTCTCTCATATAAAAGAGTAGAAACTGCACATGTTCCGCTAAGATTTTTGTTTAATCTAATTTGACACAAATTTAGTAAGTTTTTGCAAATTCTTTACATATTTAGATAAAAGAACGAAAGAGAGACCCGAAAATCGCTAGTGCCAATTTGGTACTTTTCACACTCAAAGTTATTCATAAAAATAAATTGTGGAAATGTGGCATTAAAGACAGTTTTCGTTAAGTCGCTACAATTTGTCGATAGTTAACGATATCTTTGCTTGCCGATAGTATCGCGTATCGCTAATTATCGAGCAAATACCCATCCATACCTTACTTTGGTTTTGTTTTATTTTTTGTTGGCATTGAATACTTTTCGCGTATTTATAATTAGTAAAAAACTATTGCAAAACAATTTTTTAATTATGTCGGGAATCTCACAAAAATACATAAATTTGGTTGCTGAGCCCATGGTCAACAAATTGGTGACTGAGTTGGCAGGAATTGGAGAAACACGGAGGAAAATTATTTTAAGCGCTTAAGATTATATTTGTCTTGGATTGTTGTAGTTTTACAATATTTAGATTGAATGAAGAGTACAAAAGGCATTGGAATTGCATTGCTATGCGAACATATTTGGCCGGCGTGTATTATTAGTTACAAACAAGAGCATCATATTTCAATAAAAGCAAGATGAGTCAGAAATGCAATATGTTGAAAATGCAATTTTGTATTTGTTGCAATGTCCAATGCCTTCTGTATAATTTATGTATATATGTAGTTACGGCCTTGTATTCGAACTTTCCCATTAGTACGAACATTCTCTTCTACAATAATAACTAAGTTACAGTGACTTTAAAGTCTGTTGAGCTCTGACGTTGGACTGGTTTTGGAGTAGATTTTACTGTAATGTGGAGGCGGTGCTGAATTGATCTGGCCTTCCAAATGATATAAATGATAATGATTATTGACAGGATCAGCACTGTTGAGTAATGGTAGTTGATTGTTTGAATTTGTGCAGGTAAATCTTGCTTTTCTTGACGTGAAAAAGAATATTGAAGTTCAGTAAGTTGTATCAACTGAGTGTTGTAATGGTTGATTTCATAAAGTACTGAATCAATTTGCTTTGGTATTATTAAATCTGGTAATTTGCCTATGGTGGTTATGAAGAATGACGGTTAGAGTATGTTTGATGACGAATATAATAAATTGTTTTGTTTTCTTCCACATACGGCAGTTATGCTGTGAGGTGTATTGAAGGTATATATCCATTTGTTGTTACTTGATATTTGGACCCAGGTTTCATTTGATTGTCGCAATTCGATGTTGCACTCGGATTGGATATCGTTGTTAAGCAATTGCATCTTCCATGAACATATTTCAGAATACTTGTTGTTTCGTTTGCATGTTTGAGCATAAATATTCATCTGCCTGTATGAGCATAGCATTCATAGCATTTTGGCTAGGCTAATAGGATAAAATTGATCTCGATATAGCGAAAATTTGATTACAATGACACTGTTGTTTATTATCATTAGTACAGGAAAGATCTTTTAATGATCCAATGACTTCTTATCACACAATAGTATTGAAATTTTATCGTGTTCCAAACGCAGCCTTTGGCGTGATAGCGTGAGGGTCAATTTGTGAAGTTAGTGGTTCACCTATAAGGAAATGCCAAGTCGTTGTGATCGTTGTACATTGGATTTATCGGTCTTGAATTTAAAATAGCTTCAATTTCGAGCATGACGGTTTTTAAATTTTTAATTCCTCATAAGTAAGAGGTGTTTTTGCTGATTTTACTGTTGCTTCCCAAAGCCCGCCAAAGTCGAGTTTTGGGAAGGATGAAATGAAAGTGTATTCCCTTTTCACTGCAAGTTGGTATTATTACATTAGTAACAACAGTGTAGAGGTCGATTAAATTGAAATGAGTATTTTATGTATAAATTTATTGCTAGAAAAATTGTTGTTGCATTACATTTATCTAATGCTCACGGTTTCACTCGAAAGGGTATATCAGAGTTTATGTAGTCTTGCCAGACTTTTTTTTCTCTTGCCTGAAAGTTCTCTCATATAAAAGAGTAGAAACTGCACATGTTCCGCTAAGATTTTTGTTTAATCTAATTTGACACAAATTTAGTAAGTTTTTGCAAATTCTTTACATATTTAGATAAAAGAACGAAAGAGAGACCCGAAAATCGCTAGTGCCAATTTGGTACTTTTCACACTCAAAGTTATTCATAAAAATAAATTGTGGAAATGTGGCATTAAAGACAGTTTTCGTTAAGTCGCTACAATTTGTCGATAGTTAACGATATCTTTGCTTGCCGATAGTATCGCGTATCGCTAATTATCGAGCAAATACCCATCCATACCTTACTTTGGTTTTGTTTTATTTTTTGTTGGCATTGAATACTTTTCGCGTATTTATAATTAGTAAAAAACTATTGCAAAACAATTTTTTAATTATGTCGGGAATCTCACAAAAATACATAAATTTGGTTGCTGAGCCCATGGTCAACAAATTGGTGACTGAGTTAGCAGGAATTGGAGAAACACGGAGGAAAATTATTTTAAGCGCTTAAGATTATATTTGTCTTGGATTGTTGTAGTTTTACAATATTTAGATTGAATGAAGAGTACAAAAGGCATTGGAATTGCATTGCTATGCGAACATATTTGGCCGGCGTGTATTATTAGTTACAAACAAGAGCATCATATTTCAATAAAAGCAAGATGAGTCAGAAATGCAATATGTTGAAAATGCAATTTTGTATTTGTTGCAATGTCAATGCCTTCTGTATAATTTATGTATAAGTAGATAAGTAGTTACGGCCTTGTATTCGTACTTTCCCATTAGTACGAACATTCTCTTCTACAATAATAACTAAGTTACAGTGACTTTAAAGTCTGTTGAGCTCTGGCGTTGGACTGGTTTTGGAGTAGATTTTACTGTCATTTGGAGGCGGTGCTGAATTGATCTGGCCTTCCAAATGATATAAATGATAATGATTATTGACAGGATCAGCACTGTTGAGTAATGGTAGTTGATTGTTTGAATTTGTGCAGGTAAATCTTGCTTTTCTTGACGTGAAAAAGAATATTGAAGTTCAGTAAGTTGTATCAACTGAGTGTTGTAATGGTTGATTTCATAAAGTACTGAATCAATTTGCTTTGGTATTATTAAATCTGGTAATTTGCCTATGGTGGTTATGAAGAATGACGGTTAGAGTATGTTTGATGACGAATATAATAAATTGTTGGGTTTTCTTCCACATACGGCAGTTATCCTCTGAGGTGTATTGAAGGTGTACATCCATTTGTTGTTACTTGATATTTATACCCAGGTTTCATTTGTTTGTCGCAATTCGATGTTGCACTCGGATTGGATATCGTTGTTAAGCAATTGCAACTTCCATGAACATATTTCAGAATACTTGTTGTTTCGTTTGCATGTTTGAGCATAAATATTCATCTGCCTGTATGACCATAGCATTCATAGCATTTTGGCTAGGCTAATAGGATAAAATTGATCTCGATATAGCGAAAATTTATTACAATGACACTGTTGTTTATTATCATTAGTACAGGAAAGATCTTTTAATGATCCAATGGCTTCTTATCACACAATAGTATTGAAATTTTATCGTGTTCCCAGCGCAGCCTTTGGCGTGATAGCGTGAGGGTCAATTTGTGTAGTTAGTGGTTCACCTATAAGGAAATGCTAAGCGTTGTGATCGTTGGACATTTGATTTATCGGTCTTGAATTTAAAATAGCTTCAATTTCGAGCATGACGGTTTTTAAATTTTTAATTCCTCATAAGTAAGAGGTGTTTTTGCTGATTTTACTGTTTCTTCCCAAAGCCCGCCAAAGTCGAGTTTTGGGAAGGATGAAATGAAAGTGTATTCCCTTTTCACTGCAAGTTGGTATTATTACATTAGTACCAACAGTGTAGAGGTCGATTAAATTGAAATGAGTATTTTATGTATAAATTTATTGCTAGAAAAATTGTTGTTGCATTACATTTATCTAATGCTCACGGTTTCACTCAAAAGGGTATATCAGAGTTTATGTAGTCTTGCCAGACTTTTGTTTCTCTTGCCTGAAAGTTCTCTCATATAAAAGAGTAGAAACTGCACATGTTCCGCTAAGATTTTTGTTTAATCTAATTTGACACAAATTTAGTAAGTTTTTTCAAATTCTTTACATATTTAGATAAAAGAACGAAAGAGAGACCCGAAAATCGCTAGTGCCAATTTGGTACTTTTCACACTCAAAGTTATTCATAAAAATAAATTGTGGAAATGTGGCATTAAAGACAGTTTTCGTTAAGTCGCTACAATTTGTCGATAGTTAACGATATCTTTGCTTGCCGATAGTATCGCGTATCGCTAATTATCGAGCAAATACCCATCCATACCTTACTTTGGTTTTGTTTTATTTTTTGTTGGCATTCAATATTTTGCGCGTAATTATAATTAGTAAAAAACTATTGCAAAACAATTTTTTAATTATGTCGGGAATCTCACAAAAATACATAAATTTGGTTGCTGAGCCCATGGTCAACAAATTGGTGACTGAGTTAGCAGGAATTGGAGAAACACGGAGGAAAATTATTTTAAGCTGCGTTACATTAGCGCTTAAGATTATATTTGTCTTGGATTGTTGGAGTTTTACAATATTTAGATTGAATGAAGAGTACATAAGGAATTGGAATTGCATTGCTATGCGAACATATTTGGCCGGTGCGTATTATTAGTTACAAACAAGAGCATCATATTTCAATAAAAGCAAGATGAGTCAAAAATGCAATATGTTGAAAATGCAATTTTGTATTTGTTGCAATGTCAATGCCTTCTGTATAATTTATGTATATAAGTAGTTACGGCCTTGTATTCGTAGTTTCCCATTAGTACGAACATTCTCTTCAAGACAAGACATAAATCGGTCGGTTCTTTAAATGATCTAGATTTTTTTGATTCTGCTTTGTCTAACGCCCACAGCGGGAGTACCCCACAATCCCCCCCACGATGATGATGATCCAAACATTTTCTTAATATAAGGATATACAAAAATTTAGACTAGACTAAAATCGCTCGACAATTAATTTTTTGCCATGATTTAATCTTGTCTGTATTTTTTTCTGTTTGAAAAAGCGGACAAACCACAATCTAGACAAAACATCATTAGAGTTTTCTTAAATATTCAATTCTTGGGCGGAATTTCTTATTAGAATTTTTCTCTCAGTCTGGATTTTTTTATCTTACCTTGAGTGAGTCTTGCCGTATGTTTCTTGTCAGAGACTTAATTAAAATTCGGGTAAGCCAAAATCTAGACATACATAATTCGGACGAAGCAAAGAAATCACTTGTTTTTTTTTTTAAATATTTAATTTTTGGCCGAGATTGTTTCTTGTCTGGATTCTGTCTTTTGGGATTTTATATTCAGCTTTTTCTTTCACACCCTCAGAGGGAGCCTCCAAAAATTCCTGCTTACAAAATCCCGACAGAAGATAATTCAAATATTTTCTTAATATTCGGGCATACAAAAATCTAGACAAAGCACACAATCGATCGATATTTAGCCTCGATTTAAACTTGCCGATTTTTTCGGTCTGGAAGTTACGTTACCACTCTGGCTAACCACAATCTAAAACCAAATTCAATCAATATTGTTTTAATTATTTAATTTTTGATCAAAATTCCACCAACCAAAATCTAGACAATACACATAATTCAGACAAAGCAAAACACTCAATTGATTTTGTATTTAATAAATTTAATATTTAAATAATATTTAATTTTTGGCCAAGATTGTGTATTGTCTGGATTCCGTCTTTCTGGATTTTTTATATCTTTATTTTATTAGCGCGCTAAGCGGGAGCCTCCCACAATTCCGATTTACAAAATTCCTACAGAAGATAATTAAAAGATTTTCTTAATATTCCGACATAGAAGAATCAAGACAAGACATAAAATCGGTAGATTCTTATAAATTATTTAAATTTTTTTTATTTTGCTTAACTATCTTTGTCTAACGCCCACAGCGGGAGTACCCCACAATCCCGATGATGATGATACAAACATTTTCTTAACATAAGGATATACAAAAATTTAGACTAGACTAAAAACGCTCGACAATTAATTTTTTGCCATGATTTAATCTTGTCTGTATTTTTTTCTCTTTGAAAAAGCGGACAAACCATAATCTAGACAAAACATCATTAGATTTTTCTTAAATGTTCAATTCTTGGGCGGAATTTGTTATTAGAATTTTTCTCTCAGTCTGGACTTTCTTTATCTTACCTTGAGTGAGTCTTGCCGTATGTTTCTTGTCAGAGACTTCCTTAAAATTCGGGTAAGCCAAAATCTAGACAAGACATAATTCGGACAAAGCAAAGAAATCACTTGTTTTTTTTTAAATATTTAATTTTTGGCCGAGATTGTTTCTTGTCTGGATTCTGTCTTTTGGGATTTTATATTCAGCTTTTTCTTTCACACCCTCAGAGGGAGCCTCCAAAAATTCCTACTTACAAAATCCCGACAGAAGATAATTCAAATATTTTCTAAATATTCGGGCATACAAAAATCTAGACAAAACACACAATCGATCGATATTTAGCCTCGATTTAAACTTGACGATTTGTTCCGTCTGGAAGTTACGTTACCACTCTGGGAAACCACAATCTAATACCAAAATCAATCAATATTGTCTTAATTATTTAATTTTTGTTCAAAATTCCATCAACCAAAATCTAGACAACACATAATTCAGACAAAGCAAAACACTCAATTGATTTTGTGTTTAATAAATTTAATATTTAAATAATATTTAATTTTTGGCCAAGATTGTGTATTGTCTGGATTCTGTCTTTTGGGATTTTATATTCAGCTTTTCCTTTCACACCCTCAGAGGGAGCCTCCAAAAATGCCTACTTACAAAATCCCGACAGAAGATAATTCAGATATTTTCTTAATATTCGAGCATACAAAAATCTAGACAAAACACACAATCGATCGATATTTAGCCTCGATTTAAACTTGACGATTTTTTCGGTCTGGAAGTTACGTTACCACTCTGGGAAACCACAATATAATACCAAAATCAATCAATATTGTTTTAATTATTTAATTTTTGTTCAAAATTCCATCAACCACAATCTAGACAACACATAATTCAGACAAAGCAAGACACTCAATTGATTTTGTGTTTAATAAATTTAATATTTAAATAATATTTAATTTCTGGCCGAGATTGTGTATTGCCTGGATTCTGTCTTTTGGGATTTTATATTCAGCTTTTTCTATCACACCCTCAGAGGGAGCCTCCAAAAATTCCTACTTACAAAATCCCGACAGAAGATAATTCAAATATTTTCTAAATATTCGGGCATACAAAAATCTAGACAAAACACACAATCGATCGATTAGCCTCGATTTAAACTTGCCGATTTTTGCGGTCTGGAAGTTACGTTACGTTACCACTCGGGAAAACCACAATCTAAAACCAAAATCAATCAATCTTGTTTAATTTAATAATTGTTCAAAATTCCACCAACCAAAATCTAGACAACACATAATTCAGACAAAGCAAAACACTTAATTGATTTTGTGTTTAATAAATTTAATATTTAAATAATATTTAATTTTTGGCCAAGATTGTGTATTGTCTGGATTCCGTCTTTCTGGATCTTTTATATCTTTTTATTATTAGCGCGCTAAGAGGGGCCTCCCGCAATTCTGATTTACAAAATCCCTACAGAAGATAATTAAAAGATTTTCTTAATATTCAGACATAGACGAATCAAGACAAGACATAAATCGGTCGGTTCTTTAAATTATCTAGATTTTTTTGATTCTGCTTAACTAGCTTTGTCTAACGCCCACAGGGGGAGTACCCCACAATCCCCCCCACGATGATGATGATCCAAACATTTTCTTAACATAAGGATATACAAAAATTTAGATTAGACTAAAATCGCTCGACAATTAATTTTTTGCCATAATTTATTCTTGTCTGTATTTTTTTCTCTTTGAAAAAGCGGACAAACCACAATTTAGACAAAACATCATTAGATTTTTCTTGAATATATAAATTCTTGGGCGGAATTTCTTATTAGAATTTTTCTCTCAGTCTGGATTTTTTTTATCTTACCTTGAGTGAGTCTTGCCGTATGTTTCTTGTCAGAGACTTCCTTAAAATTCGGGTAAGCCAAAATCTAGACAAGACATAATTCGGACAAAGCAAAGAAATCACTTGTTTTTTTTTAAATATTTAATTTTTGGCCGAGATTGTTTCTTGTCTGGATTCTGTCTTTTGGGATTTTATATTCAGCTTTTTCTTTCACACCCTCAGAGGGAGCCTCCAAAAATTGCTACTTACAAAATCCCGACAGAAGATAATTGAAATATTTTCTTATTATTCGGGCATACAAAAATCTAGACAAAACACACAATCGATCGATATTTGGTCTCGATTTAAACTTGCCGATTTTTTCGGTCTGGAAGTTACGTTACGTTACCACTCGGGAAAACCACAATCTAAAACCAAAATCAATCAATATTGTTTTAGTTATTTAATTTTTGTTCAAAATTCCACAAACCAAAACTTAGACAACACATAATTCAGGCAAAGCAAAACACTCAATTGATTTTGTGTTTAATAAATTTAATATTTAAATAATATTTAATTTTTGGCCGAGATTGTGTATTGTCTGGATTCCGTCTTTCTGGATTTTTTATATCTGTTTTTTATTAGCGCGCTAAGAGGGAGCCTCCCGCAATTCCGATTTACAAAATCCCTACAGAAGATAAAAGATTTTCTTAATATTCAGACATAGAAGAATCAAGACAAGACATAAAATCGGTCGATTCTTATAAATTATTTAGATTTTTTTGTTTTTGCTTAATTATCTTTGTCTAACGCCCACAGCGGGAGTACCCCACAATCCCCCCCACGATGATGATGATCCAAACATTTTCTTAACATAAGGATATACAAAAATTTAGACTAGACTAAAATCGCTCGACAATTAATTTTTTGCCATGATTTAATCTTGTCTGTATTTTTTTCTATTTGAAAAAGCGGACAAACTAATAACTAATTTGTTATTAGAATTTTTCTCTCAGTCTGAATTTTTTTTATCTTTCCTTGAGTGAGTCTTGCCGTATGTTTCTTGTCAGAGACTTCCTTAAAATTCGGGTAACCCAAAATCTAGACGAGACATAATTCGGACAAAGCAAAGAAATCACTTGTTTTTTTTTTAAATATATAATTTTTGGCCGAGATTGTTTCTTGTCTGGATTCTGTCTTTTGGGATTTTATATTCAGCTTTTTCTTTCACACCCTCAGAGGGAGCCTCCAAAAATTCCTACTTACAAAATCCCGACAGAAGATAATTCAAATATTTTCTTAATATTCGGGCATACAAAAATCTAGACAAAGCACACAATCGATCGATATTTAGCCTCGATTTAAACTTGACGATTTTTTCGGTCTGGAAGTTACGTTACCACTCTGGGAAACCACAATCTAATACCAAAATCAATCAATATTGTTTTAATTATTTAATTTTTGTTCAAATTCCATCAACCAAAATCTAGACAACACATAATTCAGACAAAGCAAGACACTCAATTGATTTTGTGTTTAATAAATTTAATATTTAAATAATATTTAATTTCTGGCCGAGATTGTGTATTGTCTGGATTCTGTCTTTTGGGATTTTATATTCAGCTTTTCCTTTCACACCCTCAGAGGGAGCCTCCAAAAATTCCTACTTACAAAATCCCGACAGAAGATAATTGAAATATTTTCTTAATATTCGGGCATACAAAAATCTAGACAAAACACACAATCGATCGATATTTAGCCTCGATTTAAACTTGACGGTTTTTTCGGTCTGGAAGTTACGTTACCACTCTGGGAAACCACAATCTAATACCAAAATCAATCAATATTGTTTTAATTATTTAATTTTTGTTCAAAATTCCATCAACCACAATCTAGACAACACATAATTCAGACAAAGCAAAACACTCAATTGATTTTGTGTTTAATAAATTTAATATTTAAATAATATTTAATTTCTGGCCGAGATTGTGTATTGTCTGGATTCTGTCTCTTGGGATTTTATATTCAGCTTTTCCTTTCACACCCTCAGAGGGAGCCTCCAAAAATTCCTGCTTACAAAATCCCGACAGAAGATAATTGAAATATTTTCTTAATATTCAGGCATACAACACATAATTCAGACAAAGCAAGACACTCAATTGATTTTGTGTTTAATAAATTTAATATTTAAATAATATTTAATTTCTGGCCGAGATTGTGTATTGTCTGGATTCTGTCTTTTGGGATTTTATATTCAGCTTTTCCTTTCACACCCTCAGAGGGAGCTTCCAAAAATTCCTACTTACAAAATCCCGACAGAAGATAATTGAAATATTTTCTAAATATTCGGGCATACAAAAATCTAGACAAAGCACACAATCGATCGATATTTAGCCTCGATTTAAACTTGCCGATTTTTTCGGTCTGGAAGTTACGTTACGTTACCACTCGGGAAAGCCACAATCTAAAACCAAAATCAATCAATCTTGTTTAATTTAATAATTGTTCAAAATTCCACCAACCAAAATCTAGACAACACATAATTCAGACAAAGCAAAACACTTAATTGATTTTGTGTTTAATAAATTTAATATTTAAATAATATTTAATTTTTGGCCAAGATTGAGTATTGTCTGGATTCCGTCTTTCTGGATCTTTTATATCTTTTTATTATTATAAATTCTTGGGCGGAATTTCTTATTAGAATTTTTCTCTCAGTCTGGATTTTTTTTATCTTACCTTGAGTGAGTCTTGCCGTATGTTTCTTGTCAGAGACTTCCTTAAAATTCGGGTAAGCCAAAATCTAGACGAGACATAATTCGGACAAAGCAAAGAAATCACTTGTTTTTTTTTTAAATATTTAAGTTTTGGCCGAGATTGTTTCTTGTCTGGATTCTGTCTTTTGGGATTTTATATTCAGCTTTTTCTTTCACACCCTCAGAGGGAGCCTCCAAAAATTCCTACTTACAAAATCCCGACAGAAGATAATTCAAATATTTTCTAAATATTCGGGCATACAAAAATCTAGACAAAGCACACAATCGATCGATATTTAGCCTCGATTTAAACTTGACGTTTTTTTCGGTCTGGAAGTTACGTTACCACTCTGGGAAACCACAATCTAATACCAAAATCAATCAATATTGTTTTAATTATTTAATTTTTGTTCAAATTCCATCAACCAAAATCTAGACAACACATAATTCAGACAAAGCAAGACACTCAATTGATTTTGTGTTTAATAAATTTAATATTTAAATAATATTTAATTTCTGGCCGAGATTGTGTATTGTCTGGATTCTGTCTTTTGGGATTTTATATTCAGCTTTTCCTTTCACACCCTCAGAGGGAGCCTCCAAAAATTCCTACTTACAAAATCCCGACAGAAGATAATTGAAATATTTTCTTAATATTCGGGCATACAACACATAATTCAGACAAAGCAAGACACTCAATTGATTTTGTGTTTAATAAATTTAATATTTAAATAATATTTAATTTCTGGCCGAGATTGTGTATTGTCTGGATTCTGTCTTTTGGGATTTTATATTCAGTTTTTCTTTCACACCCTCAGAGGGAGCCTCCAAAAATGCCTACTTACAAAATCCCGACAGAAGATAATTCAAATATTTTCTTATTATTCGGGCATACAAAAATCTAGACAAAACACACAATCGATCGATATTTAGCCTCGATTTAAACTTGACGATTTTTTCGGTCTGGAAGTTACGTTACCACTCTGGGAAACCACAATATAATACCAAAATCAATCAATATTGTTTTAATTATTTAATTTTTGTTCAAAATTCCATCAACCACAATCTAGACAACACATAATTCAGACAAAGCAAAACACTCAATTGATTTTGTGTTTAATAAATTTAATATTTAAATAATATTTAATTTCTGGCCGAGATTGTGTATTGCCTGGATTCTGTCTTTTGGGATTTTATATTCAGCTTTTTCTATCACGCCCTCAGAGGGAGCCTCCAAAAATTCCTACTTACAAAATCCCGACAGAAGATAATTCAAATATTTTCTAAATATTCGGGCATACAAAAATCTAGACAAAACACACAATCGATCGATTAGCCTCGATTTAAACTTGCCGATTTTTTCGGTCTGGAAGTTACGTTACGTTACCACTCGGGAAAACCACAATCTAAAACCAAAATCAATCAATCTTGTTTAATTTAATAATTGTTCAAAATTCCACCAACCAAAATCTAGACAACACATAATTCAGACAAAGCAAAACACTTAATTGATTTTGTGTTTAATAAATTTAATATTTAAATAATATTTAATTTTTGGCCAAGATTGTGTATTGTCTGGATTCCGTCTTTCTGGATCTTTTATATCTTTTTATTATTAGCGCGCTAAGAGGAGCCTCCCGCAATTCCGGTTTACAAAATCCCTACAGAAGATAATTAAAAGATTTTCTTAATATTCAGACATAGACGAATCAAGACAAGACATAAATCGGTCGGTTCTTTAAATTATCTAGATTTTTTTGATTCTGCTTAACTAGCTTTGTCTAACGCCCACAGGGGGAGTACCCCACAATCCCCCCCACGATGATGATGATCCAAACATTTTCTTAACATAAGGATATACAAAAATTTAGATTAGACTAAAATCGCTCGACAATTAATTTTTTGCCATAATTTATTCTTGTCTGTATTTTTTTCTCTTTGAAAAAGCGGACAAACCACAATTTAGACAAAACATCATTAGATTTTTCTTGAATATATAAATTCTTGGGCGGAATTTCTTATTAGAATTTTTCTCTCAGTCTGGATTTTTTTTATCTTACCTTGAGTGAGTCTTGCCGTATGTTTCTTGTCAGAGACTTCCTTAAAATTCGGGTAAGCCAAAATCTAGACAAGACATAATTCGGACAAAGCAAAGAAATCACTTGTTTTTTTTTAAATATTTAATTTTTGGCCGAGATTGTTTCTTGTCTGGATTCTGTCTTTTGGGATTTTATATTCAGCTTTTTCTTTCACACCCTCAGAGGGAGCCTCCAAAAATTCCTGCTTACAAAATCCCGACAGAAGATAATTGAAATATTTTCTTAATATTCAGGCATACAACACATAATTCAGACAAAGCAAGACACTCAATTGATTTTGTGTTTAATAAATTTAATATTTAAATAATATTTAATTTCTGGCCGAGATTGTGTATTGTCTGGATTCTGTCTTTTGGGATTTTATATTCAGCTTTTCCTTTCACACCCTCAGAGGGAGCTTCCAAAAATTCCTACTTACAAAATCCCGACAGAAGATAATTGAAATATTTTCTAAATATTCGGGCATACAAAAATCTAGACAAAGCACACAATCGATCGATATTTAGCCTCGATTTAAACTTGCCGATTTTTTCGGTCTGGAAGTTACGTTACGTTACCACTCGGGAAAGCCACAATCTAAAACCAAAATCAATCAATCTTGTTTAATTTAATAATTGTTCAAAATTCCACCAACCAAAATCTAGACAACACATAATTCAGACAAAGCAAAACACTTAATTGATTTTGTGTTTAATAAATTTAATATTTAAATAATATTTAATTTTTGGCCAAGATTGAGTATTGTCTGGATTCCGTCTTTCTGGATCTTTTATATCTTTTTATTATTATAAATTCTTGGGCGGAATTTCTTATTAGAATTTTTCTCTCAGTCTGGATTTTTTTTATCTTACCTTGAGTGAGTCTTGCCGTATGTTTCTTGTCAGAGACTTCCTTAAAATTCGGGTAAGCCAAAATCTAGACGAGACATAATTCGGACAAAGCAAAGAAATCACTTGTTTTTTTTTTAAATATTTAAGTTTTGGCCGAGATTGTTTCTTGTCTGGATTCTGTCTTTTGGGATTTTATATTCAGCTTTTTCTTTCACACCCTCAGAGGGAGCCTCCAAAAATTCCTACTTACAAAATCCCGACAGAAGATAATTCAAATATTTTCTAAATATTCGGGCATACAAAAATCTAGACAAAGCACACAATCGATCGATATTTAGCCTCGATTTAAACTTGACGTTTTTTTCGGTCTGGAAGTTACGTTACCACTCTGGGAAACCACAATCTAATACCAAAATCAATCAATATTGTTTTAATTATTTAATTTTTGTTCAAATTCCATCAACCAAAATCTAGACAACACATAATTCAGACAAAGCAAGACACTCAATTGATTTTGTGTTTAATAAATTTAATATTTAAATAATATTTAATTTCTGGCCGAGATTGTGTATTGTCTGGATTCTGTCTTTTGGGATTTTATATTCAGCTTTTCCTTTCACACCCTCAGAGGGAGCCTCCAAAAATTCCTACTTACAAAATCCCGACAGAAGATAATTGAAATATTTTCTTAATATTCGGGCATACAACACATAATTCAGACAAAGCAAGACACTCAATTGATTTTGTGTTTAATAAATTTAATATTTAAATAATATTTAATTTCTGGCCGAGATTGTGTATTGTCTGGATTCTGTCTTTTGGGATTTTATATTCAGTTTTTCTTTCACACCCTCAGAGGGAGCCTCCAAAAATGCCTACTTACAAAATCCCGACAGAAGATAATTCAAATATTTTCTTATTATTCGGGCATACAAAAATCTAGACAAAACACACAATCGATCGATATTTAGCCTCGATTTAAACTTGACGATTTTTTCGGTCTGGAAGTTACGTTACCACTCTGGGAAACCACAATATAATACCAAAATCAATCAATATTGTTTTAATTATTTAATTTTTGTTCAAAATTCCATCAACCACAATCTAGACAACACATAATTCAGACAAAGCAAAACACTCAATTGATTTTGTGTTTAATAAATTTAATATTTAAATAATATTTAATTTCTGGCCGAGATTGTGTATTGCCTGGATTCTGTCTTTTGGGATTTTATATTCAGCTTTTTCTATCACGCCCTCAGAGGGAGCCTCCAAAAATTCCTACTTACAAAATCCCGACAGAAGATAATTCAAATATTTTCTAAATATTCGGGCATACAAAAATCTAGACAAAACACACAATCGATCGATTAGCCTCGATTTAAACTTGCCGATTTTTTCGGTCTGGAAGTTACGTTACGTTACCACTCGGGAAAACCACAATCTAAAACCAAAATCAATCAATCTTGTTTAATTTAATAATTGTTCAAAATTCCACCAACCAAAATCTAGACAACACATAATTCAGACAAAGCAAAACACTTAATTGATTTTGTGTTTAATAAATTTAATATTTAAATAATATTTAATTTTTGGCCAAGATTGTGTATTGTCTGGATTCCGTCTTTCTGGATCTTTTATATCTTTTTATTATTAGCGCGCTAAGAGGAGCCTCCCGCAATTCCGGTTTACAAAATCCCTACAGAAGATAATTAAAAGATTTTCTTAATATTCAGACATAGACGAATCAAGACAAGACATAAATCGGTCGGTTCTTTAAATTATCTAGATTTTTTTGATTCTGCTTAACTAGCTTTGTCTAACGCCCACAGGGGGAGTACCCCACAATCCCCCCCACGATGATGATGATCCAAACATTTTCTTAACATAAGGATATACAAAAATTTAGATTAGACTAAAATCGCTCGACAATTAATTTTTTGCCATAATTTATTCTTGTCTGTATTTTTTTCTCTTTGAAAAAGCGGACAAACCACAATTTAGACAAAACATCATTAGATTTTTCTTGAATATATAAATTCTTGGGCGGAATTTCTTATTAGAATTTTTCTCTCAGTCTGGATTTTTTTTATCTTACCTTGAGTGAGTCTTGCCGTATGTTTCTTGTCAGAGACTTCCTTAAAATTCGGGTAAGCCAAAATCTAGACAAGACATAATTCGGACAAAGCAAAGAAATCACTTGTTTTTTTTTAAATATTTAATTTTTGGCCGAGATTGTTTCTTGTCTGGATTCTGTCTTTTGGGATTTTATATTCAGCTTTTTCTTTCACACCCTCAGAGGGAGCCTCCAAAAATTCCTACTTACAAAATCCCGACAGAAGATAATTGAAATATTTTCTTATTATTCGGGCATACAAAAATCTAGACAAAACACACAATCGATCGATATTTAGTCTCGATTTAAACTTGCCGATTTTTTCGGTCTGGAAGTTACGTTACGTTACCACTCGGGAAAACCACAATCTAAAACCAAAATCAATCAATATTGTTTTAGTTATTTAATTTTTGTTCAAAATTCCACAAACCAAAACTTAGACAACACATAATTCAGGCAAAGCAAAACACTCAATTGATTTTGTGTTTAATAAATTTAATATTTAAATAATATTTAATTTTTGGCCGAGATTGTGTATTGTCTGGATTCCGTCTTTCTGGATTTTTTATATCTGTTTTTTATTAGCGCGCTAAGAGGGAGCCTCCCGCAATTCCGATTTACAAAATCCCTACAGAAGATAAAAGATTTTCTTAATATTCAGACATAGAAGAATCAAGACAAGACATAAAATCGGTCGATTCTTATAAATTATTTAGATTTTTTTGTTTTTGCTTAATTATCTTTGTCTAACGCCCACAGCGGGAGTACCCCACAATCCCCCCCACGATGATGATGATCCAAACATTTTCTTAACATAAGGATATACAAAAATTTAGACTAGACTAAAATCGCTCGACAATTAATTTTTTGCCATGATTTAATCTTGTCTGTATTTTTTTCTATTTGAAAAAGCGGACAAACTAATAACTAATTTGTTATTAGAATTTTTCTCTCAGTCTGAATTTTTTTTATCTTTCCTTGAGTGAGTCTTGCCGTATGTTTCTTGTCAGAGACTTCCTTAAAATTCGGGTAACCCAAAATCTAGACGAGACATAATTCGGACAAAGCAAAGAAATCACTTGTTTTTTTTTTAAATATATAATTTTTGGCCGAGATTGTGTATTGCCTGGATTCTGTCTTTTGGGATTTTATATTCAGCTTTTTCTATCACGCCCTCAGAGGGAGCCTCCAAAAATTCCTACTTACAAAATCCCGACAGAAGATAATTCAAATATTTTCTAAATATTCGGGCATACAAAAATCTAGACAAAACACACAATCGATCGATTAGCCTCGATTTAAACTTGCCGATTTTTTCGGTCTGGAAGTTACGTTACGTTACCACTCGGGAAAACCACAATCTAAAACCAAAATCAATCAATCTTGTTTAATTTAATAATTGTTCAAAATTCCACCAACCAAAATCTAGACAACACATAATTCAGACAAAGCAAAACACTTAATTGATTTTGTGTTTAATAAATTTAATATTTAAATAATATTTAATTTTTGGCCAAGATTGTGTATTGTCTGGATTCCGTCTTTCTGGATCTTTTATATCTTTTTATTATTAGCGCGCTAAGAGGAGCCTCCCGCAATTCCGGTTTACAAAATCCCTACAGAAGATAATTAAAAGATTTTCTTAATATTCAGACATAGACGAATCAAGACAAGACATAAATCGGTCGGTTCTTTAAATTATCTAGATTTTTTTGATTCTGCTTAACTAGCTTTGTCTAACGCCCACAGGGGGAGTACCCCACAATCCCCCCCACGATGATGATGATCCAAACATTTTCTTAACATAAGGATATACAAAAATTTAGATTAGACTAAAATCGCTCGACAATTAATTTTTTGCCATAATTTATTCTTGTCTGTATTTTTTTCTCTTTGAAAAAGCGGACAAACCACAATTTAGACAAAACATCATTAGATTTTTCTTGAATATATAAATTCTTGGGCGGAATTTCTTATTAGAATTTTTCTCTCAGTCTGGATTTTTTTTATCTTACCTTGAGTGAGTCTTGCCGTATGTTTCTTGTCAGAGACTTCCTTAAAATTCGGGTAAGCCAAAATCTAGACAAGACATAATTCGGACAAAGCAAAGAAATCACTTGTTTTTTTTTAAATATTTAATTTTTGGCCGAGATTGTTTCTTGTCTGGATTCTGTCTTTTGGGATTTTATATTCAGCTTTTTCTTTCACACCCTCAGAGGGAGCCTCCAAAAATTCCTACTTACAAAATCCCGACAGAAGATAATTGAAATATTTTCTTATTATTCGGGCATACAAAAATCTAGACAAAACACACAATCGATCGATATTTAGTCTCGATTTAAACTTGCCGATTTTTTCGGTCTGGAAGTTACGTTACGTTACCACTCGGGAAAACCACAATCTAAAACCAAAATCAATCAATATTGTTTTAGTTATTTAATTTTTGTTCAAAATTCCACAAACCAAAACTTAGACAACACATAATTCAGGCAAAGCAAAACACTCAATTGATTTTGTGTTTAATAAATTTAATATTTAAATAATATTTAATTTTTGGCCGAGATTGTGTATTGTCTGGATTCCGTCTTTCTGGATTTTTTATATCTGTTTTTTATTAGCGCGCTAAGAGGGAGCCTCCCGCAATTCCGATTTACAAAATCCCTACAGAAGATAAAAGATTTTCTTAATATTCAGACATAGAAGAATCAAGACAAGACATAAAATCGGTCGATTCTTATAAATTATTTAGATTTTTTTGTTTTTGCTTAATTATCTTTGTCTAACGCCCACAGCGGGAGTACCCCACAATCCCCCCCACGATGATGATGATCCAAACATTTTCTTAACATAAGGATATACAAAAATTTAGACTAGACTAAAATCGCTCGACAATTAATTTTTTGCCATGATTTAATCTTGTCTGTATTTTTTTCTATTTGAAAAAGCGGACAAACTAATAACTAATTTGTTATTAGAATTTTTCTCTCAGTCTGAATTTTTTTTATCTTTCCTTGAGTGAGTCTTGCCGTATGTTTCTTGTCAGAGACTTCCTTAAAATTCGGGTAACCCAAAATCTAGACGAGACATAATTCGGACAAAGCAAAGAAATCACTTGTTTTTTTTTTAAATATATAATTTTTGGCCGAGATTGTGTATTGCCTGGATTCTGTCTTTTGGGATTTTATATTCAGCTTTTTCTATCACGCCCTCAGAGGGAGCCTCCAAAAATTCCTACTTACAAAATCCCGACAGAAGATAATTCAAATATTTTCTAAATATTCGGGCATACAAAAATCTAGACAAAACACACAATCGATCGATTAGCCTCGATTTAAACTTGCCGATTTTTTCGGTCTGGAAGTTACGTTACGTTACCACTCGGGAAAACCACAATCTAAAACCAAAATCAATCAATCTTGTTTAATTTAATAATTGTTCAAAATTCCACCAACCAAAATCTAGACAACACATAATTCAGACAAAGCAAAACACTTAATTGATTTTGTGTTTAATAAATTTAATATTTAAATAATATTTAATTTTTGGCCAAGATTGTGTATTGTCTGGATTCCGTCTTTCTGGATCTTTTATATCTTTTTATTATTAGCGCGCTAAGAGGAGCCTCCCGCAATTCCGGTTTACAAAATCCCTACAGAAGATAATTAAAAGATTTTCTTAATATTCAGACATAGACGAATCAAGACAAGACATAAATCGGTCGGTTCTTTAAATTATCTAGATTTTTTTGATTCTGCTTAACTAGCTTTGTCTAACGCCCACAGGGGGAGTACCCCACAATCCCCCCCACGATGATGATGATCCAAACATTTTCTTAACATAAGGATATACAAAAATTTAGATTAGACTAAAATCGCTCGACAATTAATTTTTTGCCATAATTTATTCTTGTCTGTATTTTTTTCTCTTTGAAAAAGCGGACAAACCACAATTTAGACAAAACATCATTAGATTTTTCTTGAATATATAAATTCTTGGGCGGAATTTCTTATTAGAATTTTTCTCTCAGTCTGGATTTTTTTTATCTTACCTTGAGTGAGTCTTGCCGTATGTTTCTTGTCAGAGACTTCCTTAAAATTCGGGTAAGCCAAAATCTAGACAAGACATAATTCGGACAAAGCAAAGAAATCACTTGTTTTTTTTTAAATATTTAATTTTTGGCCGAGATTGTTTCTTGTCTGGATTCTGTCTTTTGGGATTTTATATTCAGCTTTTTCTTTCACACCCTCAGAGGGAGCCTCCAAAAATTCCTACTTACAAAATCCCGACAGAAGATAATTGAAATATTTTCTTATTATTCGGGCATACAAAAATCTAGACAAAACACACAATCGATCGATATTTAGTCTCGATTTAAACTTGCCGATTTTTTCGGTCTGGAAGTTACGTTACGTTACCACTCGGGAAAACCACAATCTAAAACCAAAATCAATCAATATTGTTTTAGTTATTTAATTTTTGTTCAAAATTCCACAAACCAAAACTTAGACAACACATAATTCAGGCAAAGCAAAACACTCAATTGATTTTGTGTTTAATAAATTTAATATTTAAATAATATTTAATTTTTGGCCGAGATTGTGTATTGTCTGGATTCCGTCTTTCTGGATTTTTTATATCTGTTTTTTATTAGCGCGCTAAGAGGGAGCCTCCCGCAATTCCGATTTACAAAATCCCTACAGAAGATAAAAGATTTTCTTAATATTCAGACATAGAAGAATCAAGACAAGACATAAAATCGGTCGATTCTTATAAATTATTTAGATTTTTTTGTTTTTGCTTAATTATCTTTGTCTAACGCCCACAGCGGGAGTACCCCACAATCCCCCCCACGATGATGATGATCCAAACATTTTCTTAACATAAGGATATACAAAAATTTAGACTAGACTAAAATCGCTCGACAATTAATTTTTTGCCATGATTTAATCTTGTCTGTATTTTTTTCTATTTGAAAAAGCGGACAAACTAATAACTAATTTGTTATTAGAATTTTTCTCTCAGTCTGAATTTTTTTTATCTTTCCTTGAGTGAGTCTTGCCGTATGTTTCTTGTCAGAGACTTCCTTAAAATTCGGGTAACCCAAAATCTAGACGAGACATAATTCGGACAAAGCAAAGAAATCACTTGTTTTTTTTTTAAATATATAATTTTTGGCCGAGATTGTTTCTTGTCTGGATTCTGTCTTTTGGGATTTTATATTCAGCTTTTTCTTTCACACCCTCAGAGGGAGCCTCCAAAAATTCCTACTTACAAAATCCCGACAGAAGATAATTCAAATATTTTCTTAATATTCGGGCATACAAAAATCTAGACAAAGCACACAATCGATCGATATTTAGCCTCGATTTAAACTTGACGATTTTTTCGGTCTGGAAGTTACGTTACCACTCTGGGAAACCACAATCTAATACCAAAATCAATCAATATTGTTTTAATTATTTAATTTTTGTTCAAATTCCATCAACCAAAATCTGGACAACACATAATTCAGACAAAGCAAGACACTCAATTGATTTTGTGTTTAATAAATTTAATATTTAAATAATATTTAATTTCTGGCCGAGATTGTGTATTGTCTGGATTCTGTCTTTTGGGATTTTATATTCAGCTTTTCCTTTCACACCCTCAGAGGGAGCCTCCAAAAATTCCTACTTACAAAATCCCGACAGAAGATAATTGAAATATTTTCTTAATATTCGGGCATACAAAAATCTAGACAAAACACACAATCGATCGATATTTAGCCTCGATTTAAACTTGACGATTTTTTCGGTCTGGAAGTTACGTTACCACTCTGGGAAACCACAATCTAATACCAAAATCAATCAATATTGTTTTAATTATTTAATTTTTGTTCAAAATTCCATCAACCACAATCTAGACAACACATAATTCAGACAAAGCAAAACACTCAATTGATTTTGTGTTTAATAAATTTAATATTTAAATAATATTTAATTTCTGGCCGAGATTGTGTATTGTCTGGATTCTGTCTCTTGGGATTTTATATTCAGCTTTTCCTTTCACACCCTCAGAGGGAGCCTCCAAAAATTCCTGCTTACAAAATCCCGACAGAAGATAATTGAAATATTTTCTTAATATTCGGGCATACAACACATAATTCAGACAAAGCAAGACACTCAATTGATTTTGTGTTTAATAAATTTAATATTTAAATAATATTTAATTTCTGGCCGAGATTGTGTATTGTCTGGATTCTGTCTTTTGGGATTTTATATTCAGCTTTTCCTTTCACACCCTCAGAGGGAGCCTCCAAAAATTCCTACTTACAAAATCCCGACAGAAGATAATTGAAATATTTTCTAAATATTCGGGCATACAAAAATCTAGACAAAGCACACAATCGATCGATATTTAGCCTCGATTTAAACTTGCCGATTTTTTCGGTCTGGAAGTTACGTTACGTTACCACTCGGGAAAACCACAATCTAAAACCAAAATCAATCAATCTTGTTTAATTTAATAATTGTTCAAAATTCCACCAACCAAAATCTAGACAACACATAATTCAGACAAAGCAAAACACTTAATTGATTTTGTGTTTAATAAATTTAATATTTAAATAATATTTAATTTTTGGCCAAGATTGTGTATTGTCTGGATTCCGTCTTTCTGGATCTTTTATATCTTTTTATTATAATAAATTCTTGGGCGGAATTTCTTATTAGAATTTTTCTCTCAGTCTGGATTTTTTTTATCTTACCTTGAGTGAGTCTTGCCGTATGTTTCTTGTCAGAGACTTCCTTAAAATTCGGGTAAGCCAAAATCTAGACGAGACATAATTCGGACAAAGCACAGAAATCACTTGTTTTTTTTTTAAATATTTAAGTTTTGGCCGAGATTGTTTCTTGTCTGGATTCTGTCTTTTGGGATTTTATATTCAGCTTTTTCTTTCACACCCTCAGAGGGAGCCTCCAAAAATTCCTACTTACAAAATCCCGACAGAAGATAATTCAAATATTTTCTAAATATTCGGGCATACAAAAATCTAGACAAAGCACACAATCGATCGATATTTAGCCTCGATTTAAACTTGACGTTTTTTTCGGTCTGGAAGTTACGTTACCACTCTGGGAAACCACAATCTAATACCAAAATCAATCAATATTGTTTTAATTATTTAATTTTTGTTCAAATTCCATCAACCAAAATCTAGACAACACATAATTCAGACAAAGCAAGACACTCAATTGATTTTGTGTTTAATAAATTTAATATTTAAATAATATTTAATTTCTGGCCGAGATTGTGTATTGTCTGGATTCTGTCTTTTGGGATTTTATATTCAGCTTTTCCTTTCACACCCTCAGAGGGAGCCTCCAAAAATTCCTACTTACAAAATCCCGACAGAAGATAATTGAAATATTTTCTTAATATTCGGGCATACAAAAATCTAGACAAAACACACAATCGATCGATATTTAGCCTCGATTTAAACTTGACGATTTTTTAAGTCTGGAAGTTACGTTACCACTCTGGGAAACCACAATCTAATACCAAAATCAATCAATATTGTTTTAATTATTTAATTTTTGTTCAAAATTCCATCAACCACAATCTAGACAACACATAATTCAGACAAAGCAAAACACTCAATTGATTTTGTGTTTAATAAATTTAATATTTAAATAATATTTAATTTCTGGCCGAGATTGTGTATTGTCTGGATTCTGTCTCTTGGGATTTTATATTCAGCTTTTCCTTTCACACCCTCAGAGGGAGCCTCCAAAAATTCCTGCTTACAAAATCCCGACAGAAGATAATTCAAATATTTTCTTAATATTCGGGCATACAACACATAATTCAGACAAAGCAAGACACTCAATTGATTTTGTGTTTAATAAATTTAATATTTAAATAATATTTAATTTCTGGCCGAGATTGTGTATTGTCTGGATTCTGTCTTTTGGGATTTTATATTCAGCTTTTCCTTTCACACCCTCAGAGGGAGCCTCCAAAAATTCCTACTTACAAAATCCCGACAGAAGATAATTGAAATATTTTCTAAATATTCGGGCATACAAAAATCTAGACAAAGCACACAATCGATCGATATTTAGCCTCGATTTAAACTTGACGATTTTTTCGGTCTGGAAGTTACGTTACGTTACCACTCGGGAAAACCACAATCTAAAACCAAAATCAATCAATCTTGTTTAATTTAATAATTGTTCAAAATTCCACCAACCAAAATCTAGACAACACATAATTCAGACAAAGCAAAACACTTAATTGATTTTGTGTTTAATAAATTTAATATTTAAATAATATTTAATTTTTGGCCAAGATTGTGTATTGTCTGGATTCCGTCTTTCTGGATCTTTTATATCTTTTTATTATTATAAATTCTTGGGCGGAATTTCTTATTAGAATTTTTCTCTCAGTCTGGATTTTTTTTATCTTACCTTGAGTGAGTCTTGTCGTATGTTTCTTGTCAGAGACTTCCTTAAAATTCGGGTAAGCCAAAATCTAGACGAGACATAATTCGGACAAAGCAAAGAAATCACTTGTTTTTTTTTTAAATATTTAAGTTTTGGCCGAGATTGTTTCTTGTCTGGATTCTGTCTTTTGGGATTTTATATTCAGCTTTTTCTTTCACACCCTCAGAGGGAGCCTCCAAAAATTCCTACTTACAAAATCCCGACAGAAGATAATTGAAATATTTTCTTAATATTCGGGCATACAAAAATCTAGACAAAACACACAATCGATCGATATTTAGCCTCGATTTAAACTTGACGTTTTTTTCGGTCTGGAAGTTACGTTACCACTCTGGGAAACCACAATCTAATACCAAAATCAATCAATATTGTTTTAATTATTTAATTTTTGTTCAAATTCCATCAACCAAAATCTAGACAACACATAATTCAGACAAAGCAAGACACTCAATTGATTTTGTGTTTAATAAATTTAATATTTAAATAATATTTAATTTCTGGCCGAGATTGTGTATTGTCTGGATTCTGTCTTTTGGGATTTTATATTCAGCTTTTCCTTTCACACCCTCAGAGGGAGCCTCCAAAAATTCCTACTTACAAAATCCCGACAGAAGATAATTGAAATATTTTCTTAATATTCGGGCATACAAAAATCTAGACAAAACACACAATCGATCGATATTTAGCCTCATTTAAACTTGACGATTTTTTCGGTCTGGAAGTTACGTTACCACTCTGGGAAACCACAATCTAATACCAAAATCAATCAATATTGTTTTAAATATTTAATTTTTGTTCAAAATTCCATCAACCACAATCTAGACAACACATAATTCAGACAAAGCAAAACACTCAATTGATTTTGTGTTTAATAAATTTAATATTTAAATAATATTTAATTTTTGGCCGAGATTGTTTCTTGTCTGGATTCTGTCTTTTGGGATTTTATATTCAGCTTTTTCTTTCACACCCTCAGAGGGAGCCTCCAAAAATTCCTACTTACAAAATCCCGACAGAAGATAATTCAAATATTTTCTAAATATTCGGGCATACAAAAATCTAGACAAAGCACACAATCGATCGATATTTAGCCTCGATTTAAACTTGCCGATTTTTTCGGTCTGGAAGTTACGTTACCACTCTGGGAAACCACAATCTAAAACCAAAATCAATCAATCTTGTTTAATTTAATAATTGTTCAAAATTCCACCAACCAAAATCTAGACAACACATAATTCAGACAAAGCAAAACACTTAATTGATTTTGTGTTTAATAAATTTAATATGTAAATAATATTTAATTTTTGGCCAAGATTGTGTATTGTCTGGATTCCGTCTTTCTGGATCTTTTATATCTTTTTATTATTAGCGCGCTAAGAGGAGCCTCCCGCAATTCCGGTTTACAAAATCCCTACAGAAGATAATTAAAAGATTTTCTTAATATTCAGACATAGAATAAAAACAAAAAGACATAAATCGGTCGGTTCTTTAAATTATCTAGATTTTTTTAATTCTGCTTAACTAGCTTTGTCTAACGCCCACAGGGGGAGTACCCCACAATCCCCCCACGATGATGATGATCCAAACATTTTCTTAACATAAGGATATACAAAAATTTAGACTAGACTAAAATCGCTCGACAATTAATTTTTTGCCATGATTTAATCTTGTCTGTATTTTTTTCTATTTGAAAAAGCGGACAAACTAATAACTAATTTGTTATTAGAATTTTTCTCTCAGTCTGAATTTTTTTTAACTTTCCTTGAGTGGGTCTTGCCGTATGTTTCTTGTCAGAGACTTCCTTAAAATTCGGGTAAGCCAAAATCTAGACGAGACATAATTCGGACAAAGCAAAGAAATCACTTGTTTTTTTTAAATATTTAATTTTTGGCCGAGATTGTTTCTTGTCTGGATTCTGTCTTTTGGGATTTTATATTCAGCTTTTTCTTTCACACCCTCAGAGGGAGCCTCCAAAAATTCCTTCTTCCAAAGTCCCGACAGAAGATAATTCAAATATTTTCTTAATATTCGAGCATACAAAAATTTTATATCTTTTTTTTATTAGCGCGCTAAGAGGGAGCCTCCCGCAATTCCGATTTACAAAATCCCTACAGAAGATAATTAAAAGATTTTCTTAATATTCAGACATAGAAGAATCAAGACAAGACATAAATCGGTCGGTTCTTTAAATTATCTAGATTTTTTTGATTCTGCTTAACTAGCTTTGTCTAACGCCCACAGCGGGATTACCCCACAATCCCGATGATGATGATCCAAACATTTTCTTAACATAAGGATATACAAAAATTTAGACTAGACTAAAATCCCTCGACAATTAAATTTTTTGCCATGATTTAATCTTGTCTGTATTTTTTTCTCTTTGAAAAAGCGGACAAACCACAATCTAGACAAAACATCATTAGAGTTTTCTTAAATATTAAATTCTTGGGCGGAATTTGTTATTATAATTTTTCTCTCAGTTTGGACTTTTTTTTATCTTACCTTGAGTGGGTCTTGCCGTATGTTTCTTGTCAGAGACTTCCTTAAAATTCGGGTAAGCCAAAATCTAGACAAGACATAATTCGGTCAAAGCAAAGAAATCACTTGTTTTTTTTTTAAATATTTAATTTTTGGCAGAGATTGTTTCTTGTCAGGATTCTGTCTTTTGGGATCTTATATTCATATAACAAAAATCTAGGCAAAGCACACAATCGATCGATATTTAGCCACGATTTAAACTTGACGATTTTTTCGGTCTGGAAGTTACGTTACCACTCTGGAAAACCACAATCTAATACCAAAATCAATCAATATTGTTTTAATTATTTAATTTTTGTTCAAATTCCATCAACCAAAATCTAGACAACACATAATTCAGACAAAGCAAGACACTCAATTGATTTTGTGTTTAATAAATTTAATATTTAAATAATATTTAATTTCTGGCCGAGATTGTGTATTGTCTGGATTCTGTCTTTTGGGATTTTATATTCAGCTTTTCCTTTCACACCCTCAGAGGGAGCCTCCAAAAATTCCTACTTACAAAATCCCGACAGAAGATAATTGAAATATTTTCTTAATATTCGGGCATACAAAAATCTAGACAAAACACACAATCGATCGATATTTAGCCTCGACTTAAACTTGACGATTTTTTCGGTCTGGAAGTTACGTTACCACTCTGGGAAACCACAATCTAATACCAAAATCAATCAATATTGTTTTAATTATTTAATTTTTGTTCAAAATTCCATCAACCACAATCTAGACAACACATAATTCAGACAAAGCAAAACACTCAATTGATTTTGTGTTTAATAAATTTAATATTTAAATAATATTTAATTTCTGGCCGAGATTGTGTATTGTCTGGATTCTGTCTTTTGGGATTTTATATTCAGCTTTTTCTTTCACACCCTCAGAGGGAGCCTCCAAAAATTCCTTCTTACAAAATCCCGACAGAAGATAATTCAAATATTTTCTCAAAATTCGGGCATACAAAAATTTTATATCTTTTTTTTATTAGCGCGCTAAGAGGGAGCCTCCCGCAATTCCGATTTACAAAATCCCTACAGAAGATAATTAAAAGATTTTCTTAATATTCAGACCTAGAAGAATCAAGACAAGACATAAAATCGGTCGATTCTTATAAATTATTTAGATTTTTGTGTTTTTGCTTAATTATCTTTGTCTAACGCCCACAGCGGGAGTACCCCACAATCCCCCCCACGATGATGATGATCCAAACATTTTCTTAACATAAGGATATACAAAAATTTAGACTAGACTAAAATCGCTCGACAATTAATTTTTTGCCATGATTTAATCTTGTCTGTATTTTTTTCTATTTGAAAAAGCGGACAAACTAATAACTAATTTGTTATTAGAATTTTTCTCTCAGTCTGAATTTTTTTTATCTTTCCTTGAGTGAGTCTTGCCGTATGTTTCTTGTCAGAGACTTCCTTAAAATTCGGGTAACCCAAAATCTAGACGAGACATAATTCGGACAAAGCAAAGAAATCACTTGTTTTTTTTTTAAATATATAATTTTTGGCCGAGATTGTTTCTTGTCTGGATTCTGTCTTTTGGGATTTTATATTCAGCTTTTTCTTTCACACCCTCAGAGGGAGCCTCCAAAAATTCCTACTTACAAAATCCCGACAGAAGATAATTAAAAGATTTTCTTAATATTCAGACCTAGAAGAATCAAGACAAGACATAAAATCGGTCGATTCTTATAAATTATTTAGATTTTTGTGTTTTTGCTTAATTATCTTTGTCTAACGCCCACAGCGGGAGTACCCCACAATCCCCCCCACGATGATGATGATCCAAACATTTTCTTAACATAAGGATATACAAAAATTTAGACTAGACTAAAATCGCTCGACAATTAATTTTTTGCCATGATTTAAACTTGTCTGTATTTTTTTCTATTTGAAAAAGCGGACAAACTAATAACTAATTTGTTATTAGAATTTTTCTCTCAGTCTGGACTTTTTTTATCTTACCTTGAGTGAGTCTTGCCGTATGTTTCTTGTCAGAGACTTCCTTAAAATTCGGGTAAGCCAAAATCTAGACATACATGATTCGGACGAAGCAAAGAAATCACTTGTTTTTTTTTTTAATTATTTGATTTTTGGCCGAGATTGGTTCTTGTCTGGATTCTGTCTTTTGGGATTTTATATTCAGCTTTTTCTTTCACACCCTCAGAGGGAGCCTACAAAAATTCCTACTTACAAAATCCCGACAGAAGATAATTCAAATATTTTCTTAATATTCGGGCATACAAAAATCTAGACAAGACACACAATCGATCGATATATAGCCTCGATTTAAACTTGCCGATTTTTTCCGTCTGGAAGTTACGTTACGTTACCACTCGGGAAAACCACAATCTAAAACCAAAATCAATCAATCTTGTTTAATTTAATAATTGTTCAAAATTCCACCAACCAAAATCTAGACAACACATAATTCAGACAAAGCAAAACACTCAATTGATTTTGTGTTTAATAAATTTAATATTTAAATAATATTTAATTTTTGGCCGAGATTGTGTATTGTCTGGATTCCGTCTTTCTGGATTTTTTATATCTCTTTTTGTATAGCGCCCTAAGAGGGAGCCTTCCGCAATTCTGATTTACAAAATCCCTACAGAAGATAATTAGAAGATTTTCTTAATATTCAGACATAGATGAATCAAGACAAGACATAAAATCGGTCGATTCTTATAAATTATTTACATTCTTTTGTTTTTGCTTAATTATCTTTGTCTAACGCCCACAGCGGGAGTACCCCACAATCCCCCCCACGATGATGATCCAAACATTTTCTTAACATAAGGATATACAAAAATTTAGACTAGACTAAAACCGCTCGACAATTAATTTTTTGCCATGATTTAATCTTGTCTGTATTTTTTTCTCTTTGAAAAAGCGGACAAACCACAATCTAGACAAAACATCATTAGAGTTTTCTTAAATATTCAATTCTTGGGCGGAATTTCTTATTAGAATTTTTCTCTCAGTCTGAATTTTTTTTATCTTACCTTGAGTGAGTCTTGCCGTATGTTTCTTGTCAGAGACTTCCTTAAAATTCGGGTAAGCCAAAATCTAGACAAGACATAATTCGGACAAAGCAAAGAAATCACTTGTTTTTTTTTTAAATATTTGATTTTTGGCCGAGATTGGTTCTTGTCTGGATTCTGTCTTTTGGGATTTTATATTCAGCTTTTTCTTTCACACCCTCAGAGGGAGCCTCCAAAAATTCCTTCTTACAAAATCCCGACAGAAGATAATTCAAATATTTTCTCAAAATTCGGGCATACAAAAATTTTATATCTTTTTTTTATTAGCGCGCTAAGAGGGAGCCTCCCGCAATTCCGATTTACAAAATCCCTACAGAAGATAATTAAAAGATTTTCTTAATATTCAGACCTAGAAGAATCAAGACAAGACATAAAATCGGTCGATTCTTATAAATTATTTAGATTTTTGTGTTTTTGCTTAATTATCTTTGTCTAACGCCCACAGCGGGAGTACCCCACAATCCCCCGCACGATGATGATGATCCAAACATTTTCTTAACATAAGGATATACAAAAATTTAGACTAGACTAAAATCGCTCGACAATTAATTTTTTGCCATGATTTAATCTTGTCTGTATTTTTTTCTATTTGAAAAAGCGGACAAACTAATAACTAATTTGTTATTAGAATTTTTCTCTCAGTCTGGACTTTTTTTATCTTACCTTGAGTGAGTCTTGCCGTATGTTTCTTGTCAGAGACTTCCTTAAAATTCGGGTAAGCCAAAATCTAGACATACATGATTCGGACGAAGCAAAGAAATCACTTGTTTTTTTTTTAAATATTTAATTTTTGGCCGAGATTGTTTCTTGCCTGGATTCTGTCTTTTGGGATTTTATATTCAGCTTTTTCTTTCACACCCTCAGAGGGAGCCTCCAAAAATTCCTACTTAGAAAATCCCGACAAGATAATTGAAATATTTTCTTAATATTCGGGCATACAAAAATCTAGACAAAACACACAATCGATCGATATTTAGTCTCGATTTAAACTTGCCGATTTTTTCGGTCTGGAAGTTACGTTACGTTACCACACGGGCAAACCACAATCTAAAACCAAAATCAACCAATATTATTTTAATTATTTAATTTTTGTTCAAAATTCCACAAACCAAAACTTAGACAACACATAATTCAGACAAAGCAAAACACTCAATTGATTTTGTGTTTAATAAATTTAATATTTAAATAATATTTAATTTTTGGCCGAGATTGTTTCTTGTCTGGATTCTGTCTTTTGGGATTTTATATTCAGCTTTTTCTTTCACACCCTCAGAGGGAGCCTCCAAAAATTCCTACTTACAAAATCCCGACAGAAGATAATTCAAATATTTTCTAAATATTCGGGCATACAAAAATCTAGACAAAGCACACAATCGATCGATATTTAGCCTCGATTTAAACTTGCCGATTTTTTCGGTCTGGAAGTTACGTTACCACTCTGGCTAACCACAATCTAAAACCAAAATCAATCAATCTTGTTTAATTTAATAATTGTTCAAAATTCCACCAACCAAAATCTAAACACATAATTCAGACAAAGCAAAACACTCAATTGATTTTGTGTTTAATAAATTTAATATTTAAATAATATTTAATTTTTGGCCAAGATTGTGTATTGTCTGGATTTCGTCTTGCTGGATTTTTTATATCTTTTTTTTATTAGCGCGCTAAGAGGGAGCTTCCCGCAATTCCGATTTACAAAATCCCTACAGAAGATAATTAAAAGATTTTCTTAATATTCAGACATAGAAGAATCAAGACAAGACATAAAATCGGTCGATTCTTATAAATTATTTAGATTTTTTTGTTTTTGCTTAATTATCTTTGTCTAACGCCCACAGCGGGAGTACCCCACAATCCCCCCCACGATGATGATGATCCAAACATTTTCTTAACATAAGGATATACAAAAATTTAGACTAGACTAAAATCGCTCGACAATTAATTTTTTGCCATGATTTAATCTTGTCTGTATTTTTTTCTATTTGAAAAAGCGGACAAACTAATAACTAATTTGTTATTAGAATTTTTCTCTCAGTCTGGACTTTTTTTATCTTACCTTGAGTGAGTCTTGCCGTATGTTTCTTGTCAGAGACTTCCTTAAAATTCGGGTAAGCCAAAATCTAGACATACATGATTCGGACGAAGCAAAGAAATCACTTGTTTTTTTTTTTTAAATATTTAATTTTTGGCCGAGATTGTTTCTTGTCTGGATTCTGCCTTTTGGGATTTTATATTCAGCTTTTTCTTTCACACCCTCAGAGGGAGCCTCCAAAAATTCCTTCTTACAAAGTCCCGACAGAAGATAATTCAAATATTTTCTTAATATTCGAGCATACAAAAATTTTATATCTTTTTTTTATTAGCGCGCTAAGAGGGAGCCTCCCGCAATTCCGATTTACAAAATCCCTACAGAAGGTAATTAAAAGATTTTCTTAATATTCAGACATAGAAGAATCAAGACAAGACATAAATCGGTCGGTTCTTTAAATTATCTAGATTTTTTTGATTCTGCTTAACTAGCTTTGTCTAACGCCCACAGCGGGATTACCCCACAATCCCGATGATGATGATCCAAACATTTTCTTAACATAAGGATATTCAAAAATTTAGACTAGACTAAAATCGCTCGACAATTAATTTTTTGCCATGATTTAATCTTGTCTGTATTTTTTTCTATTTGAAAAAGCGGACAAACCACAATCTAGACAAAACATCATTAGATTTTTCTTGAATATATAAATTCTTGGGCGGAATTTCTTATTAGAATTTTTCTCTCAGTCTGGATTTTTTTTATCTTACCTTGAGTGAGTCTTGCCGTATGTTTCTTGTCTTGTATGTTTCTTCGGGTAAGCCAAAATCTAGACAAGACATAATTCGGACAAAGCAAAGAAATCACTTTTTTTTTTTTAAATATTTAATTTTTGGCCGAGATTGTTTCTTGTCTGGATTCTGTCTTTTGGGATTTTATATTCAGCTTTTTCTTTCACACCCTCAGAGGGAGCCTCCAAAAATTCCTACTTACAAAATCCCGACAGAAGATAATTCAAATATTTTCTTAATATTCGGGCATACAAAAATCTAGACAAGACACACAATCGATCGATATTTAGCCTCGATTTAAACTTGCCGATTTTTTCCGTCTGGAAGTTACGTTACGTTACCACTCGGGAAAACCACAATCTAAAACCAAAATCAATCAATCTTGTTTAATTTAATAATTGTTCAAAATTCCACCAACCAAAATCTAGACAACACATAATTCAGACAAAGCAAAACACTCAATTGATTTTGTGTTTAATAAATTTAATATTTAAATAATATTTAATTTTTGGCCGAGATTGTGTATTGTCTGGATTCCGTCTTTCTGGATTTTTTATATCTCTTTTTGTATAGCGCCCTAAGAGGGAGCCTTCCGCAATTCTGATTTACAAAATCCCTACAGAAGATAATTAGAAGATTTTCTTAATATTCAGACATAGAAGAATCAAGACAAGACATAAAATCGGTCGCTTCTTATAAATTATTTACATTCTTTTGTTTTTGCTTAATTATCTTTGTCTAACGCCCACAGCGGGAGTACCCCACAATCCCCCCCACGATGATGATCCAAACATTTTCTTAACATAAGGATATACAAAAATTTAGACTAGACTAAAACCGCTCGACAATTAATTTTTTGCCATGATTTAATCTTGTCTGTATTTTTTTCTCTTTGAAAAAGCGGACAAACCACAATCTAGACAAAACATCATTAGAGTTTTCTTAAATATTCAATTCTTGGGCGGAATTTCTTATTAGAATTTTTCTCTCAGTCTGAATTTTTTTTATCTTACCTTGAGTGAGTCTTGCCGTATGTTTCTTGTCAGAGACTTCCTTAAAATTCGGGTAAGCCAAAATCTAGACAAGACATAATTCGGACAAAGCAAAGAAATCACTTGTTTTTTTTTTAAATATTTAATTTTTGGCCGAGATTGGTTCTTGTCTGGATTCTGTCTTTTGGGATTTTATATTCAGCTTTTTCTTTCACACCCTCAGAGGGAGCCTCCAAAAATTCCTTCTTACAAAATCCCGACAGAAGATAATTCAAATATTTTCTCAAAATTCGGGCATACAAAAATTTTATATCTTTTTTTTATTAGCGCGCTAAGAGGGAGCCTCCCGCAATTCCGATTTACAAAATCCCTACAGAAGATAATTAAAAGATTTTCTTAATATTCAGACCTAGAAGAATCAAGACAAGACATAAAATCGGTCGATTCTTATAAATTATTTAGATTTTTTTGTTTTTGCTTAATTATCTTTGTCTAACGCCCACAGCGGGAGTACCCCACAATCCCCCGCACGATGATGATGATCCAAACATTTTCTTAACATAAGGATATACAAAAATTTAGACTAGACTAAAATCGCTCGACAATTAATTTTTTGCCATGATTTAATCTTGTCTGTATTTTTTTCTATTTGAAAAAGCGGACAAACTAATAACTAATTTGTTATTAGAATTTTTCTCTCAGTCTGGACTTTTTTTATCTTACCTTGAGTGAGTCTTGCCGTATGTTTCTTGTCAGAGACTTCCTTAAAATTCGGGTAAGCCAAAATCTAGACATACATGATTCGGACGAAGCAAAGAAATTACTTGTTTTTTTTTTTAAATATTTAATTTTTGGCCGAGATTGTTTCTTGCCTGGATTCTGTCTTTTGGGATTTTATATTCAGCTTTTTCTTTCACACCCTCAGAGGGAGCCTCCAAAAATTCCTACTTAGAAAATCCCGACAAGATAATTGAAATATTTTCTTAATATTCGGGCATACAAAAATCTAGACAAAACACACAATCGATCGATATTTAGTCTCGATTTAAACTTGCCGATTTTTTCGGTCTGGAAGTTACGTTACGTTACCACACGGGCAAACCACAATCTAAAACCAAAATCAACCAATATTATTTTAATTATTTAATTTTTGTTCAAAATTCCACAAACCAAAACTTAGACAACACATAATTCAGACAAAGCAAAACACTCAATTGATTTTGTGTTTAATAAATTTAATATTTAAATAATATTTAATTTTTGGCCGAGATTGTGTATTGTCTGGATTCCGTCTTGCTGGATTTTTTATATCGCTTTTTGTATAGCGCCCTAAGAGGGAGCCGTCCGCAATTCTAATTTACAAAATCCCTACAGAAGATAATTAGAAGATTTTCTTAATATTCAGACATAGAAGAATCAAGACAAGACATAAAATCGGTCGATTCTTATAAATTATTTAGATTTTTTTGATTTTGCTTAACTATCTTTGTCTAACGCCCACAGCGGGAGTACCCCACAATCCCCTCCACGATGATGATGATCCAAACATTTTCTTAACATAAGGATATACAAAAATTTAGACTAGACTAAAACCGCTCGACAATTAATTTTTTGCCATGATTTAATCTTGTCTGTATTTTTTTCTCTTTGAAAAAGCGGACAAACCACAATCTAGACAAAACATCATTAGATTTTTCTTAAATATTCAATTCTTGGGCGGAATTTCTTATTAGAATTTTTCTCTCAGTCTGGACTTTTTTTATCTTACCTTGAGTGAGTCTTGCCGTATGTTTCTTGTCAGAGACTTCCTTAAAATTCGGGTAAGCCAAAATCTAGACATACATAATTCGGACGAAGCAAAGAAATCACTTGTTTTTTTTTTTAAATATTTAATTTTTGGCCAAGATTGTTTCTTGTCTGGATTCTGCCTTTTGGGATTTTATATTCAGCTTTTTCTTTCACACCCTCAGAGGGAGCCTCCAAAAATTCCTTCTTACAAAGTCCCGACAGAAGATAATTCAAATATTTTCTTAATATTCGAGCATACAAAAATTTTATATCTTTTTTTTATTAGCGCGCTAAGAGGGAGCCTCCCGCAATTCCGATTTACAAAATCCCTACAAAAGATAATTAAAAGATTTTCTTAATATTCAGACATAGAAGAATCAAGACAAGACATAAATCGGTCGGTTCTTTAAATTATCTAAATTTTTTTGATTCTGCTTAACTAGCTTTGTCTAACGCCCACAGCGGGATTACCCCACAATCCCGATGATGATGATCCAAACATTTTCTTAACATAAGGATATTCAAAAATTTAGACTAGACTAAAATCGCTCGACAATTAATTTTTTGCCATGATTTAATCTTGTCTGTATTTTTTTCTCTTTGAAAAAGCGGACAAACCACAATCTAGACAAACCATCATTAGATTTTTCTTAAATATTCAATTCTTGGGCGGAATTTCTTATTAGAATTATCTCTCAGTCTGGACTTTTTTTATCTTACCTTGAGTGAGTCTTGCCGTATGTTTCTTGTCAGAGACTTCCTTAAAATTCGGGTAAGCCAAAATCTAGACAAGACATAATTCGGACAAAGCAAAGAAATCACTTGTTTTTTTTAAATATTTAATTTTTGGCCGAGATTGTTTCTTGCCTGGATTCTGTCTTTTGGGATTTTATATTCAGCTTTTTCTTTCACACCCTCAGAGGGAGCCTCAAAAATTCCTACTTAGAAAATCCCGACAGAAGATAATTGAAATATTTTCTTAATATTCGGGCATACAAAAATCTAGACAAAACACACAATCGATCGATATTTAGTCTCGATTTAAACTTGCCGATTTTTTCGGTCTGGAAGTTACGTTACGTTACCACACGGGCAAACCACAATCTAAAACCAAAATCAATCAATATTATTTTAATTATTTAATTTTTGTTCAAAATTCCACAAACCAAAACTTAGACAACACATAATTCAGACAAAGCAAAACACTCAATTGATTTTGTATTTAATAAATTTAATATTTAAATAATATTTAATTTTTGGCCAAGATTGTGTATTGTCTGGATTCCGTCTTGCTGGATTTTTTATATCTTTTTTTGTATAGCGCCCTAAGAGGGAGCCTTCCGCAATTCTGATTTACAAAATCCCTACAGAAGATAATTAGAAGATTTTCTTAATATTCAGACATAGAAGAATCAAGACAAGACATAAAATCGGTCGATTCTTATAAATTATTTAGATTTTGCTTAACTATCTTTGTCTAACGCCCACAGCGGGAGTACCCCACAATCCCCTCCACGATGATGATGATCCAAACATTTTCTTAACATAAGGATATACAAAAATTTAGACTAGACTAAAACCGCTCGACAATTAATTTTTTGCCATGATTTAATCTTGTCTGTATTTTTTTCTCTTTGAAAAAGCGAAGACAAAACATCATTATATTTTTCTTAAATATTCAATTCTTGGGCGGAATTTCTTATTAGAATTTTTCTCTCAGTCTGGACTTTTTTTTTATCTTACCTTGAGTGAGTCTTGCCGTATGTTTCTTGTCAGAGACTTCCTTAAAATTCGGGTAAGTCAAAATCTAGACAAGACATAATTCGGACAAAGCAAAGAAATCACTTGTTTTTTTTTAAATATTTAATTTTTGGCCGAGATTGTTTCTTGTCTGGATTCTGTCTTTTGGGATTTTATATTCAGCTTTTTCTTTCACACCCTCAGAGGGAGCCTCCAAAAATTCCTACTTAGAAAATCCCGACAGAAGATAATTGAAATATTTTCTTATTATTCGGGCATACAAAAATCTAGACAAAACACACAATCGATCGATATTTAGTCTCGATTTAACCTTGCCGATTTTTTCGGTCTGGAAGTTACGTTACCACACGGGCAAACCACAATCTAAAACCAAAATCAATCAATCTTGTTTTAATTATATAATTTTTGTTCAAAATTCCACAAACCAAAATCTAGACAACACATAATTCAGACAAAGCAAAACACTCAATTGATTTTGTGTTTAATAAATTTAATATTTAAATAATAATATAATTTTTGACCGAGATTGTGTATTGTCTGGATTCCGTCTTTCTGGATTTTTTATATCTGTTTTTTATTAGCGCGCTAAGAGGGAGCCTCCCGCAATTCCGATTTACAAAATCCCTACAGAAGATAATTAAAAGATTTTCTTAATATTCAGACATAGAAGAATCAACACACGGCATAAAATCGGTCGATTCTTATAAATTATTTAGATTTTTTTGTTTTTGCTTAATTATCTTTGTCTAACGCCCACAGCGGGAGTACCCCACAATCCCCCGCACGATGATGATGATCCAAACATTTTCTTAACATAAGGATATACAAAAATTTAGACTAGACTAAAACCGCTCGACAATTAATTTTTTGCCATGATTTAATCTTGTCTGTATTTTTTTCTATTTGAAAAAGCGGACAAACTAATAACTAATTTGTTATTAGAATTTTTCTCTCAGTCTGGACTTTTTTTATCTTACCTTGAGTGAGTCTTGCCGTATGTTTCTTGTCAGAGACTTCCTTAAAATTCGGGTAAGCCAAAATCTAGACATACATGATTCGGACGAAGCAAAGAAATCACTTGTTTTTTTTTTTAAATATTTAATTTTTGGCAGAGATTGTTTCTTGTCTGGATTCTGCCTTTTGGGATTTTATATTCAGCTTTTTCTTTCACACCCTCAGAGGGAGCCTCCAAAAATTCCTTCTTACAAAGTCCCGACAGAAGATAATTCAAATATTTTCTTAATATTCGAGCATACAAAAATTTATATCTTTTTTTTATTAGCGCGCTAAGAGGGAGCCTCCCGCAATTCCGATTTACAAAATCCCTACAGAAGATAATTAAAAGATTTTCTTAATATTCAGACATAGAAGAATAAAAAAAAAAGACATAAATCGGTCGGTTTTTTAAATTATCTAGATTTTTTTGATTCTGCTTAACTAGCTTTGTCTAATGCCCACAGCGGGATTACCCCACAATCCCGATGATGATGATCCAAACATTTTCTTAACATAAGGATATTCAAAAATTTAGACTAGACTAAAATCGCTCGACAATTAATTTTTTGCCATGATTTAATCTTGTCTGTATTTTTTTCTATTTGAAAAAGCGGACAAACCACAATCTAGACAAAACATCATTAGATTTTTCTTGAATATATAAATTCTTGGGCGGAATTTCTTATTAGAATTTTTCTCTCAGTCTGGATTTTTTTTATCTTACCTTGAGTGAGTCTTGCCGTATGTTTTTGTCAGAGACTTCCTTAAAATTCGGGTAAGCCAAAATCTAGACAAGACATAATTCGGACAAAGCAAAGAAATCACTTGTTTTTTTTTAAATATTTAATTTTTGGCCGAGATTGTTTCTTGTCTGGATTCTGTCTTTTGGGATTTTATATTCAGCTTTTTCTTTCACACCCTCAGAGGGAGCCTCCAAAAATTCCTTCTTACAAAATCCCGACAGAAGATAATTCAAATATTTTCTTAATATTCGGGCATACAAAAATTTTATATCTTTTTTTTATTAGCGCGCTAAGAGGGAGCCTCCCGCAATTCCGATTTACAAAATCCCTACAGAAGATAATTAAAAGATTTTCTTAATATTCAGACATAGAAGAATAAAAAAAAAAAGACATAAATCGGTCGGTTCTTTAAATTATCTAGATTTTTTTGATTCTGCTTAACTAGCTTTGTCTAACGCCCACAATCCCGATGATGATGATCCAAACATTTTCTTAACATAAGGATATTCAAAAATTTAGACTAGACTAAAATCGCTCGACAATTAATTTTTTGCCATGATTTAATCTTGTCTGTATTTTTTTCTCTTTGAAAAAGCGGACAAACCACAATCTAGACAAACCATCATTAGATTTTTCTTGAATATATAAATTCTTGGGCGGAATTTCTTATTAGAATTTTTCTCTCAGTCTGGACTTTTTTTATCTTACCTTGAGTGAGTCTTACCGTATGTTTCTTGTCAGAGACTTCCTTAAAATTCGGGTAAGCCAAAATCTAGACAAGACATAATTCGGACAAAGCAAAGAAATCACTTGTTTTTTTTTAAATATTTAATTTTTGGCCGAGATTGTTTCTTGTCTGGATTCTGTCTTTTGGGATTTTATATTCAGCTTTTTCTTTCACACCCTCAGAGGGAGCCTCCAAACATTCCTACTTAGAAAATCCCGACAGAAGATAATTGAAATATTTTCTTAATATTCGGGCATACAAAAATTTAGACAAAACACACAATCGATCGATATTTAGTCTCGATTTAAACTTGCCGATTTTTTCGGTCTGGAAGTTACGTTACCACACGGGCAAACCACAATCTAAAACCAAAATCAATCAATATTATTTTAATTATTTAATTTTTGTTCAAAATTCCACAAACCAAAACTTAGACAACACATAATTCAGACAAAGCAAAACACTCAATTGATTTTGTGTTTAATAAATTTAATATTTAAATAATATTTAATTTTTGGCCGAGATTGTGTATTGTCTGGATTCCGTCTTGCTGGATTTTTTATATCGCTTTTTGTATAGCGCCCTAAGAGGGAGCCTTCCGCAATTCTGATTTACAAAATCCCTACAGAAGATAATTAGAAGATTTTCTTAATATTCAGACATAGAAGAATCAACACACGGCATAAAATCGGTCGATTCTTATAAATTATTTAGATTTTTTGTTTTTGCTTAACTAGCTTTGTCTAACGCCCACAGCGGGAGTACCCCACAATCCCCCCCACGATGATGATGATCCAAACATTTTCTTAACATAAGGATATACAAAAATTTAGACTAGACTAAAATCGCTCGACAATTAATTTTTTGCCATGATTTAATCTTGTCTGTATTTTTTTCTCTTTGAAAAAGCGGACAAACCACAATCTAGACAAAACATCATTAGATTTTTCTTAAATATTCAATTCTTGGGCGGAATTTCTTATTAGAATTTTTCTCTCAGTCTGGACTTTTTTTATCTTACCTTGAGTGAGTCTTGCCGTATGTTTCTTGTCAGAGACTTCCTTAAAATTCGGGTAAGCCAAAATCTAGACATACATAATTCGGACGAAGCAAAGAAATCACTTGTTTTTTTTTTTAAATATTTAATTTTTGGCCGAGATTGTTTCTTGTCTGGATTCTGTCTTTTGGGATTTTATATTCAGCTTTTTCTTTCACACCCTCAGAGGGATCCTCCAAAAATTCCTTCTTCCAAAGTCCCGACAGAAGATAATTCAAATATTTTCTTAATATTCGAGCATACAAAAATTTTATATCTTTTTTTATTAGCGCGCTAAGAGGGAGCCTCCCGCAATTCCGATTTACAAAATCCCTACAGAAGATAATTAGAAGATTTTCTTAATATTCAGACATAGAAGAATCAAGACAAGACATAAAATCGGTCGATTCTTATAAATTATTTAGATTTTTTTGATTTTGCTTAACTATCTTTGTCTAACGCCCACAGCGGGAGTACCCCACAATCCCCCCCACGATGATGATGATCCAAACATTTTCTTAACATAAGGATATACAAAAATTTAGACTAGACTAAAACCGCTCGACAATTAATTTTTTGCCATGATTTAATCTTGTTTGTATTTTTTTCTCTTTGAAAAAGCGGACAAACCACAATCTAGACAAAACATCATTAGATTTTTCTTAAATATTCAATTCTTGGGCGGAATTTCTTATTCGAATTTTTCTCTCAGTCTGGACTTTTTTTATCTTACCTTGAGTGAGTCTTGCCGTATGTTTCTTGTCAGAGACTTCCTTAAAATTCGGGTAAGCCAAAATCTAGACAAGACATAATTCGGACAAAGCAAAGAAATCACTTGTTTTTTTTTAAATATTTAATTTTTGGCCGAGATTGTTTCTTGTCTGGATTCTGTCTTTTGGGATTTTATATTCAGCTTTTTCTTTCACACCCTCAGAGGGAGCCTCCAGAAATTCCTACTTACAAAATCCCGACAGAAGATAATTGAAATATTTTCTTAATATTCGGGCATACAAAAATCTAGACAAAACACACAATCGATCGATATTTAGTCTCGATTTAAACTTGCCGATTTTTTCGGTCTGGAAGTTACGTTACCACACGGGTAAACCACAATCTAAAACCAAAATCAATCAATCTTGTTTTAATTATATAATTTTTGTTCAAAATTCCACAAACCAAAATCTAGACAACACATAATTCAGACAAAGCAAAACACTCAATTGATTTTGTGTTTAATAAATTTAATATTTAAATAATAATATAATTTTTGGCCGAGATTGTGTATTGTCTGGATTCCGTCATTCTGGATTTTTTATATCTGTTTTTTATTAGCGCGCTAAGAGGGAGCCTCCCGCAATTCCGATTTACAAAATCCCTACAGAAGATAATTAAAAGATTTTCTTAATATTCAGACATAGAAGAATCAACACACGGCATAAAATCGGTCGATTCTTATAAATTATTTAGATTTTTTTGTTTTTGCTTAACTAGCTTTGTCTAACGCCCACAGCGGGAGTACCCCACAATCCCCCCCACGATGATGATGATCCAAACATTTTCTTAACATAAGGATATACAAAAATTTAGACTAGACTAAAATCGCTCGACAATTAATTTTTTGCCATGATTTAATCTTGTCTGTATTTTTTTCTCTTTGAAAAAGCGGACAAACCACAATCTAGACAAAACATCATTAGATTTTTCTTAAATGTTCAATACTTGGGCGGAATTTGTTATTAGAATTTTTCTGTCTGGATTTTTTTATCTTACCTTGATTGAGTCTTGTCGTATGTTTCTTGTCAGAGACTTCCTTAAAATTCGGGCAAGCCAAAATATAGAGAAGATATAATTCGGCCAAAGCAAAGAAATCACTTGTTTTTTTTAAATATTTAATTTTTGGCCGAGATTGTTTCTTGTCTGGATTCTGTCTTTTGGGATTTTATATTCAGCTTTTTCTTTCACACCCTCAGAGGGAGCCTCCAAAAATTCCTACTTACAAAATCCCGACAGAAGATAATTCAAATATTTTCTTAATATTCGGGCATACAAAAATCTAGACAAGACACACAATCGATCGATATTTAGCCTCGATTTAAACTTGCAGATTTTTTCGGTCTGGAAGTAACGTTACGTTACCACTCGGGAAAACCACAATCTAAAACCAAAATCAATCAATCTTGTTTAATTTAATAATTGTTTAAAATTCCACCAACCAAAATCTAGACAACACATAATTCAGACAAAGCAAAACACTCAATTGATTTTGTGTTTAATAAATTTAATATTTAAATAATATTTAATTTTTGGCCAAGATTGTGTATTGTCTGGATTCCGTCTTGCTGGATTTTTTATATCTTTTTTTTATTAGCGCGCTAAGAGGGAGCCTCCCGCAATTCCGATTTACAAAATCCCTACAGAAGATAATTAAAAGATTTTCTTAATATTCAGACATAGAAGAATCAAGACAAGACATAAAATCGGTCGATTCTTATAAATTATTTAGATTTTTTTGTTTAGCTTAATTATCTTTGTCTAACGCCCACAGGGGGAGTTCCCCACAATCCCGATGATGATGATCCAAACATTTTCTTAACATAAGGATATACAAAAATTTAGACTAGACTAAAATCGCTCGACAATTAATTTTTTGCCATGATTTAATCTTGCCTGTATTTTTTTCTATTTGAAAAAGCGGACAAACCACAATCTAGACAAAACATCATTAGATTTTTCTTAAATATTCAATTCTTGGGCGGAATTTGTTATTAGAATTTTTCTCTCAGTCTGGACTTTCTTTATCTTACCTTGAGTGAGTCTTGCCGTATGTTTCTTATCAGATACTTCCTTAAAATTCGGGTAAGCCAAAATCTAGACAAGACATAATTCGGACAAAGCAAAGAAATCACTTGTTTTTTTTTTTTATATTTACTTTTTGGCCGAGATTGCTTCTTGTCTGGATTCTGTCTTTTGGGATTTTATATTCAGCTTTTTCTTTCACAACCTCAGAGGGAGCCTCCAAAAATTCCTACTTACAAAATCCCGACAGAAGATAATTGAAATATTTTCTTAATATTCGGGCAAACAAAAATCTAGACAAAACACACAATCGATCGATATTTAGCCTCGATTTAAACTTGCCGATTTTTTCGGTCTGGAAGTTACGTTACCACTCTGGCTAACCACAATCTAAAACCAAAATCAATCAATCTTGTTTAATTTAATAATTGTTCAAAATTCCACCAACCAAAATCTAGACAACACATAATTCAGACAAAGCAAACCACTCAATTGATTTTGTGTTTAATAAATTTAATATTTAAATAATATTTAATTTTTGGCCAAGATTGTGTATTGTCTGGATTCCGTCTTTCTGAATCTTTTATATCTTTTTATTATTAGCGCGCTAAGAGGAGCCTCCCGCAATTCCGGTTTACAAAATCCCTACAGAAGATAATTAAAAGATTTTCTTAATATTCAGACATAGATGAATCAAGACAAGACACAAATCGGTCGGTTCTTTAAATTATCTAGATTTTTTTGATTCTGCTTAACTAGCTTTGTCTAACGCCCACAGGGGGAGTACCCCACAATCCCGATGATGATGATCCAAACATTTTCTTAACATAAGGATATACAAAAATTTAGACTAGACTAAAATCGCTCGACAATTAATTTTTTGCCATGATTTAATCTTGTCTGTATTTTTTTCTCTTTGAAAAAGCGGACGAACCACAATCTAGACAAAACATCATTAGATTTTTCTTAAATATTCAATACTTGGGCGGAATTGGTTATTAGAATTTTTCTCTGTCTGGATTTTTTTTATCTTGCCTTGATTGAGTCTTGTCGTATGTTTTATGTCAGAGACTTCCTTAAAATTCGGGTAAGCCAAAATCTAGACAAGACATAATTCGGACAAAGCAAAGAAATCACTTGTTTCTTTTTTAAATATTTAATTTTTGGCCGAGATTGTTTCTTGTCTGGATTCTGTCTTTTGGGATTTTATATTCAGCTTTTTCTTTCACACCCTCAGAGGGAGCCTCCAAAAATTCCTACTTACAAAATCCCGACAGAAGATAATTGAAATATTTTCTTAATATTCGGGCATACAAAAATCTAGACAAAACACACAATCGATCGATATTTAGCCTCGATTTAAACTTGCCGATTTTTTCGGTCTGGAAGTTACGTTACCACTCTGGCTAACCACAATCTAAAACCAAAATCAATCAATCTTGTTTAATTTAATAATTGTTCAAAATTCCACCAACCAAAATCTAGACAAAACATAATTCAGACAAAGCAAAACACTCAATTGATTTTGTGTTTAATAAATTTAATATTTAAATAATATTTAATTTTTGGCCAAGATTGTGTATTGTCTGGATTCTGTCTTTTGGGATTTTATATTCAGCTTTTTCTTTCACACCCTCAGAGGAGCCTCCAAAAATTCCTACTTACAAAATCCCGACAGAAGATAATTGAAATATTTTCTTAATATTCGGGCAAACAAAAATCTAGACAAGACACACAATCGATCGATATTTAGCCTCGATTTAAACTTGCCGATTTTTTCGGTCTGGAAGTTACGTTACGTTACCACTCGGGAAAACCACAATCTAAAACCAAAATCAATCAATATTGTTTAATTTAATAATTGTTCAAAATTCCACCAACCAAAATCTAGACAACACATAATTCAGACAAAGCAAAACACTCAATTGATTTTGTGTTTAATAAATTTAATATTTAAATAATATTTAATTTTTGGCCAAGATTGTGTATTGTCTGGATTCCGTCTTGATGGATTTTTTATATCTTTTTTTTATTAGCGCGCTAAGAGGGAGCCTCCCGCAATTCCGATTTACAAAATCCCTACAGAAGATAAAAGCTTTTCTTAATATTCAGACATGACATAGAAAAATCAACACACGGCATAAAATCGGTCGATTCTTATAAATTATTTAGATTTTTTTTGTTTTTGCTTAACTATCTTTGTCTAACGCCCACAGCGGGAGTACCCCATAATCCCCCCCACGATGATGATGATCCAAACATTTTCTTAACATAAGGATATACAAAAATTTAGACTAGACTAAAGTCGCTCGACAATTAATTTTTTGCCATGATTTAATCTTGTCTGTATTTTTTTCTATTTGAAAAAGCGGACAAACCACAATCTAGACAAAACATCATTAGATTTTTCTTAAATATTCAATTCTTGGGCGGAATTTGTTATTACAATTTTTCTCTCAGTCTGGACTTTTTTTTATCTTACCTTGAGTGAGTCTTGCCGTATGTTTTATGTCAGAGACTTCCTTAAAATTCGGGTAAGCCAGAATCTAGACAAGACATAATTCGGACAAAGCAAAGAAATCACTTGTTTTTTTTTTTATTATTTAATTTTTGGCCGAGATTGTTTCTTGTCTGGATTCTGTCTTTTGGGATTTTATATTCAGCTTTTTCTTTCACACCCTCAGAGGGAGCCTCCAAAAATTCCTACTTACAAAATCCCGACAGAAGATAATTCAAATATTTGCTTAATATTCGGGCATACAAAAATCTAGACAAAACACACAATCGATCGATATTTAGCCTCGATTTAAACTTGCCGATTTTTTCGGTCTGGAAGTTACGTTACCACTCTGGCTAACCACAATCTAAAACCAAATTCAATCAATATTGTTTTAATTATTTAATTTTTGGTCTAAATTCCACCAACCAAAATCTAGACAGCACACATAATTCAGACAAAGCAAAACACTCAATTGATTTTGTATTTAATAAATTTAATATTTAAATAATATTTAATTTTTGGCCAAGATTGTGTTTTGTCTGGATTCCGTCTTGCTGGATTTTTTATATCTTTTTTTGTATAGCGCCCTAAGAGGGAGCCTTCCGCAATTCTGATTTACAAAATCCCTACAGAAGATAATTAGAAGATTTTCTTAATATTCAGACATAGAAGAATCAAGACAAGACAAAAAATCGGTCGATTCTTATAAATAATTTAGATTTTCTTGTTTTTGCTTAACTATCTTTGTCTAACGCCCACAGCGGGAGTACCCCATAATCCCCCCCACGATGATGATGATCCAAACATTTTCTTAACATAAGGATATACAAAAATTTAGACTAGACTAAAATCGCTCGACAATTAATTTTTTGCCATGATTTAATCTTGTCTGTATTTTTTTCTCTATCTAGACAAAACATCATTAGATTTTTCTTAAATATTCAATTCTTGGGCGGAATTTCTAATTAGAATTTTTCTCTCAGTCTGGATTTTTTTTATCTTACCTTGAGTGAGTCTTGCCGTATGTTTCTTGTCAGAGACTTCCTTAAAATTCGGGTAAGCCAAAATCTAGACAAGACATAATTCGGACAAAACAAAGAAATCACTTGTTTTTTTTTTTAAATTTAATTTTTGGCCGAGATTGTTTCTTGTCAGGATTCTGTCTTTTGGGATTTTATATTCAACTTTTTCTTTCACACCCTCAGAGAGAGCCTCCAAAAATTCCTACTTACAAAATCCCTACAGAAGATAATTGAAATATTTTCTTAATATTCGGGCATACAAAAATCTAGACAAAACACACAATCGATCGATATTTAGTCTCGATTTAAACTTGCCGATTTTTTCGGTCTGGAAGTTACGTTACCACTCTGGCAAACCACAATCTAAAACCAAAATCAATCAATCTTGTTTAATTTAATAATTGTTCAAAATTCCACCAACCAAAATCTAGACAACACACATAATTCAGACAAAGCAAAACACTCAATTGATTTTGTATTTAATAAATTTAATATTTAAATAATATTTAATTTTTGGCCAAGATTGTGTATTGTCTGGATTCCGTCTTGCTGGATTTTTTATATCTTTTTTTGTATAGCGCCCTAAGAGGGAGCCTCCCGCAATTCCGATTTACAAAATCCCTACAGAAGATAATTAAAAGATTTTCTTAATATTCAGACATAGAAGAATCAAGACAAGACATAAATCGGTCGGTTCTTTAAATTATCTAAATTTTTTGAAAAAGCTGACAAACAACAATCTAGACATAACATCATTAGATTTTTCTTAAATATTCAATACTTGGGCGGAATTTGTTATTAGAATTTTTCTCTGTCCGGATTTTATTTATCTTACCTTGATTGAGTCTTGTCGTATTTTTGTTGTCAGAGAATTCCTTAAAAACAAGAGGGAGCCTCTTGTTTTTGGGAGCCAAAATTTAGACAAGACATAATTCGGCCAAAGCAAAGAAATCACTTGTTGTTTTTAAATATTTAATTTCTGGTCGAGATTGTTTCTTGTCTGGATTCTGTCTTTTGAGATTTTATATTCAGCTTTTTCTTTCACACCCTCAGAGGGAGCCTCCAAAAATTCCTACTTACAAAATCCCGACAGAAGATAATTCAAATATTTTCTTAATATTCGGGCATACAAAAATCTAGACATAACACACAATCGATCGATATTTAGCCTCGATTTAAACTTGCCGATTTTTTCGGTCTGGAAGTTACGTTACGTTACCACTCGGGAAAACCACAATCTAATACCAAAATCAATCAATCTTGTTTAATTTAATAATTGTTCAAAATTCCACCAACCAAAATCTAGACAACACATAATTCAGACAAAGCAAAACACTCAATTGATTTTGTGTTTAATAAATTTAATATTTAAATAATATTTAATTTTTGGCCGAGATTGTGTATTGTCTGGATTCCGTCTTGCTGGATTTTTTATATCTCTTTTTGTATAGCGCCCAAAGAGGGAGTCTTCCGCAATTCTCATTTACAAAATCCCTACAGTAGATAATTAGAAGATTTTCTTAATATTCAGACATAGAAGAATCAAGACAAGACATAAAATCGGTCGATTCTTATAAATTATTTAGATTTTTTTGATTTTGCTTAACTATCTTTGTCTAACGCTCACAGCGGGAGTACCCCACAATCCCGATGATGATGATACAAACATTTTCTTAACATAAGGATATACAAAAATTTAGACTAGACTAAAACCGCTCGACAATTAATTTTTTGCCATGATTTAATCTTGTCTGTATTTTTTTCTCTTTGAAAAAGCGGACAAACCACAATCTAGACAAAACATCATTAGATTTTTCTTAAATATTCAATTCTTGGGCGGAATTTCTTATTAGAATTTTCTCTCAGTCTGGACTTTTTTTTATCTTACCTTGAGTGAGTCTTGCCGTATGTTTCTTGTCAGAGACTTCCTTAAAATTCGGGTAAGCCAAAATCTAGACAAGACATAATTCGGACAAAGCAAAGAAATCACTTGTTTTTTTTTAAATATTTAATTTTTGGCCGAGATTGTTTCTTGTCTGGATTCTGTCTTTTGGGATTTTATATTCAGCTTTTTCTTTCACACCCTCAGAGGGAGCCTCCAAAAATTCCTAATTACAAAATCCCGACAGAAGATAATTGAAATATTTTCTTAATATTCGAGCATACAAAATCCTAGACAAAACACACAATCGATCGATATTTTGCCTCGATTTAAACTTGCCGATTTTTTCGGTCTGGAAGTTACGTTACGTTACCACTCGGGAAAACCACAATCTAAAACCAAAATCAATCAATCTTGTTTAATTTAATAATTGTTCAAAATTCCACCAACTAAAATCTAGACAACACATAATTCAGACAAAGCAAAACACTCAATTGATTTTGTGTTTAATAAATTTAATATTTAAATAATATTTAATTTTTGGCCAAGATTGTGTATTGTCTGGATTCCGTCTTGCTGGATTTTTTATATCTCTTTTTGTATAGCGCCCTAAGAGGGAGCCTTCCGCAATTCTGTTTTACAAAATCCCTACAGAAGATAATTAGAAGATATTCTTAATATTCAGACATAGAAGAATCAAGACAAGACATAAAATCGGTCGATTCTTATAAATTATTTAGATTTTTTTGTTTTTGCTTAACTATCTTTGTATAACGCCCACAGCGGGAGTACCCCACAATCCCACCCACGATGATGAATATCCAAACATTTTCTTAACATAAGGATATACAAAAATTTAGACTAGACTAAAATCGCTCGACAATTAATTTTTTGCCATGATTTAATCTTGTCTGTATATTTTTCTCTTTGAAAAAGCGGACAAACAACAATCTAGACAAAACATCATTAGATTTTTCTTAAATATTCAATTCTTGGGCGGAATTTGTTATTAGAATTTTTCTCTGTCTGGATTTTTTTTATCTTACCTTGATTGAGTATCGTCGTATGTTTTATGTCAGAGACTTCCTTAAAATTCGGGTAAGCCAAAATCTAGACATACATAATTCGGACGAAGCAAAGAAATCACTTGTTTTTTTTTTTTTTAAATATTTAATTTTTGGCCGAGATTGTTTCTTGTCTGGATTCTGTCTTTTGGGATTTTATATTCAGCTTTTTCTTTCACACCCTCAGAGGGAGCCTCCAAAAATTCCTTCTTACAAAATCCCGACAGAAGATAATTCAAATATTTTCTTAATATTCGGGCATACAAAAATTTTATATCTTTTTTTTATTAGCGCGCTAAGAGGGAGCCTCCCGCAATTCCGATTTACAAAATCCCTACAGAAGATAATTAAAAGATTTTCTTAATATTCAGACATAGAATAATAAAAAAAAAGACATAAATCGGTCGGTTCTTTAAATTATCTAGATTTTTTTGATTCTGCTTAACTAGCTTTGTCTAACGCCCACAATCCCGATGATGATGATCCAAACATTTTCTTAACATAAGGATATTCAAAAATTTAGACTAGACTAAAATCGCTCGACAATTAATTTTTTGCCATGATTTAATCTTGTCTGTATTTTTTTCTCTTTGAAAAAGCGGACAAACCACAATCTAGACAAACCATCATTAGATTTTTCTTGAATATATAAATTCTTGGGCGGAATTTCTTATTAGAATTTTTCTCTCAGTCTGGACTTTTTTTATCTTACCTTGAGTGAGTCTTGCCGTATGTTTCTTGTCAGAGACTTCCTTAAAATTCGGGTAAGCCAAAATCTAGACGAGACATAATTCGGACAAAGCAAAGAAATCACTTGTTTTTTTTTAAATATTTAATTTTTGGCCGAGATTGTTTCTTGTCTGGATTCTGTCTTTTGGGATTTTATATTCAGCTTTTTCTTTCACACCTCAGAGGGAACACACAATCGATCGATATTTAGTCTCGATTTAAACTTGCCGATTTTTTCGGTCTGGAAGTTACGTTACGTTACCACACGGGCAAACCACAATCTAAAACCAAAATTAATCAATATTATTTTAATTATTTAATTTTTGTTCAAAATTCCACAAACCAAAACTTAGACAACACATAATTCAGACAAAGCAAAACACTCAATTGATTTTGTGTTTAATAAATTTAATATTTAAATAATATTTAATTTTTGGTCGAGATTGTGTATTGTCTGGATTCCGTCTTTCTGGATTTTTTATATCTGTTTTTTATTAGCGCGCTAAGAGGGAGCCTCCCGCAATTCCGATTTACAAAATCCCTACAGAAGATAATTGAAAGATTTTCTTAATATTCAGACATAGAAGAATCAAGACAAGACATAAAATCGGTCGATTCTTATAAATTATTTAGATTTTTGTGTTTTTGCTTAATTATCTTTGTCTAACGCCCACAGCGGGAGTACCCCACAATCCCCCGCACGATGATGATGATCCAAACATTTTCTTAACATAAGGATATTCAAAAATTTAGACTAGACTAAAATCGCTCGACAATTAATTTTTTGCCATGATTTAATCTTGCCTGTATTTTTTTCTATTTGAAAAAGCGGACAAACCACAATCTAGACAAAACATCATTAGATTTTTCTTGAATATATAAATTCTTGGGCGGAATTTCTTATTAGAATTTTTCTCTCAGTCTGGATTTTTTTTATCTTACCTTGAGTGAGTCTTGCCGTATGTTTTTGTCAGAGACTTCCTTAAAATTCGGGTAAGCCAAAATCTAGACAAGACATAATTCGGACAAAGCAAAGAAATCACTTGTTTTTTTTAAATATTTAATTTTTGGCCGAGATTGTTTCTTGTCTGGATTCTGTCTTTTGGGATTTTATATTCAGCTTTTTCTTTCACACCCTCAGAGGGAGCCTCCAAAAATTCCTTCTTACAAAATCCCGACAGAAGATAATTCAAATATTTTCTTAATATTCGGGCATACAAAAATTTTATATCTTTTTTTTATTAGCGCGCTAAGAGGGAGCCTCCCGCAATTCCGATTTACAAAATCCCTACAGAAGATAATTAAAAGATTTTCTTAATATTCAGACATAGAAGAATCAAGACAAGACATAAATCGGTCGGTTCTTTAAATTATCTAGATTTTTTTTGATTCTGCTTAACTAGCTTTGTCTAACGCCCACAATCCCGATGATGATGATCCAAACATTTTCTTAACATTAGGATATTCAAAAATTTAGACTAGACTAAAATCGCTCGACAATTAATTTTTTGCCATGATTTAATCTTGTCTGTATTTTTTTCTCTTTGAAAAAGCGGACAAACCACAATCTAGACAAAACATCATTAGATTTTTCTTAAATATTCAATTCTTGGGCGGAATTTCTTATTAGAATTATCTCTCAGTCTGGACTTTTTTTATCTTACCTTGAGTGAGTCTTGCCGTATGTTTCTTGTCAGAGACTTCCTTAAAATTCGGGTAAGCCAAAATCTAGACAAGACATAATTCGGACAAAGCAAAGAAATCACTTGTTTTTTTTAAATATTTAATTTTTGGCCGAGATTGTTTCTTGCCTGGATTCTGTCTTTTGGGATTTTATATTCAGCTTTTTCTTTCACACCCTCAGAGGGAGCCTCAAAAATTCCTACTTAGAAAATCCCGACAGAAGATAATTGAAATATTTTCTTAATATTCGGGCATACAAAAATCTAGACAAAACACACAATCGATCGATATTTAGTCTCGATTTAAACTTGCCGATTTTTTCGGTCTGGAAGTTACGTTACGTTACCACACGGGCAAACCACAATCTAAAACCAAAATCAATCAATATTATTTTAATTATTTAATTTTTGTTCAAAATTCCACAAACCAAAACTTAGACAACACATAATTCAGACAAAGCAAAACACTCAATTGATTTTGTATTTAATAAATTTAATATTTAAATAATATTTAATTTTTGGCCAAGATTGTGTATTGTCTGGATTCCGTCTTGCTGGATTTTTTATATCTTTTTTTGTATAGCGCCCTAAGAGGGAGCCTTCCGCAATTCTGATTTACAAAATCCCTACAGAAGATAATTAGAAGATTTTCTTAATATTCAGACATAGAAGAATCAAGACAAGACATAAAATCGGTCGATTCTTATAAATTATTTAGATTTTGCTTAACTATCTTTGTCTAACGCCCACAGCGGGAGTACCCCACAATCCCCTCCACGATGATGATGATCCAAACATTTTCTTAACATAAGGATATACAAAAATTTAGACTAGACTAAAACCGCTCGACAATTAATTTTTTGCCATGATTTAATCTTGTCTGTATTTTTTTCTCTTTGAAAAAGCGAAGACAAAACATCATTATATTTTTCTTAAATATTCAATTCTTGGGCGGAATTTCTTATTAGAATTTTTCTCTCAGTCTGGACTTTTTTTTATCTTACCTTGAGTGAGTCTTGCCGTATGTTTCTTGTCAGAGACTTCCTTAAAATTCGGGTAAGTCAAAATCTAGACAAGACATAATTCGGACAAAGCAAAGAAATCACTTGTTTTTTTTTAAATATTTAATTTTTGGCCGAGATTGTTTCTTGTCTGGATTCTGTCTTTTGGGATTTTATATTCAGCTTTTTCTTTCACACCCTCAGAGGGAGCCTCCAAAAATTCCTACTTAGAAAATCCCGACAGAAGATAATTGAAATATTTTCTTATTATTCGGGCATACAAAAATCTAGACAAAACACACAATCGATCGATATTTAGTCTCGATTTAACCTTGCCGATTTTTTCGGTCTGGAAGTTACGTTACCACACGGGCAAACCACAATCTAAAACCAAAATCAATCAATCTTGTTTTAATTATATAATTTTTGTTCAAAATTCCACAAACCAAAATCTAGACAACACATAATTCAGACAAAGCAAAACACTCAATTGATTTTGTGTTTAATAAATTTAATATTTAAATAATAATATAATTTTTGGCCGAGATTGTGTATTGTCTGGATTCCGTCTTTCTGGATTTTTTATATCTGTTTTTTATTAGCGCGCTAAGAGGGAGCCTCCCGCAATTCCGATTTACAAAATCCCTACAGAAGATAATTAAAAGATTTTCTTAATATTCAGACATAGAAGAATCAACACACGGCATAAAATCGGTCGATTCTTATAAATTATTTAGATTTTTTTGTTTTTGCTTAATTATCTTTGTCTAACGCCCACAGCGGGAGTACCCCACAATCCCCCGCACGATGATGATGATCCAAACATTTTCTTAACATAAGGATATACAAAAATTTAGACTAGACTAAAATCGCTCGACAATTAATTTTTTGCCATGATTTAATCTTGTCTGTATTTTTTTCTATTTGAAAAAGCGGACAAACTAATAACTAATTTGTTATTAGAATTTTTCTCTCAGTCTGGACTTTTTTTATCTTACCTTGAGTGAGTCTTGCCGTATGTTTCTTGTCAGAGACTTCCTTAAAATTCGGGTAACCCAAAATCTAGACAAGACATAATTCGGACAAAGCAAAGAAATCACTTGTATTTTTTTTAAATATTTAATTTTTGGCCGAGATTGTTTCTTGTCTGGATTCTGTCTTTTGGGATTTTATATTCAGCTTTTTCTTTCACACCCTCAGAGGGAGCCTCCAAAAATTCCTACTTAGAAAATCCCGACAGAAGATAATTGAAATATTTTCTTAATATTCGGGCATACAAAATTCTAGACAAAACACACAATCGATCGATATTTAGTCTCGATTTAACCTTGCCGATTTTTTCGGTCTGGAAGTTACGTTACGTTACCACACGGGCAAACCACAATCTAAAACCAAAATCAATCAATCTTGTTTTAATTATATAATTTTTGTTCAAAATTCCACAAACCAAAATCTAGACAACACATAATTCAGACAAAGCAAAACACTCAATTGATTTTGTGTTTAATAAATTTAATATTTAAATAATAATATAATTTTTGGCCGAGATTGTGTATTGTCTGGATTCCGTCTTTCTGGATTTTTTATATCTGTTTTTTATTAGCGCGCTAAGAGGGAGCCTCCCGCAATTCCGATTTACAAAATCCCTACAGAAGATAATTAAAAGATTTTCTTAATATTCAGACATAGAAGAATCAAGACAAGACATAAAATCGGTCGATTGTTATAAATTATTTAAATTTTTTTGTTTTTGCTTAATTATCTTTGTCTAACGCCCACAGCGGGAGTACCCCCCAATCCCCCCCACGATGATGATGATCCAAACATTTTCTTAACATAAGGATATACAAAAATTTAGACTAGACTAAAACCGCTCGACAATTAATTTTTTGCCATGATTTAATCTTGTCTGTATTTTTTTCTATTTGAAAAAGCGGACAAACTAATAACTAATTTGTTATTAGAATTTTTCTCTCAGTCTGGACTTTTTTTATCTTACCTTGAGTGAGTCTTGCCGTATGTTTCTTGTCAGAGACTTCCTTAAAATTCGGGTAAGCCAAAATCTAGACATACATGATTCGGACGAAGCAAAGAAATCACTTGTTTTTTTTTTAAATATTTAATTTTTGGCAGAGATTGTTTCTTGTCTGGATTCTGCCTTTTGGGATTTTATATTCAGCTTTTTCTTTCACACCCTCAGAGGGAGCCTCCAAAAATTCCTTCTTACAAAGTCCCGACAGAAGATAATTCAAATATTTCCTTAATATTCGAGCATACAAAAATTTATATCTTTTTTTTATTAGCGCGCTAAGAGGGAGCCTCCCGCAATTCCGATTTACAAAATCCCTACAGAAGATAATTAAAAGATTTTCTTAATATTCAGACATAGAAGAATAAAAAAAAAGACATAAATCGGTCGGTTTTTTAAATTATCTAGATTTTTTTGATTCTGCTTAACTAGCTTTGTCTAACGCCCACAGCGGGATTACCCCACAATCCCGATGATGATGATCCAAACATTTTCTTAACATAAGGATATTCAAAAATTTAGACTAGACTAAAATCGCTCGACAATTAATTTTTTGCCATGATTTAATCTTGTCTGTATTTTTTTCTATTTGAAAAAGCGGACAAACCACAATCTAGACAAAACATCATTAGATTTTTCTTGAATATATAAATTCTTGGGCGGAATTTCTTATTAGAATTTTTCTCTCAGTCTGGATTTTTTTTATCTTACCTTGAGTGAGTCTTGCCGTATGTTTTTGTCAGAGACTTCCTTAAAATTCGGGTAAGCCAAAATCTAGACAAGACATAATTCGGACAAAGCAAAGAAATCACTTGTTTTTTTTTAAATATTTAATTTTTGGCCGAGATTGTTTCTTGTCTGGATTCTGTCTTTTGGGATTTTATATTCAGCTTTTTCTTTCACACCCTCAGAGGGAGCCTCCAAACATTCCTACTTAGAAAATCCCGACAGAAGATAATTGAAATATTTTCTTAATATTCGAGCATACAAAATCCTAGACAAAACACACAATCGATCGATATTTAGTCTCGATTTAAACTTGCCGATTTTTTCGGTCTGGAAGTTACGTTACCACACGGGCAAACCACAATCTAAAACCAAAATCAATCAATATTATTTTAATTATTTAATTTTTGTTCAAAATTCCACAAACCAAAACTTAGACAACACATAATTCAGACAAAGCAAAACACTCAATTGATTTTGTGTTTAATAAATTTAATATTTAAATAATATTTAATTTTTGGCCGAGATTGTGTATTGTCTGGATTCCGTCTTGCTGGATTTTTTATATCGCTTTTTGTATAGCGCCCTAAGAGGGAGCCTTCCGCAATTCTGATTTACAAAATCCCTACAGAAGATAATTAGAAGATTTTCTTAATATTCAGACATAGAAGAATCAACACACGGCATAAAATCGGTCGATTCTTATAAATTATTTAGATTTTTTGTTTTTGCTTAACTAGCTTTGTCTAACGCCCACAGCGGGAGTACCCCACAATCCCCCCCACGATGATGATGATCCAAACATTTTCTTAACATAAGGATATACAAAAATTTAGACTAGACTAAAATCGCTCGACAATTAATTTTTTGCCATGATTTAATCTTGTCTGTATTTTTTTCTCTTTGAAAAAGCGGACAAACCACAATCTAGACAAAACTTCATTAGATTTTTCTTAAATATTCAATTCTTGGGCGGAATTTCTTATTAGATTTTTTCTCTCAGTCTGGACTTTTTTTATCTTACCTTGAGTGAGTCTTGCCGTATGTTTCTTGTCAGAGACTTCCTTAAAATTCGGGTAAGCCAAAATCTAGACATACATAATTCGGACGAAGCAAAGAAATCACTTGTTTTTTTTTTTAAATATTTAATTTTTGGCCGAGATTGTTTCTTGTCTGGATTCTGTCTTTTGGGATTTTATATTCAGCTTTTTCTTTCACACCCTCAGAGGGATCCTCCAAAAATTCCTTCTTCCAAAGTCCCGACAGAAGATAATTCAAATATTTTCTTAATATTCGAGCATACAAAAATTTTATATCTTTTTTTATTAGCGCGCTAAGAGGGAGCCTCCCGCAATTCCGATTTACAAAATCCCTACAGAAGATAATTAGAAGATTTTCTTAATATTCAGACATAGAAGAATCAAGACAAGACATAAAATCGGTCGATTCTTATAAATTATTTAGATTTTTTTGATTTTGCTTAACTATCTTTGTCTAACGCCCACAGCGGGAGTACCCCACAATCCCCCCCACGATGATGATGATCCAAACATTTTCTTAACATAAGGATATACAAAAATTTAGACTAGACTAAAACCGCTCGACAATTAATTTTTTGCCATGATTTAATCTTGTTTGTATTTTTTTCTATTTGAAAAAGCGGACAAACCACAATCTAGACAAAACATCATTAGATTTTTCTTAAATATTCAATTCTTGGGCGGAATTTCTTATTCGAATTTTTCTCTCAGTCTGGACTTTTTTTATCTTACCTTGAGTGAGTCTTGCCGTATGTTTCTTGTCAGAGACTTCCTTAAAATTCGGGTAAGCCAAAATCTAGACAAGACATAATTCGGACAAAGCAAAGAAATCACTTGTTTTTTTTTAAATATTTAATTTTTGGCCGAGATTGTTTCTTGTCTGGATTCTGTCTTTTGGGATTTTATATTCAGCTTTTTCTTTCACACCCTCAGAGGGAGCCTCCAGAAATTCCTACTTACAAAATCCCGACAGAAGATAATTGAAATATTTTCTTAATATTCGGGCATACAAAAATCTAGACAAAACACACAATCGATCGATATTTAGTCTCGATTTAAACTTGCCGATTTTTTCGGTCTGGAAGTTACGTTACCACACGGGTAAACCACAATCTAAAACCAAAATCAATCAATCTTGTTTTAATTATATAATTTTTGTTCAAAATTCCACAAACCAAAATCTAGACAACACATAATTCAGACAAAGCAAAACACTCAATTGATTTTGTGTTTAATAAATTTAATATTTAAATAATAATATAATTTTTGGCCGAGATTGTGTATTGTCTGGATTCCGTCATTCTGGATTTTTTATATCTGTTTTTTATTAGCGCGCTAAGAGGGAGCCTCCCGCAATTCCGATTTACAAAATCCCTACAGAAGATAATTAAAAGATTTTCTTAATATTCAGACATAGAAGAATCAACACACGGCATAAAATCGGTCGATTCTTATAAATTATTTAGATTTTTTTGTTTTTGCTTAACTAGCTTTGTCTAACGCCCACAGCGGGAGTACCCCACAATCCCCCCCACGATGATGATGATCCAAACATTTTCTTAACATAAGGATATACAAAAATTTAGACTAGACTAAAATCGCTCGACAATTAATTTTTTGCCATGATTTAATCTTGTCTGTATTTTTTTCTCTTTGAAAAAGCGGACAAACCACAATCTAGACAAAACATCATTAGATTTTTCTTAAATGTTCAATACTTGGGCGGAATTTGTTATTAGAATTTTTCTGTCTGGATTTTTTTATCTTACCTTGATTGAGTCTTGTCGTATGTTTCTTGTCAGAGACTTCCTTAAAATTCGGGCAAGCCAAAATATAGAGAAGATATAATTCGGCCAAAGCAAAGAAATCACTTGTTTTTTTTAAATATTTAATTTTTGGCCGAGATTGTTTCTTGTCTGGATTCTGTCTTTTGGGATTTTATATTCAGCTTTTTCTTTCACACCCTCAGAGGGAGCCTCCAAAAATTCCTACTTACAAAATCCCGACAGAAGATAATTCAAATATTTTCTTAATATTCGGGCATACAAAAATCTAGACAAGACACACAATCGATCGATATTTAGCCTCGATTTAAACTTGCAGATTTTTTCGGTCTGGAAGTAACGTTACGTTACCACTCGGGAAAACCACAATCTAAAACCAAAATCAATCAATCTTGTTTAATTTAATAATTGTTTAAAATTCCACCAACCAAAATCTAGACAACACATAATTCAGACAAAGCAAAACACTCAATTGATTTTGTGTTTAATAAATTTAATATTTAAATAATATTTAATTTTTGGCCAAGATTGTGTATTGTCTGGATTCCGTCTTGCTGGATTTTTTATATCTTTTTTTTATTAGCGCGCTAAGAGGGAGCCTCCCGCAATTCCGATTTACAAAATCCCTACAGAAGATAATTAAAAGATTTTCTTAATATTCAGACATAGAAGAATCAAGACAAGACATAAAATCGGTCGATTCTTATAAATTATTTAGATTTTTTTGTTTAGCTTAATTATCTTTGTCTAACGCCCACAGGGGGAGTTCCCCACAATCCCGATGATGATGATCCAAACATTTTCTTAACATAAGGATATACAAAAATTTAGACTAGACTAAAATCGCTCGACAATTAATTTTTTGCCATGATTTAATCTTGCCTGTATTTTTTTCTATTTGAAAAAGCGGACAAACCACAATCTAGACAAAACATCATTAGATTTTTCTTAAATATTCAATTCTTGGGCGGAATTTGTTATTAGAATTTTTCTCTCAGTCTGGACTTTCTTTATCTTACCTTGAGTGAGTCTTGCCGTATGTTTCTTATCAGATACTTCCTTAAAATTCGGGTAAGCCAAAATCTAGACAAGACATAATTCGGACAAAGCAAAGAAATCACTTGTTTTTTTTTTTTATATTTACTTTTTGGCCGAGATTGCTTCTTGTCTGGATTCTGTCTTTTGGGATTTTATATTCAGCTTTTTCTTTCACAACCTCAGAGGGAGCCTCCAAAAATTCCTACTTACAAAATCCCGACAGAAGATAATTGAAATATTTTCTTAATATTCGGGCAAACAAAAATCTAGACAAAACACACAATCGATCGATATTTAGCCTCGATTTAAACTTGCCGATTTTTTCGGTCTGGAAGTTACGTTACCACTCTGGCTAACCACAATCTAAAACCAAAATCAATCAATCTTGTTTAATTTAATAATTGTTCAAAATTCCACCAACCAAAATCTAGACAACACATAATTCAGACAAAGCAAACCACTCAATTGATTTTGTGTTTAATAAATTTAATATTTAAATAATATTTAATTTTTGGCCAAGATTGTGTATTGTCTGGATTCCGTCTTTCTGGATCTTTTATATCTTTTTATTATTAGCGCGCTAAGAGGAGCCTCCCGCAATTCCGGTTTACAAAATCCCTACAGAAGATAATTAAAAGATTTTCTTAATATTCAGACATAGATGAATCAAGACAAGACACAAATCGGTCGGTTCTTTAAATTATCTAGATTTTTTTGATTCTGCTTAACTAGCTTTGTCTAACGCCCACAGGGGGAGTACCCCACAATCCCGATGATGATGATCCAAACATTTTCTTAACATAAGGATATACAAAAATTTAGACTAGACTAAAATCGCTCGACAATTAATTTTTTGCCATGATTTAATCTTGTCTGTATTTTTTTCTCTTTGAAAAAGCGGACGAACCACAATCTAGACAAAACATCATTAGATTTTTCTTAAATATTCAATACTTGGGCGGAATTGGTTATTAGAATTTTTCTCTGTCTGGATTTTTTTTATCTTGCCTTGATTGAGTCTTGTCGTATGTTTTATGTCAGAGACTTCCTTAAAATTCGGGTAAGCCAAAATCTAGACAAGACATAATTCGGACAAAGCAAAGAAATCACTTGTTTCTTTTTTAAATATTTAATTTTTGGCCGAGATTGTTTCTTGTCTGGATTCTGTCTTTTGGGATTTTATATTCAGCTTTTTCTTTCACACCCTCAGAGGGAGCCTCCAAAAATTCCTACTTACAAAATCCCGACAGAAGATAATTGAAATATTTTCTTAATATTCGGGCATACAAAAATCTAGACAAAACACACAATCGATCGATATTTAGCCTCGATTTAAACTTGCCGATTTTTTCGGTCTGGAAGTTACGTTACCACTCTGGCTAACCACAATCTAAAACCAAAATCAATCAATCTTGTTTAATTTAATAATTGTTCAAAATTCCACCAACCAAAATCTAGACAAAACATAATTCAGACAAAGCAAAACACTCAATTGATTTTGTGTTTAATAAATTTAATATTTAAATAATATTTAATTTTTGGCCGAGATTGTGTATTGTCTGGATTCTGTCTTTTGGGATTTTATATTCAGCTTTTTCTTTCACACCCTCAGAGGGAGCCTCCAAAAATTCCTACTTACAAAATCCCGACAGAAGATAATTGAAATATTTTCTTAATATTCGGGCAAACAAAAATCTAGACAAGACACACAATCGATCGATATTTAGCCTCGATTTAAACTTGCCGATTTTTTCGGTCTGGAAGTTACGTTACCACTCTGGCTAACCACAATCTAAAACCAAAATCAATCAATATTGTTTAATTTAATAATTGTTTAAAATTCCACCAACCAAAATCTAGACAACACATAATTCAGACAAAGCAAAACACTCAATTGATTTTGTGTTTAATAAATTTAATATTTAAATAATATTTAATTTTTGGCCAAGATTGTGTATTGTCTGGATTCCGTCTTGATGGATTTTTTATATCTTTTTTTTATTAGCGCGCTAAGAGGGAGCCTCCCGCAATTCCGATTTACAAAATCCCTACAGAAGATAAAAGCTTTTCTTAATATTCAGACATGACATAGAAAAATCAACACACGGCATAAAATCGGTCGATTCTTATAAATTATTTAGATTTTTTTTGTTTTTGCTTAACTATCTTTGTCTAACGCCCACAGCGGGAGTACCCCATAATCCCCCCCACGATGATGATGATCCAAACATTTTCTTAACATAAGGATATACAAAAATTTAGACTAGACTAAAGTCGCTCGACAATTAATTTTTTGCCATGATTTAATCTTGTCTGTATTTTTTTCTATTTGAAAAAGCGGACAAACCACAATCTAGACAAAACATCATTAGATTTTTCTTAAATATTCAATTCTTGGGCGGAATTTGTTATTACAATTTTTCTCTCAGTCTGGACTTTTTTTTATCTTACCTTGAGTGAGTCTTGCCGTATGTTTTATGTCAGAGACTTCCTTAAAATTCGGGTAAGCCAGAATCTAGACAAGACATAATTCGGACAAAGCAAAGAAATCACTTGTTTTTTTTTTTTATTATTTAATTTTTGGCCGAGATTGTTTCTTGTCTGGATTCTGTCTTTTGGGATTTTATATTCAGCTTTTTCTTTCACACCCTCAGAGGGAGCCTCCAAAAATTCCTACTTACAAAATCCCGACAGAAGATAATTCAAATATTTGCTTAATATTCGGGCATACAAAAATCTAGACAAAACACACAATCGATCGATATTTAGCCTCGATTTAAACTTGCCGATTTTTTCGGTCTGGAAGTTACGTTACCACTCTGGCTAACCACAATCTAAAACCAAATTCAATCAATATTGTTTTAATTATTTAATTTTTGGTCTAAATTCCACCAACCAAAATCTAGACAGCACACATAATTCAGACAAAGCAAAACACTCAATTGATTTTGTATTTAATAAATTTAATATTTAAATAATATTTAATTTTTGGCCAAGATTGTGTTTTGTCTGGATTCCGTCTTGCTGGATTTTTTATATCTTTTTTTGTATAGCGCCCTAAGAGGGAGCCTTCCGCAATTCTGATTTACAAAATCCCTACAGAAGATAATTAGAAGATTTTCTTAATATTCAGACATAGAAGAATCAAGACAAGACAAAAAATCGGTCGATTCTTATAAATAATTTAGATTTTCTTGTTTTTGCTTAACTATCTTTGTCTAACGCCCACAGCGGGAGTACCCCATAATCCCCCCCACGATGATGATGATCCAAACATTTTCTTAACATAAGGATATACAAAAATTTAGACTAGACTAAAATCGCTCGACAATTAATTTTTTGCCATGATTTAATCTTGTCTGTATTTTTTTCTCTATCTAGACAAAACATCATTAGATTTTTCTTAAATATTCAATTCTTGGGCGGAATTTCTAATTAGAATTTTTCTCTCAGTCTGGATTTTTTTTATCTTACCTTGAGTGAGTCTTGCCGTATGTTTCTTGTCAGAGACTTCCTTAAAATTCGGGTAAGCCAAAATCTAGACAAGACATAATTCGGACAAAACAAAGAAATCACTTGTTTTTTTTTTTAAATTTAATTTTTGGCCGAGATTGTTTCTTGTCAGGATTCTGTCTTGGGATTTTATATTCAACTTTTTCTTTCACACCCTCAGAGAGAGCCTCCAAAAATTCCTACTTACAAAATCCCTACAGAAGATAATTGAAATATTTTCTTAATATTCGGGCATACAAAAATTTAGACAAAACACACAATCGATCGATATTTAGTCTCGATTTAAACTTGCCGATTTTTTCGGTCTGGAAGTTACGTTACCACTCTGGCAAACCACAATCTAAAACCAAAATCAATCAATCTTGTTTAATTTAATAATTCAAAATTCCACCAACCAAAATCTAGACAACACACATAATTCAGACAAAGCAAAACACTCAATTGATTTTGTATTTAATAAATTTAATATTTAAATAATATTTAATTTTTGGCCAAGATTGTGTATTGTCTGGATTCCGTCTTGCTGGATTTTTTATATCTTTTTTTGTATAGCGCCCTAAGAGGGAGCCTCCCGCAATTCCGATTTACAAAATCCCTACAGAAGATAATTAAAAGATTTTCTTAATATTCAGACATAGAAGAATCAAGACAAGACATAAATCGGTCGGTTCTTTAAATTATCTAAATTTTTTGAAAAAGCTGACAAACAACAATCTAGACATAACATCATTAGATTTTTCTTAAATATTCAATACTTGGGCGGAATTTGTTATTAGAATTTTTCTCTGTCCGGATTTTATTTATCTTACCTTGATTGAGTCTTGTCGTATTTTTGTTGTCAGAGACTTCCTTAAAAACAAGAGGGAGCCTCTTGTTTTTGGGAGCCAAAATTTAGACAAGACATAATTCGGCCAAAGCAAAGAAATCACTTGTTGTTTTTAAATATTTAATTTCTGGTCGAGATTGTTTCTTGTCTGGATTCTATCTTTTGAGATTTTATATTCAGCTTTTTCTTTCACACCCTCAGAGGGAGCCTCCAAAAATTCCTACTTACAAAATCCCGACAGAAGATAATTCAAATATTTTCTTAATATTCGGGCATACAAAAATCTAGACATAACACACAATCGATCGATATTTAGCCTCGATTTAAACTTGCCGATTTTTTCGGTCTGGAAGTTACGTTACGTTACCACTCGGGAAAACCACAATCTAAAACCAAAATCAATCAATCTTGTTTAATTTAATTTTTGTTCAAAATTCCACCAACCAAAATCTAGACAACACATAATTCAGACAAAGCAAAACACTCAATTGATTTTGTGTTTAATAAATTTAATATTTAAATAATATTTAATTTTTGGCCGAGATTGTGTATTGTCTGGATTCCGTCTTGCTGGATTTTTTATATCTCTTTTTGTATAGCGCCCAAAGAGGGAGTCTTCCGCAATTCTCATTTACAAAATCCCTACAGAAGATAAAAGCTTTTCTTAATATTCAGACATGACATAGAAAAATCAACACACGGCATAAAATCGGTCGATTCTTATAAATTATTTAGATTTTTTTTGTTTTTGCTTAACTATCTTTGTCTAACGCCCACAGCGGGAGTACCCCATAATCCCCCCCACGATGATGATGATCCAAACATTTTCTTAACATAAGGATATACAAAAATTTAGACTAGACTAAAGTCGCTCGACAATTAATTTTTTGCCATGATTTAATCTTGTCTGTATTTTTTTCTATTTGAAAAAGCGGACAAACCACAATCTAGACAAAACATCATTAGATTTTTCTTAAATATTCAATTCTTGGGCGGAATTTGTTATTACAATTTTTCTCTCAGTCTGGACTTTTTTTTATCTTACCTTGAGTGAGTCTTGCCGTATGTTTTATGTCAGAGACTTCCTTAAAATTCGGGTAAGCCAAAATCTAGACAAGACATAATTCGGACAAAGCAAAGAAATCACTTGTTTTTTTTTTTTATTATTTAATTTTTGGCCGAGATTGTTTCTTGTCTGGATTCTGTCTTTTGGGATTTTATATTCAGCTTTTTCTTTCACACCCTCAGAGGGAGCCTCCAAAAATTCCTACTTACAAAATCCCGACAGAAGATAATTCAAATATTTGCTTAATATTCGGGCATACAAAAATCTAGACAAAACACACAATCGATCGATATTTAGCCTCGATTTAAACTTGCCGATTTTTTCGGTCTGGAAGTTACGTTACCACTCTGGCTAACCACAATCTAAAACCAAATTCAATCAATATTGTTTTAATTATTTAATTTTTGTTCAAAATTCCACCAACCAAAATCTAGACAGCACACATAATTCAGACAAAGCAAAACACTCAATTGATTTTGTATTTAATAAATTTAATATTTAAATAATATTTAATTTTTGGCCAAGATTGTGTTTTGTCTGGATTCCGTCTTGCTGGATTTTTTATATCTTTTTTTGTATAGCGCCCTAAGAGGGAGCCTTCCGCAATTCTGATTTACAAAATCCCTACAGAAGATAATTAGAAGATTTTCTTAATATTCAGACATAGAAGAATCAAGACAAGACAAAAAATCGGTCGATTCTTATAAATAATTTAGATTTTCTTGTTTTTGCTTAACTATCTTTGTCTAACGCCCACAGCGGGAGTACCCCATAATCCCCCCCACGATGATGATGATCCAAACATTTTCTTAACATAAGGATATACAAAAATTTAGACTAGACTAAAATCGCTCGACAATTAATTTTTTGCCATGATTTAATCTTGTCTGTATTTTTTTCTCTATCTAGACAAAACATCATTAGATTTTTCTTAAATATTCAATTCTTGGGCGGAATTTCTAATTAGAATTTTTCTCTCAGTCTGGATTTTTTTTATCTTACCTTGAGTGAGTCTTGCCGTATGTTTCTTGTCAGAGACTTCCTTAAAATTCGGGTAAGCCAAAATCTAGACAAGACATAATTCGGACAAAACAAAGAAATCACTTGTTTTTTTTTTTAAATTTAATTTTTGGCCGAGATTGTTTCTTGTCAGGATTCTGTCTTGGGATTTTATATTCAACTTTTTCTTTCACACCCTCAGAGAGAGCCTCCAAAAATTCCTACTTACAAAATCCCTACAGAAGATAATTGAAATATTTTCTTAATATTCGGGCATACAAAAATTTAGACAAAACACACAATCGATCGATATTTAGTCTCGATTTAAACTTGCCGATTTTTTCGGTCTGGAAGTTACGTTACCACTCTGGCAAACCACAATCTAAAACCAAAATCAATCAATCTTGTTTAATTTAATAATTGTTCAAAATTCCACCAACCAAAATCTAGACAACACACATAATTCAGACAAAGCAAAACACTCAATTGATTTTGTATTTAATAAATTTAATATTTAAATAATATTTAATTTTTGGCCAAGATTGTGTATTGTCTGGATTCCGTCTTGCTGGATTTTTTATATCTTTTTTTGTATAGCGCCCTAAGAGGGAGCCTCCCGCAATTCCGATTTACAAAATCCCTACAGAAGATAATTAAAAGATTTTCTTAATATTCAGACATAGAAGAATCAAGACAAGACATAAATCGGTCGGTTCTTTAAATTATCTAAATTTTTTGAAAAAGCTGACAAACAACAATCTAGACATAACATCATTAGATTTTTCTTAAATATTCAATACTTGGGCGGAATTTGTTATTAGAATTTTTCTCTGTCCGGATTTTATTTATCTTACCTTGATTGAGTCTTGTCGTATTTTTGTTGTCAGAGACTTCCTTAAAAACAAGAGGGAGCCTCTTGTTTTTGGGAGCCAAAATTTAGACAAGACATAATTCGGCCAAAGCAAAGAAATCACTTGTTGTTTTTAAATATTTAATTTCTGGTCGAGATTGTTTCTTGTCTGGATTCTATCTTTTGAGATTTTATATTCAGCTTTTTCTTTCACACCCTCAGAGGGAGCCTCCAAAAATTCCTACTTACAAAATCCCGACAGAAGATAATTCAAATATTTTCTTAATATTCGGGCATACAAAAATCTAGACATAACACACAATCGATCGATATTTAGCCTCGATTTAAACTTGCCGATTTTTTCGGTCTGGAAGTTACGTTACGTTACCACTCGGGAAAACCACAATCTAAAACCAAAATCAATCAATCTTGTTTAATTTAATAATTGTTCAAAATTCCACCAACCAAAATCTAGACAACACATAATTCAGACAAAGCAAAACACTCAATTGATTTTGTGTTTAATAAATTTAATATTTAAATAATATTTAATTTTTGGCCGAGATTGTGTATTGTCTGGATTCCGTCTTGCTGGATTTTTTATATCTCTTTTTGTATAGCGCCCAAAGAGGGAGTCTTCCGCAATTCTCATTTACAAAATCCCTACAGAAGATAATTAGAAGATTTTCTTAATATTCAGACATAGAAGAATCAAGACAAGACATAAAATCGGTCGATTCTTATAAATTATTTAGATTTTTTTGATTTTGCTTAACTATCTTTGTCTAACGCTCACAGCGGGAGTACCCCACAATCCCGATGATGATGATACAAACATTTTCTTAACATAAGGATATACAAAAATTTAGACTAGACTAAAACCGCTCGACAATTAATTTTTTGCCATGATTTAATCTTGTCTGTATTTTTTTCTCTTTGAAAAAGCGGACAAACCACAATCTAGACAAAACATCATTAGATTTTTCTTAAATATTCAATTCTTGGGCGGAATTTCTTATTAGAATTTTCTCTCAGTCTGGACTTTTTTTTATCTTACCTTGAGTGAGTCTTGCCGTATGTTTCTTGTCAGAGACTTCATTAAAATTCGGGTAAGCCAAAATCTAGACAAGACATAATTCGGACAAAGCAAAGAAATCACTTGTTTTTTTTTAAATATTTAATTTTTGGCCGAGATTGTTTCTTGTCTGGATTCTGTCTTTTGGGATTTTATATTCAGCTTTTTCTTTCACACCCTCAGAGGGACCCTCCAAAAATTCCTACTTACAAAATCCCGACAGAAGATAATTCAAATATTTTCTTAATATTCGGGCATACAAAAATCTAGACAAAACACACAATCGATCGATATTTAGCCTCGATTTAACCTTGCCGATTTTTTCGGTCTGGAAGTTACGTTACCACTCTGGCTAACCACAATCTAAAACCAAAATTAATCAATCTTGTTTAATTTAATAATTGTTCAAAATTCCACCAACCAAAATCTAGACAACACATAATTCAGACAAAGCAAAACACTCAATTGATTTTGTGTTTAATAAATTTAATATTTAAATAATATTTAATTTTTGGCCAAGATTGTGTATTGTCTGGATTTCGTCTTTCTGGATCTTTTATATCTTTTTTTTATTAGCGCGCTAAGAGGGAGCCTCCCGCAATTCCGATTTACAAAATCCCTACAGAAGATAATTGAAGATTTTCTTAATATTCAGACATAGAAGAATCAAGACAAGACATAAAATTGGTCGATTCTTATAAATTATTTAGATTTTTTTGTTTTTGCTTAACTATCTTTGTATAACGCCCACAGCGGGAGTACCCCACAATCCCACCCACGATGATGAATATCCAAACATTTTCTTAACATAAGGATATACAAAAATTTAGACTAGACTAAAATCGCTCGACAATTAATTTTTTGCCATGATTTAATCTTGTCTGTATATTTTTCTCTTTGAAAAAGCGGACAAACCACAATCTAGACAAAACATCATTAGATTTTTCTTAAATATTCAATTCTTGGGCGGAATTTGTTATTAGAATTTTTCTCTGTCTGGATTTTTTTTATCTTACCTTGATTGAGTATCGTCGTATGTTTTATGTCAGAGACTTCCTTAAAATTCGGGTAAGCCAAAATCTAGACATACATAATTCGGACGAAGCAAAGAAATCACTTGTTTTTTTTTTTTTTAAATATTTAATTTTTGGCCGAGATTGTTTCTTGTCTGGATTCTGTCTTTTGGGATTTTATATTCAGCTTTTTCTTTCACACCCTCAGAGGGAGCCTCCAAAAATTCCTACTTACAAAATCCCGACAGAAGATAATTGAAATATTTTCTTAATATTCGGGCATACAAAAATCTAGACAAGACACACAAATCGATCGATATTTAGCCTCGATTTAAACTTGCCGATTTTTTCGGTCTGGAAGTTACGTTACCACACTGGCAAACCACAATCTAAAACCAAAATCAATCAATATTGTTTTAATTATTTTATTTTTGGTCTAAATTCCACCAACCAAGATCTAGACAACACATAATTCAGACAAAGCAAAACACCCAATTGATTTTGTGTTTAATAAATTTAATATTTAAATAATATTTATTTTTTGGCCGAGATTGTGTATTGTCTGGATTCCGTCTTGCTGGATTTTTTATATCTCTTTTTGTATAGCGCCCTAAGAGGGAGCCTTCCGCAATTCTGATTTACAAAATCCCTACAGAAGATAAAAGATTTTCTTAATATTCAGACATAGAAAAATCAAGACTAGACATAAAATCGGTCGATTCTTATAAATTATTTAGATTTTTTTGATTTTGCTTAACTATCTTTGTCTAACGCCCACAGCGGGAGTACCCCACAATCCCCCGCACGATGATGATGATCCAAACATTTTCTTAACATAAGGATATACAAAAATTTAGACTAGACTAAAATCGCTCGACAATTAATTTTTTGCCATGATTTAATCTTGTCTGTATTTTTTTCTATTTGAAAAAGCGGACAAACCACAATCTAGACAAAACATCATTAGATTTTTCTTAAATATTCAATTCTTGGGCGGAATTTGTTATTCGAATTTTTCTCTCAGTCTGGATTTTTTGTTATCTTACCTTGAGTGAGTCTTGCCGTATGTTTCTTGTCAGAGACTTCCTTAAAATTCGGGTAAGCTAAATTCTAGACGTACATAATTCGGACGAAGCAAAGAAATCACTTGTTTTTTTTTTTAAATATTTAATTTTTGGCCGAGATTATTTCTTGTCTGGATTCTGTCTTTTGGGATTTTATATTCAGCTTTTTCTTTCACACCCTCAGAGGGAGCCTCCAAAAATTACTTCTTACAAAGTCCCGACAGAAGATAATTCAAATATTTTCTTAATATTCGAGCATACAAAAATTTTATATCTTTTTTTTATTAGCGCGCTAAGAGGGAGCCTCCCGCAATTCCGATTTACAAAATCCCTACAGAAGATAATTAAAAGATTTTCTTAATATTCAGACATAGAAGAATCAAGACAAGACATAAATCGGTCGGTTCTTTAAATTATCTAGATTTTTTTGATTCTGCTTAACTAGCTTTGTCTAACGCCCACAGCGGGAGTACCCCACAATCCCCCCCACGATGATGATGATCCAAACATTTTCTTAACATAAGGATATACAAAAATTTAGACTAGACTAAAATCGCTCGACAATTAATTTTTTGCCATGATTTAATCTTGTTTGTATTTTTTTCTCTTTGAAAAAGCGGACAAACCACAATCTAGACAAAACATCATTAGACTTTTCTTAAATATTAAATTCTTGGGCGGAATTTGTTATTAGAATTTTTCTCTCAGTCTGGACTTTTTTTTATCTTACCTTGAGTGGGTCTTGCCGTATGTTTCTTGTCAGAGACTTCCTTAAAATTCGGGTAAGCCAAAATCTAGACAAGACATAATTCGGTCAAAGCAAAGAAATCACTTGTTTTTTTTTTACATATTTAATTTTTGGCAGAGATTGTTTCTTGTCAGGATTCTGTCTTTTGGGATCTTATATTCAGCTTTTTCTTTCACACCCTCAGAGGGAGCCTTCAAAAATTCCTACTTACAAAATCCCGACAGAAGATAATTGAAATATTTTCTTAATATTCGAGCATACAAAATCCTAGACAAAACACACAATCGATCGATATTTAGCCTCGATTTAAACTTGCCGATTTTTTCGGTCTGGAAGTTACGTTACCACTCTGGCTAACCACAATCTAAAACCAAAATCAATCAATATTGTTTTAATTATTTAATTTTTGTTCAAAATTCCACAAACCAAAATCTAGACAACACACATAATTCAGACAAAGCAAAACACTCAATTGATTTTGTATTTAATAAATTTAATATTTAAATAATATTTAATTTTTGGCCAAGATTGTGTATTGTCTGGATTCCGTCTTGCTGGATTTTTTATATCTTTTTTTGTATAGCGCCCTAAGAGGGAGCCTCCCGCAATTCCGATTTACAAAATCCCTACAGAAGATAATTAAAAGATTTTCTTAATATTCAGACATAGAAGAATCAAGACAAGACATAAATCGGTCGGTTCTTTAAATTATCTAAATTTTTTGAAAAAGCTGACAAACAACAATCTAGACATAACATCATTAGATTTTTCTTAAATATTCAATACTTGGGCGGAATTTGTTATTAGAATTTTTCTCTGTCCGGATTTTATTTATCTTACCTTGATTGAGTCTTGTCGTATTTTTGTTGTCAGAGACTTCCTTAAAAACAAGAGGGAGCCTCTTGTTTTTGGGAGCCAAAATTTAGACAAGACATAATTCGGCCAAAGCAAAGAAATCACTTGTTGTTTTTAAATATTTAATTTCTGGTCGAGATTGTTTCTTGTCTGGATTCTGTCTTTTGAGATTTTATATTCAGCTTTTTCTTTCACACCCTCAGAGGGAGCCTCCAAAAATTCCTACTTACAAAATCCCGACAGAAGATAATTCAAATATTTTCTTAATATTCGGGCATACAAAAATCTAGACATAACACACAATCGATCGATATTTAGCCTCGATTTAAACTTGCCGATTTTTTCGGTCTGGAAGTTACGTTACGTTACCACTCGGGAAAACCACAATCTAAAACCAAAATCAATCAATCTTGTTTAATTTAATAATTGTTCAAAATTCCACCAACCAAAATCTAGACAACACATAATTCAGACAAAGCAAAACACTCAATTGATTTTGTGTTTAATAAATTTAATATTTAAATAATATTTAATTTTTGGCCGAGATTGTGTATTGTCTGGATTCCGTCTTGCTGGATTTTTTATATCTCTTTTTGTATAGCGCCCAAAGAGGGAGTCTTCCGCAATTCTCATTTACAAAATCCCTACAGAAGATAATTAGAAGATTTTCTTAATATTCAGACATAGAAGAATCAAGACAAGACATAAAATCGGTCGATTCTTATAAATTATTTAGATTTTTTTGATTTTGCTTAACTATCTTTGTCTAACGCTCACAGCGGGAGTACCCCACAATCCCGATGATGATGATACAAACATTTTCTTAACATAAGGATATACAAAAATTTAGACTAGACTAAAACCGCTCGACAATTAATTTTTTGCCATGATTTAATCTTGTCTGTATTTTTTTCTCTTTGAAAAAGCGGACAAACCACAATCTAGACAAAACATCATTAGATTTTTCTTAAATATTCAATTCTTGGGCGGAATTTCTTATTAGAATTTTCTCTCAGTCTGGACTTTTTTTTATCTTACCTTGAGTGAGTCTTGCCGTATGTTTCTTGTCAGAGACTTCATTAAAATTCGGGTAAGCCAAAATCTAGACAAGACATAATTCGGACAAAGCAAAGAAATCACTTGTTTTTTTTTAAATATTTAATTTTTGGCCGAGATTGTTTCTTGTCTGGATTCTGTCTTTTGGGATTTTATATTCAGCTTTTTCTTTCACACCCTCAGAGGGACCCTCCAAAAATTCCTACTTACAAAATCCCGACAGAAGATAATTCAAATATTTTCTTAATATTCGGGCATACAAAAATCTAGACAAAACACACAATCGATCGATATTTAGCCTCGATTTAACCTTGCCGATTTTTTCGGTCTGGAAGTTACGTTACCACTCTGGCTAACCACAATCTAAAACCAAAATTAATCAATCTTGTTTAATTTAATAATTGTTCAAAATTCCACCAACCAAAATCTAGACAACACATAATTCAGACAAAGCAAAACACTCAATTGATTTTGTGTTTAATAAATTTAATATTTAAATAATATTTAATTTTTGGCCAAGATTGTGTATTGTCTGGATTCCGTCTTTCTGGATCTTTTATATCTTTTTTTTATTAGCGCGCTAAGAGGGAGCCTCCCGCAATTCCGATTTACAAAATCCCTACAGAAGATAATTAGAAGATTTTCTTAATATTCAGACATAGAAGAATCAAGACAAGACATAAAATTGGTCGATTCTTATAAATTATTTAGATTTTTTTGATTTTGCTTAACTATCTTTGTCTAACGCCCACAGCGGGAGTACCCCACAATCCCCCCCACGATGATGATGATCCAAACATTTTCTTAACATAAGGATATACAAAAATTTAGACTAGACTAAAATCGCTCGACAATTAATTTTTTGCCATGATTTAATCTTGTCTGTATTTTTTTCTCTTTGAAAAAGCGGACAAACCACAATCTAGACAAAACATCATTAGATTTTTCTTAAATATTCAATACTTGGGCGGAATTTGTTATTAGAATTTTTCTCTGTCTGGATTTTTTTTATCTTGCCTTGATTGAGTCTTGTCGTATGTTTCTTGTCAGAGACTTCCTTAAAATTCGGGTAAGCCAAAATATAGAGAAGACATAATTCGGACAAAGCAAAGAAATCACTTGTTTTTTTTAAATATTTAATTTTTGGCCGAGATTGTTTCTTGTCTGGATTCTGTCTTTTGGGATTTTATATTCAGCTTTTTCTTTCACACCCTCAGAGGGAGCCTCCAAAAATTCCTACTTACAAAATCCCGACAGAAGATAATTGAAATATTTTCTTAATATTCGAGCATACAAAATCCTAGACAAAACACACAATCGATCGATATTTTGCCTCGATTTAAACTTGCCGATTTTTTCGGTCTGGAAGTTACGTTACGTTACCACTCGGGAAAACCACAATCTAAAACCAAAATCAATCAATCTTGTTTAATTTAATAATTGTTCAAAATTCCACCAAATAAAATCTAGACAACACATAATTCAGACAAAGCAAAACACTCAATTGATTTTGTGTTTAATAAATTTAATATTTAAATAATATTTAATTTTTGGCCAAGATTGTGTATTGTCTGGATTCCGTCTTGCTGGATTTTTTATATCTCTTTTTGTATAGCGCCCTAAGAGGGAGCCTTCCGCAATTCTGTTTTACAAAATCCCTACAGAAGATAATTAGAAGATATTCTTAATATTCAGACATAGAAGAATCAAGACAAGACATAAAATCGGTCGATTCTTATAAATTATTTAGATTTTTTTGTTTTTGCTTAACTATCTTTGTATAACGCCCACAGCGGGAGTACCCCACAATCCCACCCACGATGATGAATATCCAAACATTTTCTTAACATAAGGATATACAAAAATTTAGACTAGACTAAAATCGCTCGACAATTAATTTTTTGCCATGATTTAATCTTGTCTGTATATTTTTCTCTTTGAAAAAGCGGACAAACCACAATCTAGACAAAACATCATTAGATTTTTCTTAAATATTCAATTCTTGGGCGGAATTTGTTATTAGAATTTTTCTCTGTCTGTATTTTTTTTATCTTACCTTGATTGAGTATCGTCGTATGTTTTATGTCAGAGACTTCCTTAAAATTCGGGTAAGCCAAAATCTAGACATACATAATTCGGACGAAGCAAAGAAATCACTTGTTTTTTTTTTTTTTAAATATTTAATTTTTGGCCGAGATTGTTTCTTGTCTGGATTCTGTCTTTTGGGATTTTATATTCAGCTTTTTCTTTCACACCCTCAGAGGGAGCCTCCAAAAATTCCTACTTACAAAATCCCGACAGAAGATAATTGAAATATTTTCTTAATATTCGGGCATACAAAAATCTAGACAAGACACACAAATCGATCGATATTTAGCCTCGATTTAAACTTGCCGATTTTTTCGGTCTGGAAGTTACGTTACCACACTGGCAAACCACAATCTAAAACCAAAATCAATCAATATTGTTTTAATTATTTTATTTTTGGTCTAAATTCCACCAACCAAAATCTAGACAACACATAATTCAGACAAAGCAAAACACCCAATTGATTTTGTGTTTAATAAATTTAATATTTAAATAATATTTATTTTTTGGCCGAGATTGTGTATTGTCTGGATTCCGTCTTGCTGGATTTTTTATATCTCTTTTTGTATAGCGCCCTAAGAGGGAGCCTTCCGCAATTCTGATTTACAAAATCCCTACAGAAGATAAAAGATTTTCTTAATATTCAGACATAGAAAAATCAAGACTAGACATAAAATCGGTCGATTCTTATAAATTATTTAGATTTTTTTGATTTTGCTTAACTATCTTTGTCTAACGCCCACAGCGGGAGTACCCCACAATCCCCCGCACGATGATGATGATCCAAACATTTTCTTAACATAAGGATATACAAAAATTTAGACTAGACTAAAATCGCTCGACAATTAATTTTTTGCCATGATTTAATCTTGTCTGTATTTTTTTCTATTTGAAAAAGCGGACAAACCACAATCTAGACAAAACATCATTAGATTTTTCTTAAATATTCAATTCTTGGGCGGAATTTGTTATTCGAATTTTTCTCTCAGTCTGGATTTTTTGTTATCTTACCTTGAGTGAGTCTTGCCGTATGTTTCTTGTCAGAGACTTCCTTAAAATTCGGGTAAGCCAAATTCTAGACGTACATAATTCGGACGAAGCAAAGAAATCACTTGTTTTTTTTTTTAAATATTTAATTTTTGGCCGAGATTATTTCTTGTCTGGATTCTGTCTTTTGGGATTTTATATTCAGCTTTTTCTTTCACACCCTCAGAGGGAGCCTCCAAAAATTACTTCTTACAAAGTCCCGACAGAAGATAATTCAAATATTTTCTTAATATTCGAGCATACAAAAATTTTATATCTTTTTTTTATTAGCGCGCTAAGAGGGAGCCTCCCGCAATTCCGATTTACAAAATCCCTACAGAAGATAATTAAAAGATTTTCTTAATATTCAGACATAGAAGAATCAAGACAAGACATAAATCGGTCGGTTCTTTAAATTATCTAGATTTTTTTGATTCTGCTTAACTAGCTTTGTCTAACGCCCACAGCGGGAGTGCCCCACAATCCCCCCCACGATGATGATGATCCAAACATTTTCTTAACATAAGGATATACAAAAATTTAGACTAGACTAAAATCGCTCGACAATTAATTTTTTGCCATGATTTAATCTTGTTTGTATTTTTTTCTCTTTGAAAAAGCGGACAAACCACAATCTAGACAAAACATCATTAGACTTTTCTTAAATATTAAATTCTTGGGCGGAATTTGTTATTAGAATTTTTCTCTCAGTCTGGATTTTTTTTATCTTACCTTGAGTGAGTCTTGCCGTATGTTTCTTGTCAGAGACTTCCTTAAAATTCGGGTAAGCCAAAATCTAGACAAGACATAATTCGGTCAAAGCAAAGAAATCACTTGTTTTTTTTTTACATATTTAATTTTTGGCAGAGATTGTTTCTTGTCAGGATTCTGTCTTTTGGGATCTTATATTCAGCTTTTTCTTTCACACCCTCAGAGGGAGCCTTCAAAAATTCCTACTTACAAAATCCCGACAGAAGATAATTGAAATATTTTCTTAATATTCGAGCATACAAAATCCTAGACAAAACACACAATCGATCGATATTTAGCCTCGATTTAAACTTGCCGATTTTTTCGGTCTGGAAGTTACGTTACCACTCTGGCTAACCACAATCTAAAACCAAAATCAATCAATATTGTTTTAATTATTTAATTTTTGTTCAAAATTCCACAAACCAAAATCTAGACAACACACATAATTCAGACAAAGCAAAACACTCAATTGATTTTGTATTTAATAAATTTAATATTTAAATAATATTTAATTTTTGGCCAAGATTGTGTATTGTCTGGATTCCGTCTTGCTGGATTTTTTATATCTTTTTTTGTATAGCGCCCTAAGAGGGAGCCTCCCGCAATTCCGATTTACAAAATCCCTACAGAAGATAATTAAAAGATTTTCTTAATATTCAGACATAGAAGAATCAAGACAAGACATAAATCGGTCGGTTCTTTAAATTATCTAAATTTTTTGAAAAAGCTGACAAACAACAATCTAGACATAACATCATTAGATTTTTCTTAAATATTCAATACTTGGGCGGAATTTGTTATTAGAATTTTTCTCTGTCCGGATTTTATTTATCTTACCTTGATTGAGTCTTGTCGTATTTTTGTTGTCAGAGACTTCCTTAAAAACAAGAGGGAGCCTCTTGTTTTTGGGAGCCAAAATTTAGACAAGACATAATTCGGCCAAAGCAAAGAAATCACTTGTTGTTTTTAAATATTTAATTTCTGGTCGAGATTGTTTCTTGTCTGGATTCTGTCTTTTGAGATTTTATATTCAGCTTTTTCTTTCACACCCTCAGAGGGAGCCTCCAAAAATTCCTACTTACAAAATCCCGACAGAAGATAATTCAAATATTTTCTTAATATTCGGGCATACAAAAATCTAGACATAACACACAATCGATCGATATTTAGCCTCGATTTAAACTTGCCGATTTTTTCGGTCTGGAAGTTACGTTACGTTACCACTCGGGAAAACCACAATCTAAAACCAAAATCAATCAATCTTGTTTAATTTAATAATTGTTCAAAATTCCACCAACCAAAATCTAGACAACACATAATTCAGACAAAGCAAAACACTCAATTGATTTTGTGTTTAATAAATTTAATATTTAAATAATATTTAATTTTTGGCCGAGATTGTGTATTGTCTGGATTCCGTCTTGCTGGATTTTTTATATCTCTTTTTGTATAGCGCCCAAAGAGGGAGTCTTCCGCAATTCTCATTTACAAAATCCCTACAGAAGATAATTAGAAGATTTTCTTAATATTCAGACATAGAAGAATCAAGACAAGACATAAAATCGGTCGATTCTTATAAATTATTTAGATTTTTTTGATTTTGCTTAACTATCTTTGTCTAACGCTCACAGCGGGAGTACCCCACAATCCCGATGATGATGATACAAACATTTTCTTAACATAAGGATATACAAAAATTTAGACTAGACTAAAACCGCTCGACAATTAATTTTTTGCCATGATTTAATCTTGTCTGTATTTTTTTCTCTTTGAAAAAGCGGACAAACCACAATCTAGACAAAACATCATTAGATTTTTCTTAAATATTCAATTCTTGGGCGGAATTTCTTATTAGAATTTTCTCTCAGTCTGGACTTTTTTTTATCTTACCTTGAGTGAGTCTTGCCGTATGTTTCTTGTCAGAGACTTCATTAAAATTCGGGTAAGCCAAAATCTAGACAAGACATAATTCGGACAAAGCAAAGAAATCACTTGTTTTTTTTTAAATATTTAATTTTTGGCCGAGATTGTTTCTTGTCTGGATTCTGTCTTTTGGGATTTTATATTCAGCTTTTTCTTTCACACCCTCAGAGGGACCCTCCAAAAATTCCTACTTACAAAATCCCGACAGAAGATAATTCAAATATTTTCTTAATATTCGGGCATACAAAAATCTAGACAAAACACACAATCGATCGATATTTAGCCTCGATTTAACCTTGCCGATTTTTTCGGTCTGGAAGTTACGTTACCACTCTGGCTAACCACAATCTAAAACCAAAATTAATCAATCTTGTTTAATTTAATAATTGTTCAACCAAATTCTAGACGTACATAATTCGGACGAAGCAAAGAAATCACTTGTTTTTTTTTTTAAATATTTAATTTTTGGGCCGAGATTATTTCTTGTCTGGATTCTGTCTTTTGGGATTTTATATTCAGCTTTTTCTTTCACACCCTCAGAGGGAGCCTCCAAAAATTACTTCTTACAAAGTCCCGACAGAAGATAATTCAAATATTTTCTTAATATTCGAGCATACAAAAATTTTATATCTTTTTTTTATTAGCGCGCTAAGAGGGAGCCTCCCGCAATTCCGATTTACAAAATCCCTACAGAAGATAATTAAAAGATTTTCTTAATATTCAGACATAGAAGAATCAAGACAAGACATAAATCGGTCGGTTCTTTAAATTATCTAGATTTTTTTGATTCTGCTTAACTAGCTTTGTCTAACGCCCACAGCGGGAGTACCCCACAATCCCCCCCACGATGATGATGATCCAAACATTTTCTTAACATAAGGATATACAAAAATTTAGACTAGACTAAAATCGCTCGACAATTAATTTTTTGCCATGATTTAATCTTGTCTGTATTTTTTTCTCTTTGAAAAAGCGGACAAACGACAATCTAGACAAAACATCATTAGACTTTTCTTAAATATTAAATTCTTGGGCGGAATTTGTTATTAGAATTTTTCTCTCAGTCTGGACTTTTTTTTATCTTACCTTGAGTGGGTCTTGCCGTATGTTTCTTGTCAGAGACTTCCTTAAAATTCGGGTAAGCCAAAATCTAGACAAGACATAATTCGGTCAAAGCAAAGAAATCACTTGTTTTTTTTTTACATATTTAATTTTTGGCAGAGATTGTTTCTTGTCAGGATTCTGTCTTTTGGGATCTTATATTCAGCTTTTTCTTTCACACCCTCAGAGGGAGCCTTCAAAAATTCCTACTTACAAAATCCCGACAGAAGATAATTGAAATATTTTCTTAATATTCGAGCATACAAAATCCTAGACAAAACACACAATCGATCGATATTTAGCCTCGATTTAAACTTGCCGATTTTTTCGGTCTGGAAGTTACGTTACCACTCTGGCTAACCACAATCTAAAACCAAAATCAATCAATATTGTTTTAATTATTTAATTTTTGTTCAAAATTCCACAAACCAAAATCTAGACAACACACATAATTCAGACAAAGCAAAACACTCAATTGATTTTGTATTTAATAAATTTAATATTTAAATAATATTTAATTTTTGGCCAAGATTGTGTATTGTCTGGATTCCTTCTTTCTGGATCTTTTATATCTTTTTTTATTAGCGCGCTAAGAGGGAGCCTCCCGCAATTCCGATTTACAAAATCCTTACAGAAGATAATTAAAAGATTTTCTTCATATTCAGACATAGAAGAATCGAGACAAGACATAAATCGGTCGGTTCTTTAAATTATCTAGATTTTTTTGATTCTGCTTAACTAGCTTTGTCTAACGCCCACAGCGGGATTACCCCACAATCCCGATGATGATGATCCAAACATTTTCTTAACATAAGAATATACAAAAATTAGACTAGACTAAAAACGCTCGATAATTAATTTTTTGCCATGATTTAATCTTGTCTGTATTTTTTGCTCTTTGAAAAAGCGGACAAACCACAATCTAGACAAAACATCATTAGACTTTTCTTAAATATTAAATTCTTGGGCGGAATTTGTTATTAGAATTTTTCTCTCAGTCTGGACTTTTTTTATCTTACCTTGAGTGGGTCTTGCCGTATGTTTCTTGTCAGAGACTTCCTTAAAATTCGGGTAAGCCAAAATCTAGACAAGACATAATTCGGTCAAAGCAAAGAAATCACTTGTTTTTTTTTTTAATATTTAATTTTTGGCCGAGATTGTTTCTTGTCAGGATTCTGTCTTTTGGGATCTTCTATTCAGCTTTTTCTTTCACACCCTCAGAGGGAGCCTCCGAAAATTCCTACTTACAAAATCCCGACAGAAGATAATTGAAAAATTTTCTTAATATTCGAGCATACAAAATCCTAGACAAAACACACAATCGATCGATATTTAGCCTCGATTTAAACGTGCCGATTTTTTCGGTCTGGAAGTTACGTTACGTTACCACTCGGGAAAACCACAATCTAAAACCAAAATCAATCAATCTTGTTTAATTTAATAATTGTTCAAAATTCCACCAAATAAAATCTAGACAACACATAATTCAGACAAAGCAAAACACTCAATTGATTTTGTGTTTAATAAATTTAATATTTAAATAATATTTAATTTTTGGCCAAGATTGTGTATTGTCTGGATTCCGTCTTGCTGGATTTTTTATATCTCTTTTTGTATAGCGCCCTAAGAGGGAGCCTTCCGCAATTCTGTTTTACAAAATCCCTACAGAAGATAATTAGAAGATATTCTTAATATTCAGACATAGAAGAATCAAGACAAGACATAAAATCGGTCGATTCTTATAAATTATTTAGATTTTTTTGTTTTTGCTTAACTATCTTTGTATAACGCCCACAGCGGGAGTACCCCACAATCCCACCCACGATGATGAATATCCAAACATTTTCTTAACATAAGGATATACAAAAATTTAGACTAGACTAAAATCGCTCGACAATTAATTTTTTGCCATGATTTAATCTTGTCTGTATATTTTTCTCTTTGAAAAAGCGGACAAACCACAATCTAGACAAAACATCATTAGATTTTTCTTAAATATTCAATTCTTGGGCGGAATTTGTTATTAGAATTTTTCTCTGTCTGTATTTTTTTTATCTTACCTTGATTGAGTATCGTCGTATGTTTTATGTCAGAGACTTCCTTAAAATTCGGGTAAGCCAAAATCTAGACATACATAATTCGGACGAAGCAAAGAAATCACTTGTTTTTTTTTTTTTTAAATATTTAATTTTTGGCCGAGATTGTTTCTTGTCTGGATTCTGTCTTTTGGGATTTTATATTCAGCTTTTTCTTTCACACCCTCAGAGGGAGCCTCCAAAAATTCCTACTTACAAAATCCCGACAGAAGATAATTGAAATATTTTCTTAATATTCGGGCATACAAAAATCTAGACAAGACACACAAATCGATCGATATTTAGCCTCGATTTAAACTTGCCGATTTTTTCGGTCTGGAAGTTACGTTACCACACTGGCAAACCACAATCTAAAACCAAAATCAATCAATATTGTTTTAATTATTTTATTTTTGGTCTAAATTCCACCAACCAAAATCTAGACAACACATAATTCAGACAAAGCAAAACACCCAATTGATTTTGTGTTTAATAAATTTAATATTTAAATAATATTTATTTTTTGGCCGAGATTGTGTATTGTCTGGATTCCGTCTTGCTGGATTTTTTATATCTCTTTTTGTATAGCGCCCTAAGAGGGAGCCTTCCGCAATTCTGATTTACAAAATCCCTACAGAAGATAAAAGATTTTCTTAATATTCAGACATAGAAAAATCAAGACTAGACATAAAATCGGTCGATTCTTATAAATTATTTAGATTTTTTTGATTTTGCTTAACTATCTTTGTCTAACGCCCACAGCGGGAGTACCCCACAATCCCCCGCACGATGATGATGATCCAAACATTTTCTTAACATAAGGATATACAAAAATTTAGACTAGACTAAAATCGCTCGACAATTAATTTTTTGCCATGATTTAATCTTGTCTGTATTTTTTTCTATTTGAAAAAGCGGACAAACCACAATCTAGACAAAACATCATTAGATTTTTCTTAAATATTCAATTCTTGGGCGGAATTTGTTATTCGAATTTTTCTCTCAGTCTGGATTTTTTGTTATCTTACCTTGAGTGAGTCTTGCCGTATGTTTCTTGTCAGAGACTTCCTTAAAATTCGGGTAAGCCAAATTCTAGACGTACATAATTCGGACGAAGCAAAGAAATCACTTGTTTTTTTTTTTAAATATTTAATTTTTGGCCGAGATTATTTCTTGTCTGGATTCTGTCTTTTGGGATTTTATATTCAGCTTTTTCTTTCACACCCTCAGAGGGAGCCTCCAAAAATTACTTCTTACAAAGTCCCGACAGAAGATAATTCAAATATTTTCTTAATATTCGAGCATACAAAAATTTTATATCTTTTTTTTATTAGCGCGCTAAGAGGGAGCCTCCCGCAATTCCGATTTACAAAATCCCTACAGAAGATAATTAAAAGATTTTCTTAATATTCAGACATAGAAGAATCAAGACAAGACATAAATCGGTCGGTTCTTTAAATTATCTAGATTTTTTTGATTCTGCTTAACTAGCTTTGTCTAACGCCCACAGCGGGAGTGCCCCACAATCCCCCCCACGATGATGATGATCCAAACATTTTCTTAACATAAGGATATACAAAAATTTAGACTAGACTAAAATCGCTCGACAATTAATTTTTTGCCATGATTTAATCTTGTTTGTATTTTTTTCTCTTTGAAAAAGCGGACAAACCACAATCTAGACAAAACATCATTAGACTTTTCTTAAATATTAAATTCTTGGGCGGAATTTGTTATTAGAATTTTTCTCTCAGTCTGGATTTTTTTTATCTTACCTTGAGTGAGTCTTGCCGTATGTTTCTTGTCAGAGACTTCCTTAAAATTCGGGTAAGCCAAAATCTAGACAAGACATAATTCGGTCAAAGCAAAGAAATCACTTGTTTTTTTTTTACATATTTAATTTTTGGCAGAGATTGTTTCTTGTCAGGATTCTGTCTTTTGGGATCTTATATTCAGCTTTTTCTTTCACACCCTCAGAGGGAGCCTTCAAAAATTCCTACTTACAAAATCCCGACAGAAGATAATTGAAATATTTTCTTAATATTCGAGCATACAAAATCCTAGACAAAACACACAATCGATCGATATTTAGCCTCGATTTAAACTTGCCGATTTTTTCGGTCTGGAAGTTACGTTACCACTCTGGCTAACCACAATCTAAAACCAAAATCAATCAATATTGTTTTAATTATTTAATTTTTGTTCAAAATTCCACAAACCAAAATCTAGACAACACACATAATTCAGACAAAGCAAAACACTCAATTGATTTTGTATTTAATAAATTTAATATTTAAATAATATTTAATTTTTGGCCAAGATTGTGTATTGTCTGGATTCCGTCTTGCTGGATTTTTTATATCTTTTTTTGTATAGCGCCCTAAGAGGGAGCCTCCCGCAATTCCGATTTACAAAATCCCTACAGAAGATAATTAAAAGATTTTCTTAATATTCAGACATAGAAGAATCAAGACAAGACATAAATCGGTCGGTTCTTTAAATTATCTAAATTTTTTGAAAAAGCTGACAAACAACAATCTAGACATAACATCATTAGATTTTTCTTAAATATTCAATACTTGGGCGGAATTTGTTATTAGAATTTTTCTCTGTCCGGATTTTATTTATCTTACCTTGATTGAGTCTTGTCGTATTTTTGTTGTCAGAGACTTCCTTAAAAACAAGAGGGAGCCTCTTGTTTTTGGGAGCCAAAATTTAGACAAGACATAATTCGGCCAAAGCAAAGAAATCACTTGTTGTTTTTAAATATTTAATTTCTGGTCGAGATTGTTTCTTGTCTGGATTCTGTCTTTTGAGATTTTATATTCAGCTTTTTCTTTCACACCCTCAGAGGGAGCCTCCAAAAATTCCTACTTACAAAATCCCGACAGAAGATAATTCAAATATTTTCTTAATATTCGGGCATACAAAAATCTAGACATAACACACAATCGATCGATATTTAGCCTCGATTTAAACTTGCCGATTTTTTCGGTCTGGAAGTTACGTTACGTTACCACTCGGGAAAACCACAATCTAAAACCAAAATCAATCAATCTTGTTTAATTTAATAATTGTTCAAAATTCCACCAACCCAAATCTAGACAACACATAATTCAGACAAAGCAAAACACTCAATTGATTTTGTGTTTAATAAATTTAATATTTAAATAATATTTAATTTTTGGCCGAGATTGTGTATTGTCTGGATTCCGTCTTGCTGGATTTTTTATATCTCTTTTTGTATAGCGCCCAAAGAGGGAGTCTTCCGCAATTCTCATTTACAAAATCCCTACAGAAGATAATTAGAAGATTTTCTTAATATTCAGACATAGAAGAATCAAGACAAGACATAAAATCGGTCGATTCTTATAAATTATTTAGATTTTTTTGATTTTGCTTAACTATCTTTGTCTAACGCTCACAGCGGGAGTACCCCACAATCCCGATGATGATGATACAAACATTTTCTTAACATAAGGATATACAAAAATTTAGACTAGACTAAAACCGCTCGACAATTAATTTTTTGCCATGATTTAATCTTGTCTGTATTTTTTTCTCTTTGAAAAAGCGGACAAACCACAATCTAGACAAAACATCATTAGATTTTTCTTAAATATTCAATTCTTGGGCGGAATTTCTTATTAGAATTTTCTCTCAGTCTGGACTTTTTTTTATCTTACCTTGAGTGAGTCTTGCCGTATGTTTCTTGTCAGAGACTTCATTAAAATTCGGGTAAGCCAAAATCTAGACAAGACATAATTCGGACAAAGCAAAGAAATCACTTGTTTTTTTTTAAATATTTAATTTTTGGCCGAGATTGTTTCTTGTCTGGATTCTGTCTTTTGGGATTTTATATTCAGCTTTTTCTTTCACACCCTCAGAGGGACCCTCCAAAAATTCCTACTTACAAAATCCCGACAGAAGATAATTCAAATATTTTCTTAATATTCGGGCATACAAAAATCTAGACAAAACACACAATCGATCGATATTTAGCCTCGATTTAACCTTGCCGATTTTTTCGGTCTGGAAGTTACGTTACCACTCTGGCTAACCACAATCTAAAACCAAAATTAATCAATCTTGTTTAATTTAATAATTGTTCAACCAAATTCTAGACGTACATAATTCGGACGAAGCAAAGAAATCACTTGTTTTTTTTTTTAAATATTTAATTTTTGGGCCGAGATTATTTCTTGTCTGGATTCTGTCTTTTGGGATTTTATATTCAGCTTTTTCTTTCACACCCTCAGAGGGAGCCTCCAAAAATTACTTCTTACAAAGTCCCGACAGAAGATAATTCAAATATTTTCTTAATATTCGAGCATACAAAAATTTTATATCTTTTTTTTATTAGCGCGCTAAGAGGGAGCCTCCCGCAATTCCGATTTACAAAATCCCTACAGAAGATAATTAAAAGATTTTCTTAATATTCAGACATAGAAGAATCAAGACAAGACATAAATCGGTCGGTTCTTTAAATTATCTAGATTTTTTTGATTCTGCTTAACTAGCTTTGTCTAACGCCCACAGCGGGAGTACCCCACAATCCCCCCCACGATGATGATGATCCAAACATTTTCTTAACATAAGGATATACAAAAATTTAGACTAGACTAAAATCGCTCGACAATTAATTTTTTGCCATGATTTAATCTTGTCTGTATTTTTTTCTCTTTGAAAAAGCGGACAAACGACAATCTAGACAAAACATCATTAGACTTTTCTTAAATATTAAATTCTTGGGCGGAATTTGTTATTAGAATTTTTCTCTCAGTCTGGACTTTTTTTTATCTTACCTTGAGTGGGTCTTGCCGTATGTTTCTTGTCAGAGACTTCCTTAAAATTCGGGTAAGCCAAAATCTAGACAAGACATAATTCGGTCAAAGCAAAGAAATCACTTGTTTTTTTTTTACATATTTAATTTTTGGCAGAGATTGTTTCTTGTCAGGATTCTGTCTTTTGGGATCTTATATTCAGCTTTTTCTTTCACACCCTCAGAGGGAGCCTTCAAAAATTCCTACTTACAAAATCCCGACAGAAGATAATTGAAATATTTTCTTAATATTCGAGCATACAAAATCCTAGACAAAACACACAATCGATCGATATTTAGCCTCGATTTAAACTTGCCGATTTTTTCGGTCTGGAAGTTACGTTACCACTCTGGCTAACCACAATCTAAAACCAAAATCAATCAATATTGTTTTAATTATTTAATTTTTGTTCAAAATTCCACAAACCAAAATCTAGACAACACACATAATTCAGACAAAGCAAAACACTCAATTGATTTTGTATTTAATAAATTTAATATTTAAATAATATTTAATTTTTGGCCAAGATTGTGTATTGTCTGGATTCCTTCTTTCTGGATCTTTTATATCTTTTTTTATTAGCGCGCTAAGAGGGAGCCTCCCGCAATTCCGATTTACAAAATCCTTACAGAAGATAATTAAAAGATTTTCTTCATATTCAGACATAGAAGAATCGAGACAAGACATAAATCGGTCGGTTCTTTAAATTATCTAGATTTTTTTGATTCTGCTTAACTAGCTTTGTCTAACGCCCACAGCGGGATTACCCCACAATCCCGATGATGATGATCCAAACATTTTCTTAACATAAGAATATACAAAAATTAGACTAGACTAAAAACGCTCGATAATTAATTTTTTGCCATGATTTAATCTTGTCTGTATTTTTTGCTCTTTGAAAAAGCGGACAAACCACAATCTAGACAAAACATCATTAGACTTTTCTTAAATATTAAATTCTTGGGCGGAATTTGTTATTAGAATTTTTCTCTCAGTCTGGACTTTTTTTATCTTACCTTGAGTGGGTCTTGCCGTATGTTTCTTGTCAGAGACTTCCTTAAAATTCGGGTAAGCCAAAATCTAGACAAGACATAATTCGGTCAAAGCAAAGAAATCACTTGTTTTTTTTTTTAATATTTAATTTTTGGCCGAGATTGTTTCTTGTCAGGATTCTGTCTTTTGGGATCTTCTATTCAGCTTTTACTTTCACACCCTCAGAGGGAGCCTCCGAAAATTCCTACTTACAAAATCCCGACAGAAGATAATTGAAAAATTTTCTTAATATTCGAGCATACAAAATCCTAGACAAAACACACAATCGATCGATATTTAGCCTCGATTTAAACGTGCCGATTTTTTCGGTCTGGAAGTTACGTTACCACTCTGGCTAACCACAATCTAAAACCAAAATCAATCAATATTGTTTTAATTATTTAATTTTTTTTCAAAATTCCACCAACCAAAATCTAGACAACACACATAATTCAGACAAAGCAAAACACTCAATTGATTTTGTAATTAATAAATTTAATATTTAAATAATATTTAATTTTTGGCCAAGATTGTGTATTGTCTGGATTCCGTTTTTCTGGATTTTTTATATCTTTTTTTATTAGCGCGCTAAGAGGGAGCCTCCCGCAATTCCGATTTACAAAATCCCTACAGAAGATAATTAGAAGATTTTCTTAATATTCAGACATAGAAAAATCAACACACGGCATAAAATCGGTCGATTCTTATAAATTATTTAGATTTTTTTGTTTTTGCTTAATTATCTTTGTCTAACGCCCACAGCGGGAGTACCCCACAATCCCCCCCACGATGATGATGATCCAAACATTTTCTTAACATAAGGATATACAAAAATTTAGACTAGACTAAAATCGCTCGACAATTAATTTTTTGCCATGATTTAATCTTGTCTGTATTTTTTCTATTTGAAAAAGCGGACAAACCACAATCTAGACAAAACATCATTAGATTTTTCTTAAATATTCAATTCTTGGGCGGAATTTGTTATTAGAATTTTTCTCTCAGTCTGGACTTTTTTTTATCTTACCTTGAGTGAGTCTTGCCGTATGTTTCTTGTCAGAGACTTCCTTAAAATTCGGGTAAGCCAAAATCTAGACATACATAATTCGGACGAAGCAAAGAAATCACTTGTTTTTTTTTTTTAATATTTAATTTTTGGCCGAGATTGTTTCTTGTCTGGATTCTGTCTTTTGGGATTTTATATTCAACTTTCTTTCACACCCTCAGAGGGAGCCTCCAAAAATTCATTCTTACAAAGTCCCTACAGAAGATAATTAGAAGATTTTCTTAATATTCGAGCATACAAAAATTTTATATCTTTTTTTTATTAGCGCGCTAAGAGGGAGCCTCCCGCAATTCCGATTTACAAAATCCCTACAGAAGATAATTAAAAGATTTTCTTAATATTCAGACATAGAAGAATCAAGACAAGACATAAATCGGTCGGTTCTTTAAATTATCTAGATTTTTTTGATTCTGCTTAACTAGCTTTGTCTAACGCCCACAGCGGGAGTACCCCACAATCCCCCCCACGATGATGATGATCCAAACATTTTCTTAACATAAGGATATACAAAAATTTAGACTAGACTAAAATCGCTCGACAATTAATTTTTTGCCATGATTTAATCTTGTCTGTATTTTTTTCTATTTGAAAAAGCGGACAAACCACAATCTAGACAAAACATCATTAGACTTTTCTTAAATATTAAATTCTTGGGCGGAATTTGTTATTAGAATTTTTCTCTCAGTCTGGACTTTTTTTATCTTACCTTGAGTGGGTATTGCCGTATGTTTCTTGTCAGAGACTTCCTTAAAATTCGGGTAAGCCAAAATCTAGGCAAGACATAATTCGGTCAAAGCAAAGAAATCACTTGTTTTTTTTTTTAAATATTTAATTTTTGGCAGAGATTGTTTCTTGTCAGGATTCTGTCTTTTGGGATCTTATATTCAGCTTTTTCTTTCACACCCTCAGAGGGAGCCTCCAAAAATTCCTACTTACAAAATCCCGACAGAAGATAATTGAAATATTTTCTTAATATTCGAGCATACAAAATCCTAGACAAAACACACAATCGATCGATATTTAGCCTCGATTTAAACTTGCCGATTTTTTCGGTCTGGAAGTTACGTTACCACTCTGGCTAACCACAATCTAAAACCAAAATCAATCAATATTGTTTTAATTATTTAATGTTTGTTCAAAATTCCACCAACCAAAATCTAGACAACACACATAATTCAGACAAAGCAAAACACTCAATTGATTTTGTGTTTAATAAATTTAATATTTAAATAATAATATAATTTTTGGCCGAGATTGTGTATTGTCTGGATTCCGTCTTTCTGGATTTTTTATATCTTTTCTTTATTAGCGCCCTAAGAGGGAGCCTCCCGCAATTCCGATTTACAAAATCCCTACAGAAGATCATTAGAAGATTTTCTTAATATTCAGACATAGAAGAATCAAGACAAGACATAAAATCGGTCGATTCTTATAAATTATTTAGATTTTTTTTGTTTTTGCTTAATTATCTTTGTCTAACGCCCACAGCGGGAGTACCCCACAATCCCCCCCACGATGATGATGATCCAAGCATTTTCTTAACATAAGGATATACAAAAATTTAGACTAGACTAAAATCGCTCGACAATTAATTTTTTGCCATGATTTAATCTTGTCTGTATTTTTTTCTATTTGAAAAAGCGGACAAACCACAATCTAGACAAAACATCATTAGATTTTTCTTAAATATTCAATTCTTGGGCGGAATTTGTTATTAGAATTTTTCTCTCAGTCTGGACTTTCTTTATCTTACCTTGAGTGAGTCTTGCCGTATGTTTCTTGTCGGAGACTTCCTTAAAATTCGGGTAAGCTAAAATCTAGACATACATAATTCGGACGAAGCAAAGAAATCACTTGTTTTTTTTTAAATATTTAATTTTTGGCAGAGATTGTTTCTTGTCAGGATTCTGTCTTTTGGGATCTTATATTCAGCTTTTTCTTTCACACCCTCAGAGGGAGCCTCCAAAAATTCCTACTTACAAAATCCCGACAGAAGATAATTGAAATATTTTCTTAATATTCGAGCATACAAAATCCTAGACAAAACACACAATCGATCGATATTTAGCCTCGATTTAAACTTGCCGATTTTTTCGGTCTGGAAGTTACGTTACCACTCTGGCTAACCACAATCTAAAACCAAAATCAATCAATATTGTTTTAATTATTTAATTTTTGTTCAAAATTCCACCAACCAAAATCTAGACAACACACATAATTCAGACAAAGCAAAACACTCAATTGATTTTGTAATTAATAAATTTAATATTTAAATAATATTTAATTTTTGGCCAAGATTGTGTATTGTCTGGATTCCGTCTTTCTGGATTTTTTATATCTTTTTTTTATTAGCGCGCTAAGAGGGAGCAATTCCCGCAATTCCGATTTACAAAATCCCTACAGAAGATAATTAGAAGATTTTCTTAATATTCAGACATAGAAAAATCAACACACGGCATAAAATCGGTCGATTCTTATAAATTATTTAGATTTTTTTTGTTTTTGCTTAATTATCTTTGTCTAACGACCCCCACAGCGGGAGTACCCCACAATCCCCCCCACGATGATGATGATCCAAACATTTTCCTAACATAAGGATATACAAAAATTTAGACTAGACTAAAATCGCTCGACAATTAATTTTTTGCCATGATTTAATCTTGTCTGTATTTTTTTCTATTTGAAAAAGCGGACAAACCACAATCTAGACAAAACATCATTAGATTTTTCTTAAATATTCAATTCTTGGGCGGAATTTGTTATTAGAATTTTTCTCTCAGTCTGGACTTTCTTTATATTACCTTGAGTGAGTCTTGCCGTATGTTTCTTGTCAGAGACTTCCTTAAAATTCGGGTAAGCCAAAATCTAGACATACATAATTCGGACGAAGCAAAGAAATCACTTGTTTTTTTTTTTTTAAATTATAATTTTTGGCCGAGATTGTTTCTTGTCTGGATTCTGTCTTTTGGGATTTTATATTCAGCTTTTTCTTTCACACCCTCAGAGGGAGCCTCCAAAAATTCCTTCTTACAAAGTCCCGACAGAAGATAATTCAAATATTTTCTTAATATTCGGGCATACAAAAATCTACACAAAACACACAATCGATCGATATTTAGCCTCGATTTAAACTTGCCGATTTTTTCGGTCTGGAAGTTACGTTACCACTCTGGCTAACCACAATCTAAAACCAAAATCAATCAATATTGTTTTAATTATTTAATTTTTGTTCAAAATTCCACAAACCAAAATCTAGACAACACACATAATTCAGACAAAGCAAAACACTCAATTGATTTTGTATTTAATAAATTTAATATTTAAATAATATTTAATTTTTGGCCAAGATTGTGTATTGTCTGGATTCCGTCTTTCTGGATTTTTTATATCTTTTTTTTATTAGCGCGCTAAGAGGGAGCCTCCCGCAATTCCGATTTACAAAATCCCTACAGAAGATAATTAGAAGATTTTCTTAATATTCAGACATAGAAGAATCAAGACAAGACATAAAATCGGTCGATTCTTATAAATTATTTAGATTTTTTTGTTTTTGCTTAATTATCTTTGTCTAACGCCCACAGCGGGAGTACCCCACAATCCCCCCCACGATGATGATGATCCAAACATTTTCTTCACATAAGGATATACAAAAATTTAGACTAGACTAAAATCGCTCGATAATTAATTTTTTGCCATGATTTAATCTTGTCTGTATTTTTTTCTCTTTGAAAAAGCGGACAAACCACAATCTAGACAAAACATCATTAGATTTTTCTTAAATATTCAATTCTTGGGCGGAATTTGTTACTAGAATTTTTCTTTCAGTCTGGACTTTCTTTATCTTACCTTGAGTGAGTCTTGCCGTATGTTTCTTGTAAGAGACTTCCTTAAAATTCGGGTAAGCCAAAATCTAGACATACATAATTCGGACGAAGCAAAGAAATCACTTGTTTTTTTTTTTTAATATTTAATTTTTGGCCGAGATTGTTTCTTGTCTGGATTCTGTCTTTTGGGATTTTATATTCAGCTTTCTTTCACACCCTCAGAGGGGGGAGCCTCCAAAAATTCCTTCTTACAAAGTCCCGACAGAAGATAATTCAAATATTTTCTTAATATTCGAGCATACAAAAATTTTATATCTTTTTTTTATTAGCGCGCTAAGAGGGAGCCTCCCGCAATTCCGATTTACAAAATCCCTACAGAAGATAATTAAAAGATTTTCTTAATATTCAGACATAGAAGAATCAAGACAAGACATAAATCGGTCGGTTCTTTAAATTATCTAGATTTTTTTGATTCTGCTTAACTAGCTTTGTCTAACGCCCACAGCGGGAGTACCCCACAATCCCCCCCACGATGATGATGATCCAAACATTTTCTTAACATAAGGATATACAAAAATTTAGACTAGACTAAAATCGCTCGACAATTAATTTTTTGCCATGATTTAATCTTGTCTGTATTTTTTTCTATTTGAAAAAGCGGACAAACCACAATCTAGACAAAACATCATTAGACTTTTCTTAAATATTAAATTCTTGGGCGGAATTTGTTATTAGAATTTTTCTCTCAGTCTGGACTTTTTTTATCTTACCTTGAGTGGGTATTGCCGTATGTTTCTTGTCAGAGACTTCCTTAAAATTCGGGTAAGCCAAAATCTAGGCAAGACATAATTCGGTCAAAGCAAAGAAATCACTTGTTTTTTTTTTTAAATATTTAATTTTTGGCAGAGATTGTTTCTTGTCAGGATTCTGTCTTTTGGGATCTTATATTCAGCTTTTTCTTTCACACCCTCAGAGGGAGCCTCCAAAAATTCCTACTTACAAAATCCCGACAGAAGATAATTGAAATATTTTCTTAATATTCGAGCATACAAAATCCTAGACAAAACACACAATCGATCGATATTTAGCCTCGATTTAAACTTGCCGATTTTTTCGGTCTGGAAGTTACGTTACCACTCTGGCTAACCACAATCTAAAACCAAAATCAATCAATATTGTTTTAATTATTTAATGTTTGTTCAAAATTCCACCAACCAAAATCTAGACAACACACATAATTCAGACAAAGCAAAACACTCAATTGATTTTGTGTTTAATAAATTTAATATTTAAATAATAATATAATTTTTGGCCGAGATTGTGTATTGTCTGGATTCCGTCTTTCTGGATTTTTTATATCTTTTCTTTATTAGCGCCCTAAGAGGGAGCCTCCCGCAATTCCGATTTACAAAATCCCTACAGAAGATCATTAGAAGATTTTCTTAATATTCAGACATAGAAGAATCAAGACAAGACATAAAATCGGTCGATTCTTATAAATTATTTAGATTTTTTTTGTTTTTGCTTAATTATCTTTGTCTAACGCCCACAGCGGGAGTACCCCAAAATCCCCCCCACGATGATGATGATCCAAGCATTTTCTTAACATAAGGATATACAAAAATTTAGACTAGACTAAAATCGCTCGACAATTAATTTTTTGCCATGATTTAATCTTGTCTGTATTTTTTTCTATTTGAAAAAGCGGACAAACCACAATCTAGACAAAACATCATTAGATTTTTCTTAAATATTCAATTCTTGGGCGGAATTTGTTATTAGAATTTTTCTCTCAGTCTGGACTTTCTTTATCTTACCTTGAGTGAGTCTTGCCGTATGTTTCTTGTCGGAGACTTCCTTAAAATTCGGGTAAGCTAAAATCTAGACATACATAATTCGGACGAAGCAAAGAAATCACTTGTTTTTTTTTTTAAATATTTAATTTTTGGCCGAGATTGTTTCTTGTCTGGATTCTGTCTTTTGGGATTTTATATTCAGCTTTCTTTCACACCCTCAGAGGGAGCCTCCAAAAATTCCTACTTACAAAATCCCGACAGAAGATAATTCAAATATTTGCTTAATATTCGGGCATACAAAAATCTAGACAAAACACACAATCGATCGATATTTAGCCTCGATTTAAACTTGCCGATTTTTTCGGTCTGGAAGTTACGTTACCACTCTGGCTAACCACAATCTAAAACCAAAATCAATCAATATTGTTTTAATTATTTAATTTTTGTTCAAAATTCCACAAACCAAAATCTAGACAACACACATAATTCAGACAAAGCAAAACACTCAATTGATTTTGTATTTAATAAATTTAATATTTAAATAATATTTAATTTTTGGCCAAGATTGCGTATTGTCTGGATTCCTTCTTTCTGGATCTTTTATATCTTTTTTTATTAGCGCGCTAAGAGGGAGCCTCCCGCAATTCCGATTTACAAAATCCCTACAGAAGATAATTAAAAGATTTTCTTCATATTCAGACATAGAAGAATCGAGACAAGACATAAATCGGTCGGTTCTTTAAATTATCTAGATTTTTTTTATTCTGCTTAACTAGCTTTGTCTAACGCCCACAGCGGGATTGCCCCACAATCCCGATGATGATGATCCAAACATTTTCTTAACATAAGAATATACAAAAATTTAGACTAGACTAAAATCGCTCGATAATTAATTTTTTGCCATGATTTAATCTTGTCTGTATTTTTTTCTCTTTAAAAACGGACAAACCACAATCTAGACAAAACATCATTAGACTTTTCTTAAATATTAAATTCTTGGGCGGAATTTGTTATTAGAATTTTTCTCTCAGTCTGGACTTTTTTTATCTTACCTTGAGTGGGTCTTGCCGTATGTTTCTTGTCAGAGACTTCCTTAAAATTCGGGTAAGCCAAAATTTAGGCAAGACATAATTCGGTCAAAGCAAAGAAATCACTTGTTTTTTTTTTAAATATTTAATTTTTGGCAGAGATTGTTTCTTGTCAGGATTCTGTCTTTTGGGATCTTATATTCAGCTTTTTCTTTCACACCCTCAGAGGGAGCCTCCAAAAATTCCTACTTACAAAATCCCGACAGAAGATAATTGAAATATTTTCTTAATATTCGAGCATACAAAATCCTAGACAAAACACACAATCGATCGATATTTAGCCTCGATTTAAACTTGCCGATTTTTTCGGTCTGGAAGTTACGTTACCACTCTGGCTAACCACAATCTAAAACCAAAATCAATCAATATTGTTTTAATTATTTAATGTTTGTTCAAAATTCCACTAACCAAAATCTAGACAACACACATAATTCAGACAAAGCAAAACACTCAATTGATTTTGTAATTAATAAATTTAATATTTAAATAATATTTAATTTTTGGCCAAGATTGTGTATTGTCTGGATTCCTTCTTTCTGGATTTTTTATATCTTTTCTTTATTAGCGCCAATAAATAAGAGGGAGCCTCCCGCAATTCCGATTTACAAAATCCCTACAGAATATAAAAGATTTTCTTAATATTCAGACATAGAAAAATTAACACACGGCATAAAATCGGTCGATTCTTATTTAGATTTTGTTTGTTTTTGCTTAACTAGCTTTGTCTAACGCCCACAGCGGGAGTACCCCACAATCCCCCCCACGATGATGATGATCCAAACATTTTCTTAACATAAGGATATACAAAAATTAGACTAGACTAAAAACGCTCGATAATTAATTTTTTACCATGATTTAATCTTGTCTGTATTTTTTTCTCTTTGAAAAAGCGGGTTTGTCCGCTTTTAGACAAAACATCATTAGATTTTTCTTAAATATTCAATTCTTGGGCGGAATTTGTTATTAGAATTTTTCTCTCAGTCTGGACTTTCTTTATCTTACCTTGAGTGAGTCTTGCCGTATGTTTCTTGTCAGAGACTTCCTTAAAATTTGGGTAAGCCAAAATCTAGACATACATAATTCGGACGAAGCAAAGAAATCACTTGTTTTTTTTTTAAATATTTAATTTTTGGCCGAGATTGTTTCTTGTCTGGATTCTGTCTTTTGGGAGTTTATATTTAGCTTTCTTTCACACCCTCAGAGGGAGCCTCCAAAAATTCCTTCTTACAAAGTCCCGACAGAAGATAATTCAAATATTTTCTTAATATTCGAGCATACAAAAATTTTATATCTTTTTTTTATTAGCGCGCTAAGAGGGAGCCTCCCGCAATTCCGATTTACAAAATCCCTACAGAAGATAATTAAAAGATTTTCTTAATATTCAGACATAGAAGAATCAAGACAAGACATAAATCGGTCGGTTCTTTAAATTATCTAGATTTTTTTGATTCTGCTTAACTAGCTTTGTCTAACGCCCACAGCGGGATTACCCCACAATCTCGATGATGATGATCCAAACATTTTCTTAACATAAGGATATACAAAAATTTAGACTAGACTAAAATCGCTCGACAATTAATTTTTTGCCATGATTTAATCTTGTCTGTATTTTTTTCTATTTGAAAAAGCGGACAAACCACAATCTAGACAAAACATCATTAGATTTTTCTTAAATATTCAATACTTGGGCGGAATTTGTTATTAGAATTTTTCTCTCAGTCTGGACTTTTTTTTATCTTACCTTGAGTGAGTCTTGCCGTATGTTTCTTGTCAGAGACTTCCTTAAAATTCGGGTAAGCCAAAATCTAGACAAGACATAATTCGGTCAAAGCAAAGAAATCACTTGTTTTTTTTTAAATATTTAATTTTTGGCCGAGATTGTTTCTTGACTGGATTCTGTCTTTTGGTATTTTATATTCAGCTTTTTCTTTCACACCCTCAGAGGGAGCCTCCAAAAATTCCTACTTACAAAATCCCGACAGAAGATAATTCAAATATTTGCTTAATATTCGGGCATACAAAAATCTAGACAAAACACACAATCGATCGATATTTAGCCTCGATTTAAACTTGCCGATTTTTTCGGTCTGGAAGTTACGTTACCACTCTGGCTAACCACAATCTAAAACCAAAATCAATCAATATTGTTTTAATTATTTAATTTTTGTTCAAAATTCCACAAACCAAAATCTAGACAACACACATAATTCAGACAAAGCAAAACACTCAATTGATTTTGTATTTAATAAATTTAATATTTAAATAATTTTTAATTTTTGGCCAAGATTGTGTATTGTCTGGATTCCTTCTTTCTGGATCTTTTATATCTTTTTTTATTAGCGCGCTAAGCCTCCCGCAATTCCGATTTACAAAATTCCTACAGAAGATAATTAGAAGATTTTCTTCATATTCAGACATAGAAGAATCGAGACTAGACATAAATCGGTCGGTTCTTTAAATTATCTAAATTTTTTTTATTCTGCTTAACTAGCTTTGTCTAACGCCCACAGCGGGATTACCCCACAATCCCGATGATAATGATCCAAACATTTTCTTAACATAAGGATATACAAAAATTTAGACTAGACTAAAATCGCTCGACAATTAATTTTTTGCCATGATTTAATCTTGTCTGTATTTTTTTCTATTTGAAAAAGCGGACAAACCACAATCTAGACAAAACATCATTAGATTTTTCTTAAATATTCAATTCTTGGGCGGAATTTGTTATTCGAATTTTTCTCTCAGTCTGGACTTTTTTTTAGCTTACCTTGAGTGAGTCTTGCCGTATGTTTCTTGTCAGAGACTTCCTTAAAATTCGGGTAAGCCAAAATCTAGACATACATAATTCGGACGAAGCAAAGAAATCACTTGTTTTTTTTTTTAAATATTTAATTTTTGGCCGAGATTGTTTCTTGTCTGGATTCTGTCTTTTGGGATTTTATATTCAGCTTTTTCTTTCACACCCTCAGAGGGAGCCTCCAAAAATTCCTTCTTACAAAGTCCCGACAGAAGATAATTCAAATATTTTCTTAATATTCGGGCATACAAAAATCTACACAAAACACACAATCGATCGATATTTAGCCTCGATTTAAACTTGCCGATTTTTTCGGTCTGGAAGTTACGTTACCACTCTGGCTAACCACAATCTAAAACCAAAATCAATCAATATTGTTTTAATTATTTAATTTTTGTTCAAAATTCCACAAACCAAAATCTAGACAACACACATAATTCAGACAAAGCAAAACACTCAATTGATTTTGTATTTAATAAATTTAATATTTAAATAATATTTAATTTTTGGCCAAGATTGTGTATTGTCTGGATTCCGTCTTTCTGGATTTGTTATATCTTTTTTTATTAGCGCGCTAAGAGGGAGCCTCCCGCAATTCCGATTTACAAAATCCCTACAGAAGATAATTATAAGATTTTCTTAATATTCAGACATAGAAGAATCAAGACAAGACATAAATCGGTCGATTCTTATAAATTATGTAGATTTTTTTGTTTTTGCTTAATTATCTTTGTCTAACGCCCACAGCGGGAGTACCCCACAATCCCCCCCACGATGATGATGATCCAAACATTTTCTTAACATAAGGATATACAAAAATTTAGACTAGACTAAAATCGCTCGACAATTAATTTTTTGCCATGATTTAATCTTGTCTGTATTTTCTTCTCTTTGAAAAAGCGGACAAACTACAATCTAGACAAAACATCATTAGACTTTTCTTAAATATTAAATTCTTGGGCGGAATTTGTTATTAGAATTTTTCTCTCAGTCTGGACTTTTTTTTATCTTACCTTGAGTGAGTCTTGCCGTATGTTTCTTGTCAGAGACTTCCTTAAAATTCGGGTAAGCCAAAATCTAGACAAGACATAATTCGGACAAAGCAAAGAAATCACTTGTTTTTTTTTTAAATATTTAATTTTTGGCAGAGAGTGTTTCTTGTCAGGATTCTGTCTTTTGGGATTTTATATTCAGCTTTTTCTTTCACACCCTCAGAGGGAGCCTCCAAAAATTCCTACTTACAAAATCCCGACAGAAGATAATTCAAATATTTTCTTAATATTCGGGCATACAAAAATCTAGACAAAACACACAATCGATCGATATTTAGCCTCGATTTAAACTTGCCGATTTTTTCGGTCTGGAAGTTACGTTACGTTACCACTCGGGAAAACCACAATCTAAAACCAAAATCAATCAATCTTGTTTAATTTAATAATTGTTCAAAATTCCACCAACCAAAATCTAGACAACACATAATTCAGACAAAGCAAAACACTCAATTGATTTTGTGTTTAATAAATTTAATATTTAAATAATATTTAATTTTTGGCCAAGATTGTGTATTGTCTGGATTCCGTCTTGCTGGATTTTTTATATCTTTTTTTTATTAGCGCGCTAAGAGGGAGCCTCCCGCAATTCCGATTTACAAAATCCCTACAGAAGATAATTAAAAGATTTTCTTAATATTCAGACATAGAAGAATCAAGAAAAGACATAAATCGGTCGGTTCTTTAAATTATCTACATTTTTTTGATTCTGCTTAACTAGCTTTGTCTAACGCCCACAAGGGGAGTACCCCACAATCCCGATGATGATGATCCAAACATTTTCTTAACATAAGGATATACAAAAATTTAGACTAGACTAAAATCGCTCGATAATTAATTTTTTGCCATGATTTAATCTTGTCTGTATTTTTTTCTCTTTGAAAAAGCGGACAAACCACAATCTAGACAAAACATCATTAGACTTTTCTTAAATATTCAATACTTGGGCGGAATTTGTTATTAGAATTTTTCTCTCAGTCTGGACTTTTTTTATCTTACCTTGAGTGGGTATTGCCGTATGTTTCTTGTCAGAGACTTCCTTAAAATTCGGGTAAGCCAAAATCTAGGCAAGACATAATTCGGTCAAAGCAAAGAAATCACTTGTTTTTTTTTTAAATATTTAATTTTTGGCAGAGATTGTTTCTTGTCAGGATTCTGTCTTTTGGGATCTTATATTCAGCTTTTTCTTTCACACCCTCAGAGGGAGCCTCCAAAAATTCCTACTTACAAAATCCCGACAGAAGATAATTGAAATATTTTCTTAATATTCGAGCATACAAAATCCTAGACAAAACACACAATCGATCGATATTTAGCCTCGATTTAAACTTGCCGATTTTTTCGGTCTGGAAGTTACGTTACCACTCTGGCTAACCACAATCTAAAACCAAAATCAATCAATATTGTTTTAATTATTTAATGTTTGTTCAAAATTCCACCAACCAAAATCTAGACAACACACATAATTCAGACAAAGCAAAACACTCAATTGATTTTGTGTTTAATAAATTTAATATTTAAATAATAATATAATTTTTGGCCGAGATTGTGTATTGTCTGGATTCCGTCTTTCTGGATTTTTTATATCTTTTCTTTATTAGCGCCCTAAGAGGGAGCCTCCCGCAATTCCGATTTACAAAATCCCTACAGAAGATCATTAGAAGATTTTCTTAATATTCAGACATAGAAGAATCAAGACAAGACATAAAATCGGTCGATTCTTATAAATTATTTAGATTTTTTTTGTTTTTGCTTAATTATCTTTGTCTAACGCCCACAGCGGGAGTACCCCACAATCCCCCCCACGATGATGATGATCCAAGCATTTTCTTAACATAAGGATATACAAAAATTTAGACTAGACTAAAATCGCTCGACAATTAATTTTTTGCCATGATTTAATCTTGTCTGTATTTTTTTCTATTTGAAAAAGCGGACAAACCACAATCTAGACAAAACATCATTAGATTTTTCTTAAATATTCAATTCTTGGGCGGAATTTGTTATTAGAATTTTTCTCTCAGTCTGGACTTTCTTTATCTTACCTTGAGTGAGTCTTGCCGTATGTTTCTTGTCGGAGACTTCCTTAAAATTCGGGTAAGCTAAAATCTAGACATACATAATTCGGACGAAGCAAAGAAATCACTTGTTTTTTTTTTTAAATATTTAATTTTTGGCCGAGATTGTTTCTTGTCTGGATTCTGTCTTTTGGGATTTTATATTCAGCTTTCTTTCACACCCTCAGAGGGAGCCTCCAAAAATTCCTACTTACAAAATCCCGACAGAAGATAATTCAAATATTTGCTTAATATTCGGGCATACAAAAATCTAGACAAAACACACAATCGATCGATATTTAGCCTCGATTTAAACTTGCCGATTTTTTCGGTCTGGAAGTTACGTTACCACTCTGGCTAACCACAATCTAAAACCAAAATCAATCAATATTGTTTTAATTATTTAATTTTTGTTCAAAATTCCACAAACCAAAATCTAGACAACACACATAATTCAGACAAAGCAAAACACTCAATTGATTTTGTATTTAATAAATTTAATATTTAAATAATATTTAATTTTTGGCCAAGATTGCGTATTGTCTGGATTCCTTCTTTCTGGATCTTTTATATCTTTTTTTATTAGCGCGCTAAGAGGGAGCCTCCCGCAATTCCGATTTACAAAATCCCTACAGAAGATAATTAAAAGATTTTCTTCATATTCAGACATAGAAGAATCGAGACAAGACATAAATCGGTCGGTTCTTTAAATTATCTAGATTTTTTTTATTCTGCTTAACTAGCTTTGTCTAACGCCCACAGCGGGATTGCCCCACAATCCCGATGATGATGATCCAAACATTTTCTTAACATAAGAATATACAAAAATTTAGACTAGACTAAAATCGCTCGATAATTAATTTTTTGCCATGATTTAATCTTGTCTGTATTTTTTTCTCTTTAAAAACGGACAAACCACAATCTAGACAAAACATCATTAGACTTTTCTTAAATATTAAATTCTTGGGCGGAATTTGTTATTAGAATTTTTCTCTCAGTCTGGACTTTTTTTATCTTACCTTGAGTGGGTCTTGCCGTATGTTTCTTGTCAGAGACTTCCTTAAAATTCGGGTAAGCCAAAATTTAGGCAAGACATAATTCGGTCAAAGCAAAGAAATCACTTGTTTTTTTTTTAAATATTTAATTTTTGGCAGAGATTGTTTCTTGTCAGGATTCTGTCTTTTGGGATCTTATATTCAGCTTTTTCTTTCACACCCTCAGAGGGAGCCTCCAAAAATTCCTACTTACAAAATCCCGACAGAAGATAATTGAAATATTTTCTTAATATTCGAGCATACAAAATCCTAGACAAAACACACAATCGATCGATATTTAGCCTCGATTTAAACTTGCCGATTTTTTCGGTCTGGAAGTTACGTTACCACTCTGGCTAACCACAATCTAAAACCAAAATCAATCAATATTGTTTTAATTATTTAATGTTTGTTCAAAATTCCACTAACCAAAATCTAGACAACACACATAATTCAGACAAAGCAAAACACTCAATTGATTTTGTAGTTAATAAATTTAATATTTAAATAATATTTAATTTTTGGCCAAGATTGTGTATTGTCTGGATTCCTTCTTTCTGGATTTTTTATATCTTTTCTTTATTAGCGCCAATAAATAAGAGGGAGCCTCCCGCAATTCCGATTTACAAAATCCCTACAGAATATAAAAGATTTTCTTAATATTCAGACATAGAAAAATTAACACACGGCATAAAATCGGTCGATTCTTATTTAGATTTTGTTTGTTTTTGCTTAACTAGCTTTGTCTAACGCCCACAGCGGGAGTACCCCACAATCCCCCCCACGATGATGATGATCCAAACATTTTCTTAACATAAGGATATACAAAAATTAGACTAGACTAAAAACGCTCGATAATTAATTTTTTACCATGATTTAATCTTGTCTGTATTTTTTTCTCTTTGAAAAAGCGGGTTTGTCCGCTTTTAGACAAAACATCATTAGATTTTTCTTAAATATTCAATTCTTGGGCGGAATTTGTTATTAGAATTTTTCTCTCAGTCTGGACTTTCTTTATCTTACCTTGAGTGAGTCTTGCCGTATGTTTCTTGTCAGAGACTTCCTTAAAATTTGGGTAAGCCAAAATCTAGACATACATAATTCGGACGAAGCAAAGAAATCACTTGTTTTTTTTTTAAATATTTAATTTTTGGCCGAGATTGTTTCTTGTCTGGATTCTGTCTTTTGGGAGTTTATATTTAGCTTTCTTTCACACCCTCAGAGGGAGCCTCCAAAAATTCCTTCTTACAAAGTCCCGACAGAAGATAATTCAAATATTTTCTTAATATTCGAGCATACAAAAATTTTATATCTTTTTTTTATTAGCGCGCTAAGAGGGAGCCTCCCGCAATTCCGATTTACAAAATCCCTACAGAAGATAATTAAAAGATTTTCTTAATATTCAGACATAGAAGAATCAAGACAAGACATAAATCGGTCGGTTCTTTAAATTATCTAGATTTTTTTGATTCTGCTTAACTAGCTTTGTCTAACGCCCACAGCGGGATTACCCCACAATCTCGATGATGATGATCCAAACATTTTCTTAACATAAGGATATACAAAAATTTAGACTAGACTAAAATCGCTCGACAATTAATTTTTTGCCATGATTTAATCTTGTCTGTATTTTTTTCTATTTGAAAAAGCGGACAAACCACAATCTAGACAAAACATCATTAGATTTTTCTTAAATATTCAATACTTGGGCGGAATTTGTTATTAGAATTTTTCTCTCAGTCTGGACTTTTTTTTATCTTACCTTGAGTGAGTCTTGCCGTATGTTTCTTGTCAGAGACTTCCTTAAAATTCGGGTAAGCCAAAATCTAGACAAGACATAATTCGGTCAAAGCAAAGAAATCACTTGTTTTTTTTTAAATATTTAATTTTTGGCCGAGATTGTTTCTTGACTGGATTCTGTCTTTTGGTATTTTATATTCAGCTTTTTCTTTCACACCCTCAGAGGGAGCCTCCAAAAATTCCTACTTACAAAATCCCGACAGAAGATAATTCAAATATTTGCTTAATATTCGGGCATACAAAAATCTAGACAAAACACACAATCGATCGATATTTAGCCTCGATTTAAACTTGCCGATTTTTTCGGTCTGGAAGTTACGTTACCACTCTGGCTAACCACAATCTAAAACCAAAATCAATCAATATTGTTTTAATTATTTAATTTTTGTTCAAAATTCCACAAACCAAAATCTAGACAACACACATAATTCAGACAAAGCAAAACACTCAATTGATTTTGTATTTAATAAATTTAATATTTAAATAATATTTAATTTTTGGCCAAGATTGTGTATTGTCTGGATTCCTTCTTTCTGGATCTTTTATATCTTTTTTTATTAGCGCGCTAAGCCTCCCGCAATTCCGATTTACAAAATTCCTACAGAAGATAATTAGAAGATTTTCTTCATATTCAGACATAGAAGAATCGAGACTAGACATAAATCGGTCGGTTCTTTAAATTATCTAAATTTTTTTTATTCTGCTTAACTAGCTTTGTCTAACGCCCACAGCGGGATTACCCCACAATCCCGATGATAATGATCCAAACATTTTCTTAACATAAGGATATACAAAAATTTAGACTAGACTAAAATCGCTCGACAATTAATTTTTTGCCATGATTTAATCTTGTCTGTATTTTTTTCTATTTGAAAAAGCGGACAAACCACAATCTAGACAAAACATCATTAGATTTTTCTTAAATATTCAATTCTTGGGCGGAATTTGTTATTCGAATTTTTCTCTCAGTCTGGACTTTTTTTTAGCTTACCTTGAGTGAGTCTTGCCGTATGTTTCTTGTCAGAGACTTCCTTAAAATTCGGGTAAGCCAAAATCTAGACATACATAATTCGGACGAAGCAAAGAAATCACTTGTTTTTTTTTTTAAATATTTAATTTTTGGCCGAGATTGTTTCTTGTCTGGATTCTGTCTTTTGGGATTTTATATTCAGCTTTTTCTTTCACACCCTCAGAGGGAGCCTCCAAAAATTCCTTCTTACAAAGTCCCGACAGAAGATAATTCAAATATTTTCTTAATATTCGGGCATACAAAAATCTACATAAAACACACAATCGATCGATATTTAGCCTCGATTTAAACTTGCCGATTTTTTCGGTCTGGAAGTTACGTTACCACTCTGGCTAACCACAATCTAAAACCAAAATCAATCAATATTGTTTTAATTATTTAATTTTTGTTCAAAATTCCACAAACCAAAATCTAGACAACACACATAATTCAGACAAAGCAAAACACTCAATTGATTTTGTATTTAATAAATTTAATATTTAAATAATATTTAATTTTTGGCCAAGATTGTGTATTGTCTGGATTCCGTCTTTCTGGATTTGTTATATCTTTTTTTATTAGCGCGCTAAGAGGGAGCCTCCCGCAATTCCGATTTACAAAATCCCTACAGAAGATAATTATAAGATTTTCTTAATATTCAGACATAGAAGAATCAAGACAAGACATAAATCGGTCGATTCTTATAAATTATGTAGATTTTTTTGTTTTTGCTTAATTATCTTTGTCTAACGCCCACAGCGGGAGTACCCCACAATCCCCCCCACGATGATGATGATCCAAACATTTTCTTAACATAAGGATATACAAAAATTTAGACTAGACTAAAATCGCTCGATAATTAATTTTTTGCCATGATTTAATCTTGTCTGTATTTTCTTCTCTTTGAAAAAGCGGACAAACTACAATCTAGACAAAACATCATTAGACTTTTCTTAAATATTAAATTCTTGGGCGGAATTTGTTATTAGAATTTTTCTCTCAGTCTGGACTTTTTTTTATCTTACCTTGAGTGAGTCTTGCCGTATGTTTCTTGTCAGAGACTTCCTTAAAATTCGGGTAAGCCAAAATCTAGACAAGACATAATTCGGACAAAGCAAAGAAATCACTTGTTTTTTTTTTAAATATTTAATTTTTGGCAGAGAGTGTTTCTTGTCAGGATTCTGTCTTTTGGGATTTTATATTCAGCTTTTTCTTTCACACCCTCAGAGGGAGCCTCCAAAAATTCCTACTTACAAAATCCCGACAGAAGATAATTCAAATATTTTCTTAATATTCGGGCATACAAAAATCTAGACAAAACACACAATCGATCGATATTTAGCCTCGATTTAAACTTGCCGATTTTTTCGGTCTGGAAGTTACGTTACGTTACCACTCGGGAAAACCACAATCTAAAACCAAAATCAATCAATCTTGTTTAATTTAATAATTGTTCAAAATTCCACCAACCAAAATCTAGACAACACATAATTCAGACAACGCAAAACACTCAATTGATTTTGTGTTTAATAAATTTAATATTTAAATAATATTTAATTTTTGGCCAAGATTGTGTATTGTCTGGATTCCGTCTTGCTGGATTTTTTATATCTTTTTTTTATTAGCGCGCTAAGAGGGAGCCTCCCGCAATTCCGATTTACAAAATCCCTACAGAAGATAATTAAAAGATTTTCTTAATATTCAGACATAGAAGAATCAAGAAAAGACATAAATCGGTCGGTTCTTTAAATTATCTACATTTTTTTGATTCTGCTTAACTAGCTTTGTCTAACGCCCACAAGGGGAGTACCCCACAATCCCGATGATGATGATCCAAACATTTTCTTAACATAAGGATATACAAAAATTTAGACTAGACTAAAATCGCTCGATAATTAATTTTTTGCCATGATTTAATCTTGTCTGTATTTTTTTCTCTTTGAAAAAGCGGACAAACCACAATCTAGACAAAACATAATTAGATTTTTCTTAAATATTCAATACTTGGGCGGAATTTGTTATTAGAATTTTTATCTGTCTGGATTTTTTTTATCTTGCCTTGATTGGGTCTTTTCGTATGTTTCTTGTCAGAGACTTCCTTAAAATTCGGGTAAGCCAAAATATAGAGAAGACATAATTCGGACAAAGCAAAGAAATCACTTGTTTTTTTTAAATATTTAATTTTTGGCCGAGATTGTTTCTTGTCTGGATTCTGTCTTTTGGGATTTTATATTCAGCTTTTTCTTTCACACCCTCAGAGGGAGCCTCCAAAAATTCCTTCTTACAAAATCCCGACAGAAGATAATTGAAATATTTTCTTAATATTCGGGCATACAAAAATCTAGACAAAACACACAATCGATCGATATTTAGTCTCGATTTAAACTTGCCGATTTTTTCGGTCTGGAAGTTACGTTACCACACGGGCAAACCACAATCTAAAACCAAAATCAATCAATCTTGTTTTAATTATATAATTTTTGTTCAAAATTCCACAAACCAAAATCTAGACAACACATAATTCAGACAACGCAAAACACTCAATTGATTTTGTGTTTAATAAATTTAATATTTAAATAATATTTAATTTTTGGCCGAGATTGTGTATTGTCTGGATTCCGTCTTGCTGGATTTTTTATATCTCTTTTTGTATAGCGCCCAAAGAGGGAGTCTTCCGCAATTCTCATTTACAAAATCCCTACAGAAGATAATTAGAAGATTTTCTTAATATTCAGACATAGAAGAATCAAGACAAGACATAAAATCGGTCGATTCTTATAAATTATTTAGATTTTTTTGATTTTGCTTAACTATCTTTGTCTAACGCCCACAGCGGGAGTACCCCACAATCCCGATGATGATGATACAAACATTTTCTTAACATAAGGATATACAAAAATTTAGACTAGACTAAAATCGCTCGACAATTAATTTTTTGCCATGATTTAATCTTGTCTGTATTTTTTTCTATTTGAAAAAGCGGACAAACCACAATCTAGACAAAACATCATTAGATTTTTCTTAAATATTCAATACTTGGGCGGAATTTGTTATTAGAATTTTTCTCTCAGTCTGGACTTTTTGTTATCCTACCTTGAGTGAGTCTTGCCGTATGTTTCTTGTCAGAGACTTCCTTAAAATTCGGGTAAGCCAAAATCTAGACAAGACATAATTCGGACAAAGCAAAGAAATCACTTGTTTTTTTTTAAATATTTAATTTTTGGCCGAGATTGTTTCTTGTCTGGATTCTGTCTTTTGGGATTTTATATTCAGCTTTTTCTTTCACACCCTCAGAGAGAGCCTCCAAAAATTCCTGCTTACAAAATCCCGACAGAAGATAATCCAAATATTTTCTTAATATTCTGGCATACAAAAATCTAGACAAAACACACAATCGATCGATATTTAGCCTCGATTTAAACTTGCCGATATTTTCGGTCTGGAAGTTACGTTACCACTCTGGCTAACCACAATCTAAAACCAAAATCAATCAATCTTGTTTAATTTAATAATTGTTCAAAATTCCACCAACCAAAATCTAGACAACACATAATTCAGACAAAGCAAAACACTCAATTGATTTTGTGTTTAATAAATTTAATATTTAAACAATATTTAATTTTTGGCCGAGATTGTGTATTGTCTGGATTCCGTCTTGCTGGATTTTTTATATCTCTTTTTGTATAGCGCCCAAAGAGGGAGTCTTCCGCAATTCTGATTTACAAAATCCCTACAGAAGATAATTAGAAGATTTTCTTAATATTCAGACATAGAAGAATCAAGACAAGACATAAAATTGGTCGATTCTTATAAATTATTTAGATTTTTTTGATTTTGCTTAACTATCTTTGTCTAACGCCCACAGCGGGAGTACCCCACAATCCCGATGATGATGATACAAACATTTTCTTAACATAAAGATATATAAAAATTTAGACTAGACTAAAACCGCTCGACAATTATTTTTTTGCCATGATTTAATCTTGTCTGTATTTTTTTCTCTTTGAAAAAGCGGACAAACCACAATCTAGACAAAACATCATTAGATTTTTCTTAAATATTCAATTCTTGGGCGGAATTTCTTATTAGAATTTTCTCTCAGTCTGGACTTTTTTTTATCTTACCTTGAGTGAGTCTTGCCGTATGTTTCTTGTCAGAGACTTCCTTAAAATTCGGGTAAGCCAAAATCTAGACAAGACATAATTCGGACAAAGCAAAGAAATCACTTGTTTTTTTTTAAATATTTAATTTTTGGCCGAGATTGTTTCTTGTCTGGATTCTGTCTTTTGAGATTTTATATTCAGCTTTTTCTTTCACACCCTCAGAGGGAGCCTCCAAAAATTCCTACTTACAAAATCCCGACAGAAGATAATTGAAATATTATCTTAATATTCGGGCATACAAAAATCTAGACAAGACACACAAATCGATCGATATTTAGCCTCGATTTAAACTTGCCGATTTTTTCGGTCTGGAAGTTACGTTACCACTCTGGCTAACCACAATCTAAAACCAAAATCAATCAATCTTGTTTAATTTAATAATTGTTCAAAATTCCACCAACCAAAATCTAGACAACACATAATTCAGACAAAGCAAAACACTCAATTGATTTTGTGTTTAATAAATTTAATATTTAAATAATATTTAATTTTTGGCCGAGATTGTGTATTGTCTGGATTCCGTCTTGCTGGATTTTTTATATCTCTTTTTGTATAGCGCCCAAAGAGGGAGTCTTCCGCAATTCTGATTTACAAAATCCCTACAGAAGATAATTAGAAGATTTTCTTAATATTCAGACATAGAAGAATCAAGACAAGACATAAAATTGGTCGATTCTTATAAATTATTTAGATTTTTTTGATTTTGCTTAACTATCTTTGTCTAACGCCCACAGCGGGAGTACCCCACAATCCCGATGATGATGATACAAACATTTTCTTAACATAAGGATATACAAAAATTTAGACTAGACTAAAACCGCTCGACAATTAATTTTTTGCCATGATTTAATCTTGTCTGTATTTTTTTCTCTATCTAGACAAAACACCATTAGATTTTTCTTAAATATTCAATTCTTGGGCGGAATTTGTTATTAGAATTTTTCTCTGTCTGGATTTTTTTTATCTTACCTTGATTGAGTCTCGTCGTATGTTTTATGTCAGAGACTTCCTTAAAATTCGGGTAAGCCAAAATCTAGACAAGACATAATTCGGACAAAGCAAAGAAATCACTTGTTTTTTTTTTAAATATTTAAGTTTTGGCCGAGATTGTTTCTTGTCTGGATTCTGTCTTTTGGGATTTTATATTCAGCTTTTTCTTTCACACCCTCAGAGGGAGCCTCCAAAAATTCCTACTTACAAAATCCCGACAGAATATAATTCAGATATTTTCTTACTATTCGCGCATACAAAAATCTAGACAAAACACACAAATCGATCGATATTTAGCCTCGATTTAAACTTGCCGATTTTTTCGGTCTGGAAGTTACGTTACCACACTGGCAAACCACAATCTAAAACCAAAATCAATCAATATTGTTTCAATTATTTTATTTTTGGTCTAAATTCCACCAACCAAAATCTAGACAACACATAATTCTGACAAAGCAAAACTCCCAATTGATTTTGTGTTTAATAAATTTAATATTTAAATAATATTTATTTTCTGGCCGAGATTGTGTATTGTCTGGATTCCGTCTTGCTGGATTTTTTATATCTTTTTTTTATTAGCGCGCTAAGAGGGAGCCTCCCGCAATTCCGATTTACAAAATCCCTACAGAAGATAATTAGAAGATTTTCTTAATATTCAGACATAGAAGAATCAAGACAAGACATAAAATCGGTCGATTCTTATAAATTATTTAGATTTTTTTGATTTTGCTTAACTATCTTTGTCTAACGCCCACAGCGGGAGTACCCCACAATCCCCCCCACGATGATGATGATCCAAACATTTTCTTAACATAAGGATATACAAAAATTTAGACTAGACTAAAATCGCTCGATAATTAATTTTTTACCATGATTTAATCTTGTCTGTATTTTTTTCTCTTTGAAAAAGCGGACAAACCACAATCTAGACAAAACATCATTAGATTTTTCTTAAATATTCAATTCTTGGGCGGAATTTGTTATTAGAATTTTTCTCTCAGTCTGGACTTTCTTTATCTTACCTTGAGTGAGTCTTGCCGTATGTTTCTTGTCAGAGACTTCCTTAAAATTCGGGTAAGCCAAAATCTAGACATACATAATTCGGACGAAGCAAAGAAATCACTTGTTTTTTTTTTTAAATATTTAATTTTTGGCCGAGATTGTTTCTTGTCTGGATTCTGTCTTTTGGGATTTTATATTTAGCTTTCTTTCACACCCTCAGAGGGAGCCTCCAAAAATTCCTTCTTACAAAGTCCCGACAGAAGATAATTCAAATATTTTCTTAATATTCGAGCATACAAAAATTTTAAATTTTTTTTTTATTAGCGCGCTAAGAGGGAGCCTCCCGCAATTCCGATTTACAAAATCCCTACAGAAGATAATTAAAAGATTTTCTTAATATTCAGACATAGAAGAATCAAGACAAGACATAAATCGGTCGGTTCTTTAAATTATCTAGATTTTTTTGATTTTGCTTAATTATCTTTGTCTAACGCCCACAGCGGGATTACCCCACAATCCCTATGATGATGATCCAAAGATTTTCTTAACATAAGGATATACAAAAATTTAGACTAGACTAAAATCGCTCGATAATTAATTTTTTGCCATGATTTAATCTTGTCTGTATTTTTTTCTCTTTGAAAAATCGGACAAACCACAATCTAGACAAAACATTATTAGATTTTTCTTAAATATTCAATTCTTGGGCGGAATTTGTTATTAGAATTTTTCTCTCAGTCTGGACTTTCTTTACCTTACCTTGAGTGAGTCTTGCCGTATGTTTCTTGTCAGAGACTTCCTTAAAATTCGGGTAAGCCAAAATCTAGACATACATAATTCGGACGAAGCAAAGAAATCACTTGTTTTTTTTTTTAAATATTTAATTTTTGGCCGAGATTATTTCTTGTCTGGATTCTGTCTTTTGGGATTTTATATTCAGCTTTTTCTTTCACACCCTCAGAGGGAGAATCCAAAAATTCCTTCTTACAAAGTCCCGACAGAAGATAATTCAAATATTTTCTTAATATTCGGGCATACAAAAATCTACACAAAACACACAATCGATCGATATTTAGCCTCGATTTAAACTTGCCGATTTTTTCGGTCTGGAAGTTACGTTACCACTCTGGCTAACCACAATCTAAAACCAAAATCAATCAATATTGTTTTAATTATTTAATTTTTGTTCAAAATTCCACAAACCAAAATCTAGACAACACACATAATTCAGACAAAGCAAAACACTCAATTGATTTTGTATTTAATAAATTTAATATTTAAATAATATTTAATTTTTGGCCAAGATTGTGTATTGTCTGGATTCCGTCTTTCTGGATTTGTTATATCTTTTTTTTATTAGCGCGCTAAGAGGGAGCCTCCCGCAATTCCGATTTACAAAATCCCTACAGAAGATAATTAAAAGATTTTCTTAATATTCAGACATAGAAGAATCAAGACAAGACATAAATCGGTCGGTTCTTTAAATTATCTAGATTTTTTTGATTCTGCTTAACTAGCTTTGTCTAACGCCCACAAGAGGAGTACCCCACAATCCCGATGATGATGATCCAAACATTTTCTTAACATAAGGATATACAAAAATTTGGACTAGACTAAAATCGCTCGATAATTAATTTTTTGCCATGATTTAATCTTGTCTGTATTTTTTTCTCTTTGAAAAAGCGGACAAACCACAATCTAGACAAAACATAATTAGATTTTTCTTAAATATTCAATACTTGGGCGGAATTTGTTATTAGAATTTTTCTCTGTCTGGATTTTTTTTATCTTGCCTTGATTGAGTCTTGTCGTATGTTTCTTGTCAGAGACTTCCTTAAAATTCGGGTAAGCCAAAATATAGAGAAGACATAATTCGGACAAAGCAAAGAAATCACTTGTTTTTTTTAAATATTTAATTTTTGGCCGAGATTGTTTATGTCTGGATTCTGTCTTTTGGGATTTTATATTCAGCTTTTTCTTTCACACCCTCAGAGGGAGCCTCCAAAAATTCCTTCTTACAAAATCCCGACAGAAGATAATTGAAATATTTTCTTAATATTCGGGCATACAAAAATCTAGACAAAACACACAATCGATCGATATTTAGTCTCGATTTAAACTTGCCGATTTTTTCAGTCTGGAAGTTACGTTACCACACGGGCAAACCACAATCTAAAACCAAAATCAATCAATCTTGTTTTAATTATATAATTTTTGTTCAAAATTCCACAAACCAAAATCTAGACAACACATAATTCAGACAACGCAAAACACTCAATTGATTTTGTGTTTAATAAATTTAATATTTAAATAATATTTAATTTTTGGCCGAGATTGTGTATTGTCTGGATTCCGTCTTGCTGGATCTCTCTTTTTGTATAGCGCCCAAAGAGGGAGTCTTCCGCAATTCTCATTTACAAAATCCCTACAGAAGATAATTAGAAGATTTTCTTAATATTCAGACATAGAAGAATCAAGACAAGACATAAAATCGGTCGATTCTTATAAATTATTTAGATTTTTTTGATTTTGCTTAACTATCTTTGTCTAACGCCCACAGCGGGAGTACCCCACAATCCCCCCCACGATGATGATGATCCAAACATTTTCTTAACATAAGGATATACAAAAATTTAGACTAGACTAAAATCGCTCGACAATTAATTTTTTGCCATGATTTAATCTTGTCTGTATTTTTTTCTATTTGAAAAAGCGGACAAACCACAATCTAGACAAAACATCATTAGATTTTTCTTAAATATTCAATACTTGGGCGGAATTTGTTATTAGAATTTTTCTCTGTCTGGACTTTTTTTTATCTTACCTTGAGTGAGTCTTGCCGTAAGTTTCTTGTCAGAGACTTCCTTAAAATTCGGGTAAGCCAAAATCTAGACAAGACATAATTCGGACAAAGCAAAGAAATCACTTGTTTTTTTTTAAATATTTAATTTTTGGCCGAGATTGTTTCTTGTCTGGATTCTGTCTTTTGGGATTTTATATTCAGCTTTTTCTTTCACACCCTCAGAGAGAGCCTCCAAAAATTCCTGCTTACAAAATCCCGACAGAAGATAATTCAAATATTTTCTTAATATTCGGGCATACAAAAATCTAGACAAAACACACAATCGATCGATATTTAGCCTCGATTTAAACTTGCCGATTTTTTCGGTCTGGAAGTTACGTTACCACTCTGGCTAACCACAATCTAAAACCAAAATTAATCAATCTTGTTTAATTTAATAATTGTTCAAAATTCCACCAACCAAAATCTAGACAACACATAATTCAGACAAAGCAAAACACTCAATTGATTTTGTGTTTAATAAATTTAATATTTAAATAATATTTAATTTTTGGCCGAGATTGTGTATTGTCTGGATTCCGTCTTGCTGGATTTTTTATATCTCTTTTTGTATAGCGCCCAAAGAGGGAGTCTTCCGCAATTCTGAATTACAAAATCCCTACAGAAGATAATTAGAAGATTTTCTTAATATTCAGACATAGAAGAATCAAGACAAGACATAAAATCGGTCGATTCTTATAAATTATTTAGATTTTTTTGATTTTGCTTAACTAGCTTTGTCTAACGCCCACAGGGGGAGTACCCCACAATCCCGATGATGATGATACAAACATTTTCTTAACATAAGGATATACAAAAATTTAGACTAGACTAAAACCGCTCGACAATTATTTTTTTGCCATGATTTAATCTTGTCTGTATTTTTTTCTCTTTGAAAAAGCGGACAAACCACAATCTAGACAAAACGTCATTAGATTTTTCTTAAATATTCAATTCTTGGGCGGAATTTCTTATTAGAATTTTTCTCTCAGTCTGGACTTTTTTTTATCTTACCTTGAGTGAGTCTTGCCGTATGTTTCTTGTCAGAGACTTCCTTAAAATTCGGGTAAGCCAAAATCTAGACAAGACATAATTCGGACAAAGCAAAGAAATCACTTGTTTTTTTTTTAAATATTTAATTTTTGGCAGAGATTGTTTCTTGTCAGGATTCTGTCTTTTGGGATTTTATATTCAGCTTTTTCTTTCACACCCTCAGAGGGAGCCTCCAAAAATTCCTACTTACAAAATCCCGACAGAAGATAATTCAAATATTTTCTTAATATTCGGGCATACAAAAATCTAGATAAAACACACAATCGATCGATATTTAGCCTCGATTTAAACTTGCCGATTTTTTCGGTCTGGAAGTTACGTTACGTTACCACTCGGGAAAACCACAATCTAAAACCAAAATCAATCAATCTTGTTTAATTTAATAATTGTTCAAAATTCCACCAACCAAAATCTAGACAACACATAATTCAGACAAAGCAAAACACTCAATTGATTTTGTGTTTAATAAATTTAATATTTAAATAATATTTAATTTTTGGCCAAGATTGTGTATTGTCTGGATTCCGTCTTGCTGGATTTTTTATATCTTTTTTTTATTAGCGCGCTAAGAGGGAGCCTCCCGCAATTCCGATTTACAAAATCCCTACAGAAGATAATTAAAAGATTTTCTTAATATTCAGACATAGAAGAATCAAGACAAGACATAAATCGGTCGGTTCTTTAAATTATCTAGATTTTTTTGATTCTGCTTAACTAGCTTTGTCTAACGCCCACAAGGGGAGTACCCCACAATCCCGATGATGATGATCCAAACATTTTCTTAACATAAGGATATACAAAAATTTGGACTAGACTAAAATCGCTCGATAATTAATTTTTTGCCATGATTTAATCTTGTCTGTATTTTTTTCTCTTTGAAAAAGCGGACAAACCACAATCTAGACAAAACATAATTAGATTTTTCTTAAATATTCAATACTTGGGCGGAATTTGTTATTAGAATTTTTCTCTGTCTGGATTTTTTTTATCTTGCCTTGATTGGGTCTTGTCGTATGTTTCTTGTCAGAGACTTCCTTAAAATTCGGGTAAGCCAAAATATAGAGAAGACATAATTCGGACAAAGCAAAGAAATCACTTGTTTTTTTTTTTTTTAAATATTTAATTTTTGGCCGAGATTGTTTCTTGTCTGGATTCTGTCTTTTGGGATTTTATATTCAGCTTTTTCTTTCACACCCTCAGAGGGAGCCTCCAAAAATTCCTTCTTACAAAATCCCGACAGATGATAATTGAAATATTTTCTTAATATTCGGGCATACAAAAATCTAGACAAAACACACAATCGATCGATATTTAGTCTCGATTTAAACTTGCCGATTTTTTCAGTCTGGAAGTTACGTTACCACACGGGCAAACCACAATCTAAAACCAAAATCAATCAATCTTGTTTTAATTATATAATTTTTGTTCAAAATTCCACAAACCAAAATCTAGACAACACATAATTCAGACAACGCAAAACACTCAATTGATTTTGTGTTTAATAAATTTAATATTTAAATAATATTTAATTTTTGGCCGAGATTGTGTATTGTCTGGATTCCGTCTTGCTGGATTTTTTATATCTCTTTTTGTATAGCGCCCAAAGAGGGAGTCTTCCGCAATTCTCATTTACAAAATCCCTACAGAAGATAATTAGAAGATTTTCTTAATATTCAGACATAGAAGAATCAAGACAAGACATAAAATCGGTCGATTCTTATAAATTATTTAGATTTTTTTGATTTTGCTTAACTATCTTTGTCTAACGCCCACAGCGGGAGTACCCCACAATCCCGATGATGATGATACAAACATTTTCTTAACATAAGGATATACAAAAATTTAGACTAGACTAAAACCGCTCGACAATTAATTTTTTGCCATGATTTAATCTTGTCTGTATTTTTTTCTCTATCTAGACAAAACACCATTAGATTTTTCTTAAATATTCAATTCTTGGGCGGAATTTGTTATTAGAATTTTTCTCTGTCTGGATTTTTTTTATCTTACCTTGATTGAGTCTCGTCGTATGTTTTATGTCAGAGACTTCCTTAAAATTCGGGTAAGCCAAAATCTAGACAAGACATAATTCGGACAAAGCAAAGAAATCACTTGTTTTTTTTTTAAATATTTAAGTTTTGGCCGAGATTGTTTTTTGTCTGGATTCTGTCTTTTGGGATTTTATATTCAGCTTTTTCTTTCACACCCTCAGAGGGAGCCTCCAAAAATTCCTACTTACAAAATCCCGACAGAATATAATTCAAATATTTTCTTACTATTCGCGCATACAAAAATCTAGACAAAACACACAAATCGATCGATATTTAGCCTCGATTTAAACTTGCCGATTTTTTCGGTCTGGAAGTTACGTTACCACACTGGCAAACCACAATCTAAAACCAAAATCAATCAATATTGTTTCAATTATTTTATTTTTGGTCTAAATTCCACCAACCAAAATCTAGACAACACATAATTCTGACAAAGCAAAACTCCCAATTGATTTTGTGTTTAATAAATTTAATATTTAAATAATATTTATTTTCTGGCCGAGATTGTGTATTGTCTGGATTCCGTCTTGCTGGATTTTTTATATCTTTTTTTTATTAGCGCGCTAAGAGGGAGCCTCCCGCAATTCCGATTTACAAAATCCCTACAGAAGATAATTAGAAGATTTTCTTAATATTCAGACATAGAAGAATCAAGACAAGACATAAAATCGGTCGATTCTTATAAATTATTTAGATTTTTTTGATTTTGCTTAACTATCTTTGTCTAACGCCCACAGCGGGAGTACCCCACAATCCCGATGATGATGATCCAAACATTTTCTTAACATAAGGATATACAAAAATTTAGACTAGACTAAAATCGCTCGATAATTAATTTTTTACCATGATTTAAACTTGTCTGTATTTTTTTCTCTTTGAAAAAGCGGACAAACCACAATCTAGACAAAACATCATTAGATTTTTCTTAAATATTCAATTCTTGGGCGGAATTTGTTATTAGAATTTTTCTCTCAGTCTGGACTTTCTTTATCTTACCTTGAGTGAGTCTTGCCGTATGTTTCTTGTCAGAGACTTCCTTAAAATTCGGGTAAGCCAAAATCTAGACATACATAATTCGGACGAAGCAAAGAAATCACTTGTTTTTTTTTTTAAATATTTAATTTTTGGCCGAGATTGTTTCTTGTCTGGATTCTGTCTTTTGGGATTTTATATTTAGCTTTCTTTCACACCCTCAGAGGGAGCCTCCAAAAATTCCTTCTTACAAAGTCCCGACAGAAGATAATTCAAATATTTTCTTAATATTCGAGCATACAAAAATTTTATATCTTTTTTTTATTAGCGCGCTAAGAGGGAGCCTCCCGCAATTCCGATTTACAAAATCCCTACAGAAGATAATTAAAAGATTTTCTTAATATTCAGACATAGAAGAATCAAGACAAGACATAAATCGGTCGGTTCTTTAAATTATCTAGATTTTTTTGATTTTGCTTAATTATCTTTGTCTAACGCCCACAGCGGGATTACCCCACAATCCCTATGATGATGATCCAAAGATTTTCTTAACATAAGGATATACAAAAATTTAGACTAGACTAAAATCGCTCGATAATTAATTTTTTGCCATGATTTAATCTTGTCTGTATTTTTTTCTCTTTGAAAAATCGGACAAACCACAATCTAGACAAAACATTATTAGATTTTTCTTAAATATTCAATTCTTGGGCGGAATTTGTTATTAGAATTTTTCTCTCAGTCTGGACTTTCTTTACCTTACCTTGAGTGAGTCTTGCCGTATGTTTCTTGTCAGAGACTTCCTTAAAATTCGGGTAAGCCAAAATCTAGACATACATAATTCGGACGAAGCAAAGAAATCACTTGTTTTTTTTTTTAAATATTTAATTTTTGGCCGAGATTATTTCTTGTCTGGATTCTGTCTTTTGGGATTTTATATTCAGCTTTTTCTTTCACACCCTCAGAGGGAGCCTCCAAAAATTCCTTCTTACAAAGTCCCGACAGAAGATAATTCAAATATTTTCTTAATATTCGGGCATACAAAAATCTACACAAAACACACAATCGATCGATATTTAGCCTCGATTTAAACTTGCCGATTTTTTCGGTCTGGAAGTTACGTTACCACTCTGGCTAACCACAATCTAAAACCAAAATCAATCAATATTGTTTTAATTATTTAATTTTTGTTCAAAATTCCACAAACCAAAATCTAGACAACACACATAATTCAGACAAAGCAAAACACTCAATTGATTTTGTATTTAATAAATTTAATATTTAAATAATATTTAATTTTTGGCCAAGATTGTGTATTGTCTGGATTCCGTCTTTCTGGATTTGTTATATCTTTTTTTTATTAGCGCGCTAAGAGGGAGCCTCCCGCAATTCCGATTTACAAAATCCCTACAGAAGATAATTAAAAGATTTTCTTAATATTCAGACATAGAAGAATCAAGACAAGACATAAATCGGTCGGTTCTTTAAATTATCTAGATTTTTTTGATTCTGCTTAACTAGCTTTGTCTAACGCCCACAAGAGGAGTACCCCACAATCCCCCCCACGATGATGATGATCCAAACATTTTCTTAACATAAGGATATACAAAAATTTGGACTAGACTAAAATCGCTCGATAATTAATTTTTTGCCATGATTTAATCTTGTCTGTATTTTTTTCTCTTTGAAAAATCGGACAAACCACAATCTAGACAAAACATTATTAGATTTTTCTTAAATATTCAATTCTTGGGCGGAATTTGTTATTAGAATTTTTCTCTCAGTCTGGACTTTCTTTACCTTACCTTGAGTGAGTCTTGCCGTATGTTTCTTGTCAGAGACTTCCTTAAAATTCGGGTAAGCCAAAATCTAGACATACATAATTCGGACGAAGCAAAGAAATCACTTGTTTTTTTTTTTAAATATTTAATTTTTGGCCGAGATTATTTCTTGCCTGGATTCTGTCTTTTGGGATTTTATATTCAGCTTTTTCTTTCACACCCTCAGAGGGAGCCTCCAAAAATTCCTTCTTACAAAGTCCCGACAGAAGATAATTCAAATATTTTCTTAATATTCGGGCATACAAAAATCTACACAAAACACACAATCGATCGATATTTAGCCTCGATTTAAACTTGCCGATTTTTTCGGTTTGGAAGTTACGTTACCACTCTGGCTAACCACAATCTAAAACCAAAATCAATCAATATTGTTTTAATTATTTAATTTTTGTTCAAAATTCCACAAACCAAAATCTAGACAACACACATAATTCAGACAAAGCAAAACACTCAATTGATTTTGTATTTAATAAATTTAATATTTAAATAATATTTAATTTTTGGCCAAGATTGTGTATTGTCTGGATTCCGTCTTTCTGGATTTGTTATATCTTTTTTTTATTAGCGCGCTAAGAGGGAGCCTCCCGCAATTCCGATTTACAAAATCCCTACAGAAGATAATTAAAAGATTTTCTTAATATTCAGACATAGAAGAATCAAGACAAGACATAAATCGGTCGGTTCTTTAAATTATCTAGATTTTTTTGATTCTGCTTAACTAGCTTTGTCTAACGCCCACAAGAGGAGTACCCCACAATCCCGATGATGATGATCCAAACATTTTCTTAACATAAGGATATACAAAAATTTGGACTAGACTAAAATCGCTCGATAATTAATTTTTTGCCATGATTTAATCTTGTCTGTATTTTTTTCTCTTTGAAAAAGCGGACAAACCACAATCTAGACAAAACATAATTAGATTTTTCTTAAATATTCAATACTTGGGCGGAATTTGTTATTAGAATTTTTCTCTGTCTGGATTTTTTTTATCTTGCCTTGATTGAGTCTTGTCGTATGTTTCTTGTCAGAGACTTCCTTAAAATTCGGGTAAGCCAAAATATAGAGAAGACATAATTCGGACAAAGCAAAGAAATCACTTGTTTTTTTTAAATATTTAATTTTTGGCCGAGATTGTTTCTTGTCTGGATTCTGTCTTTTGGGATTTTATATTCAGCTTTTTCTTTCACACCCTCAGAGGGAGCCTCCAAAAATTCCTTCTTACAAAATCCCGACAGAAGATAATTGAAATATTTTCTTAATATTCGGGCATACAAAAATCTAGACAAAACACACAATCGATCGATATTTAGTCTCGATTTAAACTTGCCGATTTTTTCGGTCTGGAAGTTACGTTACCACACGGGCAAACCACAATCTAAAACCAAAATCAATCAATCTTGTTTTAATTATATAATTTTTGTTCAAAATTCCACAAACCAAAATCTAGACAACACATAATTCAGACAACGCAAAACACTCAATTGATTTTGTGTTTAATAAATTTAATATTTAAATAATATTTAATTTTTGGCCGAGATTGTGTATTGTCTGGATTCCGTCTTGCTGGATCTCTCTTTTTGTATAGCGCCCAAAGAGGGAGTCTTCCGCAATTCTCATTTACAAAATCCCTACAGAAGATAATTAGAAGATTTTCTTAATATTCAGACATAGAAGAATCAAGACAAGACATAAAATCGGTCGATTCTTATAAATTATTTAGATTTTGCTTAACTATCTTTGTCTAACGCCCACAGCGGGAGTACCCCACAATCCCGATGATGATGATACAAACATTTTCTTAACATAAGGATATACAAAAATTTAGACTAGACTAAAATCGCTCGACAATTAATTTTTTGCCATGATTTAATCTTGTCTGTATTTTTTTCTATTTGAAAAAGCGGACAAACTACAATCTAGACAAAACATCATTAGATTTTTCTTAAATATTCAATACTTGGGCGGAATTTGTTATTAGAATTTTTCTCTGTCTGGACTTTTTTTTATCTTACCTTGAGTGAGTCTTGCCGTATGTTTCTTGTCAGAGACTTCCTTAAAATTCGGGTAAGCCAAAATCTAGACAAGACATAATTCGGACAAAGCAAAGAAATCACTTGTTTTTTTTTAAATATTTAATTTTTGGCCGAGATTGTTTCTTGTCTGGATTCTGTCTTTTGGGATTTTATATTCAGCTTTTTCTTTCACACCCTCAGAGAGAGCCTCCAAAAATTCCTGCTTACAAAATCCCGACAGAAGATAATTCAAATATTTTCTTAATATTCGGGCATACAAAAATCTAGACAAAACACACAATCGATCGATATTTAGCCTCGATTTAACCTTGCCGATTTTTTCGGTCTGGAAGTTACGTTACCACTCTGGCTAACCACAATCTAAAACCAAAATTAATCAATCTTGTTTAATTTAATAATTGTTCAAAATTCCACCAACCAAAATCTAGACAACACATAATTCAGACAAAGCAAAACACTCAATTGATTTTGTGTTTAATAAATTTAATATTTAAATAATATTTAATTTTTGGCCAAGATTGTGTATTGTCTGGATTCCGTCTTTCTGGATCTTTTATATCTTTTTTTTATTAGCGCCCAAAGAGGGAGTCTTCCGCAATTCTGATTTACAAAATCCCTACAGAAGATAATTAGAAGATTTTCTTAATATTCAGACATAGAAGAATCAAGACAAGACATAAAATCGGTCGATTCTTATAAATTATTTAGATTTTTTTGATTTTGCTTAACTAGCTTTGTCTAACGCCCACAGGGGGAGTACCCCACAATCCCGATGATGATGATACAAACATTTTCTTAACATAAGGATATACAAAAATTTAGACTAGACTAAAACCGCTCGACAATTAATTTTTTGCCATGATTTAATCTTGTCTGTATTTTTTTCTCTATCTAGACAAAACACCATTAGATTTTTCTTAAATATTCAATTCTTGGGCGGAATTTGTTATTCGAATTTTTCTCTGTCTGGATTTTTTTTATCTTACCTTGATTGAGTCTCGTCGTATGTTTTATGTCAGAGACTTCCTTAAAATTCGGATAAGCCAGAATCTAGACAAGACATAATTCGGACAAAGCAAAGAAATCACTTGTCTTTTTTTTAAATATTTAATTTTTGGCCGAGATTGTTTCCTGTCTGGATTCTGTCTTTTGGGATTTTATATTCAGCTTTTTCTTTCACACCCTCAGAGGGAGCCTCCAAAAATTCCTACTTACAAAATCCCGACAGAAGATAATTCAAATATTTGCTTAATATTCGGGCATACAAAAATCTAGACAAAACACACAATCGATCGATATTTAGCCTCGATTTAAACTTGCCGATTTTTTCGGTCTGGAAGTTACGTTACCACTCTGGCTAACCACAATCTAAAACCAAAATCAATCAATATTGTTTTAATTATTTAATTTTTGTTCAAAATTCCACAAACCAAAATCTAGACAACACACATAATTCAGACAAAGCAAAACACTCAATTGATTTTGTATTTAATAAATTTAATATTTAAATAATATTTAATTTTTGGCCAAGATTGTGTATTGTCTGGATTCCGTCTTTCTGGATTTTTTATATCTTTTTTTTATTAGCGCGCTAAGAGGAGCCTCCCGCAATTCCGATTTACAAAATCCCTACAGAAGATAAAAGATTTTCTTAATATTCAGACATAGAAAATCAAGACAAGACATAAAATCGGTCGATTCTTATAAATTATTTAGATTTTTTTGATTTTGCTTAACTATCTTTGTCTAACGCCCACAGCGGGAGTACCCCACAATCCCCCCCACGATGATGATGATCCAAACATTTTCTTAACATAAGGATATACAAAAATTTAGACTAGACTAAAATCGCTCGACAATTAATTTTTTGCCATGATTTAATCTTGTCTGTATTTTTTTCTATTTGAAAAAGCGGACAAACCACAATCTAGACAAAACATCATTAGATTTTTCTTAAATATTCAATTCTTGGGCGGAATTTGTTATTCGAATTTTTCTCTCAGTCTGGACTTTTTTTATCTTACCTTGAGTGAGTCTTGCAGTATGTTTCTTGTCAGAGACTTCCTTAAAATTCGGGTAAGCCAAAATCTAGACATACATAATTCGGACAAAGCAAAGAAATCACTTGTTTTTTTTTTTTAAATATTTAATTTTTGGCCGAGATTGTTTCTTGTCTGGATTCTGTCTTTTGGGATTTTATATTCAGCTTTTTCTTTCACACCCTCAGAGGGAGCCTCCAAAAATTCCTTCTTACAAAGTCCCGACAGAAGATAATTCAAATATTTTCTTAATATTCGGGCATACAAAAATCTACACAAAACACACAATCGATCGATATTTAGCCTCTATTTAAACTTGCCGATTTTTTCGGTCTGGAAGTTACGTTACCACTCTGGCTAACCACAATCTAAAACCAAAATCAATCAATATTGTTTTAATTATTTAATTTTTGTTCAAAATTCCACAAACCAAAATCTAGAATCTCTACATAATTCAGACAAAGCAAAACACTCAATTGATTTTGTATTTAATAAATTTAATATTTAAATAATATTTAATTTTTGGCCAAGATTGTGTATTGTCTGGATTCCGTCTTTCTGGATTTTTTATATCTTTTTTTTATTAGCGCGCTAAGAGGGAGCCTCCCGCAATTCCGATTTACAAAATCCCTACAGAAGATAATTAGAAGATTTTCTTAATATTCAGACATAGAAAAATCAACACACGGCATAAAATCGATCGATTCTTATAAATTATTTAGATTTTTTTTTGTTTGTGCTTAATTATCTTTGTCTAACGCCCACAGCGGGATTACACCACAATCCCTATGATGATGATCCAAAGATTTTCTTAACATAAGGATATACAAAAATTTAGACTAGACTAAAATCGCTCGATAATTAATTTTTTGCCATGATTTAATCTTGTCTGTATTTTTTTCTCTTTGAAAAAGCGGACAAACCACAATCTAGACAAAACATCATTAGATTTTTCTTAAATATTCAATTCTTGGGCGGAATTTGTTATTAGAATTTTTCTCTCAGTCTGGACTTTCTTTATCTTACCTTGAGTGAGTCTTGCCGTATGTTTCTTGTCAGAGACTTCCTTAAAATTCGGGTAAGCCAAAATCTAGACATACATAATTCGGACGAAGCAAAGAAATCACTTGTTTTTTTTTTTAAATATTTAATTTTTGGCCGAGATTATTTCTTGTCTGGATTCTGTCTTTTGGGATTTTATATTCAGCTTTTTCTTTCACACCCTCAGAGGGAGCCTCCAAAAATTCCTTCTTACAAAGTCCCGACAGAAGATAATTCAAATATTTTCTTAATATTCGAGCATACAAAAATTTAATATTTTTTTTTTATTAGCTCGCTAAGAGGGAGCCTCCTGCAATTCCGATTTACAAAATCCCTACAGAAGATAAAAGATTTTCTTAATATTCAGACATAGAAGAATCAAGACAAGACATAAATCGGTCGGTTCTTTAAATTATCTAGATTTTTTTGATTCTGCTTAACTAGCTTTGTCTAACGCCCACAGGGGGAGTACCCCACAATCCCCCCACGATGATGATGATCCAAACATTTTCTTAACATAAGGATATACAAAAATTTAGACTAGACTAAAACCGCTCGACAATTAATTTTTTGCCATGATTTAATCTTGTCTGTATTTTTTTCTCTTTGAAAAAGCGGACAAACCACAATCATTAGATTTTTCTTAAATATTCAATTCTTGGGCGGAATTTGTTATTAGAATTTTTCTCTCAGTCTGGACTTTTTTTTATCTTACCTTGAGTGAGTCTTGCCGTATGTTTTATGTCAGAGACATCCTTGAAATTCGGGTAAGCCAGAATCTAGACAAGACATAATTCGGACAAAGCAAAGAAATCACTTGTCTTTTTTTTAAATATTTAATTTTTGGCCGAGATTGTTTCCTGTCTGGATTCTGTCTTTTGGGATTTTATATTCAGCTTTTTCTTTCACACCCTCAGAGGGAGCCTCCAAAAATTCCTACTTACAAAATCCCGACAGAAGATAATTCAAATATTTGCTTAATATTCGGGCATACAAAAATCTAGACAAAACACACAATCGATCGATATTTAGCCTCGATTTAAACTTGCCGATTTTTTCGGTCTGGAAGTTACGTTACCACTCTGGCTAACCACAATCTAAAACCAAAATCAATCAATCTTGTTTTAATTATATAATTTTTGTTCAAAATTCCACAAACCAAAATCTAGACAACACATAATTCAGACAACGCAAAACACTCAATTGATTTTGTGTTTAATAAATTTAATATTTAAATAATATTTAATTTTTGGCCGAGATTGTGTATTGTCTGGATTCCGTCTTGCTGGATCTCTCTTTTTGTATAGCGCCCAAAGAGGGAGTCTTCCGCAATTCTCATTTACAAAATCCCTACAGAAGATAATTAGAAGATTTTCTTAATATTCAGACATAGAAGAATCAAGACAAGACATAAAATCGGTCGATTCTTATAAATTATTTAGATTTTTTTGATTTTGCTTAACTATCTTTGTCTAACGCCCACAGCGGGAGTACCCCACAATCCCCCCCACGATGATGATGATCCAAACATTTTCTTAACATAAGGATATACAAAAATTTAGACTAGACTAAAATCGCTCGACAATTAATTTTTTGCCATGATTTAATCTTGTCTGTATTTTTTTCTATTTGAAAAAGCGGACAAACCACAATCTAGACAAAACATCATTAGATTTTTCTTAAATATTCAATACTTGGGCGGAATTTGTTATTAGAATTTTTCTCTGTCTGGACTTTTTTTTATCTTACCTTGAGTGAGTCTTGCCGTAAGTTTCTTGTCAGAGACTTCCTTAAAATTCGGGTAAGCCAAAATCTAGACAAGACATAATTCGGACAAAGCAAAGAAATCACTTGTTTTTTTTTAAATATTTAATTTTTGGCCGAGATTGTTTCTTGTCTGGATTCTGTCTTTTGGGATTTTATATTCAGCTTTTTCTTTCACACCCTCAGAGAGAGCCTCCAAAAATTCCTGCTTACAAAATCCCGACAGAAGATAATTCAAATATTTTCTTAATATTCGGGCATACAAAAATCTAGACAAAACACACAATCGATCGATATTTAGCCTCGATTTAAACTTGCCGATTTTTTCGGTCTGGAAGTTACGTTACCACTCTGGCTAACCACAATCTAAAACCAAAATTAATCAATCTTGTTTAATTTAATAATTGTTCAAAATTCCACCAACCAAAATCTAGACAACACATAATTCAGACAAAGCAAAACACTCAATTGATTTTGTGTTTAATAAATTTAATATTTAAATAATATTTAATTTTTGGCCGAGATTGTGTATTGTCTGGATTCCGTCTTGCTGGATTTTTTATATCTCTTTTTGTATAGCGCCCAAAGAGGGAGTCTTCCGCAATTCTGAATTACAAAATCCCTACAGAAGATAATTAGAAGATTTTCTTAATATTCAGACATAGAAGAATCAAGACAAGACATAAAATCGGTCGATTCTTATAAATTATTTAGATTTTTTTGATTTTGCTTAACTAGCTTTGTCTAACGCCCACAGGGGGAGTACCCCACAATCCCGATGATGATGATACAAACATTTTCTTAACATAAGGATATACAAAAATTTAGACTAGACTAAAACCGCTCGACAATTATTTTTTTGCCATGATTTAATCTTGTCTGTATTTTTTTCTCTTTGAAAAAGCGGACAAACCACAATCTAGACAAAACGTCATTAGATTTTTCTTAAATATTCAATTCTTGGGCGGAATTTCTTATTAGAATTTTTCTCTCAGTCTGGACTTTTTTTTATCTTACCTTGAGTGAGTCTTGCCGTATGTTTCTTGTCAGAGACTTCCTTAAAATTCGGGTAAGCCAAAATCTAGACAAGACATAATTCGGACAAAGCAAAGAAATCACTTGTTTTTTTTTTAAATATTTAATTTTTGGCAGAGATTGTTTCTTGTCAGGATTCTGTCTTTTGGGATTTTATATTCAGCTTTTTCTTTCACACCCTCAGAGGGAGCCTCCAAAAATTCCTACTTACAAAATCCCGACAGAAGATAATTCAAATATTTTCTTAATATTCGGGCATACAAAAATCTAGATAAAACACACAATCGATCGATATTTAGCCTCGATTTAAACTTGCCGATTTTTTCGGTCTGGAAGTTACGTTACGTTAGCACTCGGGAAAACCACAATCTAAAACCAAAATCAATCAATCTTGTTTAATTTAATAATTGTTCAAAATTCCACCAACCAAAATCTAGACAACACATAATTCAGACAAAGCAAAACACTCAATTGATTTTGTGTTTAATAAATTTAATATTTAAATAATATTTAATTTTTGGCCAAGATTGTGTATTGTCTGGATTCCGTCTTGCTGGATTTTTTATATCTTTTTTTTATTAGCGCGCTAAGAGGGAGCCTCCCGCAATTCCGATTTACAAAATCCCTACAGAAGATAATTAAAAGATTTTCTTAATATTCAGACATAGAAGAATCAAGACAAGACATAAATCGGTCGGTTCTTTAAATTATCTAGATTTTTTTGATTCTGCTTAACTAGCTTTGTCTAACGCCCACAAGGGGAGTACCCCACAATCCCGATGATGATGATCCAAACATTTTCTTAACATAAGGATATACAAAAATTTGGACTAGACTAAAATCGCTCGATAATTAATTTTTTGCCATGATTTAATCTTGTCTGTATTTTTTTCTCTTTGAAAAAGCGGACAAACCACAATCTAGACAAAACATAATTAGATTTTTCTTAAATATTCAATACTTGGGCGGAATTTGTTATTAGAATTTTTCTCTGTCTGGATTTTTTTTATCTTGCCTTGATTGGGTCTTGTCGTATGTTTCTTGTCAGAGACTTCCTTAAAATTCGGGTAAGCCAAAATATAGAGAAGACATAATTCGGACAAAGCAAAGAAATCACTTGTTTTTTTTTTTTTTAAATATTTAATTTTTGGCCGAGATTGTTTCTTGTCTGGATTCTGTCTTTTGGGATTTTATATTCAGCTTTTTCTTTCACACCCTCAGAGGGAGCCTCCAAAAATTCCTTCTTACAAAATCCCGACAGATGATAATTGAAATATTTTCTTAATATTCGGGCATACAAAAATCTAGACAAAACACACAATCGATCGATATTTAGTCTCGATTTAAACTTGCCGATTTTTTCAGTCTGGAAGTTACGTTACCACACGGGCAAACCACAATCTAAAACCAAAATCAATCAATCTTGTTTTAATTATATAATTTTTGTTCAAAATTCCACAAACCAAAATCTAGACAACACATAATTCAGACAACGCAAAACACTCAATTGATTTTGTGTTTAATAAATTTAATATTTAAATAATATTTAATTTTTGGCCGAGATTGTGTATTGTCTGGATTCCGTCTTGCTGGATCTCTCTTTTTGTATAGCGCCCAAAGAGGGAGTCTTCCGCAATTCTCATTTACAAAATCCCTACAGAAGATAATTAGAAGATTTTCTTAATATTCAGACATAGAAGAATCAAGACAAGACATAAAATCGGTCGATTCTTATAAATTATTTAGATTTTTTTGATTTTGCTTAACTATCTTTGTCTAACGCCCACAGCGGGAGTACCCCACAATCCCGATGATGATGATACAAACATTTTCTTAACATAAGGATATACAAAAATTTAGACTAGACTAAAACCGCTCGACAATTAATTTTTTGCCATGATTTAATCTTGTCTGTATTTTTTTCTCTATCTAGACAAAACACCATTAGATTTTTCTTAAATATTCAATTCTTGGGCGGAATTTGTTATTAGAATTTTTCTCTGTCTGGATTTTTTTTATCTTACCTTGATTGAGTCTCGTCGTATGTTTTATGTCAGAGACTTCCTTAAAATTCGGGTAAGCCAAAATCTAGACAAGACATAATTCGGACAAAGCAAAGAAATCACTTGTTTTTTTTTTAAATATTTAAGTTTTGGCCGAGATTGTTTCTTGTCTGGATTCTGTCTTTTGGGATTTTATATTCAGCTTTTTCTTTCACACCCTCAGAGGGAGCCTCCAAAAATTCCTACTTACAAAATCCCGACAGAATATAATTCAAATATTTTCTTACTATTCGCGCATACAAAAATCTAGACAAAACACACAAATCGATCGATATTTAGCCTCGATTTAAACTTGCCGATTTTTTCGGTCTGGAAGTTACGTTACCACACTGGCAAACCACAATCTAAAACCAAAATCAATCAATATTGTTTCAATTATTTTATTTTTGGTCTAAATTCCACCAACCAAAATCTAGACAACACATAATTCTGACAAAGCAAAACTCCCAATTGATTTTGTGTTTAATAAATTTAATATTTAAATAATATTTATTTTCTGGCCGAGATTGTGTATTGTCTGGATTCCGTCTTGCTGGATTTTTTATATCTTTTTTTTATTAGCGCGCTAAGAGGGAGCCTCCCGCAATTCCGATTTACAAAATCCCTACAGAAGATAATTAGAAGATTTTCTTAATATTCAGACATAGAAGAATCAAGACAAGACATAAAATCGGTCGATTCTTATAAATTATTTAGATTTTTTTGATTTTGCTTAACTATCTTTGTCTAACGCCCACAGCGGGAGTACCCCACAATCCCGATGATGATGATCCAAACATTTTCTTAACATAAGGATATACAAAAATTTAGACTAGACTAAAATCGCTCGATAATTAATTTTTTACCATGATTTAAACTTGTCTGTATTTTTTTCTCTTTGAAAAAGCGGACAAACCACAATCTAGACAAAACATCATTAGATTTTTCTTAAATATTCAATTCTTGGGCGGAATTTGTTATTAGAATTTTTCTCTCAGTCTGGACTTTCTTTATCTTACCTTGAGTGAGTCTTGCCGTATGTTTCTTGTCAGAGACTTCCTTAAAATTCGGGTAAGCCAAAATCTAGACATACATAATTCGGACGAAGCAAAGAAATCACTTGTTTTTTTTTTTAAATATTTAATTTTTGGCCGAGATTGTTTCTTGTCTGGATTCTGTCTTTTGGGATTTTATATTTAGCTTTCTTTCACACCCTCAGAGGGAGCCTCCAAAAATTCCTTCTTACAAAGTCCCGACAGAAGATAATTCAAATATTTTCTTAATATTCGAGCATACAAAAATTTTATATCTTTTTTTTATTAGCGCGCTAAGAGGGAGCCTCCCGCAATTCCGATTTACAAAATCCCTACAGAAGATAATTAAAAGATTTTCTTAATATTCAGACATAGAAGAATCAAGACAAGACATAAATCGGTCGGTTCTTTAAATTATCTAGATTTTTTTGATTTTGCTTAATTATCTTTGTCTAACGCCCACAGCGGGATTACCCCACAATCCCTATGATGATGATCCAAAGATTTTCTTAACATAAGGATATACAAAAATTTAGACTAGACTAAAATCGCTCGATAATTAATTTTTTGCCATGATTTAATCTTGTCTGTATTTTTTTCTCTTTGAAAAATCGGACAAACCACAATCTAGACAAAACATTATTAGATTTTTCTTAAATATTCAATTCTTGGGCGGAATTTGTTATTAGAATTTTTCTCTCAGTCTGGACTTTCTTTACCTTACCTTGAGTGAGTCTTGCCGTATGTTTCTTGTCAGAGACTTCCTTAAAATTCGGGTAAGCCAAAATCTAGACATACATAATTCGGACGAAGCAAAGAAATCACTTGTTTTTTTTTTTAAATATTTAATTTTTGGCCGAGATTATTTCTTGTCTGGATTCTGTCTTTTGGGATTTTATATTCAGCTTTTTCTTTCACACCCTCAGAGGGAGCCTCCAAAAATTCCTTCTTACAAAGTCCCGACAGAAGATAATTCAAATATTTTCTTAATATTCGGGCATACAAAAATCTACACAAAACACACAATCGATCGATATTTAGCCTCGATTTAAACTTGCCGATTTTTTCGGTCTGGAAGTTACGTTACCACTCTGGCTAACCACAATCTAAAACCAAAATCAATCAATATTGTTTTAATTATTTAATTTTTGTTCAAAATTCCACAAACCAAAATCTAGACAACACACATAATTCAGACAAAGCAAAACACTCAATTGATTTTGTATTTAATAAATTTAATATTTAAATAATATTTAATTTTTGGCCAAGATTGTGTATTGTCTGGATTCCGTCTTTCTGGATTTGTTATATCTTTTTTTTATTAGCGCGCTAAGAGGGAGCCTCCCGCAATTCCGATTTACAAAATCCCTACAGAAGATAATTAAAAGATTTTCTTAATATTCAGACATAGAAGAATCAAGACAAGACATAAATCGGTCGGTTCTTTAAATTATCTAGATTTTTTTGATTCTGCTTAACTAGCTTTGTCTAACGCCCACAAGAGGAGTACCCCACAATCCCCCCCACGATGATGATGATCCAAACATTTTCTTAACATAAGGATATACAAAAATTTGGACTAGACTAAAATCGCTCGATAATTAATTTTTTGCCATGATTTAATCTTGTCTGTATTTTTTTCTCTTTGAAAAATCGGACAAACCACAATCTAGACAAAACATTATTAGATTTTTCTTAAATATTCAATTCTTGGGCGGAATTTGTTATTAGAATTTTTCTCTCAGTCTGGACTTTCTTTACCTTACCTTGAGTGAGTCTTGCCGTATGTTTCTTGTCAGAGACTTCCTTAAAATTCGGGTAAGCCAAAATCTAGACATACATAATTCGGACGAAGCAAAGAAATCACTTGTTTTTTTTTTTAAATATTTAATTTTTGGCCGAGATTATTTCTTGCCTGGATTCTGTCTTTTGGGATTTTATATTCAGCTTTTTCTTTCACACCCTCAGAGGGAGCCTCCAAAAATTCCTTCTTACAAAGTCCCGACAGAAGATAATTCAAATATTTTCTTAATATTCGGGCATACAAAAATCTACACAAAACACACAATCGATCGATATTTAGCCTCGATTTAAACTTGCCGATTTTTTCGGTTTGGAAGTTACGTTACCACTCTGGCTAACCACAATCTAAAACCAAAATCAATCAATATTGTTTTAATTATTTAATTTTTGTTCAAAATTCCACAAACCAAAATCTAGACAACACACATAATTCAGACAAAGCAAAACACTCAATTGATTTTGTATTTAATAAATTTAATATTTAAATAATATTTAATTTTTGGCCAAGATTGTGTATTGTCTGGATTCCGTCTTTCTGGATTTGTTATATCTTTTTTTTATTAGCGCGCTAAGAGGGAGCCTCCCGCAATTCCGATTTACAAAATCCCTACAGAAGATAATTAAAAGATTTTCTTAATATTCAGACATAGAAGAATCAAGACAAGACATAAATCGGTCGGTTCTTTAAATTATCTAGATTTTTTTGATTCTGCTTAACTAGCTTTGTCTAACGCCCACAAGAGGAGTACCCCACAATCCCGATGATGATGATCCAAACATTTTCTTAACATAAGGATATACAAAAATTTGGACTAGACTAAAATCGCTCGATAATTAATTTTTTGCCATGATTTAATCTTGTCTGTATTTTTTTCTCTTTGAAAAAGCGGACAAACCACAATCTAGACAAAACATAATTAGATTTTTCTTAAATATTCAATACTTGGGCGGAATTTGTTATTAGAATTTTTCTCTGTCTGGATTTTTTTTATCTTGCCTTGATTGAGTCTTGTCGTATGTTTCTTGTCAGAGACTTCCTTAAAATTCGGGTAAGCCAAAATATAGAGAAGACATAATTCGGACAAAGCAAAGAAATCACTTGTTTTTTTTAAATATTTAATTTTTGGCCGAGATTGTTTCTTGTCTGGATTCTGTCTTTTGGGATTTTATATTCAGCTTTTTCTTTCACACCCTCAGAGGGAGCCTCCAAAAATTCCTTCTTACAAAATCCCGACAGAAGATAATTGAAATATTTTCTTAATATTCGGGCATACAAAAATCTAGACAAAACACACAATCGATCGATATTTAGTCTCGATTTAAACTTGCCGATTTTTTCGGTCTGGAAGTTACGTTACCACACGGGCAAACCACAATCTAAAACCAAAATCAATCAATCTTGTTTTAATTATATAATTTTTGTTCAAAATTCCACAAACCAAAATCTAGACAACACATAATTCAGACAACGCAAAACACTCAATTGATTTTGTGTTTAATAAATTTAATATTTAAATAATATTTAATTTTTGGCCGAGATTGTGTATTGTCTGGATTCCGTCTTGCTGGATTTTTTATATCTCTTTTTGTATAGCGCCCAAAGAGGGAGTCTTCCGCAATTCTCATTTACAAAATCCCTACAGAAGATAATTAGAAGATTTTCTTAATATTCAGACATAGAAGAATCAAGACAAGACATAAAATCGGTCGATTCTTATAAATTATTTAGATTTTGCTTAACTATCTTTGTCTAACGCCCACAGCGGGAGTACCCCACAATCCCGATGATGATGATACAAACATTTTCTTAACATAAGGATATACAAAAATTTAGACTAGACTAAAATCGCTCGACAATTAATTTTTTGCCATGATTTAATCTTGTCTGTATTTTTTTCTATTTGAAAAAGCGGACAAACTACAATCTAGACAAAACATCATTAGATTTTTCTTAAATATTCAATACTTGGGCGGAATTTGTTATTAGAATTTTTCTCTGTCTGGACTTTTTTTTATCTTACCTTGAGTGAGTCTTGCCGTATGTTTCTTGTCAGAGACTTCCTTAAAATTCGGGTAAGCCAAAATCTAGACAAGACATAATTCGGACAAAGCAAAGAAATCACTTGTTTTTTTTTAAATATTTAATTTTTGGCCGAGATTGTTTCTTGTCTGGATTCTGTCTTTTGGGATTTTATATTCAGCTTTTTCTTTCACACCCTCAGAGAGAGCCTCCAAAAATTCCTGCTTACAAAATCCCGACAGAAGATAATTCAAATATTTTCTTAATATTCGGGCATACAAAAATCTAGACAAAACACACAATCGATCGATATTTAGCCTCGATTTAACCTTGCCGATTTTTTCGGTCTGGAAGTTACGTTACCACTCTGGCTAACCACAATCTAAAACCAAAATTAATCAATCTTGTTTAATTTAATAATTGTTCAAAATTCCACCAACCAAAATCTAGACAACACATAATTCAGACAAAGCAAAACACTCAATTGATTTTGTGTTTAATAAATTTAATATTTAAATAATATTTAATTTTTGGCCAAGATTGTGTATTGTCTGGATTCCGTCTTTCTGGATCTTTTATATCTTTTTTTTATTAGCGCCCAAAGAGGGAGTCTTCCGCAATTCTGATTTACAAAATCCCTACAGAAGATAATTAGAAGATTTTCTTAATATTCAGACATAGAAGAATCAAGACAAGACATAAAATCGGTCGATTCTTATAAATTATTTAGATTTTTTTGATTTTGCTTAACTAGCTTTGTCTAACGCCCACAGGGGGAGTACCCCACAATCCCGATGATGATGATACAAACATTTTCTTAACATAAGGATATACAAAAATTTAGACTAGACTAAAACCGCTCGACAATTAATTTTTTGCCATGATTTAATCTTGTCTGTATTTTTTTCTCTATCTAGACAAAACACCATTAGATTTTTCTTAAATATTCAATTCTTGGGCGGAATTTGTTATTCGAATTTTTCTCTGTCTGGATTTTTTTTATCTTACCTTGATTGAGTCTCGTCGTATGTTTTATGTCAGAGACTTCCTTAAAATTCGGATAAGCCAGAATCTAGACAAGACATAATTCGGACAAAGCAAAGAAATCACTTGTCTTTTTTTTAAATATTTAATTTTTGGCCGAGATTGTTTCCTGTCTGGATTCTGTCTTTTGGGATTTTATATTCAGCTTTTTCTTTCACACCCTCAGAGGGAGCCTCCAAAAATTCCTACTTACAAAATCCCGACAGAAGATAATTCAAATATTTGCTTAATATTCGGGCATACAAAAATCTAGACAAAACACACAATCGATCGATATTTAGCCTCGATTTAAACTTGCCGATTTTTTCGGTCTGGAAGTTACGTTACCACTCTGGCTAACCACAATCTAAAACCAAAATCAATCAATATTGTTTTAATTATTTAATTTTTGTTCAAAATTCCACAAACCAAAATCTAGACAACACACATAATTCAGACAAAGCAAAACACTCAATTGATTTTGTATTTAATAAATTTAATATTTAAATAATATTTAATTTTTGGCCAAGATTGTGTATTGTCTGGATTCCGTCTTTCTGGATTTTTTATATCTTTTTTTTATTAGCGCGCTAAGAGGAGCCTCCCGCAATTCCGATTTACAAAATCCCTACAGAAGATAAAAGATTTTCTTAATATTCAGACATAGAAAATCAAGACAAGACATAAAATCGGTCGATTCTTATAAATTATTTAGATTTTTTTGATTTTGCTTAACTATCTTTGTCTAACGCCCACAGCGGGAGTACCCCACAATCCCCCCCACGATGATGATGATCCAAACATTTTCTTAACATAAGGATATACAAAAATTTAGACTAGACTAAAATCGCTCGACAATTAATTTTTTGCCATGATTTAATCTTGTCTGTATTTTTTTCTATTTGAAAAAGCGGACAAACCACAATCTAGACAAAACATCATTAGATTTTTCTTAAATATTCAATTCTTGGGCGGAATTTGTTATTCGAATTTTTCTCTCAGTCTGGACTTTTTTTATCTTACCTTGAGTGAGTCTTGCAGTATGTTTCTTGTCAGAGACTTCCTTAAAATTCGGGTAAGCCAAAATCTAGACATACATAATTCGGACAAAGCAAAGAAATCACTTGTTTTTTTTTTTTAAATATTTAATTTTTGGCCGAGATTGTTTCTTGTCTGGATTCTGTCTTTTGGGATTTTATATTCAGCTTTTTCTTTCACACCCTCAGAGGGAGCCTCCAAAAATTCCTTCTTACAAAGTCCCGACAGAAGATAATTCAAATATTTTCTTAATATTCGGGCATACAAAAATCTACACAAAACACACAATCGATCGATATTTAGCCTCTATTTAAACTTGCCGATTTTTTCGGTCTGGAAGTTACGTTACCACTCTGGCTAACCACAATCTAAAACCAAAATCAATCAATATTGTTTTAATTATTTAATTTTTGTTCAAAATTCCACAAACCAAAATCTAGAATCTCTACATAATTCAGACAAAGCAAAACACTCAATTGATTTTGTATTTAATAAATTTAATATTTAAATAATATTTAATTTTTGGCCAAGATTGTGTATTGTCTGGATTCCGTCTTTCTGGATTTTTTATATCTTTTTTTTATTAGCGCGCTAAGAGGGAGCCTCCCGCAATTCCGATTTACAAAATCCCTACAGAAGATAATTAGAAGATTTTCTTAATATTCAGACATAGAAAAATCAACACACGGCATAAAATCGATCGATTCTTATAAATTATTTAGATTTTTTTTTGTTTGTGCTTAATTATCTTTGTCTAACGCCCACAGCGGGATTACACCACAATCCCTATGATGATGATCCAAAGATTTTCTTAACATAAGGATATACAAAAATTTAGACTAGACTAAAATCGCTCGATAATTAATTTTTTGCCATGATTTAATCTTGTCTGTATTTTTTTCTCTTTGAAAAAGCGGACAAACCACAATCTAGACAAAACATCATTAGATTTTTCTTAAATATTCAATTCTTGGGCGGAATTTGTTATTAGAATTTTTCTCTCAGTCTGGACTTTCTTTATCTTACCTTGAGTGAGTCTTGCCGTATGTTTCTTGTCAGAGACTTCCTTAAAATTCGGGTAAGCCAAAATCTAGACATACATAATTCGGACGAAGCAAAGAAATCACTTGTTTTTTTTTTTAAATATTTAATTTTTGGCCGAGATTATTTCTTGTCTGGATTCTGTCTTTTGGGATTTTATATTCAGCTTTTTCTTTCACACCCTCAGAGGGAGCCTCCAAAAATTCCTTCTTACAAAGTCCCGACAGAAGATAATTCAAATATTTTCTTAATATTCGAGCATACAAAAATTTTATATTTTTTTTTTATTAGCTCGCTAAGAGGGAGCCTCCTGCAATTCCGATTTACAAAATCCCTACAGAAGATAAAAGATTTTCTTAATATTCAGACATAGAAGAATCAAGACAAGACATAAATCGGTCGGTTCTTTAAATTATCTAGATTTTTTTGATTCTGCTTAACTAGCTTTGTCTAACGCCCACAGGGGGAGTACCCCACAATCCCCCCACGATGATGATGATCCAAACATTTTCTTAACATAAGGATATACAAAAATTTAGACTAGACTAAAACCGCTCGACAATTAATTTTTTGCCATGATTTAATCTTGTCTGTATTTTTTTCTCTTTGAAAAAGCGGACAAACCACAATCATTAGATTTTTCTTAAATATTCAATTCTTGGGCGGAATTTGTTATTAGAATTTTTCTCTCAGTCTGGACTTTTTTTTATCTTACCTTGAGTGAGTCTTGCCGTATGTTTTATGTCAGAGACATCCTTGAAATTCGGGTAAGCCAGAATCTAGACAAGACATAATTCGGACAAAGCAAAGAAATCACTTGTCTTTTTTTTAAATATTTAATTTTTGGCCGAGATTGTTTCCTGTCTGGATTCTGTCTTTTGGGATTTTATATTCAGCTTTTTCTTTCACACCCTCAGAGGGAGCCTCCAAAAATTCCTACTTACAAAATCCCGACAGAAGATAATTCAAATATTTGCTTAATATTCGGGCATACAAAAATCTAGACAAAACACACAATCGATCGATATTTAGCCTCGATTTAAACTTGCCGATTTTTTCGGTCTGGAAGTTACGTTACCACTCTGGCTAACCACAATCTAAAACCAAAATCAATCAATATTGTTTTAATTATTTAATTTTTGTTCAAAATTCCACAAACCAAAATCTAGACAACACACATAATTCAGACAAAGCAAAACACTCAATTGATTTTGTATTTAATAAATTTAATATTTAAATAATATTTAATTTTTGGTCAAGATTGTGTATTGTCTGGATTCCTTCTTTCTGGATCTTTTATATCTTTTCTTTATTAGCGCCCTAAGAGGGAGCCTCCCGCAATTCCGATTTAAAAAATCCCTACAGAATATAAAAGATTTTCTTAATATTCAGACATAGAAAAATCAACACACGGCATAAAATCGGTCGATTCTTATTTAGATTTTTTTTGTTTTTGCTTAACTAGCTTTGTCTAACGCCCACAGCGGGAGTACCCCACAATCCCCCCCACGATGATGATGATCCAAACATTTTCTTAACATAAGGATATATAAAAATTTAGACTAGACTAAAATCGCTCGACAATTAATTTTTTGCCATGATTTAATCTTGTCTGTATTTTTTTCTATTTGAAAAAGCGGACAAACCACAATCTAGACAAAACATCATTAGATTTTTCTTAAATATTCAATACTTGGGCGGAATTTGTTATTAGAATTTTTCTCTCAGTCTGGACTTTTTTTTATCTTACCTTGAGTGAGTCTTGCCGTATGTTTCTTGTCAGAGACTTCCTTAAAATTCGGGTAAGCCAAAATCTAGACATACATAATTCGGACAAAGCAAAGAAATCACTTGTTTTTTTTTTTTAAATATTTAATTTTTGGCCGAGATTGTTTCTTGTCTGGATTCTGTCTTTTGGGATTTTATATTCAGCTTTTTCTTTCACACCCTCAGAGGGAGCCTCCAAAAATTCCTTCTTACAAAGTCCCGACAGAAGATAATTCAAATATTTTCTTAATATTCGGGCATACAAAAATCTACACAAAACACACAATCGATCGATATTTAGCCTCTATTTAAACTTGCCGATTTTTTCGGTCTGGAAGTTACGTTACCACTCTGGCTAACCACAATCTAAAACCAAAATCAATCAATATTGTTTTAATTATTTAATTTTTGTTCAAAATTCCACAAACCAAAATCTAGACAACACACATAATTCAGACAAAGCAAAACACTCAATTGATTTTGTATTTAATAAATTTAATATTTAAATAATATTTAATTTTTGGCCAAGATTGTGTATTGTCTGGATTCCGTCTTTCTGGATTTTTTATATCTTTTTTTTATTAGCGCGCTAAGAGGGAGCCTCCCGCAATTCCGATTTACAAAATCCCTACAGAAGATAATTAGAAGATTTTCTTAATATTCAGACATAGAAAAATCAACACACGGCATAAAATCGATCGATTCTTATAAATTATTTAGATTTTTTTTTGTTTGTGCTTAATTATCTTTGTCTAACGCCCACAGCGGGATTACACCACAATCCCTATGATGATGATCCAAAGATTTTCTTAACATAAGGATATACAAAAATTTAGACTAGACTAAAATCGCTCGATAATTAATTTTTTGCCATGATTTAATCTTGTCTGTATTTTTTTCTCTTTGAAAAAGCGGACAAACCACAATCTAGACAAAACATCATTAGATTTTTCTTAAATATTCAATTCTTGGGCGGAATTTGTTATTAGAATTTTTCTCTCAGTCTGGACTTTCTTTATCTTACCTTGAGTGAGTCTTGCCGTATGTTTCTTGTCAGAGACTTCCTTAAAATTCGGGTAAGCCAAAATCTAGACATACATAATTCGGACGAAGCAAAGAAATCACTTGTTTTTTTTTTTAAATATTTAATTTTTGGCCGAGATTATTTCTTGTCTGGATTCTGTCTTTTGGGATTTTATATTCAGCTTTTTCTTTCACACCCTCAGAGGGAGCCTCCAAAAATTCCTTCTTACAAAGTCCCGACAGAAGATAATTCAAATATTTTCTTAATATTCGAGCATACAAAAATTTTATATTTTTTTTTTATTAGCTCGCTAAGAGGGAGCCTCCTGCAATTCCGATTTACAAAATCCCTACAGAAGATAAAAGATTTTCTTAATATTCAGACATAGAAGAATCAAGACAAGACATAAATCGGTCGGTTCTTTAAATTATCTAGATTTTTTTGATTCTGCTTAACTAGCTTTGTCTAACGCCCACAGGGGGAGTACCCCACAATCCCCCCACGATGATGATGATCCAAACATTTTCTTAACATAAGGATATACAAAAATTTAGACTAGACTAAAACCGCTCGACAATTAATTTTTTGCCATGATTTAATCTTGTCTGTATTTTTTTCTCTTTGAAAAAGCGGACAAACCACAATCATTAGATTTTTCTTAAATATTCAATTCTTGGGCGGAATTTGTTATTAGAATTTTTCTCTCAGTCTGGACTTTTTTTTATCTTACCTTGAGTGAGTCTTGCCGTATGTTTTATGTCAGAGACATCCTTGAAATTCGGGTAAGCCAGAATCTAGACAAGACATAATTCGGACAAAGCAAAGAAATCACTTGTCTTTTTTTTAAATATTTAATTTTTGGCCGAGATTGTTTCCTGTCTGGATTCTGTCTTTTGGGATTTTATATTCAGCTTTTTCTTTCACACCCTCAGAGGGAGCCTCCAAAAATTCCTACTTACAAAATCCCGACAGAAGATAATTCAAATATTTGCTTAATATTCGGGCATACAAAAATCTAGACAAAACACACAATCGATCGATATTTAGCCTCGATTTAAACTTGCCGATTTTTTCGGTCTGGAAGTTACGTTACCACTCTGGCTAACCACAATCTAAAACCAAAATCAATCAATATTGTTTTAATTATTTAATTTTTGTTCAAAATTCCACAAACCAAAATCTAGACAACACACATAATTCAGACAAAGCAAAACACTCAATTGATTTTGTATTTAATAAATTTAATATTTAAATAATATTTAATTTTTGGTCAAGATTGTGTATTGTCTGGATTCCTTCTTTCTGGATCTTTTATATCTTTTCTTTATTAGCGCCCTAAGAGGGAGCCTCCCGCAATTCCGATTTAAAAAATCCCTACAGAATATAAAAGATTTTCTTAATATTCAGACATAGAAAAATCAACACACGGCATAAAATCGGTCGATTCTTATTTAGATTTTTTTTGTTTTTGCTTAACTAGCTTTGTCTAACGCCCACAGCGGGAGTACCCCACAATCCCCCCCACGATGATGATGATCCAAACATTTTCTTAACATAAGGATATATAAAAATTTAGACTAGACTAAAATCGCTCGACAATTAATTTTTTGCCATGATTTAATCTTGTCTGTATTTTTTTCTATTTGAAAAAGCGGACAAACCACAATCTAGACAAAACATCATTAGATTTTTCTTAAATATTCAATACTTGGGCGGAATTTGTTATTAGAATTTTTCTCTCAGTCTGGACTTTTTTTTATCTTACCTTGAGTGAGTCTTGCCGTATGTTTCTTGTCAGAGACTTCCTTAAAATTCGGGTAAGCCAAAATCTAGACAAGACATAATTCGGTCAAAGCAAAAAAATCACTTGTTTTTTTTTTAAATATTTAATTTTTGGCCGAGATTGTTTCTTGTCTGGATTCTGTCTTTTGGTATTTTATATTCAGCTTTTTCTTTCACACCCTCAGAGGGAGCCTCCAAAAATTCCTACTTACAAAATCCCGACAGAAGATAATTCAAATATTTTCTTAATATTCGGGCATACAAAAATCTAGACAAAACACACAATCGATCGATATTTAGCCTCGATTTAAAATTGCCGATTTTTTCGGTCTGGAAGTTACGTTACCACTCTGGCTAACCACAATCTAAAACCAAAATCAATCAATATTGTTTTAATTATTTAATTTTTGTTCAAAATTCCACAAACCAAAATCTAGACAACACACATAATTCAGACAAAGCAAAACACTCAATTGATTTTGTATTTAATAAATTTAATATTTAAATAATATTTAATTTTTGGCCAAGATTGTGTAGTCTGGATTCCTTCTTTCTGGATCTTTTATATCTTTTTTTATTAGCGCGCTAAGAGGGAGCCTCCCGCAATTCCGATTTACAAAATCCCTACAGAAGATAATTAAAAGATTTTCTTAATATTCAGACATAGAAGAATCAAGACAAGACATAAATCGGTCGGTTCTTTAAATTATCTAAATTTTTTTGATTCTGCTTAACTAGCTTTGTCTAACGCCCACAGCGGGATTGCCCCACAATCCCGATGATGATGATCCAAACATTTTCTTAACATAAGAATATACAAAAATTAGACTAGACTAAAATCGCTCGATAATTAATTTTTTGCCATGATTTAATCTTGTCTGTATTTTTTTCTCTTTGAAAAAGCGGACAAACCACAATCTAGACAAAACATCATTAGATTTTTCTTAAATATTCAATACTTGGGCGGAATTTGTTATTAGAATTTTTCTCTCAGTCTGGACTTTTTTTATCTTACCTTGAGTGGGTCTTGCCGTATGTTTCTTGTCAGAGACTTCCTTAAAATTCGGGTAAGCCAAAATCTAGACAAGACATAATTCGGTCAAAGCAAAGAAATCACTTGTTTTTTTTTTTTTAAATATTTAATTTTTGGCAGAGATTGTTTCTTGTCAGGATTCTGTCTTTTGGGATCTTCTATTCAGCTTTTTCTTTCACACCCTCAGAGGGAGCCTCCAAAAATTCCTACTTACAAAATCCCGACAGAAGATAATTCAAATATTTTCTTAATATTCGAGTATACAAAATCCTAGACAAAACACACAATCGATCGATATTTAGCCTCGATTTAAACTTGCCGATTTTTTCGGTCTGGAAGTTACGTTACCACTCTGGCTAACCACAATCTAAAACCAAAATCAATCAATATTGTTTTAATTATTTAATTTTTGTTCAAAATTCCACCAACCAAAATCTAGACAACACACATAATTCAGACAAAGCAAAACACTCAATTAATTTTGTAATTAATAAATTTAATATTTAAATAATATTTAATTTTTGGCCAAGATTGTGTATTGTCTGGATTCCGTCTTTCCGGATTTTTTATATCTTTTTTTTATTAGCGCGCTAAGAGGGAGCCTCCCGCAATTCCGATTTACAAAATCCCTACAGAAGATAATTAGAAGATTTTCTTAATATTCAGACATAGAAAAATCAACACACGGCATAAAATCGGTCGATTCTTATAAATTATTTAAATTTTTTTTGTTTTTGCTTAATTATCTTTGTCTAACGCCCACAGCGGGAGTACCCCACAATCCCCCCCACGATGATGATGATCCAAACATTTTCTTAACATAAGGATATAAAAAAATTTAGACTAGACTAAAATCGCTCGATAATTAATTTTTTGCCATGATTTAATCTTGTCTGTATTTTTTTCTCTTTGAAAAAGCGGACAAACCACAATCTAGACAAAACATGATTAGATTTTTCTTAAATATTCAATTCTTGGGCGGAATTTGTTATTCGAATTTTTCTCTCAGTCTGGACTTTCTTTATCTTACCTTGAGTGAGTCTTGCCGTATGTTTCTTGTCAGAGACTTCCTTAAAATTCGGGTAAGCCAAAATCTAGACATACATAATTCGGACGAAGCAAAGAAATCACTTGTTTTTTTTTTTTAATATTTAATTTTTGGCCGAGATTGTTTCTTGTCTGGATTCTGTCTTTTGGGATTTTATATTCAGCTTTCTTTCACACCCTCAGAGGGAGCCTCCAAAAATTCCTTCTTACAAAGTCCCTACAGATGATAATTAGAAGATTTTCTTAATATTCGAGCATACAAAAATTTTATATCTTTTTTTTATTAGCGCGCTAAGAGGGAGCCTCCCGCAATTCCGATTTACAAAATCCCTACAGAAGATAATTAAAAGATTTTCTTAAAATTCAGACATAGAAGAATCAAGACAAGACATAAATCGGTCGGTTCTTTAAATTATCTAGATTTTTTTGATTCTGCTTAACTAGCTTTGTCTAACGCCCACAGCGGGAGTACCCCACAATCCCCCCCACGATGATGATGATCCAAACATTTTCTTAACATAAGGATATACAAAAATTTAGACTAGACTAAAATCGCTCGACAATTAATTTTTTGCCATGATTTAATCTTGTCTGTATTTTTTTCTATTTGAAAAAGCGGACAAACCACAATCTAGACAAAACATCATTAGAATTTTCTTAAATATTCAATACTTGGGCGGAATTTGTTATTAGAATTTTTCTCTCAGTCTGGACTTTTTTTTATCTTACCTTGAGTGAGTCTTGCCGTATGTTTCTTGTCAGAGACTTCCTTAAAATTCGGGTAAGCCAAAATCTAGACATACATAATTCGGACGAAGCAAAGAAATCACTTGTTTTTTTTTTAAATATTTAATTTTTGCCGAGATTGTTTCTTGTCTGGATTCTGTCTTTTGGGATTTTATATTCAGCTTTTTCTTTCACACCCTCAGAGGGAGCCTCCAAAAATTCCTTCTTACAAAGTCCCGACAGAAGATAATTCAAATATTTTCTTAATATTCGGGCATACAAAAATCTACACAAAACACACAATCGATCGATATTTAGCCTCGATTTAAACTTGCCGATTTTTTCGGTCTGGAAGTTACGTTACCACTCTGGCTAACCACAATCTAAAACCAAAATCAATCAATATTGTTTTAATTATTTAATTTTTGTTCAAAATTCCACAAACCAAAATCTAGACAACACACATAATTCAGACAAAGCAAAACACTCAATTGATTTTGTATTTAATAAATTTAATATTTAAATAATATTTAATTTTTGGCCAAGATTGTGTATTGTCTGGATTCCGTCTTTCTGGATTTTTTATATCTTTTTTTTATTAGCGCGCTAAGAGGGAGCCTCCCGCAATTCCGATTTACAAAATCCCTACAGAAGATAATTAGAAGATTTTCTTAATATTCAGACATAGAAGAATCAAGACAAGACATAAAATCGGTCGATTCTTATAAATTATTTAAATTTTTCTTTTTTGCTTAATTATCTTTGTCTAACGCCCACAGCGGGAGTAACCCACAATCCCCCCCACGATGATGATGATCCAAACATTTTCTTAACATAAGGATATACAAAAATTTAGACTAGACTAAAATCGCTCGATAATTAATTTTTTGCCATGATTTAATCTTGTCTGTATTTTTTTCTCTATGAAAAAGCGGACAAACCACAATCTAGACAAAACATGATTAGATTTTTCTTAAATATTCAATTCTTGGGCGGAATTTGTTATTAGAATTTTTCTCTCAGTCTGGACTTTCTTTATCTTACCTTGAGTGAGTCTTGCCGTATGTTTCTTGTCAGAGACTTCCTTAAAATTCGGGTAAGCCAAAATCTAGACATACATAATTCGGACGAAGCAAAGAAATCACTTGTTTTTTTTTTTAAATATTTAATTTTTGGCAGAGATTGTTTCTTGTCTGGATTCTGTCTTTTGGGATTTTATATTCAGCTTTCTTTCACACCCTCAGAGGGAGCCTCCAAAAATTCCTTCTTACAAAGTCCCGACAGAAGATAATTCAAATATTTTCTTAATATTCGAGCATACAAAAATTTTATATCTTTTTTTTATTAGCGCGCTAAGAGGGAGCCACCCGCAATTCCGATTTACAAAATCCCTACAGTAGATAATTAAAAGATTTTCTTAATATTCAGACATAGAAGAATCAAGACAAGACATAAATCGGTCGGTTCTTTAAATTATCTAGATTTTTTTGATTCTGCTTAACTAGCTTTGTCTAACGCCCACAGGGGGAGTACCCCACATTCCCCCCCACGATGATGATGATCCAAACATTTTCTTAACATAAGGATATACAAAAATTTAGACTAGACTAAAATCGCTCGACAATTAATTTTTTGCCATGATTTAATCTTGTCTGTATTTTTTTCTCTTTGAAAAAGCGGACAAACCACAATCATTAGATTTTTCTTAAATATTCAATTCTTGGGCGGAATTCTTGGATCAATATTGTTTTAATAATTTAATTTGTGTTCAAAATTCCACCAACCAAAATCTAGACAACACACATAATTCAGACAAAGCAAAACACTCAATTGATTTTGTATTTAATAAATTTAATATTTAAATAATATTTAATTTTTGGCCAAGATTGTGTATTGTCTGGATTCCGTCTTTCTGGATCTTTTATATCTTTTTATTATTAGCGCGCTAAGAGGAGCCTCCCGCAATTCCGATTTACAAAATCCCTACAGAAGATAATTAAAAGATTTTCTTAATATTCAGACATAGAAGAATCAAGACAAGACATAAATCGGTCGGTTCTTTAAATTATCTAGATTTTTTTGATTCTGCTTAACTAGCTTTGTCTAACGCCCACAGCGGGAGTACCCCACAATCCCCCCCACGATGATGATGATCCAAACATTTTCTTAACATAAGGATATACAAAAATTTAGACTAGACTAAAATCGCTCGACAATTAATTTTTTGCCATGATTTGATCTTGTCTGTATTTTTTTCTATTTGAAAAAGCGGACAAACCACAATCTAGACAAAACATCATTAGATTTTTCTTAAATATTCAATTCTTGGGCGGAATTTGTTATTCGAATTTTTCTCTCAGTCTGGACTTTTTTTTATCTTACCTTGAGTGAGTCTTGCCGTATGTTTCTTGTCAGAGACTTCCTTAAAATTCGGGTAAGCCAAAATCTAGACATACATAATTCGGACAAAGCAAAGAAATCACTTGTTTTTTTTTTTTAAATATTTAATTTTTGGCCGAGATTGTTTCTTGTCTGGATTCTGTCTTTTGGGATTTTATATTCAGCTTTTTCTTTCACACCCTCAGAGGGAGCCTCCAAAAATTCCTTCTTACAAAGTCCCGACAGAAGATAATTCAAATATTTTCTTAATATTCGGGCATACAAAAATCTACACAAAACACACAATCGATCGATATTTAGCCTCTATTTAAACTTGCCGATTTTTTCGGTCTGGAAGTTACGTTACCACTCTGGCTAACCACAATCTAAAACCAAAATCAATCAATATTGTTTTAATTATTTAATTTTTGTTCAAAATTCCACAAACCAAAATCTAGACAACACACATAATTCAGACAAAGCAAAACACTCAATTGATTTTGTATTTAATAAATTTAATATTTAAATAATATTTAATTTTTGGCCAAGATTGTGTATTGTCTGGACTCCGTCTTTCTGGATTTTTTATATCTTTTTTTTATTAGCGCGCTAAGAGGGAGCCTCCCGCAATTCCGATTTACAAAATCCCTACAGAAGATAATTAAAAGATTTTCTTAATATTCAGACATAGAAAAATCAACACACGGCATAAAATCGATCGATTCTTATAAATTATTTAGATTTTTTTTGTTTTTGCTTAATTATCTTTGTCTAACGCCCACAGCGGGATTACCCCACAATCCCCCCCACGATGATGATGATCCAAACATTTTCTTAACATAAGGATATACAAAAATTTAGACTAGACTAAAATCGCTCGATAATTAATTTTTTGCCATGATTTAATCTTGTCTGTATTTTTTTCTCTTTGAAAAAGCGGACAAACCACAATCTAGACAAAACATCATTAGATTTTTCTTAAATATTCAATTCTTGGGCGGAATTTGTTATTAGAATTTTTCTCTCAGTCTGGACTTTCTTTATCTTACCTTGAGTGAGTCTTGCCGTATGTTTCTTGTCAGAGACTTCCTTAAAATTCGGGTAAGCCAAAATCTAGACATACATAATTCGGACGAAGCAAAGAAATCACTTGTTTTTTTTTTTAAATATTTAATATTTGGCCGAGATTATTTCTTGTCTGGATTCTGTCTTTTGGGATTTTATATTCAGCTTTTTCTTTCACACCCTCAGAGGGAGCCTCCAAAAATTCCTTCTTACAAAGTCCCGACAGAAGATAATTCAAATATTTTCTTAATATTCAGACATAGAAGAATCAAGACAAGACATAAATCGGTCGGTTCTTTAAATTATCTAGATTTTTTTGATTCTGCTTAACTAGCTTTGTCTAACGCCCACAGGGGGAGTACCCCACAATCCCCCCCACGATGATGATGATCCAAACATTTTCTTAACATAAGGATATACAAAAATTTAGACTAGACTAAAATCGCTCGACAATTAATTTTTTGCCATGATTTAATCTTGTCTGTATTTTTTTCTCTTTGAAAAAGCGGACAAACCACAATCATTAGATTTTTCTTAAATATTCAATTCTTGGGCGGAATTTGTTATTAGAATTTTTCTTTCAGTCTGGACTTTCTTTATCTTACCTTGAGTGAGTCTTGCGGTATGTTTCTTGTCAGAGACTTCCTTAAAATTCGGGTAAGCCAAAATCTAGACATACATAATTCGGACGAAGCAAAGAAATCACTTGTTTTTTTTTTTAATATTTAATTTTTGGCCGAGATTGTTTCTTGTCTGGATTCTGTCTTTTGGGATTTTATATTCAGCTTTCTTTCACACCCTCAGAGGGAGCCTCCAAAAATTCCTTCTTACAAAGTCCCGACAGAAGATAATTCAAATATTTTCTTAATATTCGAGCATACAAAAATTTTATATCTTTTTTTTATTAGCGCGCTAAGAGGGAGCCTCCCGCAATTCCGATTTACAAAATCCCTACAGAAGATAATTAAAAGATTTTCTTAATATTCAGACATAGAAGAATCAAGACAAGACATAAATCGGTCGGTTCTTTAAATTATCTAGATTTTTTTGATTCTGCTTAACTAGCTTTGTCTAACGCCCACAGCGGGAGTACCCCACAATCCCGATGATGATGATCCAAACATTTTCTTAACATAAGGATATACAAAAATTTAGACTAGACTAAAATCGCTCGACAATTAATTTTTTGCCATGATTTAATCTTGTCTGTATTTTTTTCTATTTGAAAAAGCACAATCTAGACAAAACATCATTAGTTTTTTCTTAAATATTCAATACTTGGGCGGAATTTGTTATTAGAATTTTTCTCTCAGTCTGGACTTTTTTTTATCTTACCTTGAGTGAGTCTTGCCGTATGTTTCTTGTCAGAGACTTCCTTAAAATTCGGGTAAGCCAAAATCTAGACAAGACATAATTCGGACAAAGCAAAGAAATCACTTGTTTTTTTTTTAAATATTTAATTTTTGGCAGAGATTGTTTCTTGTCAGGATTCTGTCTTTTGGGATCTTCTATTCAGCTTTTTCTTTCACACCCTCAGAGGGAGCCTTCAAAAATTCCTACTTACAAAATCCCGACAGAAGATAATTGAAATATTTTCTTAATATTCGAGCATACAAAATCCTAGACAAAACACACAATCGATCGATATTTAGCCTCGATTTAAACTTTGCCGATTTTTTCGGTCTGGAAGTTACGTTACCACTCTGGCTAACCACAATCTAAAACCAAAATCAATCAATATTGTTTTAATTATTTAATTTTTGTTAAAAATTCCACCAACCAAAATCTAGACAACACACATAATTCAGACAAAGCAAAACACTCAATTGATTTTGTAATTAATAAATTTAATATTTAAATAATATTTAATTTTTGGCCAAGATTGTGTATTGTCTGGATTCCGTCTTTCCGGATTTTTTATATCTTTTTTTTATTAGCGCGCTAAGAGGGAGCCTCCCGCAATTCCGATTTACAAAATCCCTACAGAAGATAATTATAAGATTTTCTTAATATTCAGACATAGAAGAATCAAGACAAGACATAAATCGGTCGATTCTTATAAATTATGTAGATTTTTTTGTTTTTGCTTAATTATCTTTGTCTAACGCCCACAGCGAGAGTACCCCACAATCCCCCCCACGATGATGATGATCCAAACATTTTCTTAACATAAGGATATACAAAAATTTAGACTAGACTAAAATCGCTCGACAATTAATTTTTTGCCATGATTTAATCTTGTCTGTATTTTTTTCTATTTGAAAAAGCGGACAAACCACAATCTAGACAAAACATCATTAGATTTTTCTTAAATATTCCAAACCACAATCATGGGCGGAATTTGTTATTCGAATTTTTCTCTCAGTCTGGACTTTTTTTTATCTTACCTTGAGTGAGTCTTGCCGTATGTTTCTTGTCAGAGACTTCCTTAAAATTCGGGTAAGCCAAAATCTAGACATACATAATTCGGACGAAGCAAAGAAATCACTTGTTTTTTTTTTTAAATATTTAATTTTTGGCCGAGTTTGTTTCTTGTCTGGATTCTGTCTTTTGGGATTTTATATTCAGCTTTTTCTTTCACACCCTCAGAGGGAGCCTCCAAAAATTCCTTCTTACAAAGTCCCGACAAAAGATAATTCAAATATTTTCTTAATATTCGGGCATACAAAAATCTACACAAAACACACAATCGATCGATATTTAGCCTCGATTTAAACTTGCCGATTTTTTCGGTCTGGAAGTTACGTTACCACTCTGGCTAACCACAATCTAAAACCAAAATCAATCAATATTGTTTTAATTATTTAATTTTTGTTCAAAATTCCACAAACCAAAATCTAGACAACACACATAATTCAGACAAAGCAAAACACTCAATTGATTTTCTATTTAATAAATTTAATATTTAAATAATATTTAATTTTTGGCCAAGATTGTGTATTGTCTGGATTCCGTCTTGCTGGATTTTTTATATCTCTTTTTGTATAGCGCCCAAAGAGGGAGTCTTCCGCAATTCTGATTTACAAAATCCCTACAGAAGATAATTAGAAGATTTTCTTAATATTCAGACATAGAAGAATCAAGACAAGACATTAAATTGGTCGATTCTTATAAATTGGTCGATTCTTATAAATTATTTAGATTTTTTTGATTTTGCTTAACTATCTTTGTCTAACGCCCACAGCGGGAGTACCCCACAATCCCCCCCACGATGATGATGATCCAAACATTTTCTTAACATAAGGATATACAAAAATTTAGACTAGACTAAAACCGCTCGATAATTAATTTTTTGCCATGATTTAATCTTGTCTGTATTTTTTTCTCTATCTAGACAAAACACCATTACATTTTTCTTAAATATTCAATTCTTGGGCGGAATTTGTTATTAGAATTTTTCTCTCAGTCTGGACTTTTTTTTATCTTACCTTGAGTGAGTCTTGCCGTATGTTTCTTGTCAGAGACTTCCTTAAAATTCGGGTAAGCCAAAATCTAGACATACATAATTCGGACGAAGCAAAGAAATCACTTGTTTTTTTTTTTAAATATTTAATTTTTGGCCGAGATTGTTTCTTGTCTGGATTCTGTCTTTTGGGATTTTATATTCAGCTTTTTCTTTCACACCCTCAGAGGGAGCCTCCAAAAATTCCTACTTACAAAATTCCGACAGAAGATAATTGAAATATTTTCTTAATATTCGGGCAAACAAAAATCTAGACAAAACACACAATCGATCGATATTTAGCCTCGATTTAAACTTGCCGATTTTTTCGGTCTGGAAGTTACGTTACCACTCTGGCTAACCACAATCGAAAACCAAAATCAATCAATCTTGTTTAATTTAATAATTGTTCAAAATTCCACCAACCAAAATCTAGACAACACATAATTCAGACAAAGCAAAACACTCAATTGATTTTGTGTTTAATAAATTTAATATTTAAATAATATTTAATTTTTGGCCGAGATTGTGTATTGTCTGGATTCCGTCTTGCTGGATTTTTTATATCTCTTTTTGTATAGCGCCCAAAGAGGGAGTCTTCCGCAATTCTGATTTACAAAATCCCTACAGAAGATAATTAGAAGATTTTCTTAATATTCAGACATAGAAGAATCAAGACAAGACATCAAATTGGTCGATTCTTATAAATTATTTAAATTTTTTTGATTTTGCTTAACTATCTTTGTCTAACGCCCACAGCGGGAGTACCCCACAATCCCGATGATGATGATACAAACATTTTCTTAACATAAGGATATACAAAAATTTAGACTAGACTAAAACCGCTCGATAATTAATTTTTTGCCATGATTTAATCTTGTCTGTATTTTTTTCTCTATCTAGACAAAACACCATTAGATTTTTCTTAAATATTCAATTCTTGGGCGGAATTTGTTATTAGAATTTTTCTCTCAGTCTGGACTTTTTTTTATCTTACCTTGAGTGAGTCTTGCCGTATGTTTCTTGTCAGAGACTTCCTTAAAATTCGGGTAAGCCAAAATCTAGACATACATAATTCGGACGAAGCAAAGAAATCACTTGTTTTTTTTTTTAAATATTTAATTTTTGGCCGAGATTGTTTCTTGTCTGGATTCTGTCTTTTGGGATTTTATATTCAGCTTTTTCTTTCACACCCTCAGAGGGAGCCTCCAAAAATTCCTACTTACAAAATTCCGACAGAAGATAATTGAAATATTTTCTTAATATTCGGGCAAACAAAAATCTAGACAAAACACACAATCGATCGATATTTAGCCTCGATTTAAACTTGCCGATTTTTTCGGTCTGGAAGTTACGTTACCACTCTGGCTAACCACAATCGAAAACCAAAATCAATCAATCTTGTTTAATTTAATAATTGTTCAAAATTCCACCAACCAAAATCTAGACAACACATAATTCAGACAAAGCAAAACACTCAATTGATTTTGTGTTTAACAAATTTAATATTTAAATAATATTTAATTTTTGGCCGAGATTGTGTATTGTCTGGATTCCGTCTTGCTGGATTTTTTATATCTCTTTTTGTATAGCGCCCAAAGAGGGAGTCTTCCGCAATTCTGATTTACAAAATCCCTACAGAAGATAATTAGAAGATTTTCTTAATATTCAGACATAGAAGAATCAAGACAAGACATCAAATTGGTCGATTCTTAAAAATTATTTAAATTTTTTTGATTTTGCTTAACTATCTTTGTCTAACGCCCACAGCGGGAGTACCCCACAATCCCGATGATGATGATACAAACATTTTCTTAACATAAGGATATACAAAAATTTAGACTAGACTAAAACCGCTCGACAATTAATTTTTTGCCATGATTTAATCTTGTCTGTATTTTTTTCTCTATCTAGACAAAACACCATTAGATTTTTCTTAAATATTCAATTCTTGGGCGGAATTTGTTATTAGAATTTTTCTCTGTCTGGATTTTTTTTTATCTTACCTTGAGTGAGTCTTGCCGTATGTTTCTTGTCAGAGACTTCCTTAAAATTCGGGTAAGCAAAAATCTAGACATACATAATTCGGACAAAGCAAAGAAATCACTTGTTTTTTTTTTTAAATATTTAATTTTTGGCCGAGATTGTTTCTTGTCTGGATTCTGTCTTTTGGGATTTTATATTCAGCTTTTTCTTTCACACCCTCAGAGGGAGCCTCCAAAAATTCCTACTTACAAAATCCCGACAGAAGATAATTAGAAGATTTTCTTAATATTCGGGCAAACAAAAATCTAGACAAAACACACAATCGATCGATATTTAGCCTCGATTTAAACTTGCCGATTTTTTCGGTCTGTAAGTTACGTTACCACTCTGGCTAACCACAATCTAAAACCAAAATCAATCAATCTTGTTTAATTTAATAATTGTTCAAAATTCCACCAACCAAAATCTAGACAACACATAATTCAGACAAAGCAAAACACTCAATTGATTTTGTGTTTAATAAATTTAATATTTAAATAATATTTAATTTTTGGCCGAGATTGTGTATTGTCTGGATTCCGTCTTGCTGGATTTTTTATATCTCTTTTTGTATAGCGCCCAAAGAGGGAGTCTTCCGCAATTCTGATTTACAAAATCCCTACAGAAGATAATTAGAAGATTTTCTTAATATTCAGACATAGAAGAATCAAGACAAGACATGAAATTGGTCGATTCTTATAAATTATTTAGATTTTTTTGATTTTGCTTAACTATCTTTGTCTAACGCCCACAGCGGGAGTACCCCACAATCCCGATGATGATGATACAAACATTTTCTTAACATAAGGATATACAAAAATTTAGACTAGACTAAAACCGCTCGACAATTAATTTTTTGCCATGATTTAATCTTGTCTGTATTTTTTTCTCTATCTAGACAAAACACCATTAGATTTTTCTTAAATATTCAATTCTTGGGCGGAATTTGTTATTAGAATTTTTCTCTGTCTGGATTTTTTTTATCTTACCTTGATTGAGTCTCGTCGTATGTTTTATGTCAGAGACTTCCTTAAAATTCGGGTAAGCCAAAATCTAGACAAGACATAATTCGGACAAAGCAAAGAAATCACTTGTTTTTTTTTTTTAAATATTTAATTTTTGGCCGAGATTGTTTCTTGTCTGGATTCTGTCTTTTGGGATTTTATATTCAGCTTTTTCTTTCAGACCCTCAGAGGGAGCCTCCAAAAATTCCTACTTACAAAATCCCGACAGAATATAATTCAAATATTTTCTTACCATTCGCGCATACAAAAATCTAGACAAAACACGCAATCGATCGATATTTAGCCTCGATTTAAACTTGCCGATTTTTTCGGTCTGGAAGGTACGTTACCACTCTGGCTAACCACAATCTAAAACCAAAATCAATCAATATTGTTTTAATAATTTAATTTGTGTTCAAAATTCCACCAACCAAAATCTAGACAACACACATAATTCAGACAAAGCAAAACACTCAATTGATTTTGTATTTAATAAATTTAATATTTAAATAATATTTAATTTTTGGCCAAGATTGTGTATTGTCTGGATTCCGTCTTTCTGGATCTTTTATATCTTTTTATTATTAGCGCGCTAAGAGGAGCCTCCCGCAATTCCGATTTACAAAATCCCTACAGAAGATAAAAGATTTTCTTAATATTCAGACATAGAAAATCAAGACAAGACATAAAATCGGTCGATTCTTATAAATTATTTAGATTTTTTTGATTTTGCTTAACTATCTTTGTCTAACGCCCACAGCGGGAGTACCCCACAATCCCCCCCACGATGATGATGATCCAAACATTTTCTTAACATAAGGATATACAAAAATTTAGACTAGACTAAAATCGCTCGACAATTAATTTTTTGCCATGATTTAATCTTGTCTGTATTTTTTTCTATTTGAAAAAGCGGACAAACCACAATCTAGACAAAACATCATTAGATTTTTCTTAAATATTCAATTCTTGGGCGGAATTTGTTATTCGAATTTTTCTCTCAGTTTGGACTTTTTTTATCTTACCTTGAGTGGGTCTTGCCGTATGTTTCTTGTCAGAGACTTCCTTAAAATTCGGGTAAGCCAAAATCTAGACATACATAATTCGGACAAAGCAAAGAAATCACTTGTTTTTTTTTTTTAAATATTTAATTTTTGGCCGAGATTGTTTCTTGTCTGGATTCTGTCGTTTGGGATTTTATATTCAGCTTTTTCTTTCACACCCTCAGAGGGAGCCTCCAAAAATTCCTTCTTACAAAGTCCCGACAGAAGATAATTCAAATATTTTCTTAATATTCGGGCATACAAAAATCTACACAAAACACACAATCGATCGATATTTAGCCTCTATTTAAACTTGCCGATTTTTTCGGTCTGGAAGTTACGTTACCACTCTGGCTAACCACAATCTAAAACCAAAATCAATCAATATTGTTTTAATTATTTAATTTTTGTTCAAAATTCCACAAACCAAAATCTAGACAACACACATAATTCAGACAAAGCAAAACACTCAATTGATTTTGTATTTAATAAATTTAATATTTAAATAATATTTAATTTTTGGCCAAGATTGTGTATTGTCTGGATTCCGTCTTTCTGGATTTTTTATATCATTTTTTTATTAGCGCGCTAAGAGGGAGCCTCCCGCAATTCCGATTTACAAAATCCCTACAGAAGATAATTAGAAGATTTTCTTAATATTCAGACATAGAAGAATCAAGACAAGACATAAATCGGTCGGTTCTTTAAATTATCTAGATTTTTTTGATTCTGCTTAACTAGCTTTGTCTAACGCCCACAGGGGGAGTACCCCACAATCCCCCCCACGATGATGATGATCCAAACATTTTCTTAACATAAGGATATACAAAAATTTAGACTAGACTAAAATCGCTCGACAATTAATTTTTTGCCATGATTTAATCTTGTCTGTATTTTTTTCTCTTTGAAAAAGCGGACAAACCACAATCATTAGATTTTTCTTAAATATTCAATTCTTGGGCGGAATTTGTTATTATAATTTTTCTCTCAGTCTGGACTTTTTTTTATCTTACCTTGAGTGAGTCTTGCCGTATGTTTTATGTCAGAGACATCCTTGAAATTCGGGTAAGCCAGAATCTAGACAAGACATAATTCGGACAAAGCAAAGAAATCACTTGTCTTTTTTTTAAATATTTAATTTTTGCCGAGATTGTTTCTTGTCTGGATTCTGTCTTTTGGGATTTTATATTCAGCTTTTTCTTTCACACCCTCAGAGGGAGCCTCCAAAAATTCCTACTTTCAAAATCCCGACAGAAGATAATTCAAATATTTGCTTAATATTCGGGCATACAAAAATCTACACAAAACACACAATCGATCGATATTTAGCCTCGATTTAAACTTGCCGATTTTTTCGGTCTGGAAGTTACGTTACCACTCTGGCTAACCACAATCTAAAACCAAAATCAATCAATATTGTTTTAATTATTTAATTTTTGTTCAAAATTCCACAAACCAAAATCTAGACAACACACATAATTCAGACAAAGCAAAACACTCAATTGATTTTGTATTTAATAAATTTAATATTTAAATAATATTTAATTTTTGGTCAAGGTTGTGTATTGTCTGGATTCCTTCTTTCTGGATCTTTTATATCTTTTCCTTATTAGCGCCCTAAGAGGGAGCCTCCCGCAATTCCGATTTACAAAATCCCTACAGAATATAAAAGATTTTCTTAATATTCAGACATAGAAAAATCAACACACGGCATAAAATCGGTCGATTCTTATTTAGATTTTTTTGTTTTTGCTTAATTATCTTTGTCTAACGCCCACAGCAGGAGTACCCCACAATCCCCCCCACGATGATGATGATCCAAACATTTTCTTAACATAAGGATATACAAAAATTTAGACTAGACTAAAATCGCTCGATAATTAATTTTTTGCCATGATTTAATCTTGTCTGTATTTTTTTCTCTTTGAAAAAGCGGACAAACCACAATCTAGACAAAACATCATTAGATTTTTCTTAAATATTCAATTCTTGGGCGGAATTTGTTACTAGAATTTTTCTTTCAGTCTGGACTTTCTTTATCTTACCTTGAGTGAGTCTTGCCGTATGTTTCTTGTCAGAGACTTCCTTAAAATTCGGGTAAGCCAAAATCTAGACATACATAATTCGGACGAAGCAAAGAAATCAATTGTTTTTTTTTTTTAATATTTAATTTTTGGCCGAGATTGTTTCTTGTCTGGATTCTGTCTTTTGGGATTTTATATTCAGCTTTCTTTCACACCCTCAGAGGGAGCCTCCAAAAATTCCTTCTTACAAAGTCCCGACAGAAGATAATTCAAATATTTTCTTAATATTCGAGCATACAAAAATTTTATATCTTTTTTTTATTAGCGCGCTAAGAGGGAGCCTCCCGCAATTCCGATTTACAAAATCCCTACAGAAGATAATTAAAAGATTTTCTTAATATTCAGACATAGAAGAATCAAGACAAGACATAAATCGGTCGGTTCTTTAAATTATCTAGATTTTTTTGATTCTGCTTAACTAGCTTTGTCTAACGCCCACAGCGGGAGTACCCCACAATCCCCCCCACGATGATGATGATCCAAACATTTTCTTAACATAAGGATATACAAAAATTTAGACTAGACTAAAATCGCTCGACAATTAATTTTTTGCCATGATTTAATCTTGTCTGTATTTTTTTCTATTTGAAAAAGCGGACAAACCACAATCTAGACAAAACATCATTAGTTTTTTCTTAAATATTCAATACTTGGGCGGAATTTGTTATTAGAATTTTTCTCTCAGTCTGGACTTTTTTTTATCTTACCTTGAGTGAGTCTTGCCGTATGTTTCTTGTCAGAGACTTCCTTAAAATTCGGGTAAGCCAAAATCTAGACAAGACATAATTCGGTCAAAGCAAAGAAATCACTTGTTTTTTTTTTAAATATTTAATTTTTGGCCGAGATTGTTTCTTGTCTGGATTCTGTCTTTTGGTATTTTATATTCAGCTTTTTCTTTCACACCCTCAGAGGGAGCCTCCAAAAATTCCTACTTACAAAATCCCGACAGAAGATAATTCAAATATTTGCTTAATATTCGGGCATACAAAAATCTAGACAAAACACACAATCGATCGATATTTAGCCTCGATTTAAACTTGCCGATTTTTTCGGTCTGGAAGTTACGTTACCACTCTGGCTAACCACAATCTAAAACCAAAATCAATCAATATTGTTTTAATTATTTAATTTTTGTTCAAAATTCCACAAACCAAAATCTAGACAACACACATAATTCAGACAAAGCAAAACACTCAATTGATTTTGTATTTAATAAATTTCATATTTAAATAATATTTAATTTTTGGTCAAGGTTGTGTATTGTCTGGATTCCTTCTTTCTGGATCTTTTATATCTTTTCTTTATTAGCGCCCTAAGAGGGAGCCTCCCGCAATTCCGATTTACAAAATCCCTACAGAATATAAAAGATTTTCTTAATATTCAGACATAGAAAAATCAACACACGGCATAAAATCGGTCGATTCTTATTTAGATTTTTTTGTTTTTGCTTAATTATCTTTGTCTAACGCCCACAGCAGGAGTACCCCACAATCCCCCCCACGATGATGATGATCCAAACATTTTCTTAACATAAGGATATACAAAAATTTAGACTAGACTAAAATCGCTCGATAATTAATTTTTTGCCATGATTTAATCTTGTCTGTATTTTTTTCTCTTTGAAAAAGCGGACAAACCACAATCTAGACAAAACATCATTAGATTTTTCTTAAATATTCAATTCTTGGGCGGAATTTGTTACTAGAATTTTTCTTTCAGTCTGGACTTTCTTTATCTTACCTTGAGTGAGTCTTGCCGTATGTTTCTTGTCAGAGACTTCCTTAAAATTCGGGTAAGCCAAAATCTAGACATACATAATTCGGACGAAGCAAAGAAATCACTTGTTTTTTTTTTTTAATATTTAATTTTTGGCCGAGATTGTTTCTTGTCTGGATTCTGTCTTTTGGGATTTTATATTCAGCTTTCTTTCACACCCTCAGAGGGAGCCTCCAAAAATTCCTTCTTACAAAGTCCCGACAGAAGATAATTCAAATATTTTCTTAATATTCGAGCATACAAAAATTTTATATCTTTTTTTTATTAGCGCGCTAAGAGGGAGCCTCCCGCAATTCCGATTTACAAAATCCCTACAGAAGATAATTAAAAGATTTTCTTAATATTCAGACATAGAAGAATCAAGACAAGACATAAATCGGTCGGTTCTTTAAATTATCTAGATTTTTTTTATTCTGCTTAACTAGCTTTGTCTAACGCCCACAGCGGGAGTACCCCACAATCCCCCCCACGATGATGATGATCCAAACATTTTCTTAACATAAGGATATACAAAAACTTAGACAATTAATTTTTTGCCATGATTTAATCTTGTCTGTATTTTTTTCTATTTGAAAAAGCGGACAAACCACAATCTAGACAAAACATCATTAGTTTTTTCTTAAATATTCAATACTTGGGCGGAATTTGTTATTAGAATTTTTCTCTCAGTCTGGACTTTTTTTTATCTTACCTTGAGTGAGTCTTGCCGTATGTTTCTTTTCAGAGACTTCCTTAAAATTCGGGTAAGCCAAAATCTAGACAAGACATAATTCGGTCAAAGCAAAGAAATCACTGGTTTTTTTTTTAAATATTTAATTTTTGGCCGAGATTGTTTCTTGTCTGGATTCTGTCTTTTGGTATTTTATATTCAGCTTTTTCTTTCACACCCTCAGAGGGAGCCTCCAAAAATTCCTACTTACAAAATCCCGACAGAAGATAATTCAAATATTTGCTTAATATTCGGGCATACAAAAATCTAGACAAAACACACAATCGATCGATATTTAGCCTCGATTTTTTCGGTCTGGAAGTTACGTTACCACTCTGGCTAACCACAATCTAAAACCAAAATCAATCAATATTGTTTTAATTATTTAATTTTTGTTCAAAATTCCACAAACCAAAATCTAGACAACACACATAATTCAGACAAAGCAAAACACTCAATTGATTTTGTATTTAATAAATTTAATATTTAAATAATATTTAATTTTTGGCCAAGATTGTGTATTGTCTGGATTCCTTCTTTCTGGATCTTTTATATCTTTTTTTATTAGCGCGCTAAGAGGGAGCCTCCCGCAATTCCGATTTACAAAATCCCTACAGAAGATAATTAAAAGATTTTCTTCATATTCAGACATAGAAGAATCGAGACAAGACATAAATCGGTCGGTTCTTTAAATTATCTAGATTTTTTTGATTCTGCTTAACTAGCTTTGTCTAACGCCCACAGCGGGATTGCCCCACAATCCCGATGATGATGATCCAAACATTTTCTTAACATAAGAATATACAAAAATTAGACTAGACTAAAATCGCTCGATAATTAATTTTTTGCCATGATTTAATCTTGTCTGTATTTTTTGCTCTTTGAAAAAGCGGACAAACCACAATCTAGACAAAACATCATTAGACTTTTCTTAAATATTAAATTCTTGGGCGGAATTTGTTATTAGAATTTTTCTCTCAGTCTGGACTTTTTTTATCTTACCTTGAGTGGGTCTTGCCGTATGTTTCTTGTCAGAGACTTCCTTAAAATTCGGGTAAGCCAAAATCTAGACAAGACATAATTCGGTCAAAGCAAAGAAATCACTTGTTTTTTTTTTAAATATTTAATTTTTGGCAGAGATTGTTTCTTGTCAGGATTCTGTCTTTTGGGATCTTCTATTCAGCTTTTTCTTTCACACCCTCAGAGGGAGCCTCCAAAAATTCCTACTTACAAAATCCCGACAGAAGATAATTGAAATATTTTCTTAATATTCGAGCATACAAAATCCTAGACAAAACACACAATCGATCGATATTTAGCCTCGATTTAAACTTGCCGATTTTTTCGGTCTGGAAGTTACGTTACCACTCTGGCTAACCACAATCTAAAACCAAAATCAATCAATATTGTTTTAATTATTTAATTTTTGTTCAAAATTCCACCAACCAAAATCTAGACAACACACATAATTCAGACAAAGCAAAACACTCAATTGATTTTGTAATTAATAAATTTAATATTTAAATAATATTTAATTTTTGGCCAAGATTGTGTATTGTCTGGATTCCGTCTTTCCGGATTTTTTATATTATTTTTTTTATTAGCGCGCTAAGAGGGAGTCTCCCGCAATTTCGATTTACAAAATCCCTACAGAAGATAATTAGAAGATTTTCTTAATATTCAGACATAGAAAAATCAACACACTGCATAAAATCGGTCGATTCTTATAAATTATCTAGATTTTTTTGATTCTGCTTAACTAGCTTTGTCTAACGCCCACAGCGGGAGTACCCCACAATCCCCCCCACGATGATGATGATCCAAACATTTTCTTAACATAAGGATATACAAAAATTTAGACTAGACTAAAATCGCTCGACAATTAATTTTTTGCCATGATTTAATCTTGTCTGTATTTTTTTCTATTTGAAAAAGCGGACAAACCACAATCTAGACAAAACATCATTAGAATTTTCTTAAATATTCAATACTTGGGCGGAATTTGTTATTAGAATTTTTCTCTCAGTCTGGACTTTTTTTTTATCTTACCTTGAGTGAGTCTTGCCGTATGTTTCTTGTCAGAGACTTCCTTAAAATTCGGGTAAGCCAAAATCTAGACATACATAATTCGGACGAAGCAAAGAAATCACTTGTTTTTTTTTTTAAATATTTAATTTTTGGCCGAGATTGTTTCTTGTCTGGATTCTGTCTTTTGGGATTTTATATTCAGCTTTTTCTTTCACACCCTCAGAGGGAGCCTCCAAAAATTCCTTCTTACAAAGTCCCGACAGAAGATAATTCATTAATATTCGGGCATACAAAAATCTACACAAAACACACAATCGATCGATATTTAGCCTCGATTTAAACTTGCCGATTTTTTCGGTCTGGAAGTTACGTTACCACTCTGGCTAACCACAATCTAAAACCAAAATCAATCAATATTGTTTTAATTATTTAATTTTTGTTCAAAATTCCACAAACCAAAATCTAGACAACACACATAATTCAGACAAAGCAAAACACTCAATTGATTTTGTATTTAATAAATTTAATATTTAAATAATATTTAATTTTTGGCCAAGATTGTGTATTGTCTGGATTTTTTATATCTTTTTTTATTAGCGCGCTAAGAGGGAGCATCCCGCAATTCCGATTTACAAAATCCCTACAGTAGATAATTAAAAGATTTTCTTAATATTCAGACATAGAAGAATCAAGACAAGACATAAATCGGTCGGTTCTTTAAATTATCTAGATTTTTTTGATTCTGCTTAACTAGCTTTGTCTAACGCCCACAGCGGGATTACCCCACAATCCCGATGATGATGATCCAAACATTTTCTTAACATAAGGATATACAAAAATTTATATATATACAAAACATGATTAGATTTTTCTTAAATATTCAATTCTTGGGCGGAATTTGTTATTAGAATTTTTCTCTCAGTCTGGACTTTCTTTATCTTACCTTGAGTGAGTCTTGACGTATGTTTCTTGTCAGAGACTTCCTTAAAATTCGGGTAAGCCAAAATCTAGACATACATAATTCGGACGAAGCAAAGAAATCACTTGTTTTTTTTTTTTAAATATTTAATTTTTGGCAGAGATTGTTTCTTGTCTGGATTCTGTCTTTTGGGATTTTATATTCAGCTTTCTTTCACACCCTCAGAGGGAGCCTCCAAAAATTCCTTCTTACAAAGTCCCGACAGAAGATAATTCAAATATTTTCTTAATATTCGAGCATACAAAAATTTTATATCTTTTTTTTATTAGCGCGCTAAGAGGGAGCCACCCGCAATTCCGATTTACAAAATCCCTACAGTAGATAATTAAAAGATTTTCTTAATATTCAGACATAGAAGAATCAAGACAAGACATAAATCGGTCGGTTCTTTAAATTATCTAGATTTTTTTGATTCTGCTTAACTAGCTTTGTCTAACGCCCACAGCGGGATTACCCCACAATCCCGATGATGATGATCCAAACATTTTCTTAACATAAGGATATACAAAAATTTAGACTAGACTAAAATCGCTCGATAATTAATTTTTGCCATGATTTAATCTTGTCTGTATTTTTTTCTCTTTGAAAAAGCGGACAAACCACAATCTAGACAAAACATCATTAGACTTTTCTTAAATATTAAATTCTTGGGCGGAATTTGATATTAGAATTTTTCTCTCAGTCTGGACTTTTTTTTATCTTACCTTGAGTGGGTCTTGCCGTATGTTTCTTGTCAGAGACTTCCTTAAAATTCGGGTAAGCCAAAATCTAGACAAGACATAATTCGGACAAAGCAAAGAAATCACTTGTCTTTTTTTTAAATATTTAATTTTTGCCGAGATTGTTTCTTGTCTGGATTCTGTCTTTTGGGATTTTATATTCAGCTTTTTCTTTCACACCCTCAGAGGGAGCCTCCAAAAATTCCTACTTACAAAATCCCGACAGAAGATAATTCAAATATTTGCTTAATATTCGGGCATACAAAAATCTAGACAAAACACACAATCGATCGATATTTAGCCTCGATTTAAACTTGCCGATTTTTTCGGTCTGGAAGTTACGTTACCACTCTGGCTAACCACAATCTAAAACCAAAATCAATCAATATTGTTTTAATTATTTAATTTTTGTTCAAAATTCCACAAACCAAAATCTAGACAACACACATAATTCAGACAAAGCAAAACACTCAATTGATTTTGTATTTAATAAATTTCATATTTAAATAATATTTAATTTTTGGTCAAGGTTGTGTATTGTCTGGATTCCTTCTTTCTGGATCTTTTATATCTTTTCTTTATTAGCGCCCTAAGAGGGAGCCTCCCGCAATTCCGATTTACAAAATCCCTACAGAATATAAAAGATTTTCTTAATATTCAGACATAGAAAAATCAACACACGGCATAAAATCGGTCGATTCTTATTTAGATTTTTTTGTTTTTGCTTAATTATCTTTGTCTAACGCCCACAGCAGGAGTACCCCACAATCCCCCCCACGATGATGATGATCCAAACATTTTCTTAACATAAGGATATACAAAAATTTAGACTAGACTAAAATCGCTCGATAATTAATTTTTTGCCATTATTTAATCTTGTCTGTATTTTTTTCTCTTTGAAAAAGCGGACAAACCACAATCTAGACAAAACATCATTAGATTTTTCTTAAATATTCAATTCTTGGGCGGAATTTGTTACTAGAATTTTTCTTTCAGTCTGGACTTTCTTTATCTTACCTTGAGTGAGTCTTGCCGTATGTTTCTTGTCAGAGACTTCCTTAAAATTCGGGTAAGCCAAAATCTAGACATACATAATTCGGACGAAGCAAAGAAATCACTTGTTTTTTTTTTTTAATATTTAATTTTTGGCCGAGATTGTTTCTTGTCTGGATTCTGTCTTTTGGGATTTTATATTCAGCTTTCTTTCACACCCTCAGAGGGAGCCTCGAAAAATTCCTTCTTACAAAGTCCCGACAGAAGATAATTCAAATATTTTCTTAATATTCGAGCATACAAAAATTTTATATCTTTTTTTTATTAGCGCGCTAAGAGGGAGCCTCCCGCAATTCCGATTTACAAAATCCCTACAGAAGATAATTAAAAGATTTTCTTAATATTCAGACATAGAAGAATCAAGACAAGACATAAATCGGTCGGTTCTTTAAATTATCTAGATTTTTTTGATTCTGCTTAACTAGCTTTGTCTAACGCCCACAGCGGGAGTACCCCACAATCCCCCCCACGATGATGATGATCCAAACATTTTCTTAACATAAGGATATACAAAAATTTAGACTAGACTAAAATCGCTCGACAATTAATTTTTTGCCATGATTTAATCTTGTCTGTATTTTTTTCTATTTGAAAAAGCGGACAAACCACAATCTAGACAAAACATCATTAGTTTTTTCTTAAATATTCAATACTTGGGCGGAATTTGTTATTAGAATTTTTCTCTCAGTCTGGACTTTTTTTTATCTTACCTTGAGTGAGTCTTGCCGTATGTTTCTTTTCAGAGACTTCCTTAAAATTCGGGTAAGCCAAAATCTAGACAAGACATAATTCGGTCAAAGCAAAGAAATCACTGGTTTTTTTTTTAAATATTTAATTTTTGGCCGAGATTGTTTCTTGTCTGGATTCTGTCTTTTGGTATTTTATATTCAGCTTTTTCTTTCACACCCTCAGAGGGAGCCTCCAAAAATTCCTACTTACAAAATCCCGACAGAAGATAATTCAAATATTTGCTTAATATTCGGGCATACAAAAATCTACACAAAACACACAATCGATCGATATTTAGCCTCGATTTAAACTTGCCGATTTTTTCGGTCTGGAAGTTACGTTACCACTCTGGCTAACCACAATCTAAAACCAAAATCAATCAATATTGTTTTAATTATTTAATTTTTGTTCAAAATTCCACAAACCAAAATCTAGACAACACACATAATTCAGACAAAGCAAAACACTCAATTGATTTTGTATTTAATAAATTTAATATTTAAATAATATTTAATTTTTGGCCAAGATTGTGTATTGTCTGGATTCCTTCTTTCTGGATCTTTTATATCTTTTTTTATTAGCGCGCTAAGAGGGAGCCTCCCGCAATTCCGATTTACAAAATCCCTACAGAAGATAATTAAAAGATTTTCTTCATATTCAGACATAGAAGAATCGAGACAAGACATAAATCGGTCGGTTCTTTAAATTATCTAGATTTTTTTGATTCTGCTTAACTAGCTTTGTCTAACGCCCACAGCGGGATTGCCCCACAATCCCGATGATGATGATCCAAACATTTTCTTAACATAAGAATATACAAAAATTAGACTAGACTAAAATCGCTCGATAATTAATTTTTTGCCATGATTTAATCTTGTCTGTATTTTTTGCTCTTTGAAAAAGCGGACAAACCACAATCTAGACAAAACATCATTAGACTTTTCTTAAATATTAAATTCTTGGGCGGAATTTGTTATTAGAATTTTTCTCTCAGTCTGGACTTTTTTTATCTTACCTTGAGTGGGTCTTGCCGTATGTTTCTTGTCAGAGACTTCCTTAAAATTCGGGTAAGCCAAAATCTAGACAAGACATAATTCGGTCAAAGCAAAGAAATCACTTGTTTTTTTTTAAAATATTTAATTTTTGGCAGAGATTGTTTCTTGTCAGGATTCTGTCTTTTGGGATCTTCTATTCAGCTTTTTCTTTCACACCCTCAGAGGGAGCCTCCAAAAATTCCTACTTACAAAATCCCGACAGAAGATAATTGAAATATTTTCTTAATATTCGAGCATACAAAATTTTAGACAAAACACACAATCGATCGATATTTAGCCTCGATTTAAACTTGCCGATTTTTTCGGTCTGGAAGTTACGTTACCACTCTGGCTAACCACAATCTAAAACCAAAATCAATCAATATTGTTTTAATTATTTAATTTTTGTTCAAAATTCCACCAACCAAAATCTAGACAACACACATAATTCAGACAAAGCAAAACACTCAATTGATTTTGTAATTAATAAATTTAATATTTAAATAATATTTAATTTTTGGCCAAGATTGTGTATTGTCTGGATTCCGTCTTTCCGGATTTTTTATATTATTTTTTTTATTAGCGCGCTAAGAGGGAGCCTCCCGCAATTCCGATTTACAAAATCCCTACAGAAGATAATTAGAAGATTTTCTTAATATTCAGACATAGAAAAATCAACACACTGCATAAAATCGGTCGATTCTTATAAATTATCTAGATTTTTTTGATTCTGCTTAACTAGCTTTGTCTAACGCCCACAGCGGGAGTACCCCACAATCCCCCCCACGATGATGATGATCCAAACATTTTCTTAACATAAGGATATACAAAAATTTAGACTAGACTAAAATCGCTCGACAATTAATTTTTTGCCATGATTTAATCTTGTGTGTATTTTTTTCTATTTGAAAAAGCGGACAAACCACAATCTAGACAAAACATCATTAGAATTTTCTTAAATATTCAATACTTGGGCGGAATTTGTTATTAGAATTTTTCTCTCAGTCTGGACTTTTTTTTATCTTACCTTGAGTGAGTCTTGCCGTATGTTTCTTGTCAGAGACTTCCTTAAAATTCGGGTAAGCCAAAATCTAGACATACATAATTCGGACGAAGCAAAGAAATCACTTGTTTTTTTTTTTAAATATTTAATTTTTGGCCGAGATTGTTTCTTGTCTGGATTCTGTCTTTTGGGATTTTATATTCAGCTTTTTCTTTCACACCCTCAGAGGGAGCCTCCAAAAATTCCTTCTTACAAAGTCCCGACAGAAGATAATTCAAATATTTTCTTAATATTCGGGCATACAAAAATCTACACAAAACACACAATCGATCGATATTTAGCCTCGATTTAAACTTGCCGATTTTTTCGGTCTGGAAGTTACGTTACCACTCTGGCTAACCACAATCTAAAACCAAAATCAATCAATATTGTTTTAATTATTTAATTTTTGTTCAAAATTCCACAAACCAAAATCTAGACAACACACATAATTCAGACAAAGCAAAACACTCAATTGATTTTGTATTTAATAAATTTAATATTTAAATAATATTTAATTTTTGGCCAAGATTGTGTATTGTCTGGATTCCGTCTTTCTGGATTTTTTATATCTTTTTTTTATTAGCGCGCTAAGAGGGAGCCTCCCGCAATTCCGATTTACAAAATCCCTACAGTAGATAATTAAAATAGTTTCTTAATATTCAGACATAGAAGAATCAAGACAAGACATAAATCGGTCGGTTCTTTAAATTATCTAAATTTTTTTGATTCTGCTTAATTATCTTTGTCTAACGCCCACAGCGGGATTACCCCACAATCCCGATGATGATGATCCAAACATTTTCTTAACATAAGGATATACAAAATTTTATATATATACAAAACATGATTAGATTTTTCTTAAATATTCAATTCTTGGGCGGAATTTGTTATTAGAATTTTTCTCTCAGTCTGGACTTTCTTTATCTTACCTTGAGTGAGTCTTGCCGTATGTTTCTTGTCAGAGACTTCCTTAAAATTCGGGTAAGCCAAAATCTAGACATACATAATTCGGACGAAGCAAAGAAATCACTTGTTTTTTTTTTTTAAATATTTAATTTTTGGCAGAGATTGTTTCTTGTCTGGATTCTGTCTTTTGGGATTTTATATTCAGCTTTCTTTCACACCCTCAGAGGGAGCCTCCAAAAATTCCTTCTTACAAAGTCCCGACAGAAGATAATTCAAATATTTTCTTAATATTCGAGCATACAAAAATTTTATATCTTTTTTTTATTAGCGCGCTAAGAGGGAGCCACCCGCAATTCCGATTTACAAAATCCCTACAGAAGATAATTAAAAGATTTTCTTAATATTCAGACATAGAAGAATCAAGACAAGACATAAATCGGTCGGTTCTTTAAATTATCTAGATTTTTTTGATTCTGCTTAACTAGCTTTGTCTAACGCCCACAGCGGGAGTACCCCACAATCCCCCCCACGATGATGATGATCCAAACATTTTCTTAACATAAGGATATACAAAAATTTAGACTAGACTAAAATCGCTCGACAATTAATTTTTTGCCATGATTTAATCTTGTCTGTATTTTTTTCTATTTGAAAAAGCGGACAAACCACAATCTAGACAAAACATCATTAGTTTTTTCTTAAATATTCAATACTTGGGCGGAATTTGTTATTAGAATTTTTCTCTCAGTCTGGACTTTTTTTTATCTTACCTTGAGTGAGTCTTGCCGTATGTTTCTTTTCAGAGACTTCCTTAAAATTCGGGTAAGCCAAAATCTAGACAAGACATAATTCGGTCAAAGCAAAGAAATCACTGGTTTTTTTTTTAAATATTTAATTTTTGGCCGAGATTGTTTCTTGTCTGGATTCTGTCTTTTGGTATTTTATATTCAGCTTTTTCTTTCACACCCTCAGAGGGAGCCTCCAAAAATTCCTACTTACAAAATCCCGACAGAAGATAATTCAAATATTTGCTTAATATTCGGGCATACAAAAATCTACACAAAACACACAATCGATCGATATTTAGCCTCGATTTAAACTTGCCGATTTTTTCGGTCTGGAAGTTACGTTACCACTCTGGCTAACCACAATCTAAAACCAAAATCAATCAATATTGTTTTAATTATTTAATTTTTGTTCAAAATTCCACAAACCAAAATCTAGACAACACACATAATTCAGACAAAGCAAAACACTCAATTGATTTTGTATTTAATAAATTTAATATTTAAATAATATTTAATTTTTGGCCAAGATTGTGTATTGTCTGGATTCCTTCTTTCTGGATCTTTTATATCTTTTTTTATTAGCGCGCTAAGAGGGAGCCTCCCGCAATTCCGATTTACAAAATCCCTACAGAAGATAATTAAAAGATTTTCTTCATATTCAGACATAGAAGAATCGAGACAAGACATAAATCGGTCGGTTCTTTAAATTATCTAGATTTTTTTGATTCTGCTTAACTAGCTTTGTCTAACGCCCACAGCGGGATTGCCCCACAATCCCGATGATGATGATCCAAACATTTTCTTAACATAAGAATATACAAAAATTAGACTAGACTAAAATCGCTCGATAATTAATTTTTTGCCATGATTTAATCTTGTCTGTATTTTTTGCTCTTTGAAAAAGCGGACAAACCACAATCTAGACAAAACATCATTAGACTTTTCTTAAATATTAAATTCTTGGGCGGAATTTGTTATTAGAATTTTTCTCTCAGTCTGGACTTTTTTTATCTTACCTTGAGTGGGTCTTGCCGTATGTTTCTTGTCAGAGACTTCCTTAAAATTCGGGTAAGCCAAAATCTAGACAAGACATAATTCGGTCAAAGCAAAGAAATCACTTGTTTTTTTTTAAAATATTTAATTTTTGGCAGAGATTGTTTCTTGTCAGGATTCTGTCTTTTGGGATCTTCTATTCAGCTTTTTCTTTCACACCCTCAGAGGGAGCCTCCAAAAATTCCTACTTACAAAATCCCGACAGAAGATAATTGAAATATTTTCTTAATATTCGAGCATACAAAATTTTAGACAAAACACACAATCGATCGATATTTAGCCTCGATTTAAACTTGCCGATTTTTTCGGTCTGGAAGTTACGTTACCACTCTGGCTAACCACAATCTAAAACCAAAATCAATCAATATTGTTTTAATTATTTAATTTTTGTTCAAAATTCCACCAACCAAAATCTAGACAACACACATAATTCAGACAAAGCAAAACACTCAATTGATTTTGTAATTAATAAATTTAATATTTAAATAATATTTAATTTTTGGCCAAGATTGTGTATTGTCTGGATTCCGTCTTTCCGGATTTTTTATATTATTTTTTTTATTAGCGCGCTAAGAGGGAGCCTCCCGCAATTCCGATTTACAAAATCCCTACAGAAGATAATTAGAAGATTTTCTTAATATTCAGACATAGAAAAATCAACACACTGCATAAAATCGGTCGATTCTTATAAATTATCTAGATTTTTTTGATTCTGCTTAACTAGCTTTGTCTAACGCCCACAGCGGGAGTACCCCACAATCCCCCCCACGATGATGATGATCCAAACATTTTCTTAACATAAGGATATACAAAAATTTAGACTAGACTAAAATCGCTCGACAATTAATTTTTTGCCATGATTTAATCTTGTGTGTATTTTTTTCTATTTGAAAAAGCGGACAAACCACAATCTAGACAAAACATCATTAGAATTTTCTTAAATATTCAATACTTGGGCGGAATTTGTTATTAGAATTTTTCTCTCAGTCTGGACTTTTTTTTATCTTACCTTGAGTGAGTCTTGCCGTATGTTTCTTGTCAGAGACTTCCTTAAAATTCGGGTAAGCCAAAATCTAGACATACATAATTCGGACGAAGCAAAGAAATCACTTGTTTTTTTTTTTAAATATTTAATTTTTGGCCGAGATTGTTTCTTGTCTGGATTCTGTCTTTTGGGATTTTATATTCAGCTTTTTCTTTCACACCCTCAGAGGGAGCCTCCAAAAATTCCTTCTTACAAAGTCCCGACAGAAGATAATTCAAATATTTTCTTAATATTCGGGCATACAAAAATCTACACAAAACACACAATCGATCGATATTTAGCCTCGATTTAAACTTGCCGATTTTTTCGGTCTGGAAGTTACGTTACCACTCTGGCTAACCACAATCTAAAACCAAAATCAATCAATATTGTTTTAATTATTTAATTTTTGTTCAAAATTCCACAAACCAAAATCTAGACAACACACATAATTCAGACAAAGCAAAACACTCAATTGATTTTGTATTTAATAAATTTAATATTTAAATAATATTTAATTTTTGGCCAAGATTGTGTATTGTCTGGATTCCGTCTTTCTGGATTTTTTATATCTTTTTTTTATTAGCGCGCTAAGAGGGAGCCTCCCGCAATTCCGATTTACAAAATCCCTACAGTAGATAATTAAAATAGTTTCTTAATATTCAGACATAGAAGAATCAAGACAAGACATAAATCGGTCGGTTCTTTAAATTATCTAAATTTTTTTGATTCTGCTTAATTATCTTTGTCTAACGCCCACAGCGGGATTACCCCACAATCCCGATGATGATGATCCAAACATTTTCTTAACATAAGGATATACAAAATTTTATATATATACAAAACATGATTAGATTTTTCTTAAATATTCAATTCTTGGGCGGAATTTGTTATTAGAATTTTTCTCTCAGTCTGGACTTTCTTTATCTTACCTTGAGTGAGTCTTGCCGTATGTTTCTTGTCAGAGACTTCCTTAAAATTCGGGTAAGCCAAAATCTAGACATACATAATTCGGACGAAGCAAAGAAATCACTTGTTTTTTTTTTTTAAATATTTAATTTTTGGCAGAGATTGTTTCTTGTCTGGATTCTGTCTTTTGGGATTTTATATTCAGCTTTCTTTCACACCCTCAGAGGGAGCCTCCAAAAATTCCTTCTTACAAAGTCCCGACAGAAGATAATTCAAATATTTTCTTAATATTCGAGCATACAAAAATTTTATATCTTTTTTTTATTAGCGCGCTAAGAGGGAGCCACCCGCAATTCCGATTTACAAAATCCCTACAGAAGATAATTAAAAGATTTTCTTAATATTCAGACATAGAAGAATCAAGACAAGACATAAATCGGTCGGTTCTTTAAATTATCTAGATTTTTTTGATTCTGCTTAACTAGCTTTGTCTAACGCCCACAGCGGGATTACCCCACAATCCCGATGATGATGATCCAAACATTTTCTTAACATAAGGATATACAAAAATTTAGACTAGACTAAAATCGCTCGATAATTAATTTTTGCCATGATTTAATCTTGTCTGTATTTTTTTCTCTTTGAAAAACCGGACAAACCACAATCTAGACAAAACATCATTAGACTTTTCTTAAATATTAAATTCTTGGGCGGAATTTGATATTAGAATTTTTCTCTCAGTCTGGACTTTTTTTTATCTTACCTTGAGTGGGTCTTGCCGTATGTTTCTTGTCAGAGACTTCCTTAAAATTCGGGTAAGCCAAAATCTAGACAAGACATAATTCGGACAAAGCAAAGAAATCACTTGTTTTTTTTTAAATATTTAATTTTTGGCAGAGATTGTTTCTTGTCAGGATTCTGTCTTTTGGGATTTTATATTCAGCTTTTTCTTTCACACCCTCAGAGGGAGCCTCCAAAAATTCATACTTACAAAATCCCGACAGAAGATAATTCAAATATTTTCTTAATATTCGGGCATACAAAAATCTAGACAAAACACACAATCGATCGATATTTAGCCTCGATTTAAACTTGCCGATTTTTTCGGTCTGGAATTTATGTTACCACTCTGGCTAACCACAATCTAAAACCAAAATCAATCAATATTGTTTTAATTATTTAATTTTTGTTCAAAATTCCACCAACCAAAATCTAGACAACACACATAATTCAGGCAAAGCAAAACACTCAATTGATTTTGTATTTAATAAATTTAATATTTAAATAATATTTAATTTTTGGCCAAGATTGTGTATTGTCTGGATTCCGTCTTTCTGGATTTTTTATATCTTTTTTTTATTGGCGCGCTAAGAGGGAGCCTCCCGCAATTCCGATTTACAAAATCCCTACAGAAGATAAAACCAAAATCAATCAATCAATTGTTTTAATTATTTAATTTTTGTTCAAAATTCCACCAACCAAAATCTAGACAACACATAATTCAGACAAAGCAAAACACTCAATTGATTTTGTGTTTAATAAATTTAATATTTAAATAATATTTAATTTTTGGCCGAGATTGTGTATTGTCTGGATTCCGTCTTGCTGGATTTTTTATATCTCTTTTTGTATAGCGCCCAAAGAGGGAGTCTTCCGCAATTCTGATTTACAAAATCCCTACAGAAGATAATTAGAAGATTTTCTTAATATTCCGACATAGAAGAATCAAGACAAGACATAAATCGGTCGCTTCTTTAAATTATCTAGTTTCTTTTGATTCTGCTTAACTAGCTTTGTCTAACGCCCACAGCGGGAGTACCCCACAATCCCGATGATGATGATACAAACATTTTCTTAACATAAGGATATACAAAAATTTAGACTAGACTAAAACCGCTCGACAATTAATTTTTTGCCATGATTTAATCTTGTCTGTATATTTTTCTCTTTGAAAAAGCGGACAAACCACAATCTAGACAAAACATCATTAGATTTTCTTATATATTCAATTCTTGGGCGGAATTTGTTATTAGAATTTTTTTCTGGCTGAATTTTTTTTTATCATGTCTTGATTGAGTCTTGTATGTTTCTTGTCAGAGACTTCCTTAAAGTTTGGATAAGCCAAAATCTAGACTAAACATAATTCGGACAAAGCAAAAAAATCAATTTTTCTTTAAATATTTTATTTTTGGCCGAAATTGTTTCTTGTCTTGATTCAAAAAAGATAAAAATTTGTTGCTGTGATTTAATCTTGTCTGTATGTTTTTCTTTGAGAAAGCGGACAAACCACAATCTAGACAAAACATCATTCTTTTTGTTTTAATTATTCAGTTTTTGGGTGGGTTCTATTATTATAATTTTTCTCTCTGTCTGAATTTTTTTTATCATATCTTGATTGAGTCTTGTGGTATGTTTCTTGTCAGAGACTTGGATTTTTTATCTTACCTTAATTGAGTCTTGTCGTATGTTTCTTGTCAGAGACTTCCTTAAAATTCGGTTAAACCAAAATCTAGACAAGACATCAATCGTTGTTTTTAATTATTCAGTTTTTGGGTGGGTTCTATTATCAGAGTTTTTCTCTATCTGATTTTTTTTTATCATATAATGATTGAATCTTGTCGTATGTTTCTTGTCAGAGACTTGGATATTTATCTTACCTTGATTGCGTCTTGTTGTATGTTTCTTGTCCGAGACTTCCTTAAAATACGGGTAAACCAGAATCTAGACAAGTTTCTTGTCAGAGGCTTCCTTAAAAATCGGATAAGTTAAAATCTAGGCAAGACATAATTCAGACAAAGAAAAAAATAAATTTTTTTGTAAATATATTATTTTTGGCCGAAATTGTTTCTTGTCTGGATTCAAAAAAGATAAAAACTTTTTGTTGAGATTTAATCTTGTCCGTACTTTTCTTTGAAAAAGTAAAAACCACAATCTAGATAGATTGATAGAAAGACAGAAAGATAAAAATCTTTTGCTGTGACTTAATATTGTCTGTATTTTTTCTTTGAAAAAGCGGACAAACCACAATCTAGACAAAACAACATTCCTTTTTTATTTTGATTATTCAGTTTTTGGGTGGGTTTTATTATTAAAATTTTTCTCTCTGTCTGAATTTTTTTTATCATATCTTGATTGAGTCTTGTGGTATGTTTCTGGTCAGAGACTTGGATTTTTTATCGTACCTTGATTGAGTCTTGTCGTATGTTACTTGTCAGAGGCTTCCCTAAAATTCGGGTAAGACAAAATCTAGACAAGACATCATTCGTTGCTTTTAGTTATTCAGTTTTTGGGTGGGTTCTAATATTTGAATTTTTCTTTCTGTCTGAATTTTTTTTATCATATCTTAATTGAGTCTTGTCGTATGTTTCTTGTCAGAGACGTAGATTTTTTTATCTTACCTCGCTTGAGTCTTGTTGTATGTTTCCCGTCAGAGACTTCCTTAAAATACGGGTAAGCCAAAATGTAGACAAGACATAATTCGGAAAAACCAAAAAAATCATTTTCCTTTCAAATACTTTATTCTTTGAAAAGAGGACAAACCATAATCCAGACAACACATCATTCGTTTTTTTCCAACATGATTCAACACACAGCTTCCAACATTGCCGCCGTCATGTCTGCCAACATTGCTGCTAACATGGCTGCCAACATAATTGACAACATGGTTACCAACATAGCTGCCAAATATAATTATTTTTTTTTTGAATATTTTATTCTTTGACAAGATCATAATCCAGACAAAACATCATTCGTTTTTTTCCAACATGATTCAACAGATTGCTTCCAACATTGCTGCCATCATGTCTGCCAACATACCTGCCAACATAGCTACCAACATGAGTCAACACATAGCTTTGAACATTGCTGCCATCATGTCTGCCACCATGGCTGACAACGCACCTGTCAACATGGCTGCCAACACGGTTGCCAACATGGCTGCCCACATGGCTGCAAAAACGGCTGCCAACATGGCTGCCAACATAGTTGACAACACAACTGCCAACACAACTTCCAACATGGCTGACAACATGGCTGCCAACATGGCTGCCAACATAGCTGCCAACATGGCTGCCAACATGGCTGCCAACATGGCTACCAACATGGCTGCCAACATGGCTGACAACACGGCTGCCAACATGGCTGCCAACATCTCTGCCAACATGGCTGCCAATATGGCTGACAACACAGCTGCCAACATGGCTGACAACATGGCAGCCTACATGGCTGCCAACATGGCTGCCGACAGGGCTGACAACATGGCTGCCAACATGGCTGCCAACATGGCTGCAAACATGGCTGCAAACATCTCTGCCAACATGGCTGCCAACATGGCTGCAAACATCTCTGCCAACATGGCTGTCAACATAGTTAACACCACGGCTGCCAACATGGGTGCCAACATGGCTGCCAACATTGCTGCCAACATGGCTGCCGACATGGCTGACAACTCGGCTGTCAACATAGTTGACAACACGGCTGCCAACATGGCTGCCAACATCTCTGCCAACATGGCTTCCAACATGGCTGCCAACAAGGCTGTCAACATGGCTGCCAACATGGCTGTCAACATGGCTGCCAACATGGCTGACAACATGGCTGCCAACATGGCTGACAACATGGCTGACAACATAGCTGAAAACACGGCTGCCAACATGGCTGACAACACGGCTGCCAACATGGCTGCCAACATCTCTGCCAACATGGCTTCCAACATGGCTGCCAACATGGCTGTCAACATGGATGCCAACATGGCTGTCAACGTGGCTGCTCGATAATTAATTTTTTGCCATGATTTAATCTTGTCTGTATTTTTTTCTCTTTGAAAAAGCGGACAAACCACAATCTAGACAAAACATCATTAGACTTTTCTTAAATATTAAATTCTTGGGCGGAATTTGTTATTAGAATTTTTTTCTCAGTCTGGACTTTTTTTATCTTACCTTGAGTGGGTCTTGCCGTATGTTTCTTGTCAGAGACTTCCTTAAAATTCGGGTAAGCCAAAATCTAGACAAGACATAATTCGGTCAAAGCAAAGAAATCACTTGTTTTTTTTTAAATATTTAATTTTGGCAGAGATTGTTTCTTGTCAGGATTCTGTCTTTTGGGATTTTATATTCAGCTTTTTCTTTCACACCCTCAGAGGGAGCCTCCAAAAATTCCTACTTATAAAATCCCGACAGAAGATAATTCAAATATTTTCTTAATATTCGGGCATACAAAAATCTAGACAAAACACACAATCGATCGATATTTAGCCTCGATTTAAACTTGCCGATTTTTTCGGTCTGGAAGTTACGTTACCACTCTGGCTAACCACAATCTAAAACCAAAATCAATCAATATTGTTTTAATTATTTAATTTTTGTTCAAAATTCCACCAACCAAAATCTAGACAACACACATAATTCAGGCAAAGCAAAACACAATTGATTTTGTATTTAATAAATTTAATATTTAAATAATATTTAATTTTTGGCCAAGATTGTGTATTGTCTGGATTCCGTCTTTCTGGATTTTTTATATCTTTTTTTTATTGGCGCGCTAAGAGGGAGCCTCCCGCAATTCCGATTTACAAAATCCCTACAGAAGATAAAACCAAAATCAATCAATCAATTGTTTTAATTATTTAATTTTTGTTCAAAATTCCACCAACCAAAATCTAGACAACACATAATTCAGACAAAGCAAAACACTCAATTGATTTTGTGTTTAATAAATTTAATATTTAAATAATATTTAATTTTTGGCCGAGATTGTGTATTGTCTGGATTCCGTCTTGCTGGATTTTTTATATCTCTTTTTGTATAGCGCCCAAAGAGGGAGTCTTCCGCAATTCTGATTTACAAAATCCCTACAGAAGATAATTAGAAGATTTTCTTAATATTCCGACATAGAAGAATCAAGACAAGACATAAATCGGTCGCTTCTTTAAATTATCTAGTTTCTTTTGATTCTGCTTAACTAGCTTTGTCTAACGCCCACAGCGGGAGTACCCCACAATCCCGATGATGATGATACAAACATTTTCTTAACATAAGGATATACAAAAATTTAGACTAGACTAAAACCGCTCGACAATTAATTTTTTGCCATGATTTAATCTTGTCTGTATATTTTTCTCTTTGAAAAAGCGGACAAACCACAATCTAGACAAAACATCATTAGATTTTCTTATATATTCAATTCTTGGGCGGAATTTGTTATTAGAATTTTTTTCTGGCTGAATTTTTTTTTATCATGTCTTGATTGAGTCTTGTATGTTTCTTGTCAGAGACTTCCTTAAAGTTTGGATAAGCCAAAATCTAGACTAAACATAATTCGGACAAAGCAAAAAAATCAATTTTTCTTTAAATATTTTATTTTTGGCCGAAATTGTTTCTTGTCTTGATTCAAAAAAGATAAAAATTTGTTGCTGTGATTTAATCTTGTCTGTATGTTTTTCTTTGAGAAAGCGGACAAACCACAATCTAGACAAAACATCATTCTTTTTGTTTTAATTATTCAGTTTTTGGGTGGGTTCTATTATTATAATTTTTCTCTCTGTCTGAATTTTTTTTATCATATCTTGATTGAGTCTTGTGGTATGTTTCTTGTCAGAGACTTGGATTTTTTATCTTACCTTAATTGAGTCTTGTCGTATGTTTCTTGTCAGAGACTTCCTTAAAATTCGGTTAAACCAAAATCTAGACAAGACATCATTCGTTGTTTTTAATTATTCAGTTTTTGGGTGGGTTCTATTATCAGAGTTTTTCTCTATCTGATTTTTTTTTATCATATCATGATTGAATCTTGTCGTATGTTTCTTGTCAGAGACTTGGATATTTATCTTACCTTGATTGCGTCTTGTTGTATGTTTCTTGTCCGAGACTTCCTTAAAATACGGGTAAACCAGAATCTAGACAAGTTTCTTGTCAGAGGCTTCCTTAAAAATCGGATAAGTTAAAATCTAGGCAAGACATAATTCAGACGAAGAAAAAAATAAATTTTTTTGTAAATATATTATTTTTGGCCGAAATTGTTTCTTGTCTGGATTCAAAAAAGATAAAAACTTTTTGTTGAGATTTAATCTTGTCCGTACTTTTCTTTGAAAAAGTAAAAACCTCAATCTAGATAGATTGATAGAAAGACAGAAAGATAAAAATTTTTGCTGTGACTTAATATTGTCTGTATTTTTTCTTTGAAAAAGCGGACAAACCACAATCTAGACAAAACAACATTCCTTTTTTATTTTGATTATTCAGTTTTTGGGTGGGTTTTATTATTAGAATTTTTCTCTCTGTCTGAATTTTTTTTATCATATCTTGATTGAGTCTTGTGGTATGTTTCTGGTCAGAGACTTGGATTTTTTATCGTACCTTGATTGAGTCTTGTCGTATGTTACTTTTCAGAGGCTTCCCTAAAATTCGGGTAAGACAAAATCTAGACAAGACATCATTCGTTGCTTTTAGTTATTCAGTTTTTGGGTGGGTTCTAATATTTGAATTTTTCTTTCTGTCTGAATTTTTTTTATCATATCTTAATTGAGTCTTGTCGTATGTTTCTTGTCAGAGACGTAGATTTTTTTATCTTACCTCGCTTGAGTCTTGTTGTATGTTTCCCGTCAGAGACTTCCTTAAAATACGGGTAAGCCAAAATGTAGACAAGACATAATTCGGAAAAACCAAAAAAATCATTTTCCTTTCAAATACTTTATTCTTTGAAAAGAGGACAAACCATAATCCAGACAACACATCATTCGTTTTTTTCCAACATGATTCAACACACAGCTTCCAACATTGCCGCCGTCATGTCTGCCAACATTGCTGCTAACATGGCTGCCAACATAATTGACAACATGGTTACCAACATAGCTGCCAAATATAATTATTTTTTTTTTGAATATTTTATTCTTTGACAAGATCATAATCCAGACAAAACATCATTCGTTTTTTTCCAACATGATTCAACAGATTGCTTCCAACATTGCTGCCATCATGTCTGCCAACATACCTGCCAGCATAGCTACCAACATGAGTCGACACATAGCTTTGAACATTGCTGCCATCATGTCTGCCACCATGGCTGACAACGCACCTGTCAACATGGCTGCCAACATGGCTGCCAACATGGCTGCCAATATGGCTGCCAACATGGCTGCCAACATGGCTTCCAACATGGCTTCCAACATGGCTTCCAACATGGCTGCTAACATGGCTGCCAACATGGCTGCCAACATGGCTGCCAACATGGCTTCCAACATGGCTTCCAACATGGCTTCCAACATGGCTTCCAGCATGCCTTTCAACATGGCTGCCAACATGGCTGTCAACATAGTTGACAACACGGCTGCCAACATGGCTGCCAACATAGCTGCCAACATGGCTGCCAACATGGTTGCCAACATGGCTGTCAACAAGGCTGCCAACATGGCTGCAAACATGGCTGCAAACATCTCTGCCAACATGGCTGCAAACATCTCTGCCAACATGGCTGTCAACATAGTTAACAACACGGCTGCCAACATGGGTGCCAACATGGCTGCCAACATGGCTGCCAACATGGCTGCCGACATGGCTGACAACTCGGCTGTCAACATAGTTGACAACACGGCTGCCAACATGGCTGCCAACATCTCTGCCAACATGGCTTCCAACATGGCTGCCAACAAGGCTGTCAACATGGCTGCCAACATGGCTGTCAACATGGCTGCCAACATGGCTGCCAACATGGCTGACAACATGGCTGCCAACCTGGCTGACAACATGGCTGACAACATAGCTGAAAACACGCCTGCCAACATGGCCGACAACACGGCTGCCAACATGGCTGCCAACATCTCTGCCAACATGGCTTCCAACATGGCTGCCAACATGGCTGTCAACATGGATGCCAACATGGCTTCCAACATGGCTGACAACACGGATGTCCATATAGTTAACAACACGGCTGCCAACATGTCTGCCAACAAGGCTGCCAACATGGCTGACAACATGGCTGACAACATGGCTGACAACATGGCTGACAACATGGCTGACAACACGGCTGCCAACATGGCTGCCAACATGGCTTAAAACATGGCTGCCGACATGGCTGACAACACGGCTGCCAAAATGGCTGACAACATGTCTGCCAACAAGGCTGCCAACACGGCTGCCAACATGGCTGCCATCATGGATGCCAACATTGCTGCCAACATGGCTTTCAACATGGCTTCCAACATGGCTGCCAACATGGCTGCTAACATGGCTGCCAACATGGCTGCCAACATGGCTGCCAACATCGCTGCCAACATGGCTGCCAACATGGCTGCCGACATGGCTGCCAACATGGCTGCCCACTTTGCTTCCAACATGGCTACCCACATTGCTTCCAACATGGCTGCCAACACGCCTGTCGACATAGTTGACAACACGGCTGCCAACATGGCTGCCAACATCTCTGCCAACATGGCTGACAACACGGCTGCCAACATGGCTTCCGACATGGTTGCCCACATGGCTGCCAACATATCTGTCAACATAGTTGACAACATGGCTGCCAACAAGGCTGTCAACATGGCTGCCAACATGGCTGCCAACATGGCTGCCAACATGGCTGCCAACATGGCTGACAACTCGGCTGTCAACATAGTTGACAACACGGCTGTCAACATAGTTGACAACACGGCTGCCAACATGGCTGCCAACATCTCTGGCCAACATGGCTGACAACATGGCTGTCATCATGGCTGACAACATGGCTGCCAACATGGCTGTCAACATGGCTGCCAACATGGCTGCCAACATGGCTGACAACATGGCCGCCAACATGGCTGACAACATGGCTGAAAACACGGCTGCCAACATGGCTGACAACACGGCTGCCAACATGGCTGCCAACATCTCTGCCAACATGGCTGTCAACATGGCTGACAACACGGCTGCCGCCATTGCTGCCAACATGGCTGACAACGTGGCTGCCAACATGGCTGCCAACATGGCTTCCAACATGGCTTACAACATGGTTGACAACTCGGATGTCAACATAGTTAACAACACGGCTGACAACATGTCTGCCATCAAAGCTGCCAACATGGCTGACAACATGGCTGACAACATGGCTGCCAACATGGCTGCCAACATGGCTGAAAACATGACTGCCTTGGTTGCCAACATGGCTGACAACTTGGCTGACATTACGGCCGTCCACATAGTTGACAACATGGCTGCCAACATGGCTACCAACATGGCTGACAAAGTGGCAGCCAACATGGCTTCCAACATGGCTGACAACACGGATGTCAACATAGTTAACAACACGGCAGCCAACATCTCTGCCAACAAGGCTGCCAACATGGCTGACAACATGGCTGACAACATGGCTGCCAACATGGCTGAAAACATGACTGCCGTGGTTGCCAACATGGCTGACAACATGGCTGGCATCACGGCCGTCCACATAGTTGACAACATGGCTGCCAACATTGCTGCCAACATGGCTGCCAACATGGCTACCAACATGGCTGCCAACATGGCTGACAACACGGCTGCCAACATCTCTGCCAACATGGCTTCCAACTTGGCTGCCAACATGGCTGACAACATGGCAGCTAACATGGCTGCCAACATGGCTGCCCACATTGCTTCCAACATGGCTGTCAACATGGCTGACAGCACGGCTGCCAATATGGCTGACAACACAGCTGCCAACATGGCTGACAACATGGCTGCCAACATGGCTGACAACATGTCAGCCAGCATGGCTGCCATCATGACTTCCAACATGGCTGCAAAAATGGCTGCCAGAATGGCTACCAACACGGTTGCAACATGGCTGTCAACATGGCTGTCAACAGAGCTTCCGACATGGCAGGCATTATAGCTGCCAGCATGGCTGTCAATATGACTAAAACATAGCTGACAACATGGCTGAGAACGTGGCTGCCAACGCGGCTGTCAACATTGTTGACAAATCCGCTGCCAACACGGTTACAAATATAGCTGCCAACATAGCTGCCAATATGGCTGCCAACATAGCTGCCAACATGGCTGTCAACATGGCTGCCAACATGGCTGCCATCATGGCTGCCAACATGGCTGCCAACATAGCTGCCAGCATGGCTGACAACTTGGCTGCCAACATGGCTTCCAACATGGCTTCCAACATGGCTGCCAACATGGCTGCTAACACGGCTGCCAACATGGCAGCCAACATGGCTTCCAACATGGCTGTCAACATGGCTACCGCCATGGCTGCCGACATGGCTGACAACCTGGCTGCCAACATGGCTGCCAACATGGCTTCCAACATGGCTTCCAACATGGCTTCCAACATGGCTGCCAACATGGCTGCAAACATGGCTGCTAACACGGCTGCCAACATGGCTTCCAACATGGCTTCCAACATGGCTGTCAACATGGCTACCGCCATGGCTGCCAACATGGCTGACAACCTGGCTGCCAACATGGCTGCCAACATGGCTGCCAACATGGCTGTCAACATGGCTGCTAACACGGCTGCCAACATGGCAGCCAACATGGCTTACAACATGGCTGTCAACATGGCTACCGCCATGGCTGCCAACATGGCTGACAACCTGGCTGCCAACATGGCGGCCAACATGGCTGTCAACATGGCTGCCAACATGGCTGCCAACAGGGCTGTCAACATTTTTGACAAATCGGCTGCCAACACGGTTACCAATATAGCTGCCAACATGGCTGCCAACATAGCTGCCAACATAGCTGCCAACATGGCTTCCAACATGGCAGCCAACATGGCAGCCAACATGCCTTCCAACATGGCTTCCAACATGGCTGTCAACATGGCTGCCGCCATGGCTGCCAACATGGCTGACAACACGGATGTCAACATAGTTAACAACACGGCTGCCAACATGTCTGCCAACAAGGCTGCCAACATGGCTGACAACATGGCTGACAACACGGCTGCCAACATGGCTGAAAACATGACTGCCTTGGTTGCCAACATGGCTGACAACATGGCTGTCAACATGGCGGCCGCCATGGCTGACATCATGGCTGACATCACGGCCGTCCACATAGTTGACAACATGGCTGCCAACATGGCTACCAACATGGCTGCCAACATGGCTACCAACATGGCTGCCAACATGGCAGCCAACATGGCAGCCAACATGGCTTCCAACATGGCTTCCAACATGGCTTCCAACATGGCTGACAACACGGATGTCAACATAGTTAACAACACGGCAGCCAACATGTCTGCCAACAAGGCTGCCACCATGGCTGACAACATGGCTGACAACATGGCTGACAACATGGCTGACAACACGGCTGTCAATATGGCTGAAAACATGACTGCCTTGGTTGCCAACATGGCAGACAACATGGCAGACATCACGGCCGTCCACATAGTTGACAACATGGCTGCCAACATGGCTGCCAACATGGCTGCCAACATGGCTGCCAACATGGCTGCCAACATGGCTACCAACATGGCTGCCAACATGGCTGACAACACGGCTGCCAACATGGCTGCCAACATGGCAGCCAACATGGCTTCCAACATGGCTTCCAACATGGCTTCCAACATGGCTGACAACACGGATGTCAACATAGTTAACAACACGGCAGCCAACATGTCTGCCAACAAGGCTGCCACCATGGCTGACAACATGGCTGACAACATGGCTGACAACATGGCTGACAACACGGCTGTCAATATGGCTGAAAACATGACTGCCTTGGTTGCCAACATGGCAGACAACATGGCAGACATCACGGCCGTCCACATAGTTGACAACATGGCTGCCAACATGGCTGCCAACATGGCAGCCAACATAGCTGCCAGCATGGCTGCCAGCATGGCTGACAACGTGGCTGCCAACATGGCTTCCAACCTGGCTTCCAACCTGGCTTCCAACATGGCTTCCAACATGGCTGCCAACATGGCTTCCAACATGGCTGCCAACATGGCTGCCAACATGGCTGCCAACATGGCTGTCAACATGGCTGCCAACACGGCTGCCAACACGGCTGCCAACATGGCAGCCAACATTGCTTCCAACATGGCTTCCAACATGGCTGTCAACATGGCTACCGCCATGGCTGCCAACATGGCTGCCAACATGGCTGACAACGTGGCTGCCAACATGGCGGCCAACATGGCTGTCAACATGGCTGCCAACATGGCTGCCAACACGGCTGTCAACATTGTTGACAAATCGGCTGCCAACACGGTTACCAATATAGCTGCCAACATGGCTGCCAACATAGCTGCCAACATGGCTGCCAACATAGCTGCCAGCATGGCTGACAACATAGCTGCCAGCATGGCTGACAACATGGCTGCCAACATGGCCTCCAACATGGCTTCCAACATGGCTTCCAACATGGCAGCCAACATGCCTTCCAACATGGCTTCCAACATGGCTGTCAACATGGCTGCCGCCATGGCTGCCAACATGGCTGACAACACGGATGTCAACATAGTTAACAACACGGCTGCCAACATGTCTGACAACAAGGCTGACAACACGGCTGCCAACATGGCTGAAAACATGACTGCCTTGGTTGCCAACATGGCTGACATCACGGCCGTCCACATAGTTAACAACACGGCAGCCAACATGTCTGCCAACAAGGCTGTCAACATGGCTGACAAAACGGCTGCCAATATGGCTGACAACACAGCTGCCAACATGGCTGACAACATGGCTGCCAACATAGCTGCCAACATAGCTGCCAGCATGGCTGACAACACGGCTGCCAACATGGCTGACAACATGGCTGCCAACATGGCTGCCAACATGGCTGCCCACATTGCTTCCAACATGGCTACCCACATTGGCTCCAACATGGCTGCCAACATGGCTGCCAACATGGCTGCCGATACGGCTGACAACATCGCTTTAACATGGCTGTCAACATGGCTGACAAAACGGCTGCCAATATGGCTGACAACACAGCTGCCAACATGGCTTACAACATGGCTGCCAACATGGCTACCGACATGGCTTCCAACATGGCTTCCAACATGGCTGCCAACATGGCTTCCAACATGGCTTCCAACATGGCTGCCAACATGGCTGACAACACTGCTGTCAACATAGTTGACACCACGGCTGCCAGCATGCCTGCCAAAATGGCTAACAACATGACTGCCAACATGGCTGCCAACACCTCTGCCAACATCTCTGCCAACATGGCTGCCAACTTGGCTGACAACATGGCTGCCTACATGGCTGACAACTCGTCTGTTAACATAGTTGACAACATGGCTGCCAGCATGGCTGCCATCATGACTTCCAACATGGCTGCGAAAATGGCTGCCAGAATGGCTGCCAACACGGTTGCAACATGGCTGTCAACATGGCTGACAACAAAGCTTCCTACATGTCAGGCATTCTAGCTGCCAACATTGCTGTCAATATGACTACAACATAGCTGACAACATGGCTGACAACGTGGCTGCCAACGCGGCAGTCAACATTGTTGACAAATCGGCTGCCAACACGGTTACCAATATAGCTGACAACATGGCTGCCAACATGGCTGCCAACATAGCTGTCAACATGGCTGCCAACATGGCTGCCAACATGGCTGCCAACATGGCTGCCAACATGGCTGCCAACATGGCTGCCAACATGGCTGCCAACATGGCTGCCAACATGGCTGCCAACATGGCTGCCAACATGGCTGCCAACATGGCTGCCAACATGGCTGCCAAAATGGCTGCCAACATAGCTGCCAGCATGGCTGACAACGTGGCTGCCAACATGGCTTCCAACATGGCTTCCAACATGGCTGCCAACATGGCTGCCAACATATCTGTCAACATAGTTGACAACATGGCTGCCAACTTGGCTGACAACATGGCTGCCTACATGGCTGACAACTCGTCTGTTAACATAGTTGACAACATGGCTGCTAGCATGACTGCCATCATGACTTCCAACATGGCCGCAAAAATGGCTGCCAGAATGGCTGCCAACTTCCGACATGGCAGGCATTATAGCTGCCAACATGGCTGTCAATATGACTACAACATAGCTGACTACATGACTGACAACGTGGCTGCCAACGCGGCTGTCAACATTGTTGACAAATCGGCTGCCAACACGGTTACCAATATGGCTGCCAACATAGCTGCCAACATGGCTGCCAACATAGCTGTGGCTGCCGATACGGCTGACAACATCGCTTTCAACATGGCTGTCAACATGGCTGACAAAACGGCTGCAAATATGGCTGACAACACAGCTTCCAACATGGCTTCCAACATGGCTGCCGACATGGCTGACAACACTGCTGTCAACATAGTTGACACCACGGGCTGACAACATCGCTTTGAACATGGCTGTCAACATGGCTGACAACACTGCTGCCAATATGGCTGACGACACAGCTGCCAACATGGCTGACAACATGGCTGCCAACATGGCTGACAACATGGCTGCCAACATGGCTGACAACATGGCTGACATCACGGCCGTCCACATAGTTGACAACATGGCTGCCAAAATCTCTGCCAACATGGCTTCCAACATGACTGCCAATATGGCTGACAACACAGCTGCCAACATGGCTGCCAACATGGCTGTCCACATTGCTTCCAAAATGGCTACCCACATTGGCTCCAACATGGCTGCCAACATGGCTGCCAACATGGCTGCCGACAGGGCTGACAACATCGCTTTCGACATGGCTGTCAACGTGGCTGACAACATGGTTGCCAATATGGCTGACAACACAGCTGCCAACATGGCTGACAACATGGCTGCCAACATAGCTGCCAACATAGCTGCCAGCATGGCTGACAACACGGCTGCCAACATGGCTGACAACATGGCTGCCAACATGGCTGCCAACATGGCTGCCAACATGGCTGCCCACATTGCTTCCAACATGGCTACCCACATTGGCTCCAACATGGCTGCCAACATGGCTGCCAACATGGCTGCCAACATGGCTGCCGATACGGCTGACAAACTCGCTTTCAACATGGCTGACAAAACGGCTGCCAATATGGCTGACAACACAGCTGCCAACATGGCTGACAACATGGCTGCCGACATGGCTACCGACATGGCTTCCAACATGGCTTCCAAAATGGCTGCCAACATGGCTTCCAACATGGCTTCCAACATGGCTTCCAACATGGCTTCCAACATGGCTGCCAACATGGCTGACAACATGGCTGACAACACTGCTGTCAACATAGTTGACACCACGGCTGCCAACATGCCTGCCAAAATGGCTAACAACATGACTGCCAACATGGCTGCCAACATGGCTGCCAACACCTCTGCCAACATCTCTGCCAACATGGCTGCCAACTTGGCTGACAACATGGCTGCCTACATGGCTGACAACATAGCTGCCAGCATGGCTACCATCATGACTTCCAACATGGCTGCAAAAATGGCTGCCAGAAAGGCTGCCAACACGGTTGCAACATGGCTGTCAACATGGCTGCCAACAGAGCTTCCAACATGGCAGGCATTCTAGCTGCCAACATGGCTGTCAATATGACTACAACATAGCTGACAACATGGCTGACAACGTGGCTGCCAACGCGGCTGTCAACATTGTTGACAAATCGGCCGCCAACACGGTTACCAATATAGCTGCCAACATGGCTGCCAACATAGCTGCCAACATGGCTGCCAACATAGCTGCCAACATGGCTGTCAACATGGCTGCCAACATGGCTGCCAACATGGCTGCCAACATGGCTGCCAACATAGCTGCCAGCATGGCTGACAACGTGGCTGCCAACATGGCTTCCAACATGGCTTCCAACATGGCTGCCAACATATCTGTCAACATAGTTGACAACATGGCTGCCAACAAGGCTGTCAACATGGCTGCCAACATGGCTGCCAACATGGCTGCCAACATATCTGTCAACATAGTTGACAACATGGCTGCCAACAAGGCTGTCAACATGGCTGCCAACATGGCTGCCAACATGGCTTCCGACATGGTTGCCCACATGGCTGCCAACATATCTGTCAACATAGTTGACAACATGGCTGCCAACAAGGCTGTCAACATGGCTGCCAACATGGCTGCCAACATGGCTGCCAACATGGCTGCCAACATGGCTGCCAACATGGCTGCCAACATGGCTGCCAACATGTTTGACATCACGGCCGTCCACATAGTTGACAACTTGGCTGCCAACGTGGCTGCCAACATGGATACCAACATGGCTGCCAACATGGCTGACAACACGGCTGACAACACGGCTGCCAACATGGCTGCCAAAATCTCTGCCAACATGGCTTCTAACATGGCTGCCAACATGGCTGACAACACGGCTGACACCACGGCTGCCAACATGGCTGCCAAAATCTCTGCCAACATGGCTTCTAACATGGCTGCCAACATGGCTGCCAACATGGCTGCCAACATGGCTGCCAACATGGCTGCCAACATGGCTTCCGACATGGTTGCCCACATGGCTGCCAACATATCTGTCAACATAGTTGACAACATGGCTGCCAACAAGGCTGTCAACATGGCTGCCAACAAGGCTGCCAACATGGCTTCCGACATGGTTGCCCACATGGCTGCCTACATATCTGTCAACATAGTTGACAACATGGCTGCCAACAAGGCTGTCAACATGGCTGCCAACATGGCTGCCAACATGGCTGCCAACATGGCTTCCGACATGGTTGCCCACATGGCCGGCTAACATGGCTGCCCACATTGCTTCCAACATGGCTACCCACATTGGCTCCAACATGGCTGCCAACATGGCTGCCGACAGGGCTGACAACATCGCTTTCAACGTGGCTGTCAACATGGCTGACAACACGGCTGCCAATATGGCTGACAACACAGCTGCCAACATGGCTGACAACATGGCTGCCAACATGGCCAACAACATGGCTGCCAACATAGCTGCCAACATGGCTTCCAACATGGCTTCCAACATGGCAGCCAACATGCCCTCCAACAAGGCTTCCAACATGGCTGTCAACATGGCTGCCGCCATGGCTGCCAACATGGCTGACAACACGGCTGCCAACATGGCTGACAACATGGCTGCCAACATGGCTGCCAACATGGCTGCCCACATTGCTTCCAACATGGCTACCCACATTGGCTCCAACATGGCTGCCAACATGGCTGCCGATACGGCTGACAACATCGCTTTCAACATGGCTGTCAACATGGCTAACGAAACGGCTGCCAATATGGCTGACAACACAGCTGCCAACATGGCTGACAACATGGCTGCCAACATGGCTACCGACATGGCTTCCAACATGGCTTCCAACATGGCTGCCAACATGGCTTCCAACATGGCTTCCAACATGGCTGCCAACATGGCTGACAACACTGCTGTCAACATAGTTGACACCACGGCTGCCAACATGCCTGCCAAAATTGCTAACAACATGACTGCCAACATGGCTGCCAACATGGCTGCCAACAACTCTGCCAACATCTCTGCCAACATGGCTGCCAACGTGGCTGACAACATGGCTGCCTACATGGCTGATAACTCGTCTGTTAACATAGTTGACAACATGGCTGCCAGCATGACTTCCAACATGGCTGCAAAAATGGCTGCCAGAATGGCTGCCAACACGGTTGCAACATGGCTGTCAACATGGCTGCCAACAGAGCTTCCAACATGGCAGGCATTCTAGCTGCCAACATGGCTGTCAATATGACTACAACATAGCTGACAACATGGCTGAAAACGTGGCTGCCAACGCGGCTGTCAACATTGTTGACAAATCGGCTGCCAACACGGTTACCAATATAGCTGCCAACATGGCTGCCAACATGGCTGCCAAAATAGCTGCCAACATGGCTGTCAACATGGCTGCCAACATGGCTGCCAACATGGCTGCCAACATGGCTGCCGACAGGGCTGACAACATCGCTTTCGACATGGCTGTCAACTTGGCTGACACCATGGTTGCCAATATGGCTGACAACACAGCTGCCAACATGGCTGACAACATGGCTGCCAACATTGCTGCCAACATAGCTGCCAGCATGGCTGACAACACGGCTGGCAACATGGCTGACAACATGGCTGCCAACATGGCTGCCAACATGGCTGCCCACATTGCTTCCAACATGGCTACCCACATTGGCTCCAACATGGCTGCCAACATGGCTGCCAACATGGCTGCCAACATGGCTGCCAACATGGCTGCCGATACGGCTGACAACATCGCTTTCAACATGGCTGTCAACATGGCTGACGAAACGGCTGCCAATATGGCTGACAACACAGCTGCCAACATGGCTGACAACATGGCTGCCAACACGGCTACCGACATGGCTTCCAACATGGCTTCCAACATGGCTGCCAACATGGCTTCCAACATGGCTTCCAACATGGCTGCCAACAATGCTGACAACACTGCTGTCAACATAGTTGACACCACGGCTGCCAACATGCCTGCCAACATGGCTAACAACATGACTACAACATAGCTGACAACATGGCTGACAACGTGGCTGCCAACGCGGCTGTCAACATTGTTGACAAATCGGCTGCCAACACGGTTACCAATATAGCTGCCAACATGGCTGCCAACATGGCTGCCAAAATAGCTGCCAACATGGCTGTCAACATGGCTGCCAACATGGCTGCCAACATGGCTGACAACATGGCTGACAACATGGCTGCCAACATGGCCTCCAATATGGCTTCCAACATGGCTTCCAACATGGCTGTCAATATGACTACAACATGGCTTCCAACATGGCTGTCAACATGGCTGCCGCCATGGCTGCCAACATGGCTGACAACACGGATGTCAACATAGTTAACAACACGGCTGCCAACATGTCTGACAACAAGGCTGACAACATGGCTGACAACACGGCTGCCAACATGGTTGAAAACATGACTGCCTTGGTTGCCAACATGGCTGACAACATGAAAGCCAACATGGCTGCCAACATGGCTACCCACATTGGCTCCAACATGGCTGCCGACACGACTGACAACATCGCTTTCAACATGGCTGTCAACATGGCTGACAACACGGCTGCCAATATGGCTGACAACACAGCTGCCAACATGGCTGACAACACAGCTGCCAACATGGCTGATAACATGGCTGCCAACATGGCTACCGTCATGGCTTCCAACATGGCTTCCAACATGGCTGCCAACACGGCTGCCAACATGGCAGCCAACATTGCTTCCAACATGGCTTCCAACATGGCTGTCAACATGGCTACCGCTATGGCTGCCAACATGGCTGACAACGTGGCTGCCAACATGGCTGCCAACAGGGCTGCCAACATAGCTGCCAGCATGGCTGACAACATGGCTGCCGACATGGCCTACAATATGGCTTCCAACATGGCTTCCAACATGGCAGCCAACATGCCTTCCAACATGGCTTCCAACATGGCTGTCAAAATGGCTGCCGCCATGGCTGCCAACATGGCTGACAACACGGATGTCATCATAGTTAACAACACGGCTGCCAACATGTCTGACAACAAGGCTGACAACATGGCTGACAACACGGCTGCCAACATGGCTGAAAACATGACTGCCTTGGTTGCCAACATGGCTGTCAACACGGCTGACATCATGGCTGACATCACGGCCGTCCACATAGTTGACAACATGGCTGCCAACATGGCTGCCAACATGGCTGTCAACATGGCTGCCAACATGGCTACCAACATGGCTGACAACATGGCTGACAACACGGATGTCAACATAGTTAACAACACGGCAGCCAACATGTCTGCCAACAAGGCTGCCAACATGGCTTGACAACATGGCTGACAACACGGCTGCCAATATGGCTGAAAACATGACTGCCATGGTTGCCAACAAGGCTGACATCACGGCCGTCCACATAGTTGACAACATGGCTGCCAACATGGCTGCCAACATGGATACCAACATGGCTGCCAACATGGCTGAGAACACGGCTGCCAACATGGCTGCCAACATGGCTGCCAAAATCTCTGCCAACATGGCTTCCAACATGGCTGGCAATATGGCTGACAACACAGCTGCCAACATGGCTGACAACATGGCAGCCAACATGGCTGCCAACATGGCTGCCCACATTACTTCCAAAATGGCTACCCACATTGGCTCCAACATGGCTGCCAACATGGCTGCCGACAGGGCTGACAACATCGCTTTCGACATGGCTGTCAACATGGCTGACAACATGGTTGCCAATATGGCTGACAACACAGCTGCCAACATGGCTGACAACATGGCTGCCAACATAGCTGCCAACATAGCTGCCAGCATGGCTGACAACACGGCTGCCAACATGGCTGACAACATGGCTGCCAACATGGCTGCCAACATGGCTGCCCACATTGCTTCCAACATGGCTACCCACATTGGCTCCAACATGGCTGCCAACATTGCTGCCAACATGGCTGCCGATACGGCTGACAACATCGCTTTCAACATGGCTGTCAACATGGCTGACAAAACGGCTGCCAATATGGCTGACAACACAGCTGCCAACATGGCTGACAACATGGCTGCCAACATGGCTACCGACATGGCTTCCAACATGGCTGCCAACATGGCTGCCAACATGGCTGACATCACGGCCGTCCACATAGTTGACAACATGGCTGCCAACATGGCTGCCAACATGGCTGCCAACATGGCTGCCAACATGGCTGCCAACATGGCTGCCAACATGGCTGCCAACATGGCTGCCAACATGGCTGCCAACATGGCTGCCAACATGGCTGACATCACGGCCGTCCACATAGTTGACAACATGGCTGCCAACATGGCTGCCAACATGGCTACCAACATGGCTGCCAACATGGCTTCCAACATGGCTTCCAACATGGCTTCCAACATGGCTGCCAACACGGTTACCAATATAGCTGCCAACATGGCTGCCAACATAGCTGCCAACATGGCTGTCAACATGGCTGCCAACAAGGCTGACAACATGGCTGCCAACATGGCTGACAACACGCCTGTCAACATAGTTGACAACAAGGCTGCCAACATCTCTGCCAATATGGCTACCATCATGGCTGCCAACATGGCTTCCGACATGGTTGCCCACATGGCTGCCAACATATCTGTCAACATAGTTGACAACATGGCTGCCAACAAGGCTGTCAACCTGGCTGCCGACATGGCTGCCAACATGGCTGCCAACATGGCTGCCAATATGGCTGCCAACATGGCTGCCAACATGGCTGCCAACATGGCTGCCAACATGGCTGCAAACATGGCTGCAAACATGGCTGCAAACATGGCTGCAAACATGGCTGCAAACATCTCTGCCAACATGGCTGCAAACATCTCAGCCAACATGCTGCAAACATCTCTGCTAACATGGCTGCCAACATGACTGCCAACATGTGTGCCAACATGGCTGACAACTCAGCTGTCAACATAGTTGACAACACGGCTGCCAACATGGCTGCCAACATCTCTGCCAACATAGCTTCCAACATGGCTGCCAACATGGCTGTCAACATGGCTGCCAACGTCTCTGCCAACATGGCTGACAACGTGGCTGACAACGTGGCTGCCAACATGGCTTCCAACATGGCTTCCAACATGGCTGCCAACATGGCTGCCAACATATCTGTCAACATAGTTGACAATATGGCTGCCAACAAGGCTGTCAACATGGCTGCCAACATGGCTGCCAACATGGCTTCCGACATGGTTGCCCACATGGCTGCCAACATATCTGTCAACATAGTTGACAACATGGCTGCCAACAAGGCTGTCAACATGGCTGCCAACATGGCTGCCAACATGGCGGCCAACATGGCTGACATCACGGCCGTCCACATAGTTGACAACATGGCTGCCAATATGGCTGCCAACATGGCTGCCAACATGGCTGTCAACATGGCTGCCAACATGGCTGCCAACATGGCTTCCAACATGGCTTCCAACATGGCTGCCAACAAGGTTACCAATATAGCTGGCAACATGGCTGCCAACAAGGCTGACAACATGGCTGCCAACATGGCTGACAACACGCCTGTCAACATAGTTGACAACAAGGCTGCCAACATCTTTGCCAACATGGCTACCAACATGGCTGCCAACATGGCTTCCGACATGGTTGCCCACATGGCTGCCAACATATCTGTCAACATAGTTGACAACATGGCTGCCAACAAGGCTGTCGACCTGGCTGCCAACATGGCTGCCAACATGGCTGCCAACATGGCTGCCAACATGGCTGCCAACATGGCTGCCAACATGGCTTCAAACATGGCTGCAAACATCTCTGCTAACATCTCTGCCAACATGGCTGCAAACATCTCAGCCAACATGCTGCAAACATCTCTGCTAACATGGCTGCCAACATGACTGCCAACATGTGTGCCAACATGTGTGCCAACATGTGTGCCAACATGGCTGCCAACACGGCTGCCGACATGGCTGACAACTCGGCTGTCAACATAGTTGACAACAAGGCTTCCAACATGGCTGCCAACACGGTTACCAATATAGCTGCCAACATGGCTGCCAACATGGCTGCCAACATGGCTGCCAACAAGGCTGTCAACATGGCTGCCAACATGGCTGCCAACATAGCTGCCAACATGGCTGCCAACATGGCTGCCAACATGGCTGCCAACATGGCTGCCAACATGGCAGCCAACATGCCTTCCAACATGGCTTCCAACATGGCTGTCAAAATGGCTGCCGCCATGGCTGCCAACATGGCTGACAACACGGATGTCAACATAGTTAACAACACGGCTGCCAACATGTCTGACAACAAGGCTGACAACATGGCTGACAACACGGCTGACATCATGGCTGACATCACGGCCGTCCACATAGTTGACAACATGGCTGCCAACATGGCTGCCAACATGGCTGTCAACATGGCTGCCAACATGGCTACCAACATGGCTGCCAACATGGCAGCCAACATGGCTTACAACATGGCTGACAACATGGCTGACAACACGGATGTCAACATAGTTAACAACACGGCAGCCAACATGTCTGCCAACAAGGCTGCCAACATGGCTTGACAACATGGCTGACAACACGGCTGCCAATATGGCTGAAAACATGACTGCCATGGTTGCCAACATGGCTGACATCACGGCCGTCCACATAGTTGACAACATGGCTGCCAACATGGCTGCCAACATGGATACCAACATGGCTGCCAACATGGCTGAGAACACGGCTGCCAACATGGCTGCCAACATGGCTGCCAAAATCTCTGCCAACATGGCTTCCAACATGGCTGGCAATATGGCTGACAACACAGCTGCCAACATGGCTGACAACATGGCAGCCAACATGGCTGCCAACATGGCTGCCCACATTACTTCCAAAATGGCTACCCACATTGGCTCCAACATGGCTGCCAACATGGCTGCCGACAGGGCTGACAACATCGCTTTCGACATGGCTGTCAACATGGCTGACAACATGGTTGCCAATATGGCTGACAACACAGCTGCCAACATGGCTGACAACATGGCTGCCAACATAGCTGCCAACATAGCTGCCAGCATGGCTGACAACACGGCTGCCAACATGGCTGACAACATGGCTGCCAACATGGCTGCCAACATGGCTGCCCACATTGCTTCCAACATGGCTACCCACATTGGCTCCAACATGGCTGCCAACATTGCTGCCAACATGGCTGCCGATACGGCTGACAACATCGCTTTCAACATGGCTGTCAACATGGCTGACAAAACGGCTGCCAATATGGCTGACAACACAGCTGCCAACATGGCTGACAACATGGCTGCCAACATGGCTACCGACATGGCTTCCAACATGGCTGCCAACATGGCTGCCAACATGGCTGACATCACGGCCGTCCACATAGTTGACAACATGGCTGCCAACATGGCTGCCAACATGGCTGCCAACATGGCTGCCAACATGGCTGCCAACATGGCTGCCAACATGGCTGCCAACATGGCTGCCAACATGGCTGACATCACGGCCGTCCACATAGTTGCCAACATGGCTGCCAACATGGCTACCAACATGGCTGCCAACATGGCTTCCAACATGGCTTCCAACATGGCTTCCAACATGGCTGCCAACACGGTTACCAATATAGCTGCCAACATGGCTGCCAACATAGCTGCCAACATGGCTGTCAACATGGCTGCCAACAAGGCTGACAACATGGCTGCCAACATGGCTGACAACACGCCTGTCCACATAGTTGACAACAAGGCTGCCAACATCTCTGCCAATATGGCTACCATCATGGCTGCCAACATGGCTTCCGACATGGTTGCCCACATGGCTGCCAACATATCTGTCAACATAGTTGACAACATGGCTGCCAACAAGGCTGTCAACCTGGCTGCCGACATGGCTGCCAACATGGCTGCCAACATGGCTGCCAATATGGCTGCCAACATGGCTGCCAACATGGCTGCCAACATGGCTGCCAACATGGCTGCAAACATGGCTGCAAACATGGCTGCAAACATCTCTGCCAACATGGCTGCAAACATCTCAGCCAACATGCTGCAAACATCTCTGCTAACATGGCTGCCAACATGACTGCCAACATGTGTGCCAACATGGCTGACAACTCAGCTGTCAACATAGTTGACAACACGGCTGCCAACATGGCTGCCAACATCTCTGCCAACATAGCTTCCAACATGGCTGCCAACATGGCTGTCAACATGGCTGCCAACGTCTCTGCCAACATGGCTGACAACGTGGCTGACAACGTGGCTGCCAACATGGCTTCCAACATGGCTTCCAACATGGCTGCCAACATGGCTGCCAACATATCTGTCAACATAGTTGACAATATGGCTGCCAACAAGGCTGTCAACATGGCTGCCAACATGGCTGCCAACATGGCGGCCAACATGGCTGACATCACGGCCGTCCACATAGTTGACAACATGGCTGCCAATATGGCTGCCAACATGGCTGCCAACATGGCTGTCAACATGGCTGCCAACATGGCTGCCAACATGGCTGCCAACATGGCTTCCAACATGGCTTCCAACATGGCTGCCAACAAGGTTACCAATATAGCTGGCAACATGGCTGCCAACAAGGCTGACAACATGGCTGCCAACATGGCTGACAACACGCCTGTCAACATAGTTGACAACAAGGCTGCCAACCTGGCTGCCAACATCTTTGCCAACATGGCTACCAACATGGCTGCCAACATGGCTTCCGACATGGTTGCCCACATGGCTGCCAACATATCTGTCAACATAGTTGACAACATGGCTGCCAACAAGGCTGTCGACCTGGCTGCCAACATGGCTGCCAACATGGCTGCCAACATGGCTGCCAACATGGCTGCCAACATGGCTTCAAACATGGCTGCAAACATCTCTGCCAACATCTCTGCCAACATCTCTGCAAACATCTCTGCTAACATGGCTGCCAACATGACTGCCAACATGTGTGCCAACATGTGTGCCAACATGTGTGCCAACATGGCTGCCAACACGGCTGCCGACATGGCTGACAACTCGGCTGTCAACATAGTTGACAACAAGGCTTCCAACATGGCTGCCAACACGGTTACCAATATAGCTGCCAACATGGCTGCCAACATGGCTGCCAACATGGCTGCCAACAAGGCTGTCAACATGGCTGCCAACATGGCTGCCAACATAGCTGCCAACATGGCTGCCAACATGGCTGCCAACATGGCTGCCAACATGGCTGCCAACATGGCTTTCAACATGGCTGCAAACATGGCTGCAAACATCTCTGCCAACATGGTTGCAAACATCTCAGCCAACATGCTGCAAACATCTCTGCTAACATGGCTGCCAACATGACTGCCAACATGTGTGCCTACATGGCTGCCAACACGGCTGCCGACATGGCAGACAACTCGGCTGTCAACATAGTTGACAACACGGCTGCCAACATCTCTGCCAACATAGCTTCCAACATGGCTGCCAACATGGCTGTCAACATGGCTGCCAACATGGCTGTCAACATGGCTGCCAACATGGCTGCCATCATGGCTGACAACATGGCTGCCATCATGGCTGACAACATGGCTGCCAACATGGCTGTCAACATGGCTGTCAACATGGTTGCCAACATGGCTGCCAACATGGCTGCCAACATTGCTGACAACATGGCTGCCAACATGGCTGAAAACACGGCTGCCAACATGGCTGATAACACGGCTGCCAACATGGCTGCCAACATCTCTGCCAACATGGCTTCCAACATGGCTTCCAACATGGCTGCCAACATGGCTGTCAACATGGCTGACAACACAGCTGCCAACATGGCTGCTAACATCTCTGCCAACATGGCTTCCAACATGGCTTCCAACATGGCTGACAACGTGGATGACATCATGGCTGCCAACTTGGCTGAAAACATGACTGCCTTGGTTGCCAACATGGCTGACAACATGGCTGACATCACGGCCGTCCACATAGTTGACAACATGGCTGCCAACATGGCTGCCAACATGGCTGCCAACATGGCTGCCAACATGGCTGCCAACATGGCTGCCAACATGGCTACCAACATGGCTGCCAACATGGCTGCCAACATGGCTGCCAACATGGCTGACAAAATGGCAGCCAACATGGCTTCCAACATGGCTTCCAACATGGCTGACAACAGGGATGTCAACATAGTTAACAACACGGCAGCCAACATGTCTGCCAACAAGGCTGCTAACATGGCTGCCAACATGGCTGCCAACATCTCTGCCAAAATGGCTTCCAACTTGGCTGCCAACATGGCTGACAACATGGCAGCTAACATGGCTGCCAACATGGCTGCCCACATTGCTTCCAACATGGCTACCCACATTGGCTCCAACATGGCTGCCAACATGGCTGCCGACAGGGCTGACAACATCGCTTTCAACATGGCTGTCAACATGGCTGACAACACGGCTGCCAATATGGCTGACAACACAGCTGCCAACATGGCTGATAACATGGCTGCCAACATGGCTACCGACATGGCTTCCAACATGGCTTCCAACATGGCTTCCAACATGACTTCCAACATGGCTGCCAACATGGCTTCCAACATGGCTTCCAACTTGGCTGCCAACATGGCTACCAACATGGCTGCCAACATGGCTTCCAACATGGCTTCCAACATGGCTTCCAACATGGCTGACAACATTGCTGCCAACATGGCTGACAACACGGCTGCCAATATGGCTGAAAACATGGCTGACAACACGGCTGCCAACATGCCAGCGAAAATGGCTAACAACATGGCTGCCAACATGGCTTCCAACATGGCTGCCAACATGGCTGACAACATTGCTGCCAACATGGCTGACAACATGGCTGACAACACGGCTGCCAATATGGCTGAAAACATGACTGCCTTGGTTGCCAACATGGCTGACAACTTGGCTGACATCACGGCCGTCCACATACTGGACAACATGGCTGCCAACATGGCTGCAAACATGGCTACCAACATGGCTGCCAACATGGCTGACATCACGGCCGTCCACATAGTTGACAACATGGCTGCCAACATAGCTGCCAACATGGCTGCCAACATGGCTGCCAATATGGCTGCCAACATGGCTGCCAACATGGCTGCCAACATGGCTGACATCACGGCCGTCCACATAGTTGACAACATGGCTGCCAACATGGCTGCCAACATGGCTACCAACATGGCTGCCAACATGGCTGCCAATATGGCTGAAAACATGACTGCCTTGGTTGCCAACATGGCTGACAACTTGGCTGACATCACGGCCGTCCACATAGTGGACAACATGGCTGCCAACATGGCTGCAAACATGGCTACCAACATGGCTGCCAACATGGCTGACATCACGGCCGTCCACATAGTTGACAACATGGCTGCCAACATAGCTGCCAACATGGCTGCCAACATGGCTGCCAATATGGCTGCCAACATGGCAGCCAACATGGCTGCCAACATGGCTGACATCACGGCCGTCCACATAGTTGACAACATGGCTGCCAACATGGCTGCCAACATGGCTACCAACATGGCTGCCAACATGGCTTCCAACATGGCTTCCAACATGGCTTCCAACATGGCTTCCAACATGGCTGCCAACACGGTTACCAATATAGCTGCCAACATGGCTGCCAACATAGCTGCCAACATGGCTGTCAACATGGCTGCCAACAAGGCTGACAACATGGCTGCCAACATGGCTGACAACACGCCTGTCAACATAGTTGACAACAAGGCTGCCAACATCTCTGATATGTTGGCAGCCATGTTGGCAGCCATGTTGGAAGCCATGTTGGAAGCCATGTTGGCAGCCACGTTGTCAGCCACGTTGTCAGCCATGTTGGCAGAGACGTTGGCAGCCATGTTGGCAGCCATGTTGACAGCCATGTTGGCAGCCATGTTGGAAGCTATGTTGGCAGAGATGTTGGCAGCCATGTTGGCAGCCGTGTTGTCAACTATGTTGACAGCTGAGTTGTCAGCCATGTTGGCACACATGTTGGCAGTCATGTTGGCAGCCATGTTAGCAGAGATGTTGGCAGCATGTTGGCTGAGATGTTTGCAGCCATGTTGGCAGAGATGTTTGCAGCCATGTTTGCAGCCATGTTTGCAGCCATGTTGGCAGCCATGTTGGCAGCCATGTTGGCAGCCATGTTGGCAGCCATATTGGCAGCCATGTTGGCAGCCATGTTGGCAGCCATGTTGGCAGCCAGGTTGACAGCCTTGTTGGCAGCCATGTTGTCAACTATGTTGACAGATATGTTGGCAGCCATGTGGGCAACCATGTCGGAAGCCATGTTGGCAGCCATGATGGTAGCCATATTGGCTGCCAACATGGCTGCCAACATGGCTGCCAACATGGCTGCCAACATGGCTGCCAACATGGCTGCCAACATAGCTGCCAACATGGCTACCAACATGGCTGCCAACATGGCTGCCAACATGGCTGCCAACATGGCTGCCAACATGGCTGACAAAATGGCAGCCAACATGGCTTCCAACATGGCTTCCAACATGGCTGACAACAGGGATGTCAACATAGTTAACAACACGGCAGCCAACATGTCTGCCAACAAGGCTGCTAACATGGCTGCCAACATGGCTGCCAACATGGCTGCCAACATCTCTGCCAAAATGGCTTCCAACTTGGCTGCCAACATGGCTGACAACATGGCAGCTAACATGGCTGCCAACATGGCTGCCCACATTGCTTCCAACATGGCTACCCACATTGGCTCCAACATGGCTGCCAACATGGCTGCCGACAGGGGTGACAACATCGCTTTCAACATGGCTGTCAACATGGCTGACAACACGGCTGCCAATATGGCTGACAACACAGCTGCCAACATGGCTACCCACATTGGCTCCAACATGGCTGCCAACATGGCTGCCGACAGGGCTGACAACATCGCTTTCAACATGGCTGACAACATGGCAGCCAACATGGCTGCCCACATTGCTTCCAACATGGCTACCCACATTGGCTCCAACATGGCTGCCAACATGGCTGCCGACAGGGCTGACAACATCGCTTTCAACATGGCTGTCAACATGGCTGCCAACACGGCTGCCAATATGGCTGACAACACAGCTGCCAACATGGCTGATAACATGGCTGCCAACATGGCTACCGACATGGCTTCCAAAATGGCTTCCAACATGGCTTCCAACATGACTTCCAACATGGCTGCCAACATGGCTTCCAACATGGCTTCCAACTTGGCTGCCAACATGGCTGACAACACTGTTGTCAACGTAGTTGACACCACGGCTGCCAACATGCCAGCGAAAATGGCTAACAACATGGCTGCCAACATGGCTTCCAACATGGCTGCCAACATGGCTTCCAACATGGCTGCCAACATGGCTGACAACATGGCTGCCAACATGGCTGACAACATGGCTGACAACACGGCTGCCAATATGGCTGAAAACATGACTGCCTTGGTTGCCAACATGGCTGACAACTTGGCTGACATCACGGCCGTCCACATACTGGACAACATGGCTGCCAACATGGCTGCAAACATGGCTACCAACATGGCTGCCAACATGGCTGACATCACGGCCGTCCACATAGTTGACAACATGGCTGCCAACATAGCTGCCAACATGGCTGCCAACATGGCTGCCAATATGGCTGCCAACATGGCTGCCAACATGGCTGCCAACATGGCTGCCAACATGGCTGCCAAAATGGCTGCCAACATGGCTGCCAACATGGCTGCCAACATGGCTGACATCACGGCCGTCCACATAGTTGACAACATGGCTGCCAACATGGCTGCCAACATGGCTACCAACATGGCTGCCAACATGGCTGCCAATATGGCTGAAAACATGACTGCCTTGGTTGCCAACATGGCTGACAACTTGGCTGACATCACGGCCGTCCACATAGTGGACAACATGGCTGCCAACATGGCTGCAAACATGGCTACCAACATGGCTGCCAACATGGCTGACATCACGGCCGTCCACATAGTTGACAACATGGCTGCCAACATAGCTGCCAACATGGCTGCCAACATGGCTGCCAATATGGCTGCCAACATGGCTGCCAACATGGCTGCCAACATGGCTGACATCACGGCCGTCCACATAGTTGACAACATGGCTGCCAACATGGCTGCCAACATGGCTACCAACATGGCTGCCAACATGGCTTCCAACATGGCTTCCAACATGGCTTCCAACATGGCTTCCAACATGGCTGCCAACACGGTTACCAATATAGCTGCCAACATGGCTGCCAACATAGCTGCCAACATGGCTGTCAACATGGCTGCCAACAAGGCTGACAACATGGCTGCCAACATGGCTGACAACACGCCTGTCAACATAGTTGACAACAAGGCTGCCAACATGGCTGCCAACATGGCTGCCAACATCTCTGCCAATATGGCTACCATCATGGCTGCCAACATGGCTTCCGACATGGTTGCCCACATGGCTGCCAACATATCTGTCAACATAGTTGACAACATGGCTGCCAACAAGGCTGTCAACCTGGCTGCCAACATGGCTGCCAACATGGCTGCCAACATGGCTGCCAACATGGCTGCCAACATGGCTGCCAACATGGCTGCCAACATGGCTGCAAACATGGCTGCAAACATCTCTGCCAACATGGCTGCAAACATCTCAGCCAACATGCTGCAAACATCTCTGCTAACATGGCTGCCAACATGACTGCCAACATGTGTGCCAACATGGCTGACAACTCGGCTGTCAACATAGTTGACAACACGGCTGCCAACATGGCTGCCAACATCTCTGCCAACATAGCTTCCAACATGGCTGCCAACATGGCTGTCAACATGGCTGCCAACATGGCTGTCAACATGGCTGTCAACATGACTGTCAACATGGCTGCCAACATGGCTGCCAACGTCTCTGCCAACATGGCTGACAACGTGGCTGACAACGTGGCTGCCAACATGGCTTCCAACATGGCTTCCAACATGGCTGCCAACATGGCTGCCAACATATCTGTCAACATAGTTGACAATATGGCTGCCGACAAGGCTGTCAACATGGCTGCCAACATGGCTGCCAACATGGCTTCCGACATGGTTGCCCACATGGCTGCCAACATATCTGTCAACATAGTTGACAACATGGCTGCCAACAAGGCTGTCAACATGGCTGCCAACATGGCTGCCAACATGGCTGCCAACATGGCTGCCAACATGGCTGACAACATGGCTGACAAAATGGCTGTCAACATGGCTGCCGACATGGCTGACGACATGGCTGCCGACATGGCTGCCAACATGGCTGCCAACATGGCTGCAAACATGGCTGCAAACATCTCTGCCAACATGGTTGCAAACATCTCAGCCAACATGCTGCAAACATCTCTGCTAACATGGCTGCCAACATGACTGCCAACATGGCTGCCAACAAGGCTGCCAACATGGCTGCCAACATGGCTGCCAACATGGCTGCCAACATGGTTGCCAACATGGCTTTCAACATGGCTGCAAACATGGCTGCAAACATCTCTGCCAACATGGTTGCAAACATCTCAGCCAACATGCTGCAAACATCTCTGCTAACATGGCTGCCAACATGACTGCCAACATGTGTGCCTACATGGCTGCCAACACGGCTGCCGACATGGCAGACAACTCGGCTGTCAACATACTTGACAACACGGCTGCCAACATCTCTGCCAACATAGCTTCCAACATGGCTGCCAACATGGCTGTCAACATGGCTGCCAACATGGCTGTCAACATGGCTGCCAACATGGCTGCCAACATGGCTGACAACATGGCTACCATCATGGCTGACAACATGGCTGCCAACATGGCTGTCAACATGGCTGCCAACATGGCTGCCAACATGGCTGCCAACATGGCTGCCAACATGGCTGCCAACATTGCTGACAACATGGCTGCCAACATGACTGAAAACACGGCTGCCAACATGGCTGATAACACGGCTGCCAACATGGCTGCCAACATCTCTGCCAACATGGCTTCCAACATGGCTTCCAACATGGCTGCCAACATGGCTGTCAACATGGCTGACAACACAGCTGCCAACATGGCTGCTAACATCTCTGCAAACATGGCTTCCAACATGGCTTCCAACATGGCTTCCAACATGGCTGACAACACGGATGTCAACATAGTTAACAACACGGCTGCCAACATGGCTGACAACATGGCTGACAACGTGGATGACATCATGGCTGCCAACTTGGCTGAAAACATGACTGCCTTGGTTGCCAACATGGCTGACAACATGGCTGACATCACGGCCGTCCACATAGTTGACAACATGGCTGCCAACATGGCTGCCAACATGGCTGCCAACATGGCTACCAACATGGCTGCCAACATGGCTGCCAACATGGCTGCCAACATGGCTGCCAACATGGCTGACAAAATGGCAGCCAACATGGCTTCCAACATGGCTTCCAACATGGCTGACAACACGGATGTCAACATAGTTAACAACACGGCAGCCAACATGTCTGCCAACAAGGCTGCCAACATGGCTGCCAACATGGCTGCCAACATGGCTGACAACACGGCTGCCAACATGGCTGCCAACATCTCTGCCAAAATGGCTTCCAACTTGGCTGCCAACATGGCTGACAACATGGCAGCTAACATGGCTGCCAACATGGCTGCCCACATTGCTTCCAACATGGCTACCCTCATTGGCTCCAACATGGCTGCCAACATGGCTGCCGGCAGGGGTGACAACATCGCTTTCAACATGGCTGTCAACATGGCTGACAACACGGCTGCCGATATGGCTGACAACACAGCTGCCAACATGGCTGACAACATGGCTGCCAACATGGCTGCCAACATAGCTGCCAGCATTGCTGACAACACGGCTGCTAAAATGGCTGACAACATGGCAGCCAACATGGCTGCCCACATTGTTTCCAACATGGCTACCCACATTGGCTCCAACATGGCTGCCAATATGGCTGCCGACAGGGCTGACAACATCGCTTTCAACATGGCTGTCGACATGGCTGACAACACGGCTGCCAATATGGCTGACAACACAGCTGCCAACATGGCTGATAACATGGCTGCCAACATGGCTACCGACATGGCTTCCAACATGGCTTCCAACATGGCTTCCAACATGACTTCCAACATGGCTGCCAACATGGCTTCCAACATGGTTTCCAACTTGGCTGCCAACATGGCTGACAACACTGTTGTCAACGTAGTTGACACCACGGCTGCCAACATGCCAGCGAAAATGGCTAACAACATGGCTGCCAACATGGCTTCCAACATGGCTGCCAACATGGCTGACAACACGGATGTCAACATAGTTAACAACTCGGCGGCCAACATGTCTGCCAACAAGGCTGCCAACATGGCTGCCAACATGGCTGACAACATGGCTGACAACACGGCTGCCAATATGGCTGAAAACATGACTGCCTTGGTTGCCAACATGGCTGACAACTTGGCCGACATCACGGCCGTCCACATAGTGGACAACATGGCTGCCAACATGGCTGCAAACATGGCTACCAACATGGCTGCCAACATGGCTGACATCACGGCCGTCCACATAGTTGACAACATGGCTGCCAACATAGCTGCCAACATGGCTGCCAACATGGCTGCCAATATGGCTGCCAACATGGCTGCCAACATGGCTGCCAACATGGCTGACAACACGGCTGCCAACATGGCTGCCAACATGGCTTCCAACATGGCTTCCAACACGGCAGCCAACATGCCTTCCAACATGGCTTCCAACATGTCTGCCAACAAGGCTGTCAACATGGCTGACAACATGGCTGACAACACGGCTGCCAACATGGCTGAAAACATGACTGCCTTGGTTGCCAACATGGCTGACAACATGGCTGACATCACGGCCGTCCACATAGTTGACAGCATGGCTGCCAACATGGCTGCCAACATGGATGCTAACATGGCTGCCAACATGGCTACCAACATGGCTGCCAACATGGCTTCCAACATGGCTTCCAACATGGCTTCCAACATGGCTTCCAACATGGCTGAAAACACGGATGTCAACATAGTTAGCAACTTGGCAGCCAACATGTCTGCCAACAAGGCTGCCAACATGTCTGCCAACAAGGCTGCCAACATGGCTGACAACATGGCTGACAACACGGCTGCCAATATGGCTGAAAACATGACTGCCTTGGTTGCCAACATGGCTGACAACTTGGCTGATATCACGGCCGTCCACATAGTTGACAACATGGCTGCCAACATGGCTGCCAACATGGCTGCCAACATGGCTGCCAACATGGCTGCCAACATGGCTGACAACACGGCTGCCAACACGGCTGCCAACACGGCTGCCAACACGGCTGCCTACATCTCTGCCAACATGGCTTCCAACATGGCTGCCAATATGGCTGACAACACAGCTGCCAACATGGCTGCCAACATGGCTGCCAACATGGATGCTAACATGGCTGCCAACATGGCTACCAACATGGCTGCCAACATTGCTTCCAACATGGCTTCCAACATGGCTTCCAACATGGCTGAAAACACGGATGTCAACATAGTTAGCAACTTGGCAGCCAACATGTCTGCCAACAAGGCTGCCAACATGTCTGCCAACAAGGCTGCCAACATGGCTGACAACATGGCTGACAACACGGCTGCCAATATGGCTGAAAACATGACTGCCTTGGTTGCCAACATGGCTGACAACTTGGCTGATATCACGGCCGTCCACATAGTTGACAACATGGCTGCGAACATGGCTGCCCACATTGCTTCCAACATGGCTACCCAAATTGGCTCCAACATGGCTGCCAACATGGCTAACAACATGGCTGCCAACATCTCTGCCAACATGGCTACCCACATTGGCTCCAACATGGCTTCCAACATGGCTTCCAACATGGCTTCCAACGTGGCTGCCAACATGGCTTCCAACATGGCTTCCAACATGGCTGCCAACATCTCTGCCAACATCTCTGCCAACATTGCAGCCAACTTGGCTGCCAACATGGCTGCCTACATGGCTGACAACTCGTCTGTTAACATAGTTGACAACATGGCTGCCTGCATGGCTGCCATCATGACTTCCAACATGGCTGCAAAAATGGCTTCCAGAATGGCTGCCAACACGGTTGCAACATGGCTGTCAACATGGCTGCCAACAGAGCTTCCGACATGGCAGGCATTATATCTGCCGACATGGCTGTCAATATGACTACAACATAGCTGACAACATGGCTGACAACGTGGCTGCCAACGCGGCTGTCAACATTGTTGACAAATCGGCTGCCAACACTTTTACCAATATAGCTGCCAACATGGCTGCCAACATAGCTGCCAACATGGCTGCCAACATGGCTGCCGACACGGCTGACAACATCGCTTTCAACATGGCTGTCAACATGGCTGGCAACACGGCAGCCAATATGGTTGACTACACAGCTGCCAACATGGCTGACAACATGGCTGCCAACATGGCTGCCAACATGGCTACCGACATGGCTTCCAACGTGGCTTCCAACATGGCTGCCAACATGGCTGAAAACACTGCTGTCAACATAATTGACACCACGGCTGCCAACATGCCTGCCGAAATGGCTAACAACATGGCTGCCAACATGGCTGCCAACATCTCTGCCAACATCTCTGCCAACATCTCTGCCAACATGGCTGCCAACATAGCTGCCAGCATGGCTGACAACATGGCTGCCAGCATGGCTGACAACATGGCTGCCAACATGGCTTCTAACATGGCTTCCAACATGGCAGCCAACATGCCTTCCAACATGGCTTCCAACATGGGTGTCAACATGGCTGCCGCCATGGCTGCCAACATGGCTGACAACGTGGCTGCCACCATGGCGGCCAACATGGCGGTCAACATGGTAGCCAACATGGCTGCCAACATAGCTGCCAACATAGCTGCAGCATGGCTGACAACATGGCGGCCAACATGGCTGTCAACATGGATGCCAACATTGCTTCCGACATGGCTTCCAACATGGCTGCCAACATGGCTGCCAACAAGGCTGACAACATGGATGCCAACATAGTTGACAACACGGCTGCCAACATGGCTGACAACGCGGCTGTCAACATAGTTGACAACACGGCTACCAACATGGCTGCCAAAATGTCTGACAACATGTCTGACATCACGGCCGTCCACATAGTTGACAACATGGCTGCCAACATGGCTGCCAACATGGCTGCCAACATAGCTGCAGCATGGCTGACAACATGGCGGCCAACATGGCGGCCAACATGGCTGTCAACATGGATGCCAACATTGCTTCCGACATGGCTTCCAACATGGCTGCCAACATGGCTGCCAACAAGGCTGACAACATGGATGCCAACATGGCTTCCAACATGGCTTCCAACATGGCTGCCAACATCTCTGCCAACATCTCTGCCAACATCTCTGCCAACATTGCTGCCAACTTGGCTGACAACATGGCTGCCTACATGGCTGACAACTCGTCTGTTAACATAGTTGACAACATGGCTGCCTGCATGGCTGCCATCATGACTTCCACCATGGCTGCAAAAATGGCTTCCAGAATGGCTGCCAACACGGTTGCAACATGGCTGTCAACATGGCTGCCAACAGAGCTTCCGACATGGCAGGCATTATATCTGCCGACATGGCTGTCAATATGACTACAACATAGCTGACAACATGGCTGACAACGTGGCTGCCAACGCGGCTGTCAACATTGTTGACAAATCGGCTGCCAACACGGTTACCAATATAGCTGCCAACATGGCTGCCAACATAGCTGCCAACATGGCTGCCAACATGGCTGCCGACACGGCTGACAACATCGCTTTCAACATGGCTGTCAACATGGCTGGCAACACGGCTGCCAATATGGCTGACTACACAGCTGCCAACATGGCTGACAACATGGCTGCCAACATGGCTGCCAACATGGCTACCGACATGGCTTCCAACGTGGCTTCCAACATGGCTGCCAACATGGCTGAAAACACTGCCGTCAACATAATTGACACCACGGCTGCCAACATGCCTGCCGAAATGGCTAACAACATGGCTGCCAACATGGCTGCCAACATCTCTGCCAACATCTCTGCCAACATGGCTGCCAACATAGCTGCCAGCATGGCTGACAACATGGCTGCCAGCATGGCTGACAACATGGCTGCCAACATGGCTTCCAACATGGCTTCCAACATGGCAGCCAACATGCCTTCCAACATGGCTTCCAACATGGGTGTCAACATGGCTGCCGCCATGGCTGCCAACATGGCTGACAACGTGGCTGCCACCATGGCGGCCAACATGGCGGTCAACATGGCTGCCAACATGGTAGCCAACATGGCTGCCAACATAGCTGCCAACATAGCTGCAGCATGGCTGACAACATGGCGGCCAACATGGCTGTCAACATGGATGCCAACATTGCTTCCGACATGGCTTCCAACACAGCTGCCAACATGGCTGCCAACAAGGCTGACAACATGGATGCCAACATAGTTGACAACACGGCTGCCAACATGGCTGACAACGCGGCTGTCAACATAGTTGACAACACGGCTACCAACATGGCTGCCAAAATGTCTGACAACATGTCTGACATCACGGCCGTCCACATAGTTGACAACATGGCTGCCAACATGGCTGCCAACATAGCTGCAGCATGGCTGACAACATGGCGGCCAACATGGCGGCCAACATGGCTGTCAACATGGATGCCAACATTGCTTCCGACATGGCTTCCAACATGGCTGCCAACATGGCTTCCAACATGGCTGCCAACATGGCTGCCAACAAGGCTGACAACATGGATGCCAACATAGTTGACAACACGGCTGCCAACATGGCTGACAACGCGGCTGTCAACATAGTTGACAACACGGCTGCCAACATGGCTGCCAAAATGTCTGACAACATGTCTGACATCACGGCCGTCCACATAGTTGACAACATGGCTGCCAGCATGGCTGCCATCATGACTTCCAACATGGCTGCAAAAATGGCTGCCAGAATGGCTGCCAACTCGGTTGCAACATGGCTGTCAAACATGGCTGCCAACAGAGCTTCCGACATGGCAGGCATTATAGCTGCCAACATGGCTGTCAATATTACTACAACATAGCTGACAACATGGCTGACAACGTGGCTGTCAACATGGCGGCCAACATGGCTGTCAACATGGCGGCCAACATGGCTGTCAACATGGCTGCCAACATGGCTGCCAACAAGGCTGTCAACATGGCTGCCAACATGGCTGCCAACATAGCTGCCAGCATGGCTGACAACATGGCTGCCAGCATGGCTGACAACATGGCTGCCAACATGGCTTTCAACATGGCTTCCAACATGGCAGCCAACATGCCTTTCAACATGGCTTCCAACATGGCTTTCAACATGGCTGCCGCCATGGCTGCCACCATGGCTGACAACGTGGCTGCCAACATGGCGGCCAACATGGCAGTCAACATGGCTGCCAACATGGTTGCCAACATGGCTGCCAACATGGTTGCCAACATGGCTGCCAACATGGCTGCCAACATGGCTGCCAACATAGCTGCAGCATGGCTGACAACATGGCGGCCAACATGGCTGTCAACATGGATGCCTACATTGCTTCCGACATGGCTGCCAACATGGCTGCCAACATGGCTGCCAACATGGTTGCCAACATGTGTGCCAACATGGCTGCCAACATGGCTGCTAACATGGCTGCCAACATGGTTGACAACGTGGCTGCCAACATGGCGGCCAACATGGCTGTCAACATGGCTGCCAACAGAGCTTCCGACATGGCAGGCATTATAGCTGCCAACATGGCTGTCAATATGACTAAAACATAGCTGACAACATGGCTGAGAACGTGGCTGCCAACGCGGCTGTCAACATTGTTGACAAATCCGCTGCCAACACGGTTACAAATATAGCTGCCAACATAGCTGCCAATATGGCTGCCAACATAGCTGCCAACATGGCTGTCAACATGGCTGCCAACATGGCTGCCAACATGGCTGCCAACATGGCTGCCTACATGGCTGCCAACATGGCTGCCAACATAGCTGCCAGCATGGCTGACAACTTGGCTGCCAACATGGCTTCCAACATGGCTTCCAACATGGCTGCCAACATGGCTGCTAACACGGCTGCCAACATGGCAGCCAACATGGCTTCCAACATGGCTGTCAACATGGCTACCGCCATGGCTGCCGACATGGCTGACAACCTGGCTGCCAACATGGCTGCCAACATGGCTTCCAACATGGCTTCCAACATGGCTTCCAACATGGCTGCCAACATGGCTGCTAACACGGCTGCCAACATGGCTTCCAACATGGCTTCCAACATGGCTGTCAACATGGCTACCGCCATGGCTGCCAACATGGCTGACAACCTGGCTGCCAACATGGCTGCCAACATGGCTGTCAACATGGCTGCTAACACGGCTGCCAACATGGCAGCCAACATGGCTTACAACATGGCTGTCAACATGGCTACCGCCATGGCTGCCAACATGGCTGACAACCTGGCTGCCAACATGGCGGCCAACATGGCTGTCAACATGGCTGCCAACATGGCTGCCAACAGGGCTGTCAACATTTTTGACAAATCGGCTGCCAACACGGTTACCAATATAGCTGCCAACATGGCTGCCAACATAGCTGCCAACATAGCTGCCAACATGGCTTCCAACATGGCTTCCAACATGGCAGCCAACATGCCTTCCAACATGGCTTCCAACATGGCTGTCAACATGGCTGCCGCCATGGCTGCCAACATGGCTGACAACACGGATGTCAACATAGTTAACAACACGGCTGCCAACATGTCTGCCAACAAGGCTGCCAACATGGCTGACAACATGGCTGACAACACGGCTGCCAACATGGCTGAAAACATGACTGCCTTGGTTGCCAACATGGCTGACAACATGGCTGTCAACATGGCGGCCGCCATGGCTGACATCATGGCTGACATCACGGCCGTCCACATAGTTGACAACATGGCTGCCAACATGGCTACCAACATGGCTGCCAACATGGCTACCAACATGGCTGCCAACATGGCAGCCAACATGGCTTCCAACATGGCTGCCAACATGGCAGCCAACATGGCTTCCAACATGGCTTCCAACATGGCTTCCAACATGGTTGACAACACGGATGTCAACATAGTTAACAACACGGCAGCCAACATGTCTGCCAACAAGGCTGCCACCATGGCTGACAACATGGCTGACAACATGGCTGACAACACGGCTGTCAATATGGCTGAAAACATGACTGCCTTGGTTGCCAACATGGCAGACAACATGGCAGACATCACGGCCGTCCACATAGTTGACAACATGGCTGCCAACATGGCTGCCAACATGGCTGCCAACATGGCTACCAACATGGCTGCCAACATGGCTGACAACACGGCTGCCAACATGGCTGCCAACATCTCTGCCAACACGGCTTCCAACATGGCTGCCAACATGGCTGACAACATGGCTACCCACATTGGCTCCAACATGGCTGCCGACAGGGCTGACAACATCGCTTTCAACATGGCTGTCAACATGGCTGACAACACGGCTGCCAATATGGCTGACAACACAGCTGCCAACATGGCTGACAACATGGCTGCCAACATGGCTGCCACCATAGCTGCCAACATGGCTGCCAACATGGCTGCCCACATTGCTTCCAACATGGCTACCCACATTGGCTCCAACATGGCTGCCAACATGGCCGCCGACACGGCTGACAACATCGCTTTCAACATGGCTGTCAACATGGCTGACAACACGGCTGCCAATATGGCTGACAACACAGCTGCCAACATGGCTGATAACATGGCTGCCAACATGGCTACCGTCATGGCTTCCAACATGGCTTCCAACATGGCTTCCAACATGGCTTCCAACATGGCTGACAACACTGCTGTCAACGTAGTTGACACCACGGCTGCCAACATGCCTGCCAAAATGGCTAACAACATGGCTGCCAACATGGCTGCCAACATGGCTGCCAACAACTCTGCCAACATGGCTGCCAACTTGGCTGACAACTTGGCTGACAACATGGCTGCCTACATGGCTGACTACTCGTCTGTTAACATAGTTGACAACATGGCTGCCAGCATGGCTGCCATCATGACTTCCAACATGGCCGGAAAAATGGCTGCCAACACGGTTGCAACATGGCTGTCAACATGGCTGTCAACATGGCTGCCAACAGAGCTTCCGACATGGCAGGCATTATAGCTGCCAACATGGCTGTCAATATGACTACAACATAGCTGACAACATGGCTGACAGCGTGGCTGCCAACGCGGCTGTCAACATTGTTGACAAATCGGCTGCCAACACGGTTACCAATATAGCTGCCAACATAGCTGCCAACATGGCTGCCAACATAGCTGCCAACATGGCTGTCAACATGGCTGCCAACATGGCTGCCAACATGGCTGCCAACATGGCTGCCAACATGGCTGCCAACATAGCTGCCAGCATGGCTGACAACTTGGCTGCCAACATGGCTTCCAACTTGGCTTCCAACATGGCTTCCAACATGGCTGCCAACATGGCTTCCAACATGGCTGCCAACATGGCTATGAACATGGCTGCCAACACGGCTGCCAACACGGCTGCCAACACGGCTGCCAACATGGCAGCCAACATTGCTTCCAACATGGCTTCCAACATGGCTGTCAACATGGCTACCGCCATGGCTGCCAACATGGCTGACAACGTGGCTGCCAACATGGCGGCCAACATGGCTGTCAACATGGCTGCCAAAATGGCTGCCAACACGGCTGTCAACATTGTTGACAAATCGGCTGCCAACACGGTTACCAATATAGCTGCCAACATGGCTGCCAACAAAGCTGCCAACATGGCTGCCAACATAGCTGCCAGCATGGCTGACAACATGGCTGCCAACATGGCCTCCAACATGGCTTCCAACATGGCTTCCAACATGGCTTCCAACATGGCAGCCAACATGCCTTCCAACATGGCTGTCAACATGGCTGCCGCCATGGCTGCCAACATGGCTGACAACACGGATGTCAACATAGTTAACAACACGGCTGCCAACATGTCTGACAACAAGGCTGACAACATGGCTGACAACACGGCTGCCAACATGGCTGAAAACATGACTGCCTTGGTTGCCAACATGGCTGACATCATGGCTGACATCACGGCCGTCCACATAGTTGACAACATGGCTGCCAACATGGCTGCCAACATGGCTGCCAACATGGCTGTCAACATGGCTGCCAACATGACTACCAACATGGCTGCCAACATGGCAGCCAACATGGCTGACAACACGGATGTCAACATAGTTAACAACACGGCAGCCAACATGTCTGCCAACAAGGCTGCCAACATGGCTGACAACATGGCTGACAACACGGCTGCCAATATGGCTGAAAACATGACTGCCATGGTTGCCAACATGGCTGACAACATGGCTGACATCACGGCCGTCCACATAGTTGACAACATGGCTGCCAATATGGCTGCCAACATGGATACCAACATGGCTTCCAACATGGCTGGCAACACGGCTGCCAACATGGCTGCCAAAATCTCTGCCAACATGGCTTCCAACATGGCTGCCAATATGGCTGACAACAAAGCTGCCAACATGGCTGACAACATGGCAGCCAACATGGCTGCCAACATGGCTGCCCACATTGCTTCCAAAATGGCTACCCACATTGGCTCCAACATGGCTGCCAACATGGCTGCCAACATGGCTGCCGACAGGGCTGACAACATCGCTTTCGACATGGCTGTCAACATGGCTGCCAACATGGCTACCAACATGGCTGCCAACATGGCAGCAAACATGGCTTCCAACATGGCTGACAACACGGATGTCAACATAGTTAACAACACGGCAGCCAACATGTCTGCCAACAAGGCTGCCAACATGGCTGACAACATGGCTGACAACACGGCTGCCAATATGGCTGAAAACATGACTGCCATGGTTGCCAACATGGCTGACATCACGGCCGTTCACATAGTTGACAACATGGCTGCCAACATGGCTGCCAACATGGATACCAACATGGCTTCCAACATGGCTGACAACACGGCTGCCAACATGGCTGCCAAAATCTCTGCCAACATTGCTTCCAACATGGCTGCCAATATGGCTGACAACACAGCTGCCAACATGGCTGACAACATGGCAGCCAACATGGCTGCCAACATGGCTGCCCACATTGCTTCCAAAATGGTTACCCACATTGGCTCCAACATAGCTGCCAACATGGCTGCCAACATGGCTGCCAACATGGCTGCCAACATGGCTGCCAATATGGCTGACAACACAGCTGCCAACATGGTTGACAACATGGCTGCCAACATGGCTGCCAACATGGCTTCCAACATGGCTTCCAACATGGCTGACAACACTGCTGTCAACATAGTTGACACCACGGCTGCCAACATGCCTGCCAAAATGGCTAACAACATGACTGCCAACACCTCTGCCAACATCTCTGCCAACATGGCTGCCAACTTGGCTGACAACATGGCTTCCTACATGGCTGACAACTCGTCTGTTAACATAGTTGACAACATGGCTGCCAGCATGGCTGCCATCATGACTTCCAACATGGCTGCAAAAATGGCTGCCAGAATGGCTGCCAACACGGTTGCAACATGGCTGTCAACATGGCTGCCAACAGAGCTTCCGACATGGCAGGCATTATAGCTGCCAACATGGCTGTCAATATGACTAAAACATAGCTGACAACATGGCTGACAACGTGGCTGCCAACGCGGCTGTCAACATTGTTGACAAATCGGCTGCCAACACGGTTACAAATATAGCTGCCAACATAGCTGCCAACATGACTGCCAACATAGCTGCCAACATGGCTGTCAACATGGCTGCCAACATGGCTGCCAACATGGCTGCCAACATGGCTGCCAACATGGCTGCCACCATGGCTGCCAACATGGCTGCCAACATAGCTGCCAACATGGCTGACAACTTGGCTGCCAACATGGCTTCCAACATGGCTTCCAACATGGCTTCCAACATGGCTGCCAACATGGCTGCTAACACGGCTGCCAACATGGCAGCCAACATGGCTTCCAACATGGCTTCCAACATGGCTGTCAACATGGCTACCGCCATGGCTGCCAACATGGCTGACAACCTGGCTGCCAACATGGCTGCCAACATGGCTTCCAACATGGCTTCCTACATGGCTTCCAACATGGCTGCTAACACGGCTGCCAACATGGCTGCCAACATGGCTTCCAACATGGCTTCCAACATGGCTTCCAACATGGCTGTCAACATGGCTGCTAACACGGCTGCCAACATGGCAGCCAACATGGCTTCCAACATGGCTTCCAACATGGCTGTCAACATGGCTACCGCCATGGCTGCCAACATGGCTGACAACCTGGCTGCCAACATGGCGGCCAACATGCCGGCCAACATGCCGGCCAACATGCCGGCCAACATGGCGGCCAACATGGCTGTCAACATGGCTGCCAACATGGCTGACAACACGGATGTCAACATAGTTAACAACACGGCTGCCAACATATCTGCCAACAAGGCTGCCAACATGGCTGACAACATGGCTGACAACACGGCTGCCAACATGGCTGAAAACATGACTGCCTTGGTTGCCAACATGGCTGACAACATGGCTGACATCATGGCTGACATCACGGCCGTACACATAGTTGACAACATGGCTGCCAACATGGCTGCCAACATGGCTGCCAACATGGCTACCAACATGGCTGCCAACATGGCAGCCAACATGGCTTCCAACATGGCTTCCAACATGGCTGACAACACGGATGTCAACATAGTTAACAACACGGCAGCCAACATGTCTGCCAACAAGGCTGCCAACATGGCTGACAACATGGCTGACAACACGGCTGTCAATATGGCTGAAAACATGACTGCCTTGGTTGCCAACATGGCAGACAACATGGCAGACATCACGGCCGTCCACATAGTTGACAACATGGCTGCCAACATGGCTGCCAACATGGCTGCCAACATCGCTGCCAAGATGGCTACCAACATGGCTGCCAACATGGCTGACAACACGGCTGCCAACATGGCTGCCAACATCTCTGCCAACATGGCTTCCAACATGGCTGCCAACATGGCTGACAACATGGCAGCTAACATGGCTGCCCACATTGCTTCCAACATGGCTACCCACATTGGCTCCAACATGGCTGCCAACATGGCTGCCGACAGGGCTGACAACATCCCTTTCAACATGGCTGTCAACATGGCTGTCAACATGGCTGACAACACGGCTGCCAATATGGCTGACAACACAGCTGCCAACATGGCTGACAACATGGCTGCCAACATGGCTGCCACCATAGCTGCCAGCATGGCTGACAACACGGCTGCCAACATGGCTGACAACATGGAAGCCAACATGGCTGCCAACATGGCTGCCCACATTGCTTCCAACATGGCTACCCACATTGGCTCCAACATGGCTGCCAACATGGCTGCCGACACGGCTGACAACATCGCTTTCAACATGGCTGTCAACATGGCTGACAACACGGCTGCCAATATGGCTGACAACACAGTTGCCAACATGGCTGATAACATGGCTGCCAACATGGCTAACGTCATGGCTTCCAACATGGCTTCCAACATGGCTGCCAACATGGCTTCCAACATGGCTTCCAACATGGCTGCCAACATGGCTGACAACACTGCTGTCAACGTAGTTGACAACACGGCTGCCAACATGCCTGCCAAAATGGCTGCCAACATGGCTGCCAACAACTCTGCCAACATCTCTGCCAACATGGCTGCCAACTTGGCTGACAACATGGCTGCCTACATGGCTGACAACTCGTCTGTTAACATAGTTGACAACATGGCTGCCATCATGACTTCCAACATGGCCGCAAAAATGGCTGCCAGAATGGCTGCCAACACGGTTGCAACATGGCTGTCAACATGGCTGCCAACAGAGCTTCCGACATGGCAGGCATTTTAGCTGCCAACATGGCTGTCAATATGACTACAACATAGCTGACAACATGGCTGACAACGTAGCTGCCAACGCGGCTGTCAACATTGTTGACAAATCGGCTGCCAACACGGTTACCAATATAGCTGCCAACATAGCTGCCGACATGGCTGCCAACATGGCTGCCAACATGGCTGCCAACATGGCTGCCAACATGGCTGCCAACATGGCAGCCAACATGGCTGACAACGTGGCTGCCAACATGGCTTCCAACCTGGCTTCCAACCTGGCTTCCAACATGGCTTCCAACATGGCTGCCAACATGGCTTCCAACATGGCTGCCAACATGGCTGCCAACATAGCTGCCAACATGGCTGCCAACATGGCTGTCAACATGGCTGCCAACACGGCTGCCAACACGGCTGCCAACATGGCAGCCAACATTGCTTCCAACATGGCTTCCAACATGGCTGTCAACATGGCTGTCAACATGGCTACCGCCATGGCTGCCAACATGGCTGACAACGTGGCTGTCAACATGGCTGCCAACATGGCTGCCAACACGGCTGTCAACATTGTTGACAAATCGGCTGCCAACACGGTTACCAATATAGCTGCCAACATGGCTGCCAACATAGCTGCCAACATGGCTGCCAACATAGCTGCCAGCATGGCTGACAACATAGCTGCCAGCATGGCTGACAACATGGCTGCCAACATGGCCTCCAACATGGCTTCCAACATGGCTTCCAACATGGCAGCCAACATGCCTTCCAACATGGCTTCCAACATGGCTGTCAACATGGCTGCCGCCATGGCTGCCAACATGGCTGACAACACGGATGTCAACATAGTTAACAACACGGCTGCCAACATGTCTGACAACAAGGCTGACAACACGGCTGCCAACATGGCTGAAAACATGACTGCCTTGGTTGCCAACATGGCTGACATCACGGCCGTCCACATAGTTAACAACACGGCAGCCAACATGTCTGCCAACAAGGCTGTCAACATGGCTGACAAAACGGCTGCCAATATGGCTGACAACACAGCTGCCAACATGGCTGACAACATGGCTGCCAACATAGCTGCCAACATAGCTGCCAGCATGGCTGACAACACGGCTGCCAACATGGCTGACAACATGGCTGCCAACATGGCTGCCAACATGGCTGCCCACATTGCTTCCAACATGGCTACCCACATTGGCTCCAACATGGCTGCCAACATGGCTGCCAACATGGCTGCCAACATGGCTGCCAACATGGCTGCCGATACGGCTGACAACATCGCTTTTAACATGGCTGTCAACATGGCTGACAAAACGGCTGCCAATATGGCTGACAACACAGCTGCCAACATGGCTTACAACATGGCTGCCAACATGGCTACCGACATGGCTTCCAACATGGCTTCCAACATGGCTGCCAACATGGCTTCCAACATGGCTTCCAACATGGCTGCCAACATGGCTGACAACACTGCTGTCAACATAGTTGACACCACGGCTGCCAGCATGCCTGCCAAAATGGCTAACAACATGACTGCCAACATGGCTGCCAACACCTCTGCCAACATCTCTGCCAACATGGCTGCCAACTTGGCTGACAACATGGCTGCCTACATGGCTGACAACTCGTCTGTTAACATAGTTGACAACATGGCTGCCAGCATGGCTGCCATCATGACTTCCAACATGGCTGCGAAAATGGCTGCCAGAATGGCTGCCAACACGGTTGCAACATGGCTGTCAACATGGCTGACAACAGAGCTTCCTACATGTCAGGCATTCTAGCTGCCAACATTGCTGTCAATATGACTACAACATAGCTGACAACATGGCTGACAACGTGGCTGCCAACGCGGCAGTCAACATTGTTGACAAATCGGCTGCCAACACGGTTACCAATATAGCTGACAACATGGCTGCCAACATGGCTGCCAACATAGCTGCCAACATGGCTGTCAACATGGCTGCCAACATGGCTGTCAACATGGCTGCCAACATGGCTGCCAACATGGCTGCCAACATGGCTGCCAACATGGCTGCCAACATGGCTGCCAAAATGGCTGCCAACATAGCTGCCAGCATGGCTGACAACGTGGCTGCCAACATGGCTTCCAACATGGCTTCCAACATGGCTGCCAACATGGCTGCCAACATATCTGTCAACATAGTTGACAACATGGCTGCCAACTTGGCTGACAACATGGCTGCCTACATGGCTGACAACTCGTCTGTTAACATAGTTGACAACATGGCTGCTAGCATGACTGCCATCATGACTTCCAACATGGCCGCAAAAATGGCTGCCAGAATGGCTGCCAACACGGTTGCAACATGGCTGTCAACATGGCTGCCAACATAGCTTCCGACATGGCTGCCAACATGGCTGCCAACATGGCTGCCAACATGGCTGCCAAAATGGCTGCCAACATAGCTGCCAGCATGGCTGACAACGTGGCTGCCAACATGGCTTCCAACATGGCTTCCAACATGGCTGCCAACATGGCTGCCAACATATCTGTCAACATAGTTGACAACATGGCTGCCAACTTGGCTGACAACATGGCTGCCTACATGGCTGACAACTCGTCTGTTAACATAGTTGACAACATGGCTGCTAGCATGACTGCCATCATGACTTCCAACATGGCCGCAAAAATGGCTGCCAGAATGGCTGCCAACACGGTTGCAACATGGCTGTCAACATGGCTGCCAACATGGCTGCCGACAGGGCTGACAACATCGCTTTCGACATGGCTGTCAACATGGCTGACAACATGGTTGCCAATATGGCTGACAACACAGCTGCCAACATGGCTGACAACATGGCTGCCAACATAGCTGCCAACATAGCTGCCAGCATGGCTGACAACACGGCTGCCAACATGGCTGACAACATGGCTGCCAACATGGCTGCCAACATGGCTGCCAACATGGCTGCCCACATTGCTTCCAACATGGCTACCCACATTGGCTCCAACATGGCTGCCAACATGGCTGCCAACATGGCTGCCAACATGGCTGCCGATACGGCTGACAAACTCGCTTTCAACATGGCTGACAAAACGGCTGCCAATATGGCTGACAACACAGCTGCCAACATGGCTGACAACATGGCTGCCGACATGGCTACCGACATGGCTTCCAACATGGCTTCCAAAATGGCTGCCAACATGGCTTCCAACATGGCTTCCAACATGGCTTCCAACATGGCTTCCAACATGGCTGCCAACATGGCTGACAACATGGCTGACAACACTGCTGTCAACATAGTTGACACCACGGCTGCCAACATGCCTGCCAAAATGGCTAACAACATGACTGCCAACATGGCTGCCAACACCTCTGCCAACATCTCTGCCAACATGGCTGCCAACTTGGCTGACAACATGGCTGCCTACATGGCTGACAACATAGCTGCCAGCATGGCTACCATCATGACTTCCAACATGGCTGCAAAAATGGCTGCCAGAAAGGCTGCCAACACGGTTGCAACATGGCTGTCAACATGGCTGCCAACAGAGCTTCCAACATGGCAGGCATTCTAGCTGCCAACATGGCTGTCAATATGACTACAACATAGCTGACAACATGGCTGACAACGTGGCTGCCAACGCGGCTGTCAACATTGTTGACAAATCGGCCGCCAACACGGTTACCAATATAGCTGCCAACATGGCTGCCAACATAGCTGCCAACATGGCTGCCAACATAGCTGCCAACATGGCTGTCAACATGGCTGCCAACATGGCTGCCAACATGGCTGCCAACATGGCTGCCAACATAGCTGCCAGCATGGCTGACAACGTGGCTGCCAACATGGCTTCCAACATGGCTTCCAACATGGCTGCCAATATATCTGTCAACATAGTTGACAACATGGCTGCCAACAAGGCTGTCAACATGGCTGCCAACATGGCTGCCAACATGGCTTCCGACATGGTTGCCCACATGGCTGCCAACATATCTGTCAACATAGTTGACAACATGGCTGCCAACAAGGCTGTCAACATGGCTGCCAACATGGCTGCCAACATGGCTGCCAACATGGCTGACATCACGGCCGTCCACATAGTTGACAACTAGGCTGCCAACGTGGCTGCCATCATGGATACCAACATGGCTGCCAACATGGCTGACAACACGGCTGACAACACGGCTGCCAACATGGCTGCCAAAATCTCTGCCAACATGGCTTCTAACATGGCTGCCAATATGGCTGACGACACAGCTGCCAACATGGCTGACAACATGGCAGCCAACATGGCTGCCAACATGGCTGCCAACATGGCTGCCAACATGGCTGCCAACATGGCTTCCGACATGGTTGCCCACATGGCTGCCTACATATCTGTCAACATAGTTGACAACATGGCTGCCAACAAGGCTGTCAACATGGCTGCCAACATGGCTTCCAACATGGCTGCCAACATGGCTGCCAACATGGCTGCCAACATGGCTTCCGACATGGTTGCCCACATGGCTGCCTACATATCTGTCAACATAGTTGACAACATGGCTGCCAACAAGGCTGTCAACATGGCTGCCAACATGGCTTCCAACATGGCTGCCAACATGGCTGCCAACATGGCTGCCAACATGGCTGACATCACGGCCGTCCACATAGTTGACAACATGGCTGCCAACGTGGCTGCCAACATGGATACCAACATGGCTGCCAACATGGCTGACAACACGGCTGACAACACGGCTGCCAACATGGCTGCCAAAATCTCTGCCAACATGGCTTCTAACATGGCTGCCAATATGGCTGACGACACAGCTGCCAACATGGCTGCCAACATGGCTGCCAACATGGCTGCCAACATGGCTTCCGACATGGTTGCCCACATGGCTGCCAACATATCTGTCAACATAGTTGACAACATGGCTGCCAACAAGGCTGTCAACATGGCTGCCAACAAGGCTGCCAACATGGCTTCCGACATGGTTGCCCACATGGCTGCCTACATATCTGTCAACATAGTTGACAACATGGCTGCCAACAAGGCTGTCAACATGGCTGCCAACATGGCTGCCAACATGGCTGCCAACATGGCTTCCGACATGGTTGCCCACATGGCCGGCTAACATGGCTGCCCACATTGCTTCCAACATGGCTACCCACATTGGCTCCAACATGGCTGCCGACAGGGCTGACAACATGGCTTTCAACGTGGCTGTCAACATGGCTGACAACACGGCTGCCAATATGGCTGACAACACAGCTGCCAACATGGCTGACAACATGGCTGCCAACATGGCCAACAACATGGCTGCCAACATAGCTGCCAACATGGCTTCCAACATGGCTTCCAACATGGCAGCCAACATGCCCTCCAACAAGGCTTCCAACATGGCTGTCAACATGGCTGCCGCCATGGCTGCCAACATGGCTGACAACACGGATGTCAACATAGTTAACAACACGGCTGCCAACATATCTGCCAACAAGGCTGCCAACATGGCTGACAACATGGCTGACAACACGGCTGCCAACATGGCTGCCAAAATCTCTGCCAACATGGCTTCCAACATGGCTGCCAATATGGCTGACAACACAGCTGCCAACATGGCTGACAACATGGCAGCCAACATGGCTGCCAACATGGCTGCCCACATTGCTTCCAAAATGGCTACCCACATTGGCTCCAACATGGCTGCCAACATGGCTGCCGACAGGGCTGACAACATCGCTTTCGACATGGCTGTCAACATGGCTGACACCAAGGTTGCCAATATGGCTGACAACACAGCTGCCAACATGGCTGACAACATGGCTGCCAACATTGCTGCCAACATAGCTGCCAGCATGGCTGACAACACGGCTGCCAACATGGCTGACAACATGGCTGCCAACATGGCTGCCAACATGGCTGCCCACATTGCTTCCAACATGGCTACCCACATTGGCTCCAACATGGCTGCCAACATGGCTGCCAACATGGCTGCCGATACGGCTGACAACATCGCTTTCAACATGGCTGTCAACATGGCTGACGAAACGGCTGCCAATATGGCTGACAACACAGCTGCCAACATGGCTGACAACATGGCTGCCAACATGGCTACCGACATGGCTTCCAACATGGCTTCCAACATGGCTGCCAACATGGCTTCCAACATGGCTTCCAACATGGCTGCCAACATGGCTGACAACACTGCTGTCAACATAGTTGACACCACGGCTGCCAACATGCCTGCCAAAATTGCTAACAACATGACTGCCAACATGGCTGCCAACATGGCTGCCAACATGGCTGCCAACAACTCTGCCAACATCTCTGCCAACGTGGCTGCCAACGTGGCTGACAACATGGCTGCCTACATGGCTGATAACTCGTCTGTTAACATAGTTGACAACATGGCTGCCAGCATGACTTCCAACATGGCTGCAAAAATGGCTGCCAGAATGGCTGCCAACACGGTTGCAACATGGCTGTCAACATGGCTGCCAACAGAGCTTCCAACATGGCAGGCATTCTAGCTGCCAACATGGCTGTCAATATGACTACAACATAGCTGACAACATGGCTGAAAACGTGGCTGCCAACGCGGCTGTCAACATTGTTGACAAATCGGCTGCCAACACGGTTACCAATATAGCTGCCAACATGGCTGCCAACATGGCTGCCAAAATAGCTGCCAACATGGCTGTCAACATGGCTGCCAACATGGCTGCCAACATGGCTGCCGACAGGGCTGACAACATCGCTTTCGACATGGCTGTCAACTTGGCTGACACCATGGTTGCCAATATGGCTGACAACACAGCTGCCAACATGGCTGACAACATGGCTGCCAACATTGCTGCCAACATAGCTGCCAGCATGGCTGACAACACGGCTGCCAACATGGCCGACAACATGGCTGCCAACATGGCTGCCAACATGGCTGCCAACATGGCTTCCGACATGGTTGCCCACATGGCTGCCAACATATCTGTCAACATAGTTGACAACATGGCTGCCAACAAGGCTGTCAACATGGCTGCCAACAAGGCTGCCAACATGGCTTCCGACATGGTTGCCCACATGGCTGCCTACATATCTGTCAACATAGTTGACAACATGGCTGCCAACAAGGCTGTCAACATGGCTGCCAACATGGCTGCCAACATGGCTGCCAACATGGCTTCCGACATGGTTGCCCACATGGCCGGCTAACATGGCTGCCCACATTGCTTCCAACATGGCTACCCACATTGGCTCCAACATGGCTGCCGACAGGGCTGACAACATGGCTTTCAACGTGGCTGTCAACATGGCTGACAACACGGCTGCCAATATGGCTGACAACACAGCTGCCAACATGGCTGACAACATGGCTGCCAACATGGCCAACAACATGGCTGCCAACAGGCTGTCAACATGGCTGCCAACAAGGCTGCCAACATGGCTTCCGACATGGTTGCCCACATGGCTGCCTACATATCTGTCAACATAGTTGACAACATGGCTGCCAACAAGGCTGTCAACATGGCTGCCAACATGGCTTCCAACATGGCTGCCAACATGGCTGCCAACATGGCTGCCAACATGGCTGACATCACGGCCGTCCACATAGTTGACAACATGGCTGCCAACGTGGCTGCCAACATGGATACCAACATGGCTGCCAACATGGCTGACAACACGGCTGACAACACGGCTGCCAACATGGCTGCCAAAATCTCTGCCAACATGGCTTCTAACATGGCTGCCAATATGGCTGACGACACAGCTGCCAACATGGCTGCCAACATGGCTGCCAACATGGCTGCCAACATGGCTTCCGACATGGTTGCCCACATGGCTGCCAACATATCTGTCAACATAGTTGACAACATGGCTGCCAACAAGGCTGTCAACATGGCTGCCAACAAGGCTGCCAACATGGCTTCCGACATGGTTGCCCACATGGCTGCCTACATATCTGTCAACATAGTTGACAACATGGCTGCCAACAAGGCTGTCAACATGGCTGCCAACATGGCTGCCAACATGGCTGCCAACATGGCTTCCGACATGGTTGCCCACATGGCCGGCTAACATGGCTGCCCACATTGCTTCCAACATGGCTACCCACATTGGCTCCAACATGGCTGCCGACAGGGCTGACAACATGGCTTTCAACGTGGCTGTCAACATGGCTTACAACACGGCTGCCAATATGGCTGACAACACAGCTGCCAACATGGCTGACACCATGGCTGCCAACATGGCCAACAACATGGCTGCCAACATAGCTGCCAACATGGCTTCCAACATGGCTTCCAACATGGCAGCCAACATGCCCTCCAACAAGGCTTCCAACATGGCTGTCAACATGGCTGCCGCCATGGCTGCCAACATGGCTGACAACACGGATGTCAACATAGTTAGCAACACGGCTGCCAACATATCTGCCAACAAGGCTGCCAACATGGCTGACAACATGGCTGACAACACGGCTGCCAACATGGCTGCCAAAATCTCTGCCAACATGGCTTCCAACATGGCTGCCAATATGGCTGACAACACAGCTGCCAACATGGCTGACAACATGGCAGCCAACATGGCTGCCAACATGGCTGCCCACATTGCTTCCAAAATGGCTACCCACATTGGCTCCAACATGGCTGCCAACATGGCTGCCGACAGGGCTGACAACATCGCTTTCGACATGGCTGTCAACATGGCTGACACCAAGGTTGCCAATATGGCTGACAACACAGCTGCCAACATGGCTGACAACATGGCTGCCAACATTGCTGCCAACATAGCTGCCAGCATGGCTGACAACACGGCTGCCAACATGGCTGACAACATGGCTGCCAACATGGCTGCCAACATGGCTGCCCACATTGCTTCCAACATGGCTACCCACATTGGCTCCAACATGGCTGCCAACATGGCTGCCAACATGGCTGCCGATACGGCTGACAACATCGCTTTCAACATGGCTGTCAACATGGCTGACGAAACGGCTGCCAATATGGCTGACAACACAGCTGCCAACATGGCTGACAACATGGCTGCCAACATGGCTACCGACATGGCTTCCAACATGGCTTCCAACATGGCTGCCAACATGGCTTCCAACATGGCTTCCAACATGGCTGCCAACATGGCTGACAACACTGCTGTCAACATAGTTGACACCACGGCTGCCAACATGCCTGCCAAAATTGCTAACAACATGACTGCCAACATGGCTGCCAACATGGCTGCCAACATGGCTGCCAACAACTCTGCCAACATCTCTGCCAACGTGGCTGCCAACGTGGCTGACAACATGGCTGCCTACATGGCTGATAACTCGTCTGTTAACATAGTTGACAACATGGCTGCCAGCATGACTTCCAACATGGCTGCAAAAATGGCTGCCAGAATGGCTGCCAACACGGTTGCAACATGGCTGTCAACATGGCTGCCAACAGAGCTTCCAACATGGCAGGCATTCTAGCTGCCAACATGGCTGTCAATATGACTACAACATAGCTGACAACATGGCTGAAAACGTGGCTGCCAACGCGGCTGTCAACATTGTTGACAAATCGGCTGCCAACACGGTTACCAATATAGCTGCCAACATGGCTGCCAACATGGCTGCCAAAATAGCTGCCAACATGGCTGTCAACATGGCTGCCAACATGGCTGCCAACATGGCTGCCGACAGGGCTGACAACATCGCTTTCGACATGGCTGTCAACTTGGCTGACACCATGGTTGCCAATATGGCTGACAACACAGCTGCCAACATGGCTGACAACATGGCTGCCAACATTGCTGCCAACATAGCTGCCAGCATGGCTGACAACACGGCTGCCAACATGGCCGACAACATGGCTGCCAACATGGCTGCCAACATGGCTGCCAACATGGCTGCCCACATTGCTTCCAACATGGCTACCCACATTGGCTCCAACATGGCTGCCAACATGGCTGCCAACATGGCTGCCGATACGGCTGACAACATCGCTTTCAACATGGCTGTCAACATGGCTGACGAAACGGCTGCCAATATGGCTGACAACACAGCTGCCAACATGGCTGACAACATGGCTGCCAACACGGCTACCGACATGGCTTCCAACATGGCTTCCAACATGGCTGCCAACATGGCTTCCAACATGGCTTCCAACATGGCTGCCAACAATGCTGACAACACTGCTGTCAACATAGTTGACACCACGGCTGCCAACATGCCTGCCAACATGGCTAACAACATGACTACAACATAGCTGACAACATGGCTGACAACGTGGCTGCCAACGCGGCTGTCAACATTGTTGACAAATCGGCTGCCAACACGGTTACCAATATAGCTGCCAACATGGCTGCCAACATGGCTGCCAAAATAGCTGCCAACATGGCTGTCAACATGGCTGCCAACATGGCTGCCAACATGGCTGACAACATGGCTGACAACATGGCTGCCAACATGGCCTCCAATATGGCTTCCAACATGGCTTCCAACATGGCAGCCAACATGCCTTCCAACATGGCTTCCAACATGGCTGTCAACATGGCTGACAACACGGATGTCAACATAGTTAACAACACGGCTGCCAACATGTCTGACAACAAGGCTGACAACATGGCTGACAACACGGCTGCCAACATGGCTGAAAACATGACTGCCTTGGTAGCCAACATGGCTGACAACATGAAAGCCAACATGGCTGCCAACATGGCTACCCACATTGGCTCCAACATGGCTGCCAACATGGCTGCCGACACGACTGACAACATCGCTTTCAACATGGCTGTCAACATGGCTGACAACACGGCTGCCAATATGGCTGACAACACAGCTGCCAACATGGCTGACAACACAGCTGCCAACATGGCTGATAACATGGCTGCCAACATGGCTACCGTCATGGCTTCCAACATGGCTTCCAACATGGCTGCCAACACGGCTGCCAACATGGCAGCCAACATTGCTTCCAACATGGCTTCCAACATGGCTGTCAACATGGCTACCGCTATGGCTGCCAACATGGCTGACAACGTGGCTGCCAACATGGCGGCCAACATGGCTGCCAACATGGCGGCCAACATGGCTGCCAACATGGCGGCCAACATGGCTGCCAACATGGCGGCCAACATGGCTCTCAACATGGCTGCCAACATGGCTGCCAACACGGCTGTCAACATTGTTAACAAATCGGCTGCCAACACGGTTACCAATATAGCTGCCAACATGGCTGCCAACATAGCTGCCAACATGGCTGCCAACATGGCTGCCAACAGGGCTGCCAACATAGCTGCCAGCATGGCTGACAACATGGCTGCCGACATGGCCTCCAATATGGCTTCCAACATGGCTTCCAACATGGCAGCCAACATGCCTTCCAACATGGCTTCCAACATGGCTGTCAAAATGGCTGCCGCCATGGCTGCCAACATGGCTGACAACACGGATGTCAACATAGTTAACAACACGGCTGCCAACATGTCTGACAACAAGGCTGACAACATGGCTGACAACACGGCTGCCAACATGGCTGAAAACATGACTGCCTTGGTTGCCAACATGGCTGTCAACACGGCTGACATCATGGCTGACATCACGGCCGTCCACATAGTTGACAACATGGCTGCCAACATGGCTGCCAACATGGCTGTCAACATGGCTGCCAACATGGCTACCAACATGGCTGCCAACATGGCAGCCAACATGGCTTACAACATGGCTGACAACATGGCTGACAACACGGATGTCAACATAGTTAACAACACGGCAGCCAACATGTCTGCCAACAAGGCTGCCAACATGGCTTGACAACATGGCTGACAACACGGCTGCCAATATGGCTGAAAACATGACTGCCATGGTTGCCAACATGGCTGACATCACGGCCGTCCACATAGTTGACAACATGGCTGCCAACATGGCTGCCAACATGGATACCAACATGGCTGCCAACATGGCTGAGAACACGGCTGCCAACATGGCTGCCAACATGGCTGCCAAAATCTCTGCCAACATGGCTTCCAACATGGCTGGCAATATGGCTGACAACACAGCTGCCAACATGGCTGACAACATGGCAGCCAACATGGCTGCCCACATGGCTGCCCACATTGCTTCCAAAATGGCTACCCACATTGGCTCCAACATGGCTGCCAACATGGCTGCCGACAGGGCTGACAACATCGCTTTCGACATTGCTGTCAACATGGCTGACAACATGGTTGCCAATATGGCTGCCCACATTGCTTCCAACATGGTTACCCACATTGGCTCCAACATGGCTGCCAACATTGCTGCCAACATTGCTGCCAACATGGCTGCCGATACGGCTGACAACATCGCTTTCAACATGGCTGTCAACATGGCTGACAAAACGGCTGCCAATATGGCTGACAACACAGCTGCCAACATGGCTGACAACATGGCTGCCAACATGGCTACCAACAAGGCTGACAACATGGCTGACAACACGGCTGCCAACATGGCTGAAAACATGACTGCCTTGGTTGCCAACATGGCTGTCAACACGGCTGACATCATGGCTGACATCACGGCCGTCCACATAGTTGACAACATGGCTGCCAACATGGCTGCCAACATGGCTGTCAACATGGCTGCCAACATGGCTACCAACATGGCTGCCAACATGGCAGCCAACATGGCTTACAACACAGCTGCCAACATGGCTGACAACATGGCTGCCAACATAGCTGCCAACATAGCTGCCAGCATGGCTGACAACACGGCTGCCAACATGGCTGACAACATGGCTGCCAACATGGCTGCCCACATTGCTTCCAACATGGCTACCCACATTGGCTCCAACATGGCTGCCAACATTGCTGCCAACATGGCTGCCGATACGGCTGACAACATCGCTTTCAACATGGCTGTCAACATGGCTGACAAAACGGCTGCCAATATGGCTGACAACACAGCTGCCAACATGGCTGACAACATGGCTGCCAACATGGCTACCGACATGGCTTCCAACATGGCTGCCAACATTGCTGCCAACATGGCTGCCAACATGGCTGACATCACGGCCGTCCACATAGTTGACAACATGGCTGCCAACATGGCTGCCAACATGGCTGCCAACATGGCTGCCAACATGGCTGCCAACATGGCTGCCAACATGGCTGCCAACATGGCTGCCAACATGGCTGACATCACGGCCGTCCACATAGTTGACAACATGGCTGCCAACATGGCTGCCAACATGGCTACCAACATGGCTGCCAACATGGCTTCCAACATGGCTTCCAACATGGCTTCCAACATGGCTGCCAACACGGTTACCAATATAGCTGCCAACATGGCTGCCAACATAGCTGCCAACATGGCTGTCAACATGGCTGCCAACAAGGCTGACAACATGGCTGCCAACATGGCTGACAACACGCCTGTCAACATAGTTGACAACAAGGCTGCCAACATCTCTGCCAATATGGCTACCATCATGGCTGCCAACATGGCTTCCGACATGGCTGCCCACATGGCTGCCAACATATCTGTCAACATAGTTGACAACATGGCTGCCAACAAGGCTGTCAACCTGGCTGCCAACATGGCTGCCAACATGGCTGCCAACATGGCTGCCAATATGGCTGCCAACATGGCTGCCAACATGGCTGCAAACATCTCTGCCAACATGGCTGCAAACATCTCAGCCAACATGCTGCAAACATCTCTGCTAACATGGCTGCCAACATGACTGCCAACATGTGTGCCTACATGGCTGCCAACACGGCTGCCGACATGGCAGACAACTCGGCTGTCAACATAGTTGACAACACGGCTGCCAACATAGCTTCCAATATGGCTGCCAACATGGCTGTCAACATGGCTGCCAACATGGCTGTCAACATGGCTGCCAACATGGCTGCCATCATGGCTGCCAACATGGCTGCCAACATGGCTGCCAACATGGCTGCCAACATGGCTTTCAACATGGCTGCAAACATGGCTGCAAACATCTCTGCCAACATGGTTGCAAACATCTCAGCCAACATGCTGCAAACATCTCTGCTAACATGGCTGCCAACATGACTGCCAACATGTGTGCCTACATGGCTGCCAACACGGCTGCCGACATGGCAGACAACTCGGCTGTCAACATAGTTGACAACACGGCTGCCAACATCTCTGCCAACATAGCTTCCAACATGGCTGCCAACATGGCTGTCAACATGGCTGCCAACATGGCTGTCAACATGGCTGCCAACATGGCTGCCATCATGGCTGACAACATGGCTGCCATCATGGCTGACAACATGGCTGCCAACATGGCTGTCAACATGGCTGTCAACATGGTTGCCAACATGGCTGCCAACATGGCTGCCAACATTGCTGACAACATGGCTGCCAACATGGCTGAAAACACGGCTGCCAACATGGCTGATAACACGGCTGCCAACATGGCTGCCAACATCTCTGCCAACATGGCTTCCAACATGGCTTCCAACATGGCTGCCAACATGGCTGTCAACATGGCTGACAACACAGCTGCCAACATGGCTGCTAACATCTCTGCCAACATGGCTTCCAACATGGCTTCCAACATGGCTGACAACACGGATGTCAACATAGTTAACAACACGGCTGCCAACATGGCTGACAACATGGCTGACAACGTGGATGACATCATGGCTGCCAACTTGGCTGAAAACATGACTGCCTTGGTTGCCAACATGGCTGACAACATGGCTGACATCACGGCCGTCCACATAGTTGACAACATGGCTGCCAACATGGCTGCCAACATGGCTGCCAACATGGCTGCCAACATGGCTACCAACATGGCTGCCAACATGGCTGCCAACATGGCTGCCAACATGGCTGCCAACATGGCTGACAAAATGGCAGCCAACATGGCTTCCAACATGGCTTCCAACATGGCTTCCAACATGGCTGACAACAGGGATGTCAACATAGTTAACAACACGGCAGCCAACATGTCTGCCAACAAGGCTGCTAACATGGCTGCCAACATGGCTGCCAACATCTCTGCCAAAATGGCTTCCAACTTGGCTGCCAACATGGCTGACAACATGGCAGCTAACATGGCTGCCAACATGGCTGCCCACATTGCTTCCAACATGGCTACCCACATTGGCTCCAACATGGCTGCCAACATGGCTGCCGACAGGGGTGACAACATCGCTTTCAACATGGCTGTCAACATGGCTGACAACACGGCTGCCAATATGGCTGACAACACAGCTGCCAACATGGCTACCCACATTGGCTCCAACATGGCTGCCAACATGGCTGCCGACAGGGCTGACAACATCGCTTTCAACATGGCTGACAACATGGCAGCCAACATGGCTGCCCACATTGCTTCCAACATGGCTACCCACATTGGCTCCAACATGGCTGCCAACATGGTTGCCGACAGGGCTGACAACATCGCTTTCAACATGGCTGTCAACATGGCTGACAACACGGCTGCCAATATGGCTGACAACACAGCTGCCAACATGGCTGATAACATGGCTGCCAACATGGCTACCGACATGGCTTCCAACATGGCTTCCAACATGGCTTCCAACATGACTTCCAACATGGCTGCCAACATGGCTTCCAACATGGCTTCCAACTTGGCTGCCAACATGGCTGACAACACTGTTGTCAACGTAGTTGACACCACGGCTGCCAACATGCCAGCGAAAATGGCTAACAACATGGCTGCCAACATGGCTTCCAACATGGCTGCCAACATGGCTGACAACATGGCTGCCAACATGGCTGACAACATGGCTGACAACACGGCTGCCAATATGGCTGAAAACATGACTGCCTTGGTTGCCAACATGGCTGACAACTTGGCTGACATCACGGCCGTCCACATAGTGGACAACATGGCTGCCAACATGGCTGCAAACATGGCTACCAACATGGCTGCCAACATGGCTGACATCACGGCCGTCCACATAGTTGACAACATGGCTGCCAACATAGCTGCCAACATGGCTGCCAACATAGCTGCCAATATGGCTGCCAACATGGCTGCCAACATGGCTGCCAACATGGCTGCCAACATGGCTGCCAAAATGGCTGCCAACATGGCTGCCAACATGGCTGCCAACATGGCTGACATCACGGCCGTCCACATAGTTGACAACATGGCTGCCAACATGGCTGCCAACATGGCTACCAACATGGCTGCCAACATGGCTGCCAATATGGCTGAAAACATGACTGCCTTGGTTGCCAACATGGCTGACAACTTGGCTGACATCACGGCCGTCCACATAGTGGACAACATGGCTGCCAACATGGCTGCAAACATGGCTACCAACATGGCTGCCAACATGGCTGACATCACGGCCGTCCACATAGTTGACAACATGGCTGCCAACATAGCTGCCAACATGGCTGCCAACATGGCTGCCAATATGGCTGCCAACATGGCTGCCAACATGGCTGCCAACATGGCTGCCAACATGGCTGACATCACGGCCGTCCACATAGTTGACAACATGGCTGCCAACATGGCTGCCAACATGGCTACCAACATGGCTGCCAACATGGCTTCCAACATGGCTTCCAACATGGCTTCCAACATGGCTGCCAACACGGTTACCAATATAGCTGCCAACATGGCTGCCAACATAGCTGCCAACATGGCTGTCAACATGGCTGCCAACAAGGCTGACAACATGGCTGCCAACATGGCTGACAACACGCCTGTCAACATAGTTGACAACAAGGCTGCCAACATGGCTGCCAACATCTCTGCCAATATGGCTACCATCATGGCTGCCAACATGGCTTCCGACATGGTTGCCCACATGGCTGCCAACATATCTGTCAACATAGTTGACAACATGGCTGCCAACAAGGCTGTCAACCTGGCTGCCAACATGGCTGCCAACATGGCTGCCAACATGGCTGCCAACATGGCTGCCAACATGGCTGCCAACATGGCTGCCAACATGGCTGCAAACATGGCTGCAAACATCTCTGCCAACATGGCTGCAAACATCTCAGCCAACATGCTGCAAACATCTCTGCTAACATGGCTGCCAACATGACTGCCAACATGTGTGCCAACATGGCTGACAACTCGGCTGTCAACATAGTTGACAACACGGCTGCCAACATGGCTGCCAACATCTCTGCCAACATAGCCTCCAACATGGCTGCCAACATGGCTGTCAACATGGCTGCCAACATGGCTGTCAACATGGCTGTCAACATGACTGTCAACATGGCTGCCAACATGGCTGCCAACGTCTCTGCCAACATGGCTGACAACGTGGCTGCCAACATGGCTTCCAACATGGCTTCCAACATGGCTGCCAACATGGCTGCCAACATATCTGTCAACATAGTTGACAATATGGCTGCCAACAAGGCTGTCAACATGGCTGCCAACATGGCTGCCAACATGGCTTCCGACATGGTTGCCCACATGGCTGCCAACATATCTGTCAACATAGTTGACAACATGGCTGCCAACAAGGCTGTCAACATGGCTGCCAACATGGCTGCCAACATGGCTGCCAACATGGCTGACAACATGGCTGACAAAATGGCTGCCAACATGGCTGCCGACATGGCTGACGACATGGCTGCCGACATGGCTGACAACTCGGCTGCCTACATGCCTGCCGACATGGCTGCCAACATCTCTGCCAACATGGCTACCAACATGGGTGCCAACATGGCAGCCAACATGGCTGTCAACATGGCTGCCAACATGGCTGTCAACATGACTGTCAACATGGCTGCCAACATGGCTGCCAACGTCTCTGCCAACATGGCTGACAACGTGGCTGCCAACATGGCTTCCAACATGGCTTCCAACATGGCTGCCAACATGGCTGCCAACATATCTGTCAACATAGTTGACAATATGGCTGCCAACAAGGCTGTCAACATGGCTGCCAACATGGCTGCCAACATGGCTTCCGACATGGTTGCCCACATGGCTGCCAACATATCTGTCAACATAGTTGACAACATGGCTGCCAACAAGGCTGTCAACATGGCTGCCAACATGGCTGACATCACGGCCGTCCACATAGTTGACAACATGGCTGCCAATATGGCTGCCAACATGGCTGCCAACATGGCTGTCAACATGGCTGCCAACATGGCTTCCAACATGGCTTCCAACATGGCTGCCAACACGGTTACCAATATAGCTGCCAACATGGCTGCCAACAAGGCTGACAACATGGCTGCCAACATGGCTGACAACACGCCTGTCAACATAGTTGACAACAAGGCTGCCAACCTGGCTGCCAACATCTTTGCCAACATGGCTACCAACATGGCTGCCAACATGGCTTCCGACATGGTTGCCCACATGGCTGCCAACATATCTGTCAACATAGTTGACAACATGGCTGCCAACAAGGCTGTCGACCTGGCTGCCAACATGGCTGCCAACATGGCTGCCAACATGGCTGCAAACATGGCTGCAAACATCTCTGCCAACATGGCTGCAAACATCTCAGCCAACATGCTGCAAACATCTCTGCTAACATGGCTGCCAACATGACTGCCAACATGTGTGCCAACATGTGTGCCAACATGGCTGCCAACACGGCTGCCGACATGGCTGACAACTCGGCTGTCAACATAGTTGACAACAAGGCTTCCAACATGGCTGCCAACACGGTTACCAATATAGCTGCCAACATGGCTGCCAACATGGCTGCCAACATGGCTGCCAACATGGCTGTCAACATGGCTGCCAATATGGCTGCCAACATGGCTGCCAACATGGCTGCCAACATGGCTTTCAACATGGCTGCAAACATGGCTGCAAACATCTCTGCCAACATGGTTGCAAACATCTCAGCCAACATGCTGCAAACATCTCTGCTAACATGGCTGCCAACATGACTGCCAACATGTGTGCCTACATGGCTGCCAACACGGCTGCCGACATGGCAGACAACTCGGCTGTCAACATAGTTGACAACACGGCTGCCAACATCTCTGCCAACATAGCTTCCAACATGGCTGCCAACATGGCTGTCAACATGGCTGCCAACATGGCTGTCAACATGGCTGCCAACATGGCTGCCAACATGGCTGACAACATGGCTGCCATCATGGCTGACAACATGGCTGCCAACATGGCTGTCAACATGGCTGCCAACATGGCTGCCAACATGGCTGCCAACATGGCTGCCAACATTGCTGACAACATGGCTGCCAACATGGCTGAAAACACGGCTGCCAACATGGCTGATAACACGGCTGCCAACATGGCTGCCAACATCTCTGCCAACATGGCTTCCAACATGGCTTCCAACATGGCTGCCAACATGGCTGTCAACATGGCTGACAACACAGCTGCCAACATGGCTGCTAACATCTCTGCCAACATGGCTTCCAACATGGCTTCCAACATGGCTGACAACACGGATGTCAACATAGTTAACAACACGGCTGCCAACATGGCTGACAACATGGCTGACAACGTGGATGACATCATGGCTGCCAACTTGGCTGAAAACATGACTGCCTTGGTTGCCAACATGGCTGACAACATGGCTGACATCACGGCCGTCCACATAGTTGACAACATGGCTGCCAACATGGCTGCCAACATGGCTACCAACATGGCTGCCAACATGGCTGCCAACATGGCTGCCAACATGGCTGCCAACATGGCTGCCAACATGGCTGCCAACATGGCTGCCAACATGGCTGCCAACATGGCTGCCAACATGGCTGACAAAATGGCAGCCAACATGGCTTCCAACATGGCTGACAACACGGATGTCAACATAGTTAACAACACGGCAGCCAACATGTCTGCCAACAAGGCTGCCAACATGGCTGCCAACATGGCTGACAACACGGCTGCCAACATGGCTGCCAACATCTCTGCCAAAATGGCTTCCAACTTGGCTGCCAACATGGCTGACAACATGGCAGCTAACATGGCTGCCAACATGGCTGCCCACATTGCTTCCAACATGGCTACCCTCATTGGCTCCAACATGGCTGCCAACATGGCTGCCGACAGGGGTGACAACATCGCTTTCAACATGGCTGTCAACATGGCTGACAACATGGCTGCCGATATGGCTGACAACACAGCTGCCAACATGGCTGACAACATGGCTGCCAACATGGCTGCCAACATAGCTGCCAGCATTGCTGACAACACGGCTGCTAAAATGGCTGACAACATGGCAGCCAACATGGCTGCCCACATTGTTTCCAACATGGCTACCCACATTGGCTCCAACATGGCTGCCAACATGGCTGCCGACAGGGCTGACAACATCGCTTTCAACATGGCTGTCAACATGGCTGACAACACGGCTGCCAATATGGCTGACAACACAGCTGCCAACATGGCTGATAACATGGCTGCCAACATGGCTACCGACATGGCTTCCAACATGGCTTCCAACATGGCTTCCAACATGACTTCCAACATGGCTGCCAACATGGCTTCCGACATGGCTTCCAACTTGGCTGCCAACTTGGCTGACAACACTGTTGTCAACGTAGTTGACACCACGGCTGCCAACATGCCAGCGAAAATGGCTAACAACATGGCTGCCAACATGGCTTCCAACATGGCTGCCAACATGGCTGACAACACGGATGTCAACATAGTTAACAACTCGGCGGCCAACATGTCTGCCAACAAGGCTGCCAACATGGCTGCCAACATGGCTGACAACATGGCTGACAACACGGCTGCCAATATGGCTGAAAACATGACTGCCTTGGTTGCCAACATGGCTGACAACTTGGCTGACATCACGGCCGTCCACATAGTGGACAACATGGCTGCCAACATGGCTGCAAACATGGCTACCAACATGGCTGCCAACATGGCTGACATCACGGCCGTCCACATAGTTGACAACATGGCTGCCAACATAGCTGCCAACATGGCTGCCAACATGGCTGCCAATATGGCTGCCAACATGGCTGCCAACATGGCTACCAACATGGCTGCCAACACGGCTGCCAACATGGCTGCCAACATGGCTTCCAACATGGCTTCCAACACGGCAGCCAACATGCCTTCCAACATGGCTTCCAACATGGCTGTCAACATGTCTGCCAACAAGGCTGTCAACATGGCTGACAACATGGCTGACAACACGGCTGCCAACATGGCTGAAAACATGACTGCCTTGGTTGCCAACATGGCTGACAACATGGCTGACATCACGGCCGTCCACATAGTTGACAGCATGGCTGCCAACATGGCTGCCAACATGGATGCTAACATGGCTGCCAACATGGCTACCAACATGGCTGCCAACATGGCTTCCAACATGGCTTCCAACATGGCTTCCAACATGGCTTCCAACATGGCTGAAAACACGGATGTCAACATAGTTAGCAACTTGGCAGCCAACATGTCTGCCAACAAGGCTGCCAACATGTCTGCCAACAAGGCTGCCAACATGGCTGACAACATGGCTGACAACACGGCTGCCAATATGGCTGAAAACATGACTGCCTTGGTTGCCAACATGGCTGACAACTTGGCTGATATCACGGCCGTCCACATAGTTGACAGCATGGCTGCCAACATGGCTGCCAACATGGATGCTAACATGGCTGCCAACATGGCTACCAACATGGCTGCCAACATGGCTTCCAACATGGCTTCCAACATGGCTTCCAACATGGCTTCCAACATGGCTGAAAACACGGATGTCAACATAGTTAGCAACTTGGCAGCCAACATGTCTGCCAACATGGCTGCCAACATGGCTGCCAACATGGCTGCCAACATGGCTGACAACACGGCTGCCAACACGGCTGCCAACACGGCTGCCAACACGGCTGCCTACATCTCTGCCAACATGGCTTCCAACATGGCTGCCAATATGGCTGACAACACAGCTGCCAACATGGCTGACAACATGGCAGCCAACATGGCTGCCAACATGGCTGCGAACATGGCTGCCCACATTGCTTCCAACATGGCTACCCAAATTGGCTCCAACATGGCTGCCAACATGGCTAACAACATGGCTGCCAACATCTCTGCCAACATGGCTACCCACATTGGCTCCAACATGGCTTCCAACATGGCTTCCAACATGGCTTCCAACGTGGCTGCCAACATGGCTTCCAACATGGCTTCCAACATCTCTGCCAACATCTCTGCCAACATCTCTGCCAACATCTCTGCCAACATTGCTGCCAACTTGGCTGACAACATGGCTGCCTACATGGCTGACAACTCGTCTGTTAACATAGTTGACAACATGGCTGCCTGCATGGCTGCCATCATGACTTCCAACATGGCTGCAAAAATGGCTTCCAGAATGGCTGCCAACACGGTTGCAACATGGCTGTCAACATGGCTGCCAACAGAGCTTCCGACATGGCAGGCATTATATCTGCCGACATGGCTGTCAATATGACTACAACATAGCTGACAACATGGCTGACAACGTGGCTGCCAACGCGGCTGTCAACATTGTTGACAAATCGGCTGCCAACACGGTTACCAATATAGCTGCCAACATGGCTGCCAACATAGCTGCCAACATGGCTGTCAACATGGCTGCCAGCATGGCTGCCAACATGGCTGCCGACACGGCTGACAACATCGCTTTCAACATGGCTGTCAACATGGCTGGCAACACGGCTGCCAATATGGCTGACTACACAGCTGCCAACATGGCTGACAACATGGCTGCCAACATGGCTGCCAACATGGCTACCGACATGGCTTCCAACATGGCTTCCAACATGGCTGCCAACATGGCTGAAAACACTGCTGTCAACATAATTGACACCACGGCTGCCAACATGCCTGCCAAAATGGCTAACAACATGGCTGCCAACATGGCTGCCAACATCTCTGCCTACATCTCTGCCAACATGGCTGCCAACATAGCTGCCAGCATGGCTGACAACATGGCTGCCAGCATGGCTGACAACATGGCTGCCAACATGGCTTCCAACATGGCTTCCAACATGGCAGCCAACATGCCTTCCAACATGGCTTCCAACATGGGTGTCAACATGGCTGCCGCCATGGCTGCCAACATGGCTGACAACGTGGCTGCCACCATGGCGGCCAACATGGCGGTCAACATGGCTGCCAACATGGTAGCCAACATGGCTGCCAACATGGCTGCCAACATAGCTGCAGCATGGCTGACAACATGGCGGCCAACATGGCTGTCAACATGGATGCCAACATTGCTTCCGACATGGCTTCCAACATGGCTGCCAACATGGCTGCCAACAAGGCTGACAACATGGATGCCAACATAGTTGACAACACGGCTGCCAACATGGCTGACAACGCGGCTGTCAACATAGTTGACAACACGGCTACCAACATGGCTGCCAAAATGTCTGACAACATGTCTGACATCACGGCCGTCCACATAGTTGACAACATGGCTGCCAACATGGCTGCCAACATAGCTGCAGCATGGCTGACAACATGGCGGCCAACATGGCGGCCAACATGGCTGTCAACATGGATGCCAACATTGCTTCCGACATGGCTTCCAACATGGCTGCCAACATGGCTGCCAACAAGGCTGACAACATGGATGCCAACATAGTTGACAACACGGCTGCCAACATGGCTGACAACGCGGCTGTCAACATAGTTGACAACACGGCTGCCAACATGGCTGCCAAAATGTCTGACAACATGTCTGACATCACGGCCGTCCACATAGTTGACAACATGGCTGCCAGCATGGCTGCCATCATGACTTCCAACATGGCTGCAAAAATGGCTGCCAGAATGGCTGCCAACTCGGTTGCAACATGGCTGTCAAACATGGCTGCCAACAGAGCTTCCGACATGGCAGGCATTATAGCTGCCAACATGGCTGTCAATATTACTACAACATAGCTGACAACATGGCTGACAACGTGGCTGTCAACATGGCGGCCAACATGGCTGTCAACATGGCGGCCAACATGGCTGTCAACATGGCTGCCAACATGGCTGCCAACAAGGCTGTCAACATGGCTGCCAACATGGCTGCCAACATAGCTGCCAGCATGGCTGACAACATGGCTGCCGGCATGGCTGACAACATGGCTTTCAACATGGCTTCCAACATGGCAGCCAACATGCCTTTCAACATGGCTTCCAACATGGCTTTCAACATGGCTGCCGCCATGGCTGCCACCATGGCTGACAACGTGGCTGCCAACATGGCGGCCAACATGGCAGTCAACATGGCTGCCAACATGGTTGCCAACATGGCTGCCAGCATGGTTGCCGACATGGCTGCCAACATGGCTGCCAATATGGCTGCCAACATAGCTGCAGCATGGCTGACAACATGGCGGCCAACATGGCTGTCAACATGGATGCCTACATTGCTTCCGACATGGCTTCCAACATGGCTGCCAACATGGCTGCCAACATGGCTGCCAACATGGTTGCCAACATGGTTGCCAACATGGCTGCCAACATGGCTGCTAACATGGCTGCCAACATGGCTGACAACGTGGCTGCCAACATGGCGGCCAACATGGCTGTCAACATGGCTGCCAACATGGTTGCCAACATGGCTGCCAACATGGCTGCCAACATAGGTGCAGCATGGCTGACAACATGGGGGCCAACATGGCTGTCAACATGGATGCCAACATTGCTTCCGACATGGCTTCCAACATGGCTGCCAACATGGCTGCCAACAAGGCTGACAACATGGATGCCAACATAGTTGACAACACGGCTGCCAACATGGCTGACAACGCGGCTGTCAACATAGTTGACAATACGGCTGCCAACATGGCTGCCAAAATGTCTGACAACATGGTTGCCAACACGGCTTCCAAAATGGCTTCCTACATGGCTTCCTACATGGCTGCCAACTTGGCAGGCATCAAAGCTGCCAACATGGCAGACAACATGGCGACCAATATCGCTGCCAACATGGCTGAAACCATGACTGCTGTGGTTGCCAACATGGCTGACAACATGGCTGCCAACATGGCTGCCAACATGGCTGACAACACTGCTGTCAACGTAGTTGACACCACGGCTGCCAACATGCCTGCCAAAATGGCTAACAACATGGCTGCCAACATCTCTGCCAACATCTCTGCCAACATGGCTGCCAACTTTGCTGGCAACATGGCTGCCTACATGGCTGACAACTCGTCTGTTAACATAGTTGACAACATGGCTGCCAGCATGGCTGCCATCATGACTTCCAACTTGGCTGCAAAAATGGCTGCCAACACGGTTGCAACATGGCTGTCAACATGGCTGCCAACAGAGCTTCCAACATGGCAGGCATTATAGCTGCCAACATGGCTGTCAATATGACTACAACATTGCTGACAACATGGCTGACAACGTGGCTGCCAACGCGGCTGTCAACATTGTTGACAAATCGGCTGCCAACACGGTTACCAATATAGCTGCCAACATGGCTGCCAACATAGCTGCCAACATGGCTGTCAACATGGCTGCCAACATGGCTGCCAACATAGCTGCCAGCATGGTTGACAACGTGGCTGCCAACATGGCTTCCAACGTGGCTTCCAACATGGCTGCCAACATGGCTTCCAACATGGCTGCCAACATGGCTGTCAACATGGCTGCCAACACGGCTGCCAACATGGCAGCCAACATGGCTTCCAACATGGCTTCCAACATGGCTGACAACACTGCTGTCAACATAGTTGACTCCACGGCTGCCAACATGCCTGCCAAAATGGCTAACAACATGGCTGCCAACATGGCTGCCAACATCTCTGCCAACATCTCTGCCAACATGGCTGCCAACTTGGCTGACAACATGGCTGCCTACATGGCTGACAACTCGTCTGTTAACACAGTTGACAACATGGCTGCCAGCATGGCTGCCATCATGACTTCCAACATGGCTCCAAAAATGGCTGCCAGAATGGCTGCCAACACGGTTGCAACATGGCCGTCAACATGGCTGCCAACAGAGCTTCCGACATGGCAGGCATTATAGCTGTCAACATGGCTGTCAATATGACTACAACATAGCTGACAACATGGCTGACAACGTGGCTGCCAACGCGGCTGTCAACATTGTTGACAAATCGGCTGCCAACACGGTTACCAATATAGCTGCCAACATGGCTGCCAACATAGCTGCCAACATGGCTGTCAACATGGCTGCCAACATGCCTGCCAAAATGGCTAACAACATGGCTGCCAACATGGCTGACAACATGGCTGCCAACATAGCTGCCAACATAGCTGCCAGCATGGCTGACAACACGGCTGCCAACATGGCTGACAACATGGCAGCCAACATAGCTGCCAACATGACTGCCCACATTGCTTCCAACATGGCTACCCACATTGGCTCCAACATGGCTGCCAACATGGCTGCCGACACGGCTGACAACATCGCTTTCAACATGGCTGTCAACATGGCTGGCAACACGGCTGCCAATATGGCTGACAACACAGCTGCCAACATGGCTGACAACATGGCTGCCAACATGGCTGCCAACATGGCTACCGACATGGCTTCCAACATGGCTTCCAACATGGCTGCCAACATGGCTGACAACACTGCTGTCAACATAATTGACACCACGGCTGCCAACATGCCTGCCAAAATGGCTAACAACATGGCTGCGAACATGGCTGCCAACATCTCTGCCAACATCTCGGCCAACATAGCTGCCAGCATGGCTGACAACATGGCTGCCAGCATGGCTGCCAACATGGCTGACAACGTGGCTGCCACCATGGCGGCCAACATGGCGGTCAACATGGCTGCCAACATGGTAGCCAACATGGCTGCCAACATGGCTGCCAACATAGCTGCAGCATGGCTGACAACATGGCGGCCAACATGGCTGTCAACATGGATGCCAACATGGCTGCCAACATGGCTGCCAACAAGGCTGAGAACATGGATGCCAACATAGTTGACAACACGGCTGCCAACATGGCTGACAACGCGGCTGTCAACATAGTTGACAACACGGCTGCCAACATGGCTGCCAAAATGTCTGACAACATGTCTGAAATCACGGCCGTCCACATAGTTGACAACATGGCTGCCAACATGGCTGCCAACATGGCTGTCAACATGGCCGCCCACATGGCTTCCAAAATGGCTGACAACTCGTCTGTTTACATAGTTGACAACATGGCTACCAGCATGGCTGCCATCATGACTTCCAACATGGCTGCAAAAATGGCTGCCAGAATGGCTGCCAGAATGGCTGCCAACTCGGTTGCAACATGGCTGTCAAACATGGCTGCCAACAGAGCTTCCGACATGGCAGGCATTATAGCTGCCAACATGGCTGTCAATATTACTACAACATAGCTGACAACATGGCTGACAACGTGGCTGTCAACATGGCGGCCAACATGGCTGTCAACATGGCTGCCAACATGGCTGCCAACAAGGCTGTCAACATGGCTGCCAACATGGCTGCCAACATAGCTGCCAGCATGGCTGACAACATGGCTGCCAGCATGGCTGACAACATGGCTGCCAACATGGCTTTCAACATGGCTTCCAACATGGCAGCCAACATGCCTTCCAACATGGCTTCCAACATGGCTGTCAACATGGCTGCCGCCATGGCTGCCACCATGGCTGACAACGTGGCTGCCAACATGGCGGCCAACATGGCAGTCAACATGGCTGCCAACATGGCTGCCAACATGGCTGCCAACATGGCTGCCAACATGGCTGCCAACATAGCTGCAGCATGGCTGACAACATGGCGGCCAACATGGCTGTCAACATGGATGCCTACATTGCTTCCGACATGGCTTCCAACATGGCTGCCAACATTGCTGCCAACATGGCTGCCAACATGGTTGCCAACATGGTTGCCAACATGGCTGCGAACATGGCTGCCAACATGGCTGCCAACATGGCTGCCAACATGGCTGCCAACATGGCTGACAACGTGGCTGCCAACATGGCGGCCAACATGGCTGTCAACATGGCTGCCAACATGGTTGCCAACATGGCTGCCAACATGGCTGCCAACATGGCTGCCAACATGGCTGCCAACATAGGTGCAGCATGGCTGACAACATGGGGGCCAACATGGCTGTCAACATGGATGCCAACATTGCTTCCGACATGGCTTCCAACATGGCTGCCAACATGACTGCCAACATGGCTGCCAACAAGGCTGACAACATGGATGCCAACATAGTTGACAACACCGCTGCCAACATGGCTGACAACGCGGCTGTCAACATAGTTGACAATACGGCTGCCAACATGGCTGCCAAAATGTCTGACAACATGGTTGCCAACACGGCTGCCAACATGGCTGCCAACATGGCTGCCAACATGGCTACCAACATGGCTGCCAACATGGCTGCCAACATGGCCGCCCACATGGCTTCCAAAATGGCTTCCTACATGGCTGCCAACTTGGCAGGCATCAAAGCTGCCAACATGGCAGACAACATGGCGACCAATATCGCTGCCAACATGGCTGAAACCATGACTGCTGTGGTTGCCAACATGGCTGCCAACATGGCTGACAACATGGCTGCCAACATGGCTGCCAACATGGCTGCCAACATGGCTGCCAACATGGCTGCCAACATGGCTGCCAACATGGCTGCCAACATGGCTGCCAACATGGCTTCCAACATGGCTTCCAACATGGCTTCCAACATGGCTACCAACATGGCTGACAACACTGCTGTCAACGTAGTTGACACCACGGCCGCCAACATGCCTGCCAAAATGGCTAACAACATGGCTGCCAACATCTCTGCCAACATGGCTGCCAACTTTGCTGACAACATGGCTGCCTACATGGCTGACAACTCGTCTGTTAACATAGTTGACAACATGGCTGCCAGCATGGCTGCCATCATGACTTCCAACTTGGCTGCAAACATGGCTGCCAGAATGGCTGCCAACACGGTTGCAACATGGCTGTCAACATGGCTGCCAACAGAGCTTCCAACATGGCAGGCATTATAGCTGCCAACATGGCTGTCAATATGACTACAACATAGCTGACAACATGGCTGACAACGTGGCTTCCAACGCGGCTGTCAACATTGTCGACAAATCGGCTGCCAACACGGTTACCAATATAGCTGCCAACATGGCTGCCAACATAGCTGCCAACATGGCTGTCAACATGGCTGCCAACATGGCTGCCTACATAGCTGCCAGCATGGTTGACAACGTGGCTGCCAACATGGCTTCCAACATGGCTTCCAACATGGCTGCCAACATGGCTTCCAACATGGCTGCCAACATGGCTGTCAACATGGCTGCCAACACGGCTGCCAACATGGCAGCCAACATGGCTTCCAACGTGGCTTCCAACATGGCTGACAACACTGCTGTCAACATAGTTGACTCCACGGCTGCCAACATGCCTGCCAAAATGGCTAACAACATGGCTGCCAACATGGCTGCCAACATCTCTGCCAACATCTCTGCCAACATGGCTGCCAACTTGGCTGACAACTCGTCTGTTAACATAATTGACAACATGGCTGCCAGCATGGCTGCCATCATGACTTCCAACATGGCTGCAAAAATGGCTGCCAGAATGGCTGCCAACACGGTTGCAACATGGCCGTCAACATGGCTGCCAACAGAGCTTCCGACATGGCAGGCATTATAGCTGCCAACATGGCTGTCAATATGACTACAACACAGCTGAAAACATGGCTGACAACGTGGCTGCCAACGCGGATGTCAACATTGTTGACAAATCGGCTGCCAACACGGTTACCAATATAGCTGCCAACATGGCTGCCAACATAGCTGCCAACATCGCTGTCAACATGGCTGCCTACATGGCTGCCAACATAGCTGCCAGCATGGCTGACAACGTGGCTGCCAACATGGCTTCCAGCATGGCTGCCAACATGGCTGCCAACATGGCTTCCAACATGGCTGCCAACATGGCTGTCAACATGGCTGCCCACACGGCTGCCAACACGGCTGCCAACATGGCTGCCAACACGGCTGCCAACATGGCAGCCAACATGGCTGACAACATGGCTTCCAACATGGCTGTCAACATGGCTACCGCCATGGCTGCCAACATGGCTGACAACGTGGCTTCCAACATGGCTGCCAACATGGTTGACAACACTGCTGTCAACATAGTTGACACCACGGCTGCCAACATGCCTGCCAAAATGGCTAACAACATGGCTGCCAACATGGCTGCCAACATCTCTGCCAACATCTCTGCCAACATGGCTGCCAACATGGCTGACAACATGGCTGCCAACATGGCTGACAACATGGCAGCCAACATGACTGCCCACATTGCTTCCAACATGGCTACCCACATTGGCTCCAACATGGCTGCCAACATGGCTGCCGACACGGCTGACAACATCGCTTTCAACATGGCTGTCAACATGGCTGACAACACGGCTGCCAATATGGCTGACAACACAGCTGCCAACATGGCTGACAACATGGCTGCCAACATGGCTACCGACATGGCTTCCAACATGGCTTCCAACATGGCTGCCAACATGGCTTCCAACATGGCTTCCAACATGGCTGCCAAAATGGCTGACAACACTGCTGTCAACATAATTGACACCACGGCTGCCAACATGCCTGCCAAAATGGCTAACAACATGGCTGCCAACATGCCTGCCAACATCTCTGCCAACATCTCTGCCAACATGGCTGCCAACATGGCTGCCAACATAGCTGCCAGCATGGCTGACAACATGGCTGCCAACATGGCTTCCAACATGGCTTCCAACATGGCAGCCAACATGCCTTCCAACATGGCTTCCAACATGGCTGTCAACTTGGCAGGCATCAAAGCTGCCAACATGGCAGACAACATGGCGACCAATATCGCTGCCAACATGGCTGAAACCATGACTGCTGTGGTTGCCAACATGGCTGCCAACATGGCTGACAACATGGCTGCCAACATGGCTGCCAACATGGCTGCCAACATGGCTGCCAACATGGCTTCCAACATGGCTTCCAACATGGCTTCCAACATGGCTACCAACATGGCTGACAACACTGCTGTCAACGTAGTTGACACCACGGCTGCCAACATGCCTGCCAAAATGGCTAACAACATGGCTGCCAACATCTCTGCCAACATCTCTGCCAACATGGCTGCCAACTTTGCTGACAACATGGCTGCCTACATGGCTGACAACTCGTCTGTTAACATAGTTGACAACATGGCTGCCAGCATGGCTGCCATCATGACTTCCAACTTGGCTGCAAACATGGCTGCCAGAATGGCTGCCAACACGGTTGCAACATGGCTGTCAACATGGCTGCCAACAGAGCTTCCAACATGGCAGGCATTATAGCTGCCAACATGGCTGTCAATATGACTACAACATAGCTGACAACATGGCTGACAACGTGGCTGCCAACGCGGCTGTCAACATTGTTGACAAATCGGCTGCCAACACGGTTACCAATATAGCTGCCAACATGGCTGCCAACATAGCTGCCAACATGGCTGTCAACATGGCTGCCAACATGGCTGCCAACATAGCTGCCAGCATGGTTGACAACGTGGCTGCCAACATGGCTTCCAACATGGCTTCCAACATGGCTGCCAACATGGCTTCCAACATGGCTGCCAACATGGCTGTCAACATGGCTGCCAACACGGCTGCCAACATGGCAGCCAACATGGCTTCCAACATGGCTTCCAACATGGCTGACAACACTGCTGTCAACATAGTTGACTCCACGGCTGCCAACATGCCTGCCAAAATGGCTAACAACATGGCTGCCAACATGGCTGCCAACATCTCTGCCAACATCTCTGCCAACATGGCTGGCAACTTGGCTGACAACTCGTCTGTTAACATAATTGACAACATGGCTGCCAGCATGGCTGCCATCATGACTTCCAACATGGCTGCAAAAATGGCTGCCAGAATGGCTGCCAACACGGTTGCAACATGGCCGTCAACATGGCTGCCAAAAGAGCTTCCGACATGCCAGGCATTATAGCTGCCAACATGGCTGTCAATATGACTACAACATAGCTGACAACATGGCTGACAACGTGGCTGCCAACGCGGATGTCAACATTGTTGACAAATCGGCTGCCAACACGGTTACCAATATAGCTGCCAACATGGCTGCCAACATAGCTGCCAACATCGCTGTCAACATGGCTGCCTACATGGCTGCCAACATAGCTGCCAGCATGGCTGACAACGTGGCTGCCAACATGGCTTCCAACATGGCTGCCAACATGGCTGCCAACATGGCTTCCAACATGGCTGCCAACATGGCTGTCAACATGGCTGCCAACACGGCTGCCAACACGGCTGCCAACATGGCTGCCAACACGGCTGCCAACATGGCAGCCAACATGGCTGACAACATGGCTTCCAACATGGCTGTCAACATGGCTACCGCCATGGCTGCCAACATGGCTGACAACGTGGCTTCCAACATGGCTGCCAACATGGTTGACAACACTGCTGTCAACATAGTTGACACCACGGCTGCCAACATGCCTGCCAACATGGCTGCCAACATCTCTGCCAACATCTCTGCCAACATGGCTGCCAACATGGCTGACAACATGGCTGCCAACATGGCTGACAACATGGCTGCCAACATGGCTGACAACATGGCAGCCAACATGGCTGCCAACATGGCTGCCCACATTGCTTCCTACATGGTTACCCACATTGGCTGCCAACATGGCTGCCAACATGGCTGCCAACATGGCCGCCGACAGGGCTGCCAACATAGCCGCCAGCATGGCTGGCAACATGGCTGCCAACACGGTTACCAATATAGCTGCCAACATGGCTGCCAGCATAGCTGCCAACATGGCTGTCAACATGGCTGCCAACATGGCTGCCGCCATGGCTGCCAACATGGCTGACAACATTGTTGACAAATCGGTGCCAACACGGCTACCAATATAGCTGCCAACATAGCTGCCAACATAGCTGCCAACATGGCTGCCAACATGGTTGCCAACATGGGTGCCAACATGGCTGCCAACATGGCTGCCAACATAGCCGCCAGCATGGCTGGCAACATGGCTGCCAACACGGTTACCAATATAGCTGCCAACATGGCTGCCAGCATAGCTGCCAACATGGCTGTCAACATGGCTGCCAACATGGCTGCCGCCATGGCTGCCAACATGGCTGACAACGCGGCTGTCAACATAGTTGACAATACGGCTGCCAACATGGCTGCCAAAATGTCTGACAACATGGTTGCCAACACGGCTCCCAACATGGCTGCCAACATGGCTGCCAACATGGCTACCAACATGGCTGCCAACATGGCTGCCAACATGGCCGCCCACATGGCTTCCAAAATGGCTTCCTACATGGCTTCCTACATGGCTGCCAACTTGGCAGGCATCAAAGCTGCCAACATGGCAGACAACATGGCGACCAATATCGCTGCCAACATGGCTGAAACCATGACTGCTGTGGTTGCCAACATGGCTGCCAACATGGCTGACAACATGGCTGCCAACATGGCTGCCAACATGGCTGCCAACATGGCTGCCAACATGGCTGCCAACATGGCTTCCAACATGGCTTCCAACATGGCTTCCAACATGGCTACCAACATGGCTGACAACACTGCTGTCAACGTAGTTGACACCACGGCTGCCAACATGCCTGCCAAAATGGCTAACAACATGGCTGCCAACATCTCTGCCAACATCTCTTTCAACATGGCTGCCAACTTTGCTGACAACATGGCTGCCTACATGGCTGACAACTCGTCTGTTAACATAGTTGACAACATGGCTGCCAGCATGGCTGCCATCATGACTTCCAACTTGGCTGCAAACATGGCTGCCAGAATGGCTGCCAACACGGTTGCAACATGGCTGTCAACATGGCTGCCAACAGAGCTTCCAACATGGCAGGCATTATAGCTGCCAACATGGCTGTCAATATGACTACAACATAGCTGACAACATGGCTGACAACGTGGCTTCCAACGCGGCTGTCAACATTGTTGACAAATCGGCTGCCAACACGGTTACCAATATAGCTGCCAACATGGCTGCCAACATAGCTGCCAACATGGCTGTCAACATGGCTGCCAACATGGCTGCCAACATAGCTGCCAGCATGGTTGACAACGTGGCTGCCAACATGGCTTCCAACATGGCTTCCAACATGGCTGCCAACATGGCTGTCAACATGGCTGCCAACACGGCTGCCAACATGGCAGCCAACATGCCTTCCAACGTGGCTTCCAACATGGCTGACAACACTGCTGTCAACATAGTTGACTCCACGGCTGCCAACATGCCTGCCAAAATGGCTAACAACATGGCTGCCAACATGGCTGCCAACATCTCTGCCAACATCTCTGCCAACATGGCTGCCAACTTGGCTGACAACTCGTCTGTTAACATAATTGACAACATGGCTGCCAGCATGGCTGCCATCATGACTTCCAACATGGCTGCAAAAATGGCTGCCAGAATGGCTGCCAACACGGTTGCAACATGGCCGTCAACATGGCTGCCAACAGAGCTTCCGACATGGCAGGCATTATAGCTGCCAACATGGCTGTCAATATGACTACAACACAGCTGAAAACATGGCTGACAACGTGGCTGCCAACGCGGATGTCAACATTGTTGACAAATCGGCTGCCAACACGGTTACCAATATAGCTGCCAACATGGCTGCCAACATAGCTGCCAACATCGCTGTCAACATGGCTGCCTACATGGCTGCCAACATAGCTGCCAGCATGGCTGACAACGTGGCTGCCAACATGGCTTCCAGCATGGCTGCCAACATGGCTGCCAACATGGCTTCCAACATGGCTGCCAACATGGCTGTCAACATGGCTGCCCACACGGCTGCCAACACGGCTGCCAACATGGCTGCCAACACGGCTGCCAACATGGCAGCCAACATGGCTGACAACATGGCTTCCAACATGGCTGTCAACATGGCTACCGCCATGGCTGCCAACATGGCTGACAACGTGGCTTCCAACATGGCTGCCAACATGGTTGACAACACTGCTGTCAACATAGTTGACACCACGGCTGCCAACATGCCTGCCAAAATGGCTAACAACATGGCTGCCAACATGGCTGCCAACATCTCTGCCAACATCTCTGCCAACATGGCTGCCAACATGGCTGACAACATGGCTGCCAACATGGCTGACAACATGGCAGCCAACATGGCTGCCAACATGGCTGCCCACATTGCTTCCTACATGGTTACCCACATTGGCTGCCAACATGGCTGCCAACATGGCCGCCGACAGGGCTGACAACATCGCTTTCAACATGGCTGTCAACATAGTTGACACCACAGCTGCCAACATGCCTGCCAAAATGGCTAACAACATGGCTGCCAACATGGCTGACAACATGGCTGCCAACATAGCTGCCAACATAGCTGCCAGCATGGCTGACAACACGGCTGCCAACATGGCTGCCAACATGGCTGCCAACATGACTGCCCACATTGCTTCCAACATGGCTACCCACATTGGCTCCAACATGGCTGCCAACATGGCTGCCGACACGGCTGACAACATCGCTTTCAACATGGCTGTCAACATGGCTGACAACACGGCTGCCAATATGGCTGACAACACAGCTGCCAACATGGCTGACAACATGGCTGCCAACATGGCTACCGACATGGCTTCCAACATGGCTTCCAACATGGCTGCCAACATGGCTTCCAACATGGCTTCCAACATGGCTGCCAAAATGGCTGACAACACTGCTGTCAACATAATTGACACCACGGCTGCCAACATGCCTGCCAAAATGGCTAACAACATGGCTGCCAACATGCCTGCCAACATCTCTGCCAACATCTCTGCCAACATGGCTGCCAACATGGCTGCCAACATAGCTGCCAGCATGGCTGACAACATGGCTGCCAACATGGCTTCCAACATGGCTTCCAACATGGCAGCCAACATGCCTTCCAACATGGCTTCCAACATGGCTGTCAACTTGGCAGGCATCAAAGCTGCCAACATGGCAGACAACATGGCGACCAATATCGCTGCCAACATGGCTGAAACCATGACTGCTGTGGTTGCCAACATGGCTGCCAACATGGCTGACAACATGGCTGCCAACATGGCTGCCAACATGGCTGCCAACATGGCTGCCAACATGGCTGCCAACATGGCTGCCAACATGGCTGCCAACATGGCTTCCAACATGGCTTCCAACATGGCTTCCAACATGGCTACCAACATGGCTGACAACACTGCTGTCAACGTAGTTGACACCACGGCTGCCAACATGCCTGCCAAAATGGCTAACAACATGGCTGCCAACATCTCTGCCAACATCTCTGCCAACATGGCTGCCAACTTTGCTGACAACATGGCTGCCTACATGGCTGACAACTCGTCTGTTAACATAGTTGACAACATGGCTGCCAGCATGGCTGCCATCATGACTTCCAACTTGGCTGCAAACATGGCTGCCAGAATGGCTGCCAACACGGTTGCAACATGGCTGTCAACATGGCTGCCAACAGAGCTTCCAACATGGCAGGCATTATAGCTGCCAACATGGCTGTCAATATGACTACAACATAGCTGACAACATGGCTGACAACGTGGCTGCCAACGCGGCTGTCAACATTGTTGACAAATCGGCTGCCAACACGGTTACCAATATAGCTGCCAACATGGCTGCCAACATAGCTGCCAACATGGCTGTCAACATGGCTGCCAACATGGCTGCCAACATAGCTGCCAGCATGGTTGACAACGTGGCTGCCAACATGGCTTCCAACATGGCTTCCAACATGGCTGCCAACATGGCTTCCAACATGGCTGCCAACATGGCTGTCAACGTGGCTGCCAACACGGCTGCCAACATGGCAGCCAACATGGCTGACAACACTGCTGTCAACATAGTTGACTCCACGGCTGCCAACATGCCTGCCAAAATGGCTAACAACATGGCTGCCAACATGGCTGCCAACATCTCTGCCAACATCTCTGCCAACATGGCTGGCAACTTGGCTGACAACTCGTCTGTTAACATAATTGACAACATGGCTGCCAGCATGGCTGCCATCATGACTTCCAACATGGCTGCAAAAATGGCTGCCAGAATGGCTGCCAACACGGTTGCAACATGGCCGTCAACATGGCTGCCAACAGAGCTTCCGACATGGCAGGCATTATAGCTGCCAACATGGCTGTCAATATGACTACAACATAGCTGACAACATGGCTGACAACGTGGCTGCCAACGCGGATGTCAACATTGTTGACAAATCGGCTGCCAACACGGTTACCAATATAGCTGCCAACATGGCTGCCAACATAGCTGCCAACATCGCTGTCAACATGGCTGCCTACATGGCTGCCAACATAGCTGCCAGCATGGCTGACAACGTGGCTGCCAACATGGCTTCCAACATGGCTGCCAACATGGCTGCCAACATGGCTTCCAACATGGCTGCCAACATGGCTGTCAACATGGCTGCCAACACGGCTGCCAACACGGCTGCCAACATGGCTGCCAACACGGCTGCCAACATGGCAGCCAACATGGCTGACAACATGGCTTCCAACATGGCTGTCAACATGGCTACCGCCATGGCTGCCAACATGGCTGACAACGTGGCTTCCAACATGGCTGCCAACATGGTTGACAACACTGCTGTCAACATAGTTGACACCACGGCTGCCAACATGCCTGCCCAAATGGCTAACAACATGGCTGCCAACATGGCTGCCAACATCTCTGCCAACATCTCTGCCAACATGGCTGCCAACATGGCTGACAACATGGCTGCCAACATGGCTGACAACATGGCTGCCAACATGGCTGACAACATGGCAGCCAACATGGCTGCCAACATGGCTGCCCACATTGCTTCCTACATGGTTACCCACATTGGCTGCCAACATGGCTGCCAACATGGCCGCCGACAGGGCTGCCAACATAGCCGCCAGCATGGCTGGCAACATGGCTGCCAACACGGTTACCAATATAGCTGCCAACATGGCTGCCAGCATAGCTGCCAACATGGCTGTCAACATGGCTGCCAACATGGCTGCCGCCATGGCTGCCAACATGACTGACAACATTGTTGACAAATCGGTGCCAACACGGCTACCAATATAGCTGCCAACATAGCTGCCAACATAGCTGCCAACATGGCTGCCAACATGGTTGCCAACATGGTTGCCAACATGGCTGCCAACATGGCTGCCAACATAGCCGCCAGCATGGCTGGCAACATGGCTGCCAACAGGGTTACCAATATAGCTGCCAACATGGCTGCCAGCATAGCTGCCAACATGGCTGTCAACATGGCTGCCAACATGGCTGCCGCCATGGCTGCCAACATGGCTGACAACATGGATGTCAACATACTTAACAACACGGCTGCCAACATGTCTGCCAACAAGGCTGCCAACATGGCTGACAACATGGCTGACAACACGGCTGCCAACATGGCTGAAAACATGACTGTCTTGGTTGCCAACACGGCTGACAACATGGCTGACATCACGGCCGTCCACATAGTTGACAACATGGCTGTCAACATGGCAGCCAACATGGCTTCCACCATGGCTTCCAACATGGCTGACAACACGGATGTCAACATAGTTAACAACACGGCAGCCAACATGTCTGCCAACAAGGCTGCCAACATGGCTGACAACATGGCTGACAACACGGCTGCCAATATGGCTGAAAACCTGACTGCCTTGGTTGCCAACATGGCTGACAACATGGCTGACATCACGGCCGTCCACATAGTTGACAACATGGCTGCCAACATGGCTACCAACATGGCAGCCAACATGGCTGACAACACGGCGGCCAACATGGCAGCCAACATCTCTGCCAACATGGCTTCCAACATGGCTGCCAATATGGCTGACAACACAGCTGCCAACATGGCTGACAACATGGCAGCCAACATGGCTGACAACACGGCGGCCAACATGGCAGCCAACATCTCTGCCAACATGGTTGCCAACATGGCTGCCCACATTGCTTCCAACATGGCTACCCACATTGGCTCCAACATGGCTGCCAACATGGCTGCCGACAGGGCTGACAACATCGCTTTCAACATGGCTGTCAACATGGCTGACAACACGGCTGCCAATATGGCTCACAACACAGCTGCCAGCATGGCTGACAACATGGCTGCCAACATAGCCGCCAACATAGCTGCCAGCATGGCTGACAACACGGCTGCCAACATGGCTGACAACATGGCAGCCAACATGGCTGCCAACATGGCTGCCAACATGGCTGCCAACATGGCTGCCAACATGGCTGCCCACATTGCTTCCAACATGGCTACCCCCATTGGCTCCAACATGGCTGCCAACATGGCTGCCGACACGGCTGACAACATCGCTTTCAACATGGCTGTCAACATGGCTGACAACACGGCTGCCAATATGGCTGACAACACAGCTGCCAACATGGCTGACAACATGGCTGCCAACCTGGCTGACAACATGGCTGCCAACATGGCTTCCAACATGGCTTCCAACATGGCAGCCAACATGCCTTCCAACATGGCTTCCAACATGGCTGCCAACATAGCTGCCAACATGGCTGCCAATATGGCTGCAAATATGGCTGCCAACATGGCTGCCAACATGGCTGCCAACATAGCTGCCAGCTTGGCTGACAACGTGGCTGCCAATATGGCTTCCAACATGGCTTCCAACATGGCTGCCAACATGGCTGCCAACATGGCTGCCAACATGGCTGTCAACATAGCTGCCAGCAGGGCTGACAACGTGGCTGCCAACATGGCTTCCAACATGGCTGCCAACATGGCTAACAACATGGCTGCCAACATGGCTGCCAACATCTCTGCCAACATCTCTGCCAACATGGCTGCCAACATGGCTGACAACATGGCTGCCAACATGGCTGACAACATGGCTGCCAACATGGCTGACAACATGGCAGCCAACATGGCTGCCAACATGGCTGCCCACATTGCTTCCTACATGGTTACCCACATTGGCTGCCAACATGGCTGCCAACATGGCCGCCGACAGGGCTGACAACATCGCTTTCAACATGGCTGTCAACATAGTTGACACCACAGCTGCCAACATGCCTGCCAAAATGGCTAACAACATGGCTGCCAACATGGCTGACAACATGGCTGCCAACATAGCTGCCAACATAGCTGCCAGCATGGCTGACAACACGGCTGCCAACATGGCTGCCAACATGGCTGCCAACATGACTGCCCACATTGCTTCCAACATGGCTACCCACATTGGCTCCAACATGGCTGCCAACATGGCTGCCGACACGGCTGACAACATCGCTTTCAACATGGCTGTCAACATGGCTGACAACACGGCTGCCAATATGGCTGACAACACAGCTGCCAACATGGCTGACAACATGGCTGCCAACATGGCTACCGACATGGCTTCCAACATGGCTTCCAACATGGCTGCCAACATGGCTTCCAACATGGCTTCCAACATGGCTGCCAAAATGGCTGACAACACTGCTGTCAACATAATTGACACCACGGCTGCCAACATGCCTGCCAAAATGGCTAACAACATGGCTGCCAACATGCCTGCCAACATCTCTGCCAACATCTCTGCCAACATGGCTGCCAACATGGCTGACAACGTGGCTGACAACGTGGCTGCCACTATGGCGGCCAACATGGCTGTCAACATGGCTGCCACCATGGCGGCCAACATGGTTGCCAACATGGCTGCCAACATGGCTGCCAACATAGCTGCCAACATGGCTGCCAACATAGCTGCAGCATGGCTGACAACATGGCGGCCAACATGGCTGTCAAGATGGATGCCAACATTGCTTCCGACATGGCTTCCAACATGGCTGCCAACATGGTTGCCAACAAGGCTGACAACATGGATGCCAACATAGTTGACAACACGGCTGCCAACATGGCTGTCAACGCGTCTGTCAACATAGTTGACAACACGGCTGCCAACATAGTTGACAACACGGCTGCCAACATAATTGACACCACGGCTGCCAACATGCCTGCCAAAATGGCTAACAACATGGCTGCCAACATGCCTGCCAACATCTCTGCCAACATCTCTGCCAACATGGCTGCCAACATGGCTGACAACGTGGCTGACAACGTGGCTGCCACTATGGCGGCCAACATGGCTGTCAACATGGCTGCCACCATGGCGGCCAACATGGTTGCCAACATGGCTGCCAACATGGCTGCCAACATAGCTGCCAACATGGCTGCCAACATAGCTGCAGCATGGCTGACAACATGGCGGCCAACATGGCTGTCAAGATGGATGCCAACATTGCTACCGCAATGGCTGCCAACATGGCGGCCAACCTGGCTGTCAACATGGCTGCCAACACGGCTGTCAACATTGTTTACAAATCGGTGCCAACACGGCTACCAATATAGCTGCCAACATGGCTGCCAACATAGCTGCCAACATGGCTGCCAACATGGTTGCCAACATGGCTGCCAACATGGCTGCCAACATAGCCGCCAGCATGGCTGGCAACATGGCTGCCAACACGGTTACCAATATAGCTGCCAACATGGCTGCCAGCATAGCTGCCAACATGGCTGTCAACATGGCTGCCAACATGGCTGCCGCCATGGCTGCCAACATGGCTGACAACATGGATGTCAACATACTTAACAACACGGCTGCCAACATGTCTGCCAACAAGGCTGCCAACATGGCTGACAACATGGCTGACAACACGGCTGCCAACATGGCTGACAACACGGCTGCCAACATGGCTGAAAACATGACTGTCTTGGTTGCCAACACGGCTGACAACATGGCTAACATCACGGCCGTCCACATAGTTGACAACATGGCTGCCAACATGGCAGCCAACATGGCTTCCACCATGGCTTCCAACATGGCTGACAACACGGATGTCAACATAGTTAACAACACGGCAGCCAACATGTCTGCCAACAAGGCTGCCAACATGGCTGACAACATGGCTGACAACACGGCTGCCAATATGGCTGAAAACCTGACTGCCTTGGTTGCCAACATGGCTGACAACATGGCTGACAACATGGCAGCCAACATGGCTGACAACACGGCGGCCAACATGGCAGCCAACATCTCTGCCAACATGGCTTCCAACATGGCTGCCAATATGGCTGACAACACAGCTGCCAACATGGCTGACAACATGGCAGCCAACATGGCTGGCAACACGGCGGCCAACATGGCAGCCAACATCTCTGCCAACATGGTTGCCAACATGGCTGCCCACATTGCTTCCAACATGGCTACCCACATTGGCTCCAACATGGCTGCCAACATGGCTGCCGACAGGGCTGACAACATCGCTTTCAACATGGCTGTCAACATGGCTGACAACACGGCTGCCAATATGGCTGACAACACAGCTGCCAACATGGCTGACAACATGGCTGCCAACATAGCTGCCAACATAGCTGCCAGCATGGCTGACTACACGGCTGCCAACATGGCTGACAACATGGCAGCCAACATGGCTGCCAACGTGGCTGCCAACATGGCTGCCAACATGGCTGCCAACATGGGTGCCCACATTGCTTCCAACATGGCTACCCCCATTGGCTCCAACATGGCTGCCAACATGGCTGCCGACACGGCTGACAACATCGCTTTCAACATGGCTGTCAACATGGCTGACAACACGGCTGCCAATATGGCTGACAACACAGCTGCCAACATGGCTGACAACATGGCTGCCAACATTGCTGACAACATGGCTGCCAACATGGCTTCCAACATGGCTTCCAACATGGCAGCCAACATGCCTTCCAACATGGCTTCCAACATGGCTGCCAACATAGCTGCCAACATGGCTGCCAACATGGCTGCCAACATGGCTGCCAACATGGCTGCCAACATAGCTGCCAGCATGGCTGACAACGTGGCTGCCAATATGGCTTCCAACATGGCTTCCAACATGGCTGCCAACATGGCTGCCAACATGGCTGCCAACATGGCTGTCAACATGGCTGTCAACATAGCTGCCAGCAGGGCTGACAACGTGGCTGCCAACATGGCTTCCAACATGGCTGCCAACATGGCTGCCAACATGGCTGCCAACATGGCTGCCAACATGGCTGCCAACATGGCTGCCAACATGGCTGCCAACATGGCTGCCAACATGGCTGCCAACATGGCTGCCAACATCGCTGCCAACATGGTTGCCAACATGGCTGCCAACATGGCTGCCAACATGGCTGCCAACATGGCTGCCAACATGGCTGCCAACATGGCTGCCAACATGGCTGCCAACATGGCTGCCAACATGGCTGCCAACATGGCTGTCAACATGGCTGCCAACACGGCTGCCAACACGGCTGCCAACATGGCAGCCAACGTGGCAGCCAACATGGCTTCCAACATGGCTTCCAACATGGCTGTCAACATGGTTACCGCCATGGCTGCCAACATGGCGGCCAACATGGCTGACAACGTGGCTGCCAACATGGCGGCCAACATGGCTGTCAACATGGCTGTCAACATGGCTGCCAACACGGCTGCCAACATGGCTGCCAACACGGCTGCCAACATGGCAGCCAACATGGCTTCCAACATGGCTGTCAACATGGTTACCGCCATGGCTGCTAACATGGCTGACAACGTGGCTGCCAACATGGCGGCCAACATGGCTGACAACGTGGCTGCCAACATGGCGGCCAACATGGCTGCCAACATGGCTGCCAACATAGCTGCCAGTATGGCTGACAACGTGGCTGCCAATATGGCTTCCAACATGGCTTCCAACATAGCTGCCAGCATGGCTGACAACGTGGCTGCCAATATGGCTTCCAACATGGCTTCCAACATGGCTGCCAACATGGCAGCCAACATGGCTGCCAACATGGCTGTCAACATGGCTGTCAACATGGCTGCCAACATAGCTGCCAGCAGGGCTGACAACGTGGCTGCCAACATGGCTTCCAACATGGCTTCCAACATGGCTGCCAACATGGCTGCCAACATGACTGCCAACATGGCTGCCAACATGGCTGCCAACATGGCTGCCAACATGGCTTCCAACATGGCTGCCAACATGGCTGTCAACATGGCTGCCAACACGGCTGCCAACATGGCAGCCAACGTGGCAGCCAACATGGCTTCCAACATGGCTTCCAACATGGCTGTCAACATGGTTACCGCCATGGCTGCTAACATGGCTGACAACGTGGCTGCCAACATGGCGGCCAACATGGCTGACAATGTGGCTGCCAACATGGCGGCCAACATGGCTGTCAACATGGCTGCCAACATGGCTGCCAACACGGCTGTCAACAATGTTGACAAATCGGCTGCCAACACGGTTACCAATATAGCTGCCTACATGGCTGCCGACATAGCTGCCAACATAGCTGCCAACATGGCTGCCAACATGGCTGCCAACACGGCTGTCAACAATGTTGACAAATCGGCTGCCAACACGGTTACCAATATAGCTGCCAACATGGCTGCCGACATAGCTGCCAACATAGCTGCCAACATGGCTGTCAACATGGCTGCCAACATGGCTGCCAACTCGGCTGTCAACAATGTTGACAAATCGGCTGCCAACACGGTTACCAATATAGCTGCCAACATGGCTGCCGACATAGCTGCCAAAATAGCTGCCAACATGGCTGTCAACATGGCTGCCGCCATGGCTGCCAACATGGCTGACAACGTGGCTGCCGCCATGGCGGCCAACATGGCTGTCAACATGGCTGCCAACATGGTTGCCAACATGGCTGCCAACATGGCTGCCAACATAGCTGCAGCATGGCTGTCAACATGGATGCCAACATTGCTTCCGACATGGCTTCCAACGTGGCTGCCAACATGGCTGCCAACAAGGCTGACAACATGGATGCCAACATTGTTGACAACACGGCTGCCAACATGGCTGACAACGCGGCTGTCAACATAGTTGACAACACGGCTGCCAACATGGCTGCCAAAATGTCTGACAACATGTCTGACATCACGGCCGTCCACATAGTTGACAACATGGCTGCCAACATGGCTGCCAACATGGCTGCCAACATGGCTACCAACATGGCTGCCAACATGGGTGCCAACATGGGTGCCAACATGGCTACCAACATGGCTGCCAACATGGCTGCCAACATGGCTGCCAACATGGCTGCCAAATTGGCTGCCAACATGGCCGCCCACATGGCTTCCAAAATGGCTTCCAACATGGCTGCCAAAATGGCTGACAACACTGCTGTCAACATAATTGACACCACGGCTGCCAACATGCCTGCCAAAATGGCTAACAACATGGCTGCCAACATGCCTGCCAACATCTCTGCCAACATCTCTGCCAACATGGCTGCCAACATGGCTGCCAACATAGCTGCCAGCATGGCTGACAACATGGCTGCCAACATGGCTTCCAACATGGCTTCCAACATGGCAGCCAACATGCCTTCCAACATGGCTTCCAACATGGCTGTCAACTTGGCAGGCATCAAAGCTGCCAACATGGCAGACAACATGGCGACCAATATCGCTGCCAACATGGCTGAAACCATGACTGCTGTGGTTGCCAACATGGCTGCCAACATGGCTGACAACATGGCTGCCAACATGGCTGCCAACATGGCTGCCAACATGGCTGCCAACATGGCTTCCAACATGGCTTCCAACATGGCTTCCAACATGGCTACCAACATGGCTGACAACACTGCTGTCAACGTAGTTGACACCACGGCTGCCAACATGCCTGCCAAAATGGCTAACAACATGGCTGCCAACATCTCTGCCAACATCTCTGCCAACATGGCTGCCAACTTTGCTGACAACATGGCTGCCTACATGGCTGACAACTCGTCTGTTAACATAGTTGACAACATGGCTGCCAGCATGGCTGCCATCATGACTTCCAACTTGGCTGCAAACATGGCTGCCAGAATGGCTGCCAACACGGTTGCAACATGGCTGTCAACATGGCTGCCAACAGAGCTTCCAACATGGCAGGCATTATAGCTGCCAACATGGCTGTCAATATGACTACAACATAGCTGACAACATGGCTGACAACGTGGCTGCCAACGCGGCTGTCAACATTGTTGACAAATCGGCTGCCAACACGGTTACCAATATAGCTGCCAACATGGCTGCCAACATAGCTGCCAACATGGCTGTCAACATGGCTGCCAACATGGCTGCCAACATAGCTGCCAGCATGGTTGACAACGTGGCTGCCAACATGGCTTCCAACATGGCTTCCAACATGGCTGCCAACATGGCTTCCAACATGGCTGCCAACATGGCTGTCAACATGGCTGCCAACACGGCTGCCAACATGGCAGCCAACATGGCTTCCAACATGGCTTCCAACATGGCTGACAACACTGCTGTCAACATAGTTGACTCCACGGCTGCCAACATGCCTGCCAAAATGGCTAACAACATGGCTGCCAACATGGCTGCCAACATCTCTGCCAACATCTCTGCCAACATGGCTGGCAACTTGGCTGACAACTCGTCTGTTAACATAATTGACAACATGGCTGCCAGCATGGCTGCCATCATGACTTCCAACATGGCTGCAAAAATGGCTGCCAGAATGGCTGCCAACACGGTTGCAACATGGCCGTCAACATGGCTGCCAAAAGAGCTTCCGACATGCCAGGCATTATAGCTGCCAACATGGCTGTCAATATGACTACAACATAGCTGACAACATGGCTGACAACGTGGCTGCCAACGCGGATGTCAACATTGTTGACAAATCGGCTGCCAACACGGTTACCAATATAGCTGCCAACATGGCTGCCAACATAGCTGCCAACATCGCTGTCAACATGGCTGCCTACATGGCTGCCAACATAGCTGCCAGCATGGCTGACAACGTGGCTGCCAACATGGCTTCCAACATGGCTGCCAACATGGCTGCCAACATGGCTTCCAACATGGCTGCCAACATGGCTGTCAACATGGCTGCCAACACGGCTGCCAACACGGCTGCCAACATGGCTGCCAACACGGCTGCCAACATGGCAGCCAACATGGCTGACAACATGGCTTCCAACATGGCTGTCAACATGGCTACCGCCATGGCTGCCAACATGGCTGACAACGTGGCTTCCAACATGGCTGCCAACATGGTTGACAACACTGCTGTCAACATAGTTGACACCACGGCTGCCAACATGCCTGCCAACATGGCTGCCAACATCTCTGCCAACATCTCTGCCAACATGGCTGCCAACATGGCTGACAACATGGCTGCCAACATGGCTGACAACATGGCTGCCAACATGGCTGACAACATGGCAGCCAACATGGCTGCCAACATGGCTGCCCACATTGCTTCCTACATGGTTACCCACATTGGCTGCCAACATGGCTGCCAACATGGCTGCCAACATGGCCGCCGACAGGGCTGCCAACATAGCCGCCAGCATGGCTGGCAACATGGCTGCCAACACGGTTACCAATATAGCTGCCAACATGGCTGCCAGCATAGCTGCCAACATGGCTGTCAACATGGCTGCCAACATGGCTGCCGCCATGGCTGCCAACATGGCTGACAACATTGTTGACAAATCGGTGCCAACACGGCTACCAATATAGCTGCCAACATAGCTGCCAACATAGCTGCCAACATGGCTGCCAACATGGTTGCCAACATGGGTGCCAACATGGCTGCCAACATGGCTGCCAACATAGCCGCCAGCATGGCTGGCAACATGGCTGCCAACACGGTTACCAATATAGCTGCCAACATGGCTGCCAGCATAGCTGCCAACATGGCTGTCAACATGGCTGCCAACATGGCTGCCGCCATGGCTGCCAACATGGCTGACAACGCGGCTGTCAACATAGTTGACAATACGGCTGCCAACATGGCTGCCAAAATGTCTGACAACATGGTTGCCAACACGGCTCCCAACATGGCTGCCAACATGGCTGCCAACATGGCTACCAACATGGCTGCCAACATGGCTGCCAACATGGCCGCCCACATGGCTTCCAAAATGGCTTCCTACATGGCTTCCTACATGGCTGCCAACTTGGCAGGCATCAAAGCTGCCAACATGGCAGACAACATGGCGACCAATATCGCTGCCAACATGGCTGAAACCATGACTGCTGTGGTTGCCAACATGGCTGCCAACATGGCTGACAACATGGCTGCCAACATGGCTGCCAACATGGCTGCCAACATGGCTGCCAACATGGCTGCCAACATGGCTTCCAACATGGCTTCCAACATGGCTTCCAACATGGCTACCAACATGGCTGACAACACTGCTGTCAACGTAGTTGACACCACGGCTGCCAACATGCCTGCCAAAATGGCTAACAACATGGCTGCCAACATCTCTGCCAACATCTCTTTCAACATGGCTGCCAACTTTGCTGACAACATGGCTGCCTACATGGCTGACAACTCGTCTGTTAACATAGTTGACAACATGGCTGCCAGCATGGCTGCCATCATGACTTCCAACTTGGCTGCAAACATGGCTGCCAGAATGGCTGCCAACACGGTTGCAACATGGCTGTCAACATGGCTGCCAACAGAGCTTCCAACATGGCAGGCATTATAGCTGCCAACATGGCTGTCAATATGACTACAACATAGCTGACAACATGGCTGACAACGTGGCTTCCAACGCGGCTGTCAACATTGTTGACAAATCGGCTGCCAACACGGTTACCAATATAGCTGCCAACATGGCTGCCAACATAGCTGCCAACATGGCTGTCAACATGGCTGCCAACATGGCTGCCAACATAGCTGCCAGCATGGTTGACAACGTGGCTGCCAACATGGCTTCCAACATGGCTTCCAACATGGCTGCCAACATGGCTGTCAACATGGCTGCCAACACGGCTGCCAACATGGCAGCCAACATGCCTTCCAACGTGGCTTCCAACATGGCTGACAACACTGCTGTCAACATAGTTGACTCCACGGCTGCCAACATGCCTGCCAAAATGGCTAACAACATGGCTGCCAACATGGCTGCCAACATCTCTGCCAACATCTCTGCCAACATGGCTGCCAACTTGGCTGACAACTCGTCTGTTAACATAATTGACAACATGGCTGCCAGCATGGCTGCCATCATGACTTCCAACATGGCTGCAAAAATGGCTGCCAGAATGGCTGCCAACACGGTTGCAACATGGCCGTCAACATGGCTGCCAACAGAGCTTCCGACATGGCAGGCATTATAGCTGCCAACATGGCTGTCAATATGACTACAACACAGCTGAAAACATGGCTGACAACGTGGCTGCCAACGCGGATGTCAACATTGTTGACAAATCGGCTGCCAACACGGTTACCAATATAGCTGCCAACATGGCTGCCAACATAGCTGCCAACATCGCTGTCAACATGGCTGCCTACATGGCTGCCAACATAGCTGCCAGCATGGCTGACAACGTGGCTGCCAACATGGCTTCCAGCATGGCTGCCAACATGGCTGCCAACATGGCTTCCAACATGGCTGCCAACATGGCTGTCAACATGGCTGCCCACACGGCTGCCAACACGGCTGCCAACATGGCTGCCAACACGGCTGCCAACATGGCAGCCAACATGGCTGACAACATGGCTTCCAACATGGCTGTCAACATGGCTACCGCCATGGCTGCCAACATGGCTGACAACGTGGCTTCCAACATGGCTGCCAACATGGTTGACAACACTGCTGTCAACATAGTTGACACCACGGCTGCCAACATGCCTGCCAAAATGGCTAACAACATGGCTGCCAACATGGCTGCCAACATCTCTGCCAACATCTCTGCCAACATGGCTGCCAACATGGCTGACAACATGGCTGCCAACATGGCTGACAACATGGCAGCCAACATGGCTGCCAACATGGCTGCCCACATTGCTTCCTACATGGTTACCCACATTGGCTGCCAACATGGCTGCCAACATGGCCGCCGACAGGGCTGACAACATCGCTTTCAACATGGCTGTCAACATAGTTGACACCACAGCTGCCAACATGCCTGCCAAAATGGCTAACAACATGGCTGCCAACATGGCTGACAACATGGCTGCCAACATAGCTGCCAACATAGCTGCCAGCATGGCTGACAACACGGCTGCCAACATGGCTGCCAACATGGCTGCCAACATGACTGCCCACATTGCTTCCAACATGGCTACCCACATTGGCTCCAACATGGCTGCCAACATGGCTGCCGACACGGCTGACAACATCGCTTTCAACATGGCTGTCAACATGGCTGACAACACGGCTGCCAATATGGCTGACAACACAGCTGCCAACATGGCTGACAACATGGCTGCCAACATGGCTACCGACATGGCTTCCAACATGGCTTCCAACATGGCTGCCAACATGGCTTCCAACATGGCTTCCAACATGGCTGCCAAAATGGCTGACAACACTGCTGTCAACATAATTGACACCACGGCTGCCAACATGCCTGCCAAAATGGCTAACAACATGGCTGCCAACATGCCTGCCAACATCTCTGCCAACATCTCTGCCAACATGGCTGCCAACATGGCTGCCAACATAGCTGCCAGCATGGCTGACAACATGGCTGCCAACATGGCTTCCAACATGGCTTCCAACATGGCAGCCAACATGCCTTCCAACATGGCTTCCAACATGGCTGTCAACTTGGCAGGCATCAAAGCTGCCAACATGGCAGACAACATGGCGACCAATATCGCTGCCAACATGGCTGAAACCATGACTGCTGTGGTTGCCAACATGGCTGCCAACATGGCTGACAACATGGCTGCCAACATGGCTGCCAACATGGCTGCCAACATGGCTGCCAACATGGCTGCCAACATGGCTGCCAACATGGCTGCCAACATGGCTTCCAACATGGCTTCCAACATGGCTTCCAACATGGCTACCAACATGGCTGACAACACTGCTGTCAACGTAGTTGACACCACGGCTGCCAACATGCCTGCCAAAATGGCTAACAACATGGCTGCCAACATCTCTGCCAACATCTCTGCCAACATGGCTGCCAACTTTGCTGACAACATGGCTGCCTACATGGCTGACAACTCGTCTGTTAACATAGTTGACAACATGGCTGCCAGCATGGCTGCCATCATGACTTCCAACTTGGCTGCAAACATGGCTGCCAGAATGGCTGCCAACACGGTTGCAACATGGCTGTCAACATGGCTGCCAACAGAGCTTCCAACATGGCAGGCATTATAGCTGCCAACATGGCTGTCAATATGACTACAACATAGCTGACAACATGGCTGACAACGTGGCTGCCAACGCGGCTGTCAACATTGTTGACAAATCGGCTGCCAACACGGTTACCAATATAGCTGCCAACATGGCTGCCAACATAGCTGCCAACATGGCTGTCAACATGGCTGCCAACATGGCTGCCAACATAGCTGCCAGCATGGTTGACAACGTGGCTGCCAACATGGCTTCCAACATGGCTTCCAACATGGCTGCCAACATGGCTTCCAACATGGCTGCCAACATGGCTGTCAACGTGGCTGCCAACACGGCTGCCAACATGGCAGCCAACATGGCTGACAACACTGCTGTCAACATAGTTGACTCCACGGCTGCCAACATGCCTGCCAAAATGGCTAACAACATGGCTGCCAACATGGCTGCCAACATCTCTGCCAACATCTCTGCCAACATGGCTGGCAACTTGGCTGACAACTCGTCTGTTAACATAATTGACAACATGGCTGCCAGCATGGCTGCCATCATGACTTCCAACATGGCTGCAAAAATGGCTGCCAGAATGGCTGCCAACACGGTTGCAACATGGCCGTCAACATGGCTGCCAACAGAGCTTCCGACATGGCAGGCATTATAGCTGCCAACATGGCTGTCAATATGACTACAACATAGCTGACAACATGGCTGACAACGTGGCTGCCAACGCGGATGTCAACATTGTTGACAAATCGGCTGCCAACACGGTTACCAATATAGCTGCCAACATGGCTGCCAACATAGCTGCCAACATCGCTGTCAACATGGCTGCCTACATGGCTGCCAACATAGCTGCCAGCATGGCTGACAACGTGGCTGCCAACATGGCTTCCAACATGGCTGCCAACATGGCTGCCAACATGGCTTCCAACATGGCTGCCAACATGGCTGTCAACATGGCTGCCAACACGGCTGCCAACACGGCTGCCAACATGGCTGCCAACACGGCTGCCAACATGGCAGCCAACATGGCTGACAACATGGCTTCCAACATGGCTGTCAACATGGCTACCGCCATGGCTGCCAACATGGCTGACAACGTGGCTTCCAACATGGCTGCCAACATGGTTGACAACACTGCTGTCAACATAGTTGACACCACGGCTGCCAACATGCCTGCCCAAATGGCTAACAACATGGCTGCCAACATGGCTGCCAACATCTCTGCCAACATCTCTGCCAACATGGCTGCCAACATGGCTGACAACATGGCTGCCAACATGGCTGACAACATGGCTGCCAACATGGCTGACAACATGGCAGCCAACATGGCTGCCAACATGGCTGCCCACATTGCTTCCTACATGGTTACCCACATTGGCTGCCAACATGGCTGCCAACATGGCCGCCGACAGGGCTGCCAACATAGCCGCCAGCATGGCTGGCAACATGGCTGCCAACACGGTTACCAATATAGCTGCCAACATGGCTGCCAGCATAGCTGCCAACATGGCTGTCAACATGGCTGCCAACATGGCTGCCGCCATGGCTGCCAACATGACTGACAACATTGTTGACAAATCGGTGCCAACACGGCTACCAATATAGCTGCCAACATAGCTGCCAACATAGCTGCCAACATGGCTGCCAACATGGTTGCCAACATGGTTGCCAACATGGCTGCCAACATGGCTGCCAACATAGCCGCCAGCATGGCTGGCAACATGGCTGCCAACAGGGTTACCAATATAGCTGCCAACATGGCTGCCAGCATAGCTGCCAACATGGCTGTCAACATGGCTGCCAACATGGCTGCCGCCATGGCTGCCAACATGGCTGACAACATGGATGTCAACATACTTAACAACACGGCTGCCAACATGTCTGCCAACAAGGCTGCCAACATGGCTGACAACATGGCTGACAACACGGCTGCCAACATGGCTGAAAACATGACTGTCTTGGTTGCCAACACGGCTGACAACATGGCTGACATCACGGCCGTCCACATAGTTGACAACATGGCTGTCAACATGGCAGCCAACATGGCTTCCACCATGGCTTCCAACATGGCTGACAACACGGATGTCAACATAGTTAACAACACGGCAGCCAACATGTCTGCCAACAAGGCTGCCAACATGGCTGACAACATGGCTGACAACACGGCTGCCAATATGGCTGAAAACCTGACTGCCTTGGTTGCCAACATGGCTGACAACATGGCTGACATCACGGCCGTCCACATAGTTGACAACATGGCTGCCAACATGGCTACCAACATGGCAGCCAACATGGCTGACAACACGGCGGCCAACATGGCAGCCAACATCTCTGCCAACATGGCTTCCAACATGGCTGCCAATATGGCTGACAACACAGCTGCCAACATGGCTGACAACATGGCAGCCAACATGGCTGACAACACGGCGGCCAACATGGCAGCCAACATCTCTGCCAACATGGTTGCCAACATGGCTGCCCACATTGCTTCCAACATGGCTACCCACATTGGCTCCAACATGGCTGCCAACATGGCTGCCGACAGGGCTGACAACATCGCTTTCAACATGGCTGTCAACATGGCTGACAACACGGCTGCCAATATGGCTCACAACACAGCTGCCAGCATGGCTGACAACATGGCTGCCAACATAGCCGCCAACATAGCTGCCAGCATGGCTGACAACACGGCTGCCAACATGGCTGACAACATGGCAGCCAACATGGCTGCCAACATGGCTGCCAACATGGCTGCCAACATGGCTGCCAACATGGCTGCCCACATTGCTTCCAACATGGCTACCCCCATTGGCTCCAACATGGCTGCCAACATGGCTGCCGACACGGCTGACAACATCGCTTTCAACATGGCTGTCAACATGGCTGACAACACGGCTGCCAATATGGCTGACAACACAGCTGCCAACATGGCTGACAACATGGCTGCCAACCTGGCTGACAACATGGCTGCCAACATGGCTTCCAACATGGCTTCCAACATGGCAGCCAACATGCCTTCCAACATGGCTTCCAACATGGCTGCCAACATAGCTGCCAACATGGCTGCCAATATGGCTGCAAATATGGCTGCCAACATGGCTGCCAACATGGCTGCCAACATAGCTGCCAGCATGGCTGACAACGTGGCTGCCAATATGGCTTCCAACATGGCTTCCAACATGGCTGCCAACATGGCTGCCAACATGGCTGCCAACATGGCTGTCAACATAGCTGCCAGCAGGGCTGACAACGTGGCTGCCAACATGGCTTCCAACATGGCTGCCAACATGGCTAGCAACATGGCTGCCAACATGGCTGCCAACATCTCTGCCAACATCTCTGCCAACATGGCTGCCAACATGGCTGACAACATGGCTGCCAACATGGCTGACAACATGGCTGCCAACATGGCTGACAACATGGCAGCCAACATGGCTGCCAACATGGCTGCCCACATTGCTTCCTACATGGTTACCCACATTGGCTGCCAACATGGCTGCCAACATGGCCGCCGACAGGGCTGACAACATCGCTTTCAACATGGCTGTCAACATAGTTGACACCACAGCTGCCAACATGCCTGCCAAAATGGCTAACAACATGGCTGCCAACATGGCTGACAACATGGCTGCCAACATAGCTGCCAACATAGCTGCCAGCATGGCTGACAACACGGCTGCCAACATGGCTGCCAACATGGCTGCCAACATGACTGCCCACATTGCTTCCAACATGGCTACCCACATTGGCTCCAACATGGCTGCCAACATGGCTGCCGACACGGCTGACAACATCGCTTTCAACATGGCTGTCAACATGGCTGACAACACGGCTGCCAATATGGCTGACAACACAGCTGCCAACATGGCTGACAACATGGCTGCCAACATGGCTACCGACATGGCTTCCAACATGGCTTCCAACATGGCTGCCAACATGGCTTCCAACATGGCTTCCAACATGGCTGCCAAAATGGCTGACAACACTGCTGTCAACATAATTGACACCACGGCTGCCAACATGCCTGCCAAAATGGCTAACAACATGGCTGCCAACATGCCTGCCAACATCTCTGCCAACATCTCTGCCAACATGGCTGCCAACATGGCTGACAACGTGGCTGACAACGTGGCTGCCACTATGGCGGCCAACATGGCTGTCAACATGGCTGCCACCATGGCGGCCAACATGGTTGCCAACATGGCTGCCAACATGGCTGCCAACATAGCTGCCAACATGGCTGCCAACATAGCTGCAGCATGGCTGACAACATGGCGGCCAACATGGCTGTCAAGATGGATGCCAACATTGCTTCCGACATGGCTTCCAACATGGCTGCCAACATGGTTGCCAACAAGGCTGACAACATGGATGCCAACATAGTTGACAACACGGCTGCCAACATGGCTGTCAACGCGTCTGTCAACATAGTTGACAACACGGCTGCCAACATAGTTGACAACACGGCTGCCAACATAATTGACACCACGGCTGCCAACATGCCTGCCAAAATGGCTAACAACATGGCTGCCAACATGCCTGCCAACATCTCTGCCAACATCTCTGCCAACATGGCTGCCAACATGGCTGACAACGTGGCTGACAACGTGGCTGCCACTATGGCGGCCAACATGGCTGTCAACATGGCTGCCACCATGGCGGCCAACATGGTTGCCAACATGGCTGCCAACATGGCTGCCAACATAGCTGCCAACATGGCTGCCAACATAGCTGCAGCATGGCTGACAACATGGCGGCCAACATGGCTGTCAAGATGGATGCCAACATTGCTACCGCAATGGCTGCCAACATGGCGGCCAACCTGGCTGTCAACATGGCTGCCAACACGGCTGTCAACATTGTTTACAAATCGGTGCCAACACGGCTACCAATATAGCTGCCAACATGGCTGCCAACATAGCTGCCAACATGGCTGCCAACATGGTTGCCAACATGGCTGCCAACATGGCTGCCAACATAGCCGCCAGCATGGCTGGCAACATGGCTGCCAACACGGTTACCAATATAGCTGCCAACATGGCTGCCAGCATAGCTGCCAACATGGCTGTCAACATGGCTGCCAACATGGCTGCCGCCATGGCTGCCAACATGGCTGACAACATGGATGTCAACATACTTAACAACACGGCTGCCAACATGTCTGCCAACAAGGCTGCCAACATGGCTGACAACATGGCTGACAACACGGCTGCCAACATGGCTGACAACACGGCTGCCAACATGGCTGAAAACATGACTGTCTTGGTTGCCAACACGGCTGACAACATGGCTAACATCACGGCCGTCCACATAGTTGACAACATGGCTGCCAACATGGCAGCCAACATGGCTTCCACCATGGCTTCCAACATGGCTGACAACACGGATGTCAACATAGTTAACAACACGGCAGCCAACATGTCTGCCAACAAGGCTGCCAACATGGCTGACAACATGGCTGACAACACGGCTGCCAATATGGCTGAAAACCTGACTGCCTTGGTTGCCAACATGGCTGACAACATGGCTGACAACATGGCAGCCAACATGGCTGACAACACGGCGGCCAACATGGCAGCCAACATCTCTGCCAACATGGCTTCCAACATGGCTGCCAATATGGCTGACAACACAGCTGCCAACATGGCTGACAACATGGCAGCCAACATGGCTGGCAACACGGCGGCCAACATGGCAGCCAACATCTCTGCCAACATGGTTGCCAACATGGCTGCCCACATTGCTTCCAACATGGCTACCCACATTGGCTCCAACATGGCTGCCAACATGGCTGCCGACAGGGCTGACAACATCGCTTTCAACATGGCTGTCAACATGGCTGACAACACGGCTGCCAATATGGCTGACAACACAGCTGCCAACATGGCTGACAACATGGCTGCCAACATAGCTGCCAACATAGCTGCCAGCATGGCTGACTACACGGCTGCCAACATGGCTGACAACATGGCAGCCAACATGGCTGCCAACGTGGCTGCCAACATGGCTGCCAACATGGCTGCCAACATGGGTGCCCACATTGCTTCCAACATGGCTACCCCCATTGGCTCCAACATGGCTGCCAACATGGCTGCCGACACGGCTGACAACATCGCTTTCAACATGGCTGTCAACATGGCTGACAACACGGCTGCCAATATGGCTGACAACACAGCTGCCAACATGGCTGACAACATGGCTGCCAACATTGCTGACAACATGGCTGCCAACATGGCTTCCAACATGGCTTCCAACATGGCAGCCAACATGCCTTCCAACATGGCTTCCAACATGGCTGCCAACATAGCTGCCAACATGGCTGCCAACATGGCTGCCAACATGGCTGCCAACATGGCTGCCAACATAGCTGCCAGCATGGCTGACAACGTGGCTGCCAATATGGCTTCCAACATGGCTTCCAACATGGCTGCCAACATGGCTGCCAACATGGCTGCCAACATGGCTGTCAACATGGCTGTCAACATAGCTGCCAGCAGGGCTGACAACGTGGCTGCCAACATGGCTTCCAACATGGCTGCCAACATGGCTGCCAACATGGCTGCCAACATGGCTGCCAACATGGCTGCCAACATGGCTGCCAACATGGCTGCCAACATGGCTGCCAACATGGCTGCCAACATGGCTGCCAACATCGCTGCCAACATGGTTGCCAACATGGCTGCCAACATGGCTGCCAACATGGCTGCCAACATGGCTGCCAACATGGCTGCCAACATGGCTGCCAACATGGCTGCCAACATGGCTGCCAACATGGCTGTCAACATGGCTGCCAACACGGCTGCCAACACGGCTGCCAACATGGCAGCCAACGTGGCAGCCAACATGGCTTCCAACATGGCTTCCAACATGGCTGTCAACATGGTTACCGCCATGGCTGCCAACATGGCGGCCAACATGGCTGACAACGTGGCTGCCAACATGGCGGCCAACATGGCTGTCAACATGGCTGTCAACATGGCTGCCAACACGGCTGCCAACATGGCTGCCAACACGGCTGCCAACATGGCAGCCAACATGGCTTCCAACATGGCTGTCAACATGGTTACCGCCATGGCTGCTAACATGGCTGACAACGTGGCTGCCAACATGGCGGCCAACATGGCTGACAACGTGGCTGCCAACATGGCGGCCAACATGGCTGCCAACATGGCTGCCAACATAGCTGCCAGTATGGCTGACAACGTGGCTGCCAATATGGCTTCCAACATGGCTTCCAACATAGCTGCCAGCATGGCTGACAACGTGGCTGCCAATATGGCTTCCAACATGGCTTCCAACATGGCTGCCAACATGGCAGCCAACATGGCTGCCAACATGGCTGTCAACATGGCTGTCAACATGGCTGCCAACATAGCTGCCAGCAGGGCTGACAACGTGGCTGCCAACATGGCTTCCAACATGGCTTCCAACATGGCTGCCAACATGGCTGCCAACATGACTGCCAACATGGCTGCCAACATGGCTTCCAACATGGCTGCCAACATGGCTGCCAACATGACTGCCAACATGGCTGCCAACATGGCTGCCAACATGGCTGCCAACATGGCTGCCAACATGGCTTCCAACATGGCTGCCAACATGGCTTCCAACATGGCTGTCAACATGGTTACCGCCATGGCTGCCAACATGGCGGCCAACATGGCTGACAACGTGGCTGCCAACATGGCGGCCAACATGGCTGTCAACATGGCTGTCAACATGGCTGCCAACACGGCTGCCAACATGGCTGCCAACACGGCTGCCAACATGGCAGCCAACATGGCTTCCAACATGGCTGTCAACATGGTTACCGCCATGGCTGCTAACATGGCTGACAACGTGGCTGCCAACATGGCGGCCAACATGGCTGACAACGTGGCTGCCAACATGGCGGCCAACATGGCTGCCAACATGGCTGCCAACATAGCTGCCAGTATGGCTGACAACGTGGCTGCCAATATGGCTTCCAACATGGCTTCCAACATAGCTGCCAGCATGGCTGACAACGTGGCTGCCAATATGGCTTCCAACATGGCTTCCAACATGGCTGCCAACATGGCAGCCAACATGGCTGCCAACATGGCTGTCAACATGGCTGTCAACATGGCTGCCAACATAGCTGCCAGCAGGGCTGACAACGTGGCTGCCAACATGGCTTCCAACATGGCTTCCAACATGGCTGCCAACATGGCTGCCAACATGACTGCCAACATGGCTGCCAACATGGCTGTCAACATGGCTGTCAACATGGCTGCCAACATAGCTGCCAGCAGGGCTGACAACGTGGCTGCCAACATGGCTTCCAACATGGCTTCCAACATGGCTGCCAACATGGCTGTCAACATGGCTGCCAACACGGCTGCCAACATGGCTGCCAACACGGCTGCCAACATGGCAGCCAACATGGCTTCCAACATGGCTGTCAACATGGTTACCGCCATGGCTGCTAACATGGCTGACAACGTGGCTGCCAACATGGCGGCCAACATGGCTGACAACGTGGCTGCCAACATGGCGGCCAACATGGCTGCCAACATGGCTGCCAACATAGCTGCCAGTATGGCTGACAACGTGGCTGCCAATATGGCTTCCAACATGGCTTCCAACATAGCTGCCAGCATGGCTGACAACGTGGCTGCCAATATGGCTTCCAACATGGCTTCCAACATGGCTGCCAACATGGCAGCCAACATGGCTGCCAACATGGCTGCCAGCATAGCTGCCAACATGGCTGTCAACATGGCTGCCAACATGGCTGCCGCCATGGCTGCCAACATGGCTGACAACATGGATGTCAACATACTTAACAACACGGCTGCCAACATGTCTGCCAACAAGGCTGCCAACATGGCTGACAACATGGCTGACAACACGGCTGCCAACATGGCTGACAACACGGCTGCCAACATGGCTGAAAACATGACTGTCTTGGTTGCCAACACGGCTGACAACATGGCTAACATCACGGCCGTCCACATAGTTGACAACATGGCTGCCAACATGGCAGCCAACATGGCTTCCACCATGGCTTCCAACATGGCTGACAACACGGATGTCAACATAGTTAACAACACGGCAGCCAACATGTCTGCCAACAAGGCTGCCAACATGGCTGACAACATGGCTGACAACACGGCTGCCAATATGGCTGAAAACCTGACTGCCTTGGTTGCCAACATGGCTGACAACATGGCTGACAACATGGCAGCCAACATGGCTGACAACACGGCGGCCAACATGGCAGCCAACATCTCTGCCAACATGGCTTCCAACATGGCTGCCAATATGGCTGACAACACAGCTGCCAACATGGCTGACAACATGGCAGCCAACATGGCTGGCAACACGGCGGCCAACATGGCAGCCAACATCTCTGCCAACATGGTTGCCAACATGGCTGCCCACATTGCTTCCAACATGGCTACCCACATTGGCTCCAACATGGCTGCCAACATGGCTGCCGACAGGGCTGACAACATCGCTTTCAACATGGCTGTCAACATGGCTGACAACACGGCTGCCAATATGGCTGACAACACAGCTGCCAACATGGCTGACAACATGGCTGCCAACATAGCTGCCAACATAGCTGCCAGCATGGCTGACTACACGGCTGCCAACATGGCTGACAACATGGCAGCCAACATGGCTGCCAACGTGGCTGCCAACATGGCTGCCAACATGGCTGCCAACATGGGTGCCCACATTGCTTCCAACATGGCTACCCCCATTGGCTCCAACATGGCTGCCAACATGGCTGCCGACACGGCTGACAACATCGCTTTCAACATGGCTGTCAACATGGCTGACAACACGGCTGCCAATATGGCTGACAACACAGCTGCCAACATGGCTGACAACATGGCTGCCAACATTGCTGACAACATGCCTGCCAAAATGGCTAACAACATGGCTGCCAACATCTCTGCCAACATCTCTTTCAACATGGCTGCCAACTTTGCTGACAACATGGCTGCCTACATGGCTGACAACTCGTCTGTTAACATAGTTGACAACATGGCTGCCAGCATGGCTGCCATCATGACTTCCAACTTGGCTGCAAACATGGCTGCCAGAATGGCTGCCAACACGGTTGCAACATGGCTGTCAACATGGCTGCCAACAGAGCTTCCAACATGGCAGGCATTATAGCTGCCAACATGGCTGTCAATATGACTACAACATAGCTGACAACATGGCTGACAACGTGGCTTCCAACGCGGCTGTCAACATTGTTGACAAATCGGCTGCCAACACGGTTACCAATATAGCTGCCAACATGGCTGCCAACATAGCTGCCAACATGGCTGTCAACATGGCTGCCAACATGGCTGCCAACATAGCTGCCAGCATGGTTGACAACGTGGCTGCCAACATGGCTTCCAACATGGCTTCCAACATGGCTGCCAACATGGCTGTCAACATGGCTGCCAACACGGCTGCCAACATGGCAGCCAACATGCCTTCCAACGTGGCTTCCAACATGGCTGACAACACTGCTGTCAACATAGTTGACTCCACGGCTGCCAACATGCCTGCCAAAATGGCTAACAACATGGCTGCCAACATGGCTGCCAACATCTCTGCCAACATCTCTGCCAACATGGCTGCCAACTTGGCTGACAACTCGTCTGTTAACATAATTGACAACATGGCTGCCAGCATGGCTGCCATCATGACTTCCAACATGGCTGCAAAAATGGCTGCCAGAATGGCTGCCAACACGGTTGCAACATGGCCGTCAACATGGCTGCCAACAGAGCTTCCGACATGGCAGGCATTATAGCTGCCAACATGGCTGTCAATATGACTACAACACAGCTGAAAACATGGCTGACAACGTGGCTGCCAACGCGGATGTCAACATTGTTGACAAATCGGCTGCCAACACGGTTACCAATATAGCTGCCAACATGGCTGCCAACATAGCTGCCAACATCGCTGTCAACATGGCTGCCTACATGGCTGCCAACATAGCTGCCAGCATGGCTGACAACGTGGCTGCCAACATGGCTTCCAGCATGGCTGCCAACATGGCTGCCAACATGGCTTCCAACATGGCTGCCAACATGGCTGTCAACATGGCTGCCCACACGGCTGCCAACACGGCTGCCAACATGGCTGCCAACACGGCTGCCAACATGGCAGCCAACATGGCTGACAACATGGCTTCCAACATGGCTGTCAACATGGCTACCGCCATGGCTGCCAACATGGCTGACAACGTGGCTTCCAACATGGCTGCCAACATGGTTGACAACACTGCTGTCAACATAGTTGACACCACGGCTGCCAACATGCCTGCCAAAATGGCTAACAACATGGCTGCCAACATGGCTGCCAACATCTCTGCCAACATCTCTGCCAACATGGCTGCCAACATGGCTGACAACATGGCTGCCAACATGGCTGACAACATGGCAGCCAACATGGCTGCCAACATGGCTGCCCACATTGCTTCCTACATGGTTACCCACATTGGCTGCCAACATGGCTGCCAACATGGCCGCCGACAGGGCTGACAACATCGCTTTCAACATGGCTGTCAACATAGTTGACACCACAGCTGCCAACATGCCTGCCAAAATGGCTAACAACATGGCTGCCAACATGGCTGACAACATGGCTGCCAACATAGCTGCCAACATAGCTGCCAGCATGGCTGACAACACGGCTGCCAACATGGCTGCCAACATGGCTGCCAACATGACTGCCCACATTGCTTCCAACATGGCTACCCACATTGGCTCCAACATGGCTGCCAACATGGCTGCCGACACGGCTGACAACATCGCTTTCAACATGGCTGTCAACATGGCTGACAACACGGCTGCCAATATGGCTGACAACACAGCTGCCAACATGGCTGACAACATGGCTGCCAACATGGCTACCGACATGGCTTCCAACATGGCTTCCAACATGGCTGCCAACATGGCTTCCAACATGGCTTCCAACATGGCTGCCAAAATGGCTGACAACACTGCTGTCAACATAATTGACACCACGGCTGCCAACATGCCTGCCAAAATGGCTAACAACATGGCTGCCAACATGCCTGCCAACATCTCTGCCAACATCTCTGCCAACATGGCTGCCAACATGGCTGCCAACATAGCTGCCAGCATGGCTGACAACATGGCTGCCAACATGGCTTCCAACATGGCTTCCAACATGGCAGCCAACATGCCTTCCAACATGGCTTCCAACATGGCTGTCAACTTGGCAGGCATCAAAGCTGCCAACATGGCAGACAACATGGCGACCAATATCGCTGCCAACATGGCTGAAACCATGACTGCTGTGGTTGCCAACATGGCTGCCAACATGGCTGACAACATGGCTGCCAACATGGCTGCCAACATGGCTGCCAACATGGCTGCCAACATGGCTGCCAACATGGCTGCCAACATGGCTGCCAACATGGCTTCCAACATGGCTTCCAACATGGCTTCCAACATGGCTACCAACATGGCTGACAACACTGCTGTCAACGTAGTTGACACCACGGCTGCCAACATGCCTGCCAAAATGGCTAACAACATGGCTGCCAACATCTCTGCCAACATCTCTGCCAACATGGCTGCCAACTTTGCTGACAACATGGCTGCCTACATGGCTGACAACTCGTCTGTTAACATAGTTGACAACATGGCTGCCAGCATGGCTGCCATCATGACTTCCAACTTGGCTGCAAACATGGCTGCCAGAATGGCTGCCAACACGGTTGCAACATGGCTGTCAACATGGCTGCCAACAGAGCTTCCAACATGGCAGGCATTATAGCTGCCAACATGGCTGTCAATATGACTACAACATAGCTGACAACATGGCTGACAACGTGGCTGCCAACGCGGCTGTCAACATTGTTGACAAATCGGCTGCCAACACGGTTACCAATATAGCTGCCAACATGGCTGCCAACATAGCTGCCAACATGGCTGTCAACATGGCTGCCAACATGGCTGCCAACATAGCTGCCAGCATGGTTGACAACGTGGCTGCCAACATGGCTTCCAACATGGCTTCCAACATGGCTGCCAACATGGCTTCCAACATGGCTGCCAACATGGCTGTCAACGTGGCTGCCAACACGGCTGCCAACATGGCAGCCAACATGGCTGACAACACTGCTGTCAACATAGTTGACTCCACGGCTGCCAACATGCCTGCCAAAATGGCTAACAACATGGCTGCCAACATGGCTGCCAACATCTCTGCCAACATCTCTGCCAACATGGCTGGCAACTTGGCTGACAACTCGTCTGTTAACATAATTGACAACATGGCTGCCAGCATGGCTGCCATCATGACTTCCAACATGGCTGCAAAAATGGCTGCCAGAATGGCTGCCAACACGGTTGCAACATGGCCGTCAACATGGCTGCCAACAGAGCTTCCGACATGGCAGGCATTATAGCTGCCAACATGGCTGTCAATATGACTACAACATAGCTGACAACATGGCTGACAACGTGGCTGCCAACGCGGATGTCAACATTGTTGACAAATCGGCTGCCAACACGGTTACCAATATAGCTGCCAACATGGCTGCCAACATAGCTGCCAACATCGCTGTCAACATGGCTGCCTACATGGCTGCCAACATAGCTGCCAGCATGGCTGACAACGTGGCTGCCAACATGGCTTCCAACATGGCTGCCAACATGGCTGCCAACATGGCTTCCAACATGGCTGCCAACATGGCTGTCAACATGGCTGCCAACACGGCTGCCAACACGGCTGCCAACATGGCTGCCAACACGGCTGCCAACATGGCAGCCAACATGGCTGACAACATGGCTTCCAACATGGCTGTCAACATGGCTACCGCCATGGCTGCCAACATGGCTGACAACGTGGCTTCCAACATGGCTGCCAACATGGTTGACAACACTGCTGTCAACATAGTTGACACCACGGCTGCCAACATGCCTGCCCAAATGGCTAACAACATGGCTGCCAACATGGCTGCCAACATCTCTGCCAACATCTCTGCCAACATGGCTGCCAACATGGCTGACAACATGGCTGCCAACATGGCTGACAACATGGCTGCCAACATGGCTGACAACATGGCAGCCAACATGGCTGCCAACATGGCTGCCCACATTGCTTCCTACATGGTTACCCACATTGGCTGCCAACATGGCTGCCAACATGGCCGCCGACAGGGCTGCCAACATAGCCGCCAGCATGGCTGGCAACATGGCTGCCAACACGGTTACCAATATAGCTGCCAACATGGCTGCCAGCATAGCTGCCAACATGGCTGTCAACATGGCTGCCAACATGGCTGCCGCCATGGCTGCCAACATGACTGACAACATTGTTGACAAATCGGTGCCAACACGGCTACCAATATAGCTGCCAACATAGCTGCCAACATAGCTGCCAACATGGCTGCCAACATGGTTGCCAACATGGTTGCCAACATGGCTGCCAACATGGCTGCCAACATAGCCGCCAGCATGGCTGGCAACATGGCTGCCAACAGGGTTACCAATATAGCTGCCAACATGGCTGCCAGCATAGCTGCCAACATGGCTGTCAACATGGCTGCCAACATGGCTGCCGCCATGGCTGCCAACATGGCTGACAACATGGCTGACAACATGGATGTCAACATACTTAACAACACGGCTGCCAACATGTCTGCCAACAAGGCTGCCAACATGGCTGACAACATGGCTGACAACACGGCTGCCAACATGGCTGAAAACATGACTGTCTTGGTTGCCAACACGGCTGACAACATGGCTGACATCACGGCCGTCCACATAGTTGACAACATGGCTGTCAACATGGCAGCCAACATGGCTTCCACCATGGCTTCCAACATGGCTGACAACACGGATGTCAACATAGTTAACAACACGGCAGCCAACATGTCTGCCAACAAGGCTGCCAACATGGCTGACAACATGGCTGACAACACGGCTGCCAATATGGCTGAAAACCTGACTGCCTTGGTTGCCAACATGGCTGACAACATGGCTGACATCACGGCCGTCCACATAGTTGACAACATGGCTGCCAACATGGCTACCAACATGGCAGCCAACATGGCTGACAACACGGCGGCCAACATGGCAGCCAACATCTCTGCCAACATGGCTTCCAACATGGCTGCCAATATGGCTGACAACACAGCTGCCAACATGGCTGACAACATGGCAGCCAACATGGCTGACAACACGGCGGCCAACATGGCAGCCAACATCTCTGCCAACATGGTTGCCAACATGGCTGCCCACATTGCTTCCAACATGGCTACCCACATTGGCTCCAACATGGCTGCCAACATGGCTGCCGACAGGGCTGACAACATCGCTTTCAACATGGCTGTCAACATGGCTGACAACACGGCTGCCAATATGGCTCACAACACAGCTGCCAGCATGGCTGACAACATGGCTGCCAACATAGCCGCCAACATAGCTGCCAGCATGGCTGACAACACGGCTGCCAACATGGCTGACAACATGGCAGCCAACATGGCTGCCAACATGGCTGCCAACATGGCTGCCAACATGGCTGCCAACATGGCTGCCCACATTGCTTCCAACATGGCTACCCCCATTGGCTCCAACATGGCTGCCAACATGGCTGCCGACACGGCTGACAACATCGCTTTCAACATGGCTGTCAACATGGCTGACAACACGGCTGCCAATATGGCTGACAACACAGCTGCCAACATGGCTGACAACATGGCTGCCAACCTGGCTGACAACATGGCTGCCAACATGGCTTCCAACATGGCTTCCAACATGGCAGCCAACATGCCTTCCAACATGGCTTCCAACATGGCTGCCAACATAGCTGCCAACATGGCTGCCAATATGGCTGCAAATATGGCTGCCAACATGGCTGCCAACATGGCTGCCAACATAGCTGCCAGCATGGCTGACAACGTGGCTGCCAATATGGCTTCCAACATGGCTTCCAACATGGCTGCCAACATGGCTGCCAACATGGCTGCCAACATGGCTGTCAACATAGCTGCCAGCAGGGCTGACAACGTGGCTGCCAACATGGCTTCCAACATGGCTGCCAACATGGCTAACAACATGGCTGCCAACATGGCTGCCAACATCTCTGCCAACATCTCTGCCAACATGGCTGCCAACATGGCTGACAACATGGCTGCCAACATGGCTGACAACATGGCTGCCAACATGGCTGACAACATGGCAGCCAACATGGCTGCCAACATGGCTGCCCACATTGCTTCCTACATGGTTACCCACATTGGCTGCCAACATGGCTGCCAACATGGCCGCCGACAGGGCTGACAACATCGCTTTCAACATGGCTGTCAACATAGTTGACACCACAGCTGCCAACATGCCTGCCAAAATGGCTAACAACATGGCTGCCAACATGGCTGACAACATGGCTGCCAACATAGCTGCCAACATAGCTGCCAGCATGGCTGACAACACGGCTGCCAACATGGCTGCCAACATGGCTGCCAACATGACTGCCCACATTGCTTCCAACATGGCTACCCACATTGGCTCCAACATGGCTGCCAACATGGCTGCCGACACGGCTGACAACATCGCTTTCAACATGGCTGTCAACATGGCTGACAACACGGCTGCCAATATGGCTGACAACACAGCTGCCAACATGGCTGACAACATGGCTGCCAACATGGCTACCGACATGGCTTCCAACATGGCTTCCAACATGGCTGCCAACATGGCTTCCAACATGGCTTCCAACATGGCTGCCAAAATGGCTGACAACACTGCTGTCAACATAATTGACACCACGGCTGCCAACATGCCTGCCAAAATGGCTAACAACATGGCTGCCAACATGCCTGCCAACATCTCTGCCAACATCTCTGCCAACATGGCTGCCAACATGGCTGACAACGTGGCTGACAACGTGGCTGCCACTATGGCGGCCAACATGGCTGTCAACATGGCTGCCACCATGGCGGCCAACATGGTTGCCAACATGGCTGCCAACATGGCTGCCAACATAGCTGCCAACATGGCTGCCAACATAGCTGCAGCATGGCTGACAACATGGCGGCCAACATGGCTGTCAAGATGGATGCCAACATTGCTTCCGACATGGCTTCCAACATGGCTGCCAACATGGTTGCCAACAAGGCTGACAACATGGATGCCAACATAGTTGACAACACGGCTGCCAACATGGCTGTCAACGCGTCTGTCAACATAGTTGACAACACGGCTGCCAACATAGTTGACAACACGGCTGCCAACATAATTGACACCACGGCTGCCAACATGCCTGCCAAAATGGCTAACAACATGGCTGCCAACATGCCTGCCAACATCTCTGCCAACATCTCTGCCAACATGGCTGCCAACATGGCTGACAACGTGGCTGACAACGTGGCTGCCACTATGGCGGCCAACATGGCTGTCAACATGGCTGCCACCATGGCGGCCAACATGGTTGCCAACATGGCTGCCAACATGGCTGCCAACATAGCTGCCAACATGGCTGCCAACATAGCTGCAGCATGGCTGACAACATGGCGGCCAACATGGCTGTCAAGATGGATGCCAACATTGCTACCGCAATGGCTGCCAACATGGCGGCCAACCTGGCTGTCAACATGGCTGCCAACACGGCTGTCAACATTGTTTACAAATCGGTGCCAACACGGCTACCAATATAGCTGCCAACATGGCTGCCAACATAGCTGCCAACATGGCTGCCAACATGGTTGCCAACATGGCTGCCAACATGGCTGCCAACATAGCCGCCAGCATGGCTGGCAACATGGCTGCCAACACGGTTACCAATATAGCTGCCAACATGGCTGCCAGCATAGCTGCCAACATGGCTGTCAACATGGCTGCCAACATGGCTGCCGCCATGGCTGCCAACATGGCTGACAACATGGATGTCAACATACTTAACAACACGGCTGCCAACATGTCTGCCAACAAGGCTGCCAACATGGCTGACAACATGGCTGACAACACGGCTGCCAACATGGCTGACAACACGGCTGCCAACATGGCTGAAAACATGACTGTCTTGGTTGCCAACACGGCTGACAACATGGCTAACATCACGGCCGTCCACATAGTTGACAACATGGCTGCCAACATGGCAGCCAACATGGCTTCCACCATGGCTTCCAACATGGCTGACAACACGGATGTCAACATAGTTAACAACACGGCAGCCAACATGTCTGCCAACAAGGCTGCCAACATGGCTGACAACATGGCTGACAACACGGCTGCCAATATGGCTGAAAACCTGACTGCCTTGGTTGCCAACATGGCTGACAACATGGCTGACAACATGGCAGCCAACATGGCTGACAACACGGCGGCCAACATGGCAGCCAACATCTCTGCCAACATGGCTTCCAACATGGCTGCCAATATGGCTGACAACACAGCTGCCAACATGGCTGACAACATGGCAGCCAACATGGCTGGCAACACGGCGGCCAACATGGCAGCCAACATCTCTGCCAACATGGTTGCCAACATGGCTGCCCACATTGCTTCCAACATGGCTACCCACATTGGCTCCAACATGGCTGCCAACATGGCTGCCGACAGGGCTGACAACATCGCTTTCAACATGGCTGTCAACATGGCTGACAACACGGCTGCCAATATGGCTGACAACACAGCTGCCAACATGGCTGACAACATGGCTGCCAACATAGCTGCCAACATAGCTGCCAGCATGGCTGACTACACGGCTGCCAACATGGCTGACAACATGGCAGCCAACATGGCTGCCAACGTGGCTGCCAACATGGCTGCCAACATGGCTGCCAACATGGGTGCCCACATTGCTTCCAACATGGCTACCCCCATTGGCTCCAACATGGCTGCCAACATGGCTGCCGACACGGCTGACAACATCGCTTTCAACATGGCTGTCAACATGGCTGACAACACGGCTGCCAATATGGCTGACAACACAGCTGCCAACATGGCTGACAACATGGCTGCCAACATTGCTGACAACATGGCTGCCAACATGGCTTCCAACATGGCTTCCAACATGGCAGCCAACATGCCTTCCAACATGGCTTCCAACATGGCTGCCAACATAGCTGCCAACATGGCTGCCAACATGGCTGCCAACATGGCTGCCAACATGGCTGCCAACATAGCTGCCAGCATGGCTGACAACGTGGCTGCCAATATGGCTTCCAACATGGCTTCCAACATGGCTGCCAACATGGCTGCCAACATGGCTGCCAACATGGCTGTCAACATGGCTGTCAACATAGCTGCCAGCAGGGCTGACAACGTGGCTGCCAACATGGCTTCCAACATGGCTGCCAACATGGCTGCCAACATGGCTGCCAACATGGCTGCCAACATGGCTGCCAACATGGCTGCCAACATGGCTGCCAACATGGCTGCCAACATGGCTGCCAACATGGCTGCCAACATCGCTGCCAACATGGTTGCCAACATGGCTGCCAACATGGCTGCCAACATGGCTGCCAACATGGCTGCCAACATGGCTGCCAACATGGCTGCCAACATGGCTGCCAACATGGCTGCCAACATGGCTGCCAACATGGCTGCCAACATGGCTGTCAACATGGCTGCCAACACGGCTGCCAACACGGCTGCCAACATGGCAGCCAACGTGGCAGCCAACATGGCTTCCAACATGGCTTCCAACATGGCTGTCAACATGGTTACCGCCATGGCTGCCAACATGGCGGCCAACATGGCTGACAACGTGGCTGCCAACATGGCGGCCAACATGGCTGTCAACATGGCTGTCAACATGGCTGCCAACACGGCTGCCAACATGGCTGCCAACACGGCTGCCAACATGGCAGCCAACATGGCTTCCAACATGGCTGTCAACATGGTTACCGCCATGGCTGCTAACATGGCTGACAACGTGGCTGCCAACATGGCGGCCAACATGGCTGACAACGTGGCTGCCAACATGGCGGCCAACATGGCTGCCAACATGGCTGCCAACATAGCTGCCAGTATGGCTGACAACGTGGCTGCCAATATGGCTTCCAACATGGCTTCCAACATAGCTGCCAGCATGGCTGACAACGTGGCTGCCAATATGGCTTCCAACATGGCTTCCAACATGGCTGCCAACATGGCAGCCAACATGGCTGCCAACATGGCTGTCAACATGGCTGTCAACATGGCTGCCAACATAGCTGCCAGCAGGGCTGACAACGTGGCTGCCAACATGGCTTCCAACATGGCTTCCAACATGGCTGCCAACATGGCTGCCAACATGACTGCCAACATGGCTGCCAACATGGCTGCCAACATGGCTGCCAACATGGCTGCCAACATGGCTTCCAACATGGCTGCCAACATGGCTGTCAACATGGCTGCCAACACGGCTGCCAACATGGCAGCCAACGTGGCAGCCAACATGGCTTCCAACATGGCTTCCAACATGGCTGTCAACATGGTTACCGCCATGGCTGCTAACATGGCTGACAACGTGGCTGCCAACATGGCGGCCAACATGGCTGACAATGTGGCTGCCAACATGGCGGCCAACATGGCTGTCAACATGGCTGCCAACATGGCTGCCAACACGGCTGTCAACAATGTTGACAAATCGGCTGCCAACACGGTTACCAATATAGCTGCCTACATGGCTGCCGACATAGCTGCCAACATAGCTGCCAACATGGCTGCCAACATGGCTGCCAACACGGCTGTCAACAATGTTGACAAATCGGCTGCCAACACGGTTACCAATATAGCTGCCAACATGGCTGCCGACATAGCTGCCAACATAGCTGCCAACATGGCTGTCAACATGGCTGCCAACATGGCTGCCAACTCGGCTGTCAACAATGTTGACAAATCGGCTGCCAACACGGTTACCAATATAGCTGCCAACATGGCTGCCGACATAGCTGCCAAAATAGCTGCCAACATGGCTGTCAACATGGCTGCCGCCATGGCTGCCAACATGGCTGACAACGTGGCTGCCGCCATGGCGGCCAACATGGCTGTCAACATGGCTGCCAACATGGTTGCCAACATGGCTGCCAACATGGCTGCCAACATAGCTGCAGCATGGCTGTCAACATGGATGCCAACATTGCTTCCGACATGGCTTCCAACGTGGCTGCCAACATGGCTGCCAACAAGGCTGACAACATGGATGCCAACATTGTTGACAACACGGCTGCCAACATGGCTGACAACGCGGCTGTCAACATAGTTGACAACACGGCTGCCAACATGGCTGCCAAAATGTCTGACAACATGTCTGACATCACGGCCGTCCACATAGTTGACAACATGGCTGCCAACATGGCTGCCAACATGGCTGCCAACATGGCTACCAACATGGCTGCCAACATGGGTGCCAACATGGGTGCCAACATGGCTACCAACATGGCTGCCAACATGGCTGCCAACATGGCTGCCAACATGGCTGCCAAATTGGCTGCCAACATGGCCGCCCACATGGCTTCCAAAATGGCTGACAACTCGTCTGTTAACATAGTTGACAACATGGCTGCCATCATGACTTCCAACATGGCTGCAAAAATGGCTGCCAGAATGGCTGGCAACACGGTTGCAACATGGCTGTCAACATGGCTGCCAACAGAGCTTCCGACATGGCAGGCATTATAGCTGCCAACATGGCTGTCAATATGACTACAACATAGCTGACAACATGGCTGACAACGTGGCTGCCAACGCGGCTGTCAACATTGTTGACAAATCGGCTGCCAACACGGTTACCAATATAGCTGCCAACATGGCTGCCAACATAGCTGCCAGCAGGGCTGACAACGTGGCTGCCAACATGGCTTCCAACATGGCTTCCAACATGGCTGCCAACATGGCTGCCAACATGACTGCCAACATGGCTGCCAACATGGCTGCCAACATGGCTGCCAACATGGCTACCAACATGGCTTCCAACATGGCTGCCAACATGGCTGTCAACATGGCTGCCAACACGGCTGCCAACATGGCAGCCAACGTGGCAGCCAACATGGCTTCCAACATGGCTTCCAACATGGCTGTCAACATGGTTACCGCCATGGCTGCTAACATGGCTGACAACGTGGCTGCCAACATGGCGGCCAACATGGCTGACAATGTGGCTGCCAACATGGCGGCCAACATGGCTGTCAACATGGCTGCCAACATGGCTGCCAACACGGCTGTCAACAATGTTGACAAATCGGCTGCCAACACGGTTACCAATATAGCTGCCTACATGGCTGCCGACATAGCTGCCAACATAGCTGCCAACATGGCTGCCAACATGGCTGCCAACACGGCTGTCAACAATGTTGACAAATCGGCTGCCAACACGGTTACCAATATAGCTGCCAACATGGCTGCCGACATAGCTGCCAACATAGCTGCCAACATGGCTGTCAACATGGCTGCCAACATGGCTGCCAACTCGGCTGTCAACAATGTTGACAAATCGGCTGCCAACACGGTTACCAATATAGCTGCCAACATGGCTGCCGACATAGCTGCCAAAATAGCTGCCAACATGGCTGTCAACATGGCTGCCGCCATGGCTGCCAACATGGCTGACAACGTGGCTGCCGCCATGGCGGCCAACATGGCTGTCAACATGGCTGCCAACATGGTTGCCAACATGGCTGCCAACATGGCTGCCAACATAGCTGCAGCATGGCTGTCAACATGGATGCCAACATTGCTTCCGACATGGCTTCCAACGTGGCTGCCAACATGGCTGCCAACAAGGCTGACAACATGGATGCCAACATTGTTGACAACACGGCTGCCAACATGGCTGACAACGCGGCTGTCAACATAGTTGACAACACGGCTGCCAACATGGCTGCCAAAATGTCTGACAACATGTCTGACATCACGGCCGTCCACATAGTTGACAACATGGCTGCCAACATGGCTGCCAACATGGCTGCCAACATGGCTGCCAACATGGCTACCAACATGGCTGCCAACATGGGTGCCAACATGGGTGCCAACATGGCTACCAACATGGCTGCCAACATGGCTGCCAACATGGCTGCCAAATTGGCTGCCAACATGGCCGCCCACATGGCTTCCAAAATGGCTGACAACTCGTCTGTTAACATAGTTGACAACATGGCTTCCAACATGGCTTCCAACATGGCTTCCAACATGGCTTCCAACATGGCTGCCAACATAGCTGTCAACATGGCTGCCAACATGGCTTCCAACATGGCTTCCAACATGGCAGCCAACATGCCTTCCAACATGGCTTCCAACATGGCTGCCAACATAGCTGCCAACATGGCTGCCAACATGGCTGCCAACATGGCTGCCAACATAGCTGCCAACATGGCTTCCAACATGGCTTCCAACATGGCAGCCAACATGCCTTCCAACATGGCTTCCAACATGGCTGCCAACATAGCTGCCAACATGGCTGCCAACATGGCTGCCAACATGGCTGCCAACATAGCTGCCAACATGGCTTCCAACATGGCTTCCAACATGGCAGCCAACATGCCTTCCAACATGGCTTCCAACATGGCTTCCAACATGGCTGCTAACATGGCTGCCAACATGGCTGCCAACATGGCTGCCAACATAGCTGCCAACATGGCTTCCAACATGGCTTCCAACATGGCAGCCAACATGCCTTCCAACATGGCTTCCAACATGGCTGACAACATGGCTGCCAACATGGCTTCCAACATGGCTTCCAACATGGCTTCCAACATGGCAGCCAACAGGCCTTCCAACATGGCTTCCAACATGGCTTCCAACATGGCTGCTAACATGGCTGCCAACATGGCTGCCAACATGGTTGCCAACATGGCTGCCAACATGGCTGCCAACATGGCTGCCAACATGGCTGTCAACCTGGCTGCCAACATGGCTGCCAACATGGCTGGCAACATGGCTGCCCACATTGCTTCCAACATGGCTACCCGCATTGCCAACAAGGCTGTCAACATGGCTGCCAACATGGCTGACAACCCGGCCGTCAACATAGTTGACAACACGGCTGCCAACATGGCTGCCAACATCTCTGCCAGCATGGCTTCCAACATGGCTGCCAACATGGCTGTCAACATGGCTGCCAACATGGCTGCCAACATGGCTGACAACATGGCTGACAACATGGCTGAAAACACGGCTGCCAAAATGGCTGCCTACATGGCTGCTACATGGCTGGCAACATCTCTGCCAACATGGCTTCCAACATGGCTGCCAACATGGCTGTCAACATGGCTGCCAATATGGCTGACAACATGGCTGCCAACGAGGCTGCCAACATGGCAGCCAACGTGGCTTCCAACATGGCTGACAACACGGGTGTCATCATAGTTAACAACACGGCTGCCAACATGTCTGCCAACAAGGCTGCCAACATGGCTGACACCATGGCTGACAACATGGCTGACAACACGGCTGCCGACATGGCTGCCAACATGGCTGAAAACATGGCTGCCGACATGGCTGACAACACGGCTGCAACATGGCTGACAACACGGCTGCCAACACGGCTGCCAACATGGCTGCCATCGTGGATGCCAACATTGCTGCCAACATGGCTTTCAACATGGCTTCCAACATGGCTGCCAACATGGCTGCTAACATGGCTGCCAACATGGTTGCCAACATGGCTGCCAACATGGCTGACAACCTGGCTGCCAACATGGCTGACAACCTGGCTGCCAACATGGCTGACAACCTGGCTGCCAACATGGCTGCCAACATGGCTGGCAACATGGCTGCCCACATTGCTTCCAACATGGCTACCCACATTGCTTCCAGCATGGCTGCCAACAAGGCTGACAACATGGCTGACAACACGCCTGTCAACATAGTTTACAACACGGCTGCCAACATGGCTGCCAACATCTCTGCCAACATGGCTACCAACATGGCTGCCAACATGGCTTCCGACATGGTTGCCCACATGGCTGCCAACATGGCTGTCAACATAGTTGACAACATGGCTGCCAACAAGGCTGCAAACATGGCTGCAAACATCTCTGCCAACATGGCTGCAAACATCTCAGCCAACATGGCTGCCAACATGGCTGCCAACATGGCTGCCAACATGGCTGCCATCATGGCTGCCAACATGGCTGCCAACATGGCTGCCAACATGGCTGCCAACATGGCTGCCAACATGGCTGACAACATGGCTGACAACATGGCTGCCAACATGGCTGCCGACATGGCTGACGACATGGCTGCCGACATGGCTGACAACTCGGCTGCCTACATGCCTGCCGACATGGCTGCCAACATCTCTGCCAACATGGCTACCAACATGGGTGCCAACATGGCTGCCAACATGGCTGTCAACATGGCTGCCAACATGGCTGTCAACATGACTGTCAACATGGCTGCCAACATGGCTGCCAACATGGCTGCCAACATGGCTGACAACATGGCTGACAACATGCCTGACAACATGATTGCCGACATGGCTGACAACATGGCTGAAAACACGGCTGCCAACATGGCTGACAACAAGGCTGCCAACAAGGCTGCCAACATGGCAGCCAAAATGGCTTCTAACAAGGCTGACAACACGGATGTCAACATAGTTAACAACACGGCTGCCAACATGTCTGCCAACAAGGCTGCCAACATGGCTGCCAACATGGCTGCAAACATATCAGCCAACATAGCTGCCAACATCGCCGACAACATGGCTGAAAACATGGCTGCCGACATGGCTGACAACACGGCTGCCAACATGGCTGCCAACATGGTTGAAAACATGACTGCCTTGGTTGCCAACATGGCTGACACCACGGCCGTCCACATAGTTGACAACACGGCTGCCAACATGGATGCCAACATGGCTTCCAACAAGGCTGTCAACTTGGCCGACAACATGGCTGACAGCATGGCTGACAACATGGCTGCCAACATGTCTGCCAACAAGGCTGCCAACATGGCTGCCAACATGGCTGCCAACATGGTTGAAAACATGACTGCCTTGGTTGCCAACATGGCTGACAACATGGCTGACATCACGGCCGTCCACATAGTTGACAACACGGCTGCCAACATGGATGCCAACATGGCTTCCAACAAGGCTGTCAACTTGGCCGACAACATGGCTGACAGCATGGCTGACAACATGGCTGCCAACATGGCTGTCAACATGGCTGTCAACATGGCTGCCAACATGGCTGCCAACATGGCTGCCAACATGGCTGATAACATGGCTGATAACATGGCGGCCAACATGGGTGCCTACATGGCAGGCATCATAGCTGCCAACATAGCTGACAACATTGCGGGTAGCAAAGCTGCCAACATGGCAGACAAAATGGCGGCCAACATGGCGGCCAACATGGCTGCCAACATGGCTGCCAACATGGTTGAAAACATAACTGCCTTGGTCGCCAACATGGCTGACAACATGGCTGACAACATGGCTGACAACATGGCTGACATCACGGCAGTCCACATAGTTGAAAACACGGCTGCCAACATGGATGCCAACATGGCTGTCAACATGGCTGACAACATGGCTTCCAACAAGGCTGTCAACTTGGCCGACAACATGGCTGACAGCATGGCTGACAACACAACTGCCAACATGGCTGAAAACATGGCTGCCAACATGGCTGCCAACATGGCTTCCAACATGGCTGTGAACATGGCTGACAACACGGCTGCCAATATGGCTGACAACACGGCTGCCAACATGGCTGACAACATGGCTGCCAACATGTCTTGCAGCTTGGCTGCCCACATTGCTTCCAACATTGCTACCAACATTGCTGCCAACAAGGCGTCCAACATGGCTTCCAACATGGCTGCCAACATGGCTGCCAACATGGCTGCCAACATGGCTGCCAACATGGCTGCCAACATGACTGCCAACATGGCTGCTAACACGGTTGCCAACATGGCTGCCAACATGGCTGTCAACATGGCTGTCAACATGCCTGCCAACATGGCTGCCAACATGGCTTCCAACATGGATGCCAATATGGCTGACAACACGGCTGCCAACATGGCTGACAACATGGCTGCCAACATGTCTTGCAACATGGCTGCCCACGTTGCTTCCAACATGGCTACCAACATTGCTGCCAACAAGGCTTTCAACATGGCTTCCAACATGGCTGCCAACATGGCTGCCAACATGGTTGCCAACATGATTGCCAACATGGCTGACAACATGGCTTCCAACAAGGCTGTGAACTTGGCCGACAACATGGCTGACAACTTGGCTGCCAATATAGCAGGCAAACATATAAGCCAACATCGCTGCCAACATCGCTGCCAACATTGCTGCCAACATGGTTGCCAACATGGTCGCCAACATGGTTGCCAACATGACTGCCAACATGGCTGCCGACATGGCTGACAACATGGCTATCAAAATGGCTGTCAACATGGCTGACAAGACGGCTGCCAATATGACTGACAACACGGCTGCCAAGATGGGTGACAACATGGCAGCCAACATGGCAGCCAACATGGCTGCCAACATGGCTGCTCACATTGCTTCCAACATGGCTACACACTTTGCTTCCAACATGGCTCCCAACATGGTTTCCAACATGGCTCCCGACATGGCTGCCAACATGGCTGCCAACATGGCCGACAACACGGCTGTCAACTTAGTTGATAACACGGCTGCCAACATGCTTTCCAAAATGGCTGACAACATGGTTTCCAACATGGCGGCCAACATGGCTGCCAACATGACTGCCAACATATCTGGCAAGATGGCTTCAAACATGGCTGACAACACGGATGTCAACATAGTTAACAACACGGCTACCAACATGTGTGCCAATAAGGCTGCCAACATGGCTTCCGACATGGCTGACAACACGGCAGCCAACACGGCTGTCAACATGGCTGCCAACATTGCTGCCAACATGGCTTCCAACATGGCTGCCAACATGGCTGCCAACATGGTTGCCAACATGGCTGCCAACATGGTTGCCAACATGGTTGCCAACATGGTTGCCAACATGGTTGCCAACATGGTTGCCAACATGGCTGCCAACATGGCTGCCAACCTGGCTGCCAACATGGCTCCAAACATGGCTGCCAACTTTGCTGTCAACAAGGCTGACAACATGGCTGCCAACATCGCTGACAACACGCCTGTCAACATAGTTGACAACACGGCTGCCAATACGACTGCCATCAAGGCTGGCTACATGGCTGCCAACATGGCTGCCGACATGGCTGACAACACGGCAGCCAACACGGCTTCCAACATAGCTGTCAACATGGCTGCCAACAGAGCTTCCGACATGGCAGGCATTATAGCTGCCAACATGGCTGACAATATGACTACAACATGGTTGTCAACATAGCTGACAACATGGCTGACGACATGGCTGACAACATGGCTGACAACAAGGCTGTCAACATGGCTGCCAGCATGGAAGGCATCATAGCTGCCAACGTGGCTGACAGCATGGCTGCCAACATGGCTTCCAACATGGCTGCCAACATAGCTGACAACACGGCTGTCAACATAGTTGGCAACACGGCTGCCAACATGCCTGCCAACATGGCTGCCAACATTGCTGTCAACAAGGCTGACAACATGGCTGCCAACATCGCTGACAACACGCCTGTCAACATAGTTAACAACACGGCTGCCAACATGTGTGTCAATAAGGCTACCAACATGGCTGCCAACATGGCTGCCAACATGGCTGCCAACATTGCTGTCAACAAGGCTGACAACATGGCTGCCAACTTCGCTGACAGCACGCCTGTCAACATAGTTAACAACACGGCTGCCAACATGTGTGCCAATAAGGCTGCCAACATGGCTGCCAACATGGCTGCCGACATGGCTGACAACACGGCAGCCAACACGGCTTTCAACATAGCTGTCAACATGGCTGCCAACAGAGCTTCCGACATGGCAGACATTATAGCTGCCAACATGGCTGTCAATATGACTACAACATGGTTGTCAACATGGCTGACGACATGGCTGACAACATGGCTGACAACAAGGCTGTCAACATAGTTGCTAACAAGGCTGTCAACATGGCTGCCAGCATGGAAGGCATCATAGCTGCCAACGTGGCTGACAGCATGGCTGCCAACATGGCTTCCAACATGGCTGCCAACATAGCTGACATCACGGCTGTCAACACAGTTGGCAACACGGCTGCCAACATGCCTGCCAAAATGGCTGACCACGAGGCTGCCAACATGGCTGCCAACTTGGCTGACAACTCGGTTGTTAACATAGTTGACAACACGGCTGCCAACATGGCTGCCATCATGGCTTCCAACATGGTTCCTAAAATGGCTGCTAAAATGGCTGCCAACATGGCAGCCAACATGGCTTTCAACATGGCTTCCCACATGGCTTCCAACATGGCTGACAACACGGATGTCAACATAGTTAACAACACGGCTGCCAACATGGCTGACAACATGGCTGACAACATGGCTGACAACATGGCGGACAACACGGCTGCCAACATGGCTGCCAACATGGCCGCCAACATGGCTATCAACATAGCTGCCAACATCGCTGACAACATGGCTGAAAACATAGCTGCCAACATGGCTGACAACACTGCTGCCAACATGGCTGTCCATATGGCTTCCAACAAGGCTTCCTACATGGCTGCCAACATGGCGGGCATCAAAGCTGCCAACATGGCAGACAACATGGCGGCCAAAATGGCGGCCAATATGGCTGCCAACATGGCTGTCCACATGGCTTCCAACAAGGCTTCCTACATGGCGGGCATCAAAGCTGCCAACATGGCAGAAAACATGGCGGCCAACATGGCGGCCAACATGGCTGACAACATGGCTGCCGACATGGCTGACGACACGGCTGCCGACATAGCTGCCAACATCGCTGACAACATGGCTGAAAACATGGCTGCCGACATGACTGACAACACGGCTGCCAACATGGCTTCCAACAAGGCTTCCTACATGGCGGGCATCAAAGATGCCAACATGGCAGACAACATGCCTGCCAACATGGCAGACAACATGGCTGCCAACATGGCAGACAACATGGCTGCCAACATGGCTGCCAACATAGGTGCCAACATGGCAGGCATCATAGCTGCCAACATGGCTGACAACATGGCTGCCAGCATGGCTGGCAACATGGCTGCCAACACGGCTGTCAACATAGTTGACAACACAACTGCCAACATGGCTGAAAACATGGCTGCCAACATGGCTGCCAACATGGCTTCTTAACATGGCTTCTTAACATGGCTTCCAACATGGCTGTGAACATGGCTGACAACACCCTTGCAATATGGCTGACAACACGGCTGCCAACATGGGTGACAACATGGCTGCCAACATGTCTTGCAACATGGTCGCCCACATTGCTTCCAACATGGCTACCAACACTGCTGCCAACAAGGCTTCCAACATGGCTTACAACATGGCTGCCAACATGGCTGCCAACATGGCGGCCGACACGGCTGCCAACATGGCTGCCAACATGGCTGCCAACATGGCTGCCAACATGGCTGCCAACATGGCTGCCAACATGGCTGCCAACATGGCTGCCAACATGGCTGCGAACATGGCTGCCAGAATGGCTGCATACACGGTTGCCAACATGGCTTCCAACATGGCTGTCAACATGGCTGCCAACAGAGCTTCCGACATGGCAGTTATTATAGCTGCCAACATGGCTGTCAATATGACTACAACATAGTTGTCAACATGGCTGACAACATGGCTGACGACATGGCTGACAACATGGCAGACAACTAGGCTGTCAACATAGTAGCTAACAAGGCTGTCAACATTGCCAACTTGGCTGACAGCTCGGTTGTTAACATAGTTGACAACACGGCTGTTGGCTGCCAACATGGTTGCCAACATGGCTGCCAAATTGGCTGCTAACATCTCTGCCAACCTGGCTGCCAACATAACTGCCAACATGGCTGCCGACATGGCTGCCAACATGGCTGCCGATATGGCTGACAACTCGGCTGTCAACATAGTTGACAACACGGCTGCCAACATGGCTTCCAACATGGCTGCCAACATGGCTGTCAACATGGCTGTCAACATGGCTGCCAACATGGCTGCCAACATGGCTGCCAACATGGCTGCCAACATGGCTGCCAACATGGCTGCCAACATGGCTGCCAACATGGCCGCCAACATGGCTGCCAACATGGCTACCAACATGGCTGCAAACATGGCTGCCAACATGGCTGCCAACATGGTTGACAACATGGCTGCAAACATCTCAGCCAACATGGCTGCAAAAATCTCAGCCAACATGGCTGCCAACATGGCTGACAACATGGCTGCCAACATGGCTGCCGACATGGCTGCCGACATGGCTGACAACTCGGCTGCCAACTTGGCTGCCAACGTCTCTGCCAACATGGCTTCCAACATGGCTGCCAACATAGCTGTCAACATGGCTGCCAACATGGCTGTCAACATGGCTGTCAACATGGCTGCCAACATGGCTGCCAACATGGCTGCCAACATGGCTGCCAACATGGTTGCCAACATGGCTGCCAACATGACTGCCAACATCGCTGCTAACAAGGCTGACACCATGGCTGAAAACACGGCTGCCAACATGGCTGACAACAAGGCTGCCAACAAAGCTGCCAACAAGGCTGCCAACAAGGCTGTCAACATGGCTGTCAACATGGCTGCCAACATGGCTGCCAACATGGCTGACAACATGGCTGACAACATGGCTGACAACAAGGCTGCCAACATGGCTGCCAACATGGCTGCCAACATGGCTGACAACATAGCTGCCAACATGGCTGCCGACATGGCTGACAACTCGGCTCTCAACATAGTTGACAACACGGCTGCCAACGTCTCTGCCAACATGGCTTCCAACATGGCTGTCAACATGGCTGTCAACATGGCTGCCAACATGGCTGTCAACATGGCTGTCAACATGGCTGCCAACATGGCTGCCAACATGGCTGCCAACATGGCTTCCAACATGGCTTCCAACATGGCTTCCAACATGGCTGACAACACGGATGTCAACATAGTTAACAACACGGCTGCCAACATGGCTTCCAACATGGCTGCCAACATGGCTGTCAACATGGCTGTCAACATGGCTGCCAACATGGCTGCCAACATGGCTGCCAACATGGCCGCCAACATGGCTGCCAACATGGCTACCAACATGGCTGCAAACATGGCTGCCAACATGGCTGCCAACATGGTTGACAACATGGCTGCAAACATCTCAGCCAACATGGCTGCAAAAATCTCAGCCAACATGGCTGCCAACATGGCTGACAACATGGCTGCCAACATGGCTGCCGACATGGCTGCCGACATGGCTGACAACTCGGCTGCCAACTTGGCTGCCAACGTCTCTGCCAACATGGCTTCCAACATGGCTGCCAACATAGCTGTCAACATGGCTGCCAACATGGCTGTCAACATGGCTGTCAACATGGCTGCCAACATGGCTGCCAACATGGCTGCCAACATGGCTGCCAACATGGCTGCCAACATGGTTGCCAACATGGCTGCCAACATGACTGCCAACATCGCTGCTAACAAGGCTGACACCATGGCTGAAAACACGGCTGCCAACATGGCTGACAACAAGGCTGCCAACAAAGCTGCCAACAAGGCTGCCAACAAGGCTGTCAACATGGCTGTCAACATGGCTGCCAACACGGCTGACACCATGGCTGAAAACACGGCTGCCAACATGGCTGACAACAAGGCTGCCAACAAAGCTGCCAACAAGGCTGCCAACAAGGCTGTCAACATGGCTGTCAACATGGCTGCCAACATGGCTGCCAACATGGCTGACAACATGGCTGACAACATGGCTGACAACAAGGCTGCCAACATGGCTGCCAACATGGCTGCCAACATGGCTGACAACATAGCTGCCAACATGGCTGCCGACATGGCTGACAACTCGGCTCTCAACATAGTTGACAACACGGCTGCCAACGTCTCTGCCAACATGGCTTCCAACATGGCTGTCAACATGGCTGTCAACATGGCTGCCAACATGGCTGCCAACATGGCTGTCAACAAGGCTGCCTATATGGCGGCCAACATGGCTGCCAACATGGTTGAAAACATGACTGCCTTTGTTGCCAGCATGGTTGCCCACATGGCTGTCAACATAGTTGACAACATGGCTGCCAACAAGGCTGTCAACATGGCTGCCATCATGGCTGCCAACATGGCGGCCAACGTGGCGGCCAAGATGGCTGCCAACATGGTTGAAAACATGACAGCCTTGGTTGCCAACATGGTTGCCCACATGGCTGTCAACATAGTTGACACCATGGCTGCCAACAAGGCTGTCAACATGGCTGCCATCATGGCTGCCAACATGGCTGACAACTCGGTTGTTAACATAGTTGACAACACGGCTGCCAACATGGCTGCCATCATGGCTACCAACATGGTTCCTAAAATGGCTGCTAAAATGGCTGCCAACACGGTAGCCAACATGGCTTCCATCATGGCTGTCAACATGACTGCCAACAGAGCTTCCGGCATGGCAGGCATCATAGCTGCCAACTTGGCTGCCAACATGGCTGCCAACATGGCTGCCAACATGACTGCCAACATGGCTGCCAACATGGCTGCCAACATGGCTGCCAACATGGCCGCCAACATGGCTGCCAACATGGCTGCCAACATGGCTGCCAACATGGCTGCCAACATGGCCGCCAACATGGCTGCCAACATGGCTGCAAACATGGCTGCCAACATGGCTGCAAACATCTCTGCCAACATGGCTGCAAACATCTCAGCCAACATGGCTGCGAAAATCTCAGCCAACATGGCTGACAGCATGGCTGCCAACATGGCTGCCGACATGGCTGACAACTCGGCTGTCAACATAGTTGACAACACGGCTGCCAACATGGCTGCCAACGTCTCTGCCAACATGGCTTCCAACATGGCTGCCATCATGGCTGTCAACATGGCTGCCAACATGGCTGTCAACATGGCTGTCAACATGGCTGCCAACATGGCTGCCAACATGGCTGCCAACATGGCTGCCAACATGGCTGCCAACATGGCTGCCAACATGGCTGCCAACGTGACTGACAACATCGCTGCTAACAGGGCTGACACCATGGCTGAAAACACGGCTGCCAACATGGTTGACAACAAGGCTGCCAACAAGGCTGCCAACAAGGCTGTCAACATGGCTGCCAACATGGCTGCCAACATGGCTGCCAACATGGCTGACAACATGGCTGCCAACATGGCTGACAACATGGCTCACAACATGGCTGACAACACGGCTGCCAACATGGCTGCCAACGTGGCTGCCAACATGGCTTCCAACATGACTGACAACATGGCTGCCAACATGGCTGCCGACATGGCTGCCGACATGGCTGACAACTCGGCTGTCAACATAGTTGACAACACGGCTGCCAACATGGCTGCTAACGTCTCTGCCAACATGGCTTCCAACATGGCTGTCAACATGGCTGTCAACATGGCTGCCAACATGGCTGTCAACATGGCTGCCAACATGGCTGCCAACATGGCTGACAACGTGGCTGCCAACATGGCAGCCGACATGGCTTACAACATGGCTGCCGACATGGCTGACATCTCGGCTGTCAACATAGTTGACAACACGGCTGCCAACATGGCTGCCAGAATGGCTGCATACACTGTTGCCAACATGGCTTCCAACATGGCTGTCAACATGGCTGCCAACAGAGCTTCCGACATGGCAGTTATTATAGCTGCCAACATGGCTGTCAATATGACTACAACATAGTTGTCAACATGGCTGACAATATGGCTGACGACATGGCTGACAACATGGCAGACAACTAGGCTGTCAACATAGTTGCTAACAAGGCTGTCAACATTGCCAACTTGGCTGACAACTCGGTTGTTAACATAGTTGACAACACGGCTGTTGGCTGCCAACATGGTTGCCAACATGGCTGCCAAATTGGCTGCTAACATCTCTGCCAACCTGGCTGCCAACATAACTGCAACATGGCTGCCGACATGGCTGCCAACATGGCAGCCGACATGGCTGCCAACATGGCTGCCGATATGGCTGACAACTCGGCTGTCAACATAGTTGACAACACGGCTGCCAACATGGCTTCCAACATGGCTGCCAACATGGCTGTCAACATGGCTGCCAACATGGCTGCCAACATGGCTGCCAACATGGCTGCCAACATGGCTGCCAACATGGCTGCCAACATGGCTGCCAACATGGCTGCCAACATGGCCGCCAACATGGCTGCCAACATGGCTGCCAACATGGCTGCCAACATGGCTGCCAACATGGCTGCCAACATGGCTGCAAACATCTCTGCCAACATGGCTGCAAACATCTCAGCCAACATGGCTGCAAAAATCTCAGCCAACATGGCTGCCAACATGGCTGACAACATGGCTGCCAACATGGCTGCCGACATGGCTGACAACTCGGCTGCCAACATGGCTGCCAACGTCTCTGCCAACATGGCTTCCAACATGGCTGCCAACACTGCTGTCAACATGGCTGCCAACATGGCTGTCAACATGGCTGTCAACATGGCTGCCAACATGGCTGCCAACATGGCTGCCAACATGGCTGCCAACATGGTTGCCAACATGGCTGCCAACATGGCTGCCAACATGGCTGCCAACATGACTGACAACATCGCTGCTAACAAGGCTGACACCATGGCTGAAAACACGGCTGCCAATATGGCTGACAACAAGGCTGCCAACAAAGCTGCCAACAAGGCTGCCAACAAGGCTGTCAACATGGCTGTCAACATGTCTGCCAACATGGCTGCCAACATGGCTGACAACATGGCTGCCAACATGGCTGACAACATGGCTGACAACATGGCTGACAACACGGCTGCCAACATGGCTGCCAACATGGCTGCCAACGTCGCTGCCAACATGGCTGCCAACATGGCTGACAACATGGCTGCCAACATGGCTGACAACTCGGCTGTCAACATAGTTGACAACACGGCTGCCAACATGGCTGCCAACGTCTCTGCCAACATGGCTTCCAACATGGCTGCCAACATGGCTGCCAACATGGCTGCCGACATGGCTGCCAACATGGCTGCCAACATGGCTGCCAACATGGCTGCCAACATGACTGACAACATCGCTGCTAACAAGGCTGACACCATGGCTGAAAACACGGCTGCCAACATGGCTGACAACAAGGCTGCCAACAAAGCTGCCAACAAGGCTGCCAACAAGGCTGTCAACATGGCTGTCAACATGTCTGCCAACATGGCTGCCAACATGGTTGACAACATGGCTGCCAACATGGCTGACAACATGGCTGACAACATGGCTGACAACACGGCTGCCAACATGGCTGCCAACATGGCTGCCAACGTGGCTGCCAACATGGCTGCCAACATGGCTGACAACATGGCTGACAACTCGGCTGACAACTCGGCTGTCAACATAGTTGACAACACGGCTGCCAACATGGCTGCCAACGTCTCTGCCAACATGGCTTCCAACATGGCTGCCAACATGGCTGCCAACATGGCTGCCAACATGGCTGTCAACATGGCTGCCAACATGGCTGCCAACATGGCTGCCAACATGGCTGCCAACATGGCTGCCAACATGGCTGCCAATATCGCTGCCAACATGGCTGCCAACATGGCTGCCAACATGACTGACAACATCGCTGCTAACAAGGCTGACACCATGGCTGAAAACACGGCTGCCAACATGGCTGACAACAAGGCTGCCAACAAAGCTGCCAACAAGGCTGCCAACAAGGCTGTCAACATGGCTGTCAACATGTCTGCCAACATGGCTGCCAACATGGCTGACAACATGGCTGACAACATGGCTGACAACACGGCTGCCAACATGGCTGCCAACATGGCTGCCAACGTGGCTGCCAACATGGCTGTCAACATGGCTGTCAACATGGCTACCAACATGGCTGCCAACATGGCTGCCAACATGGCTGCCAACATGGCTGCCAACATGGCTGCCAACATGGCTGCCAACATGGCTGCCAACATGGCTGCCAACATGACTGACAACATCGCTGCTAACAAGGCTGACACCATGGCTGAAAACACGGCTGCCAACATGGTTGACAACATGGCTGCCAACAAACCTGCCAACAAGGCTGCCAACAAGGCTGCCAACAAGGCTGTCGACATAGCTGTCAACATGGCTGCCAACATGGCTGCCAACATGGCTGCCAACATGGCTGACAACATGGCTGCCAACATGGCTGCCAACATGGCTGACAACATGGCTGACAACACGGCTGCCAACATGGCTGCCAACATGGCTGCCAACATGGCTGCCAACGTGGCTGCCAACATGGCTGCCAACATGGCTGACAACATGGCTGCCAACATGGCTGCCGACATGGCTGACAACTCGGCTGTCAACATAGTTGACAACACGGCTACCAACATGGCTGCTAACGTCTCTGCCAACATGGCTTCCAACATGGCTGTCAACATGGCTGTCATCATGGCTGCCAACATGGCTGTCAACATGGCTGCAAACATCTCAGCCAACATGGCTGCCAACATGGCTGACAACATGGCTGCCAACATGGCTGCCGACATGGCTGAAACATGGCTGCCGACATGGCTGACAACTCGGCTGTCAACATAGTTGACAACTCGGCTGTCAACATAGTTGACAGCTCGGCTGTCAACATAGTTGACAACACGGCTGCCAACATGGCTGCCAACGTCTCTGCCAACATGGCTGCAAACATGGCTGCCAACATGGCTGCAAACATCTCAGCCAACATGGCTGCCAACATGGCTGACAACATGGCTGCCAACATGGCTGCCGACATGGCTGAAACATAGCTGCCGACATGGCTGACAACTCGGCTGTCAACATAGTTGACAACATGGCTGCCAACATGGCTGCCAACATGGCTGAAAACATGGCTGCCAACATGGCTGCAAACATCTCAGCCAACATGGCTGCCAACATGGCTGACAACATGGCTGCCAACATGGCTGCCGACATGGCTGAAACATGGCTGCCGACATGGCTGACAACTCGGCTGTCAACATAGTTGACAACACGGCTGCCAACATGGCTGCCAACGTCTCTGCCAACATGGCTTCCAACATGGCTGCCAACATGGCTGCCAACATGACTGACAACATGGCTGCTAACAAGGCTGACAACATGGCTGAAAACACGGCTGCCAACATGGCTGACAACAAGGCTGCTAACAAGGCTGCCAACATGGCAGCCAACATGGCTTCCAACATGGCTTCCAACATGGCCTCCAACATGGCTGACAACGCGGCTGCCAACATGGCTGCCAACATGGCTGCCAACATGGCTGCCAACATGGCTGCCAACATCTCTGCCAACATGGCAGCCAACTTGGCAGACAACTCGGTTGTTAACATGGTTGACAACATGGCTGCCAACATGGCTGCCATCATGGCTTCCAACATAGTTCCTAAAATGGCTGCCAGAATGGCTGCCAACACGGTTGCCAACATGGCTTCCAACGTGGCTGTCAACATGGCTGTCAACATGGCTGTCAACATGGCTGTCAACATGACTGCCAACAGAGCTTCCGGCATGGTAGGCATCATAGCTGCCAACATGGCTGCCAACATGGCCGCCAATATGGCTGCCAACATGGCAGCCAACATGGCAGCCAACATGGCTGCCAACATGGCTGACAACATGGCTGCCAACATGGCTGCCGACATGGCTGAAACATGGCTGCCGACATGGCTGACAACTCGGCTGTCAACATGGCTGACAACATGGCTGACATCACGGCCGTCCACATAGTTGACTACACTGCTGCTAACATTGCTGCCAACATGGATGCCAACATGGCTGCCAACATGGCTGTCAACATGGCTGACAACATGGCTTCCAACATGGCTTCCAACATGGCTGCCAACATAGCTGACAACACGGCTGCCAACATAGTTGGCAACACGGCTTCCAACATGCCTGCCAAAATGGCTGACAACGTGGCTGCCAACATGGCTGCCAACATGGCGGCCAACATCTCTGCCAACATGGCTGCCAACTTGGCTGACATCTCGGTTGTTAACATAGTTGACAACACGGCTGCCAACATGGCTGCCATCATGGCTTCCAACATGGCTGCTAACATTGCTGCCAACATGGTTGCCAACATGGCTGCCAACATGGCTGCCAACATGGCTGCCAACATGGCTACCCACATTGCTTCCAGCATGGCTGCCAACAAGGCTGACAACATGGCTGACAACACGCCTGTCAACATAGTTTACAACACGGCTGCCAACATGGCTGCCAACATCTCTGCCAACATGGCTACCAACATGGCTGCCAACATGGCTTCCGACATGGTTGCCCACATGGCTGCCAACATGGCTGTCAACATAGTTGACAACATGGCTGCCAACAAGGCTGCAAACATGGCTGCCAACATGGCTGCAAACATCTCTGCCAACATGGCTGCAAACATCTCAGCCAACATGGCTGCCAACATGGCTGCCAACATGGCTGCCAACATGGCTGCCAACATGGCTGCCATCATGGCTGCCAACATGGCTGCCAACATGGCTGCCCACATGGCTGACAACATGGCTGACAACATGGCTGCCAACATGGCTGCCGACATGGCTGACAACTCGGCTGCCTACATGCCTGTCAACATGGCTGCCAACATCTCTGCCAACATGGCTACCAACATGGGTGCCAACATGGCTGCCAACATGGCTGTCAACATGGCTGCCAACATGGCTGTCAACATGACTGTCAACATGGCTGCCAACATGGCTGCCAACATGGCTGCCAACACGGCTGACAACATGGCTGACAACATGATTGCCTACATGGCTGACAACATGGCTGAAAACACGGCTGCCAACATGGCTGACAACAAGGCTGCCAACATGGCTGCCAACATGGCTGACAACATGGCTGACAACATGGCTGACAACACGGCTGCCAACATGGCTGCCAACAAGGCTGCCAACATGGCTGCCAACATGGCTGACAACATGGCTGACAACATGGCTGACAACACGGCTGCCAACATGGCTGCCAACATGGCTGTCAACATAGCTGACAACATGGCTGCCAACATGGTTGCCAATATGGTCGCCAACATGGTTGCCAACATGACTGCCAACATGGCTGCCGACATGGCTGACAACATGGCTATCAACATGGCTGTCAACATGGCTGACAACACGGCTGCCAATATGACTGACAACACGGCTGCCAACATGGGTGACAACATGGCAGCCAACATGGCTGCCAACATGGCTGCCCACATTGCTTCCAACATGGCTACACACTTTGCTTCCAACATGGCTGCCAACATAGTTTCCACCATGGCTCCCGACATGGCTGACAACATGGCTGCCAACAAGGCTGACAATATGGCTGCCAACATGGCTGACAACATGGCTGAAAACACGGCTGCCAACATGGCTGCCAACATGGCTGACAACATGGCTGACAACATGGCTGCCAACATGGCTGACAACTCGCCTGTCAACATAGTTGACAACACGGCTGCCAACAAGGCTGACAACATGGCTGCCAACATGGCTGACAACACGCCTGTCAACATAGTTGACAACACGCCTGCCAACATGGCTGCCAACATCTCTCCCAACATGGCTACCAACATGGGTGCCAACATGGCTGCCAACATGGCTGTCAACATGGCTGCCAACATGGCTGCCAACATGGCTGACAACATGGCGGCCAACATGGGTGCCAACATTGCAGGCATCATAGCTGCCTACATGGCTGCCAACATGGCTGCCAACATGGCTTCCAACATAGATGCCAATATGGCTGACAACACGGCTGCCAACATGGCTGACAACATGGCTGCCAACATGTCTTGCAACATGGCTGCCCACTTTGCTTCCAACATAGCTACCAACATTGCTGCCAACAAGGCTTCCAACATGGCTGCCAATATGGCTTCCAACATGGCTGCCAACATAGCTGACAACACGGCTGTCAACATGCCTGCCAAAATGGCTGACAACGTGGCTGCCAACATGGCTGCCAACATGGCTGACCACACGGATGTCAACATAGTTAACAACACGGCTGCCAACGTGTCTGCCAACAAGGCTGCCAACATGGTTTCCAACATGGCTTCCAACTTGGCTGTGAACATGGCTGACAACATGGCTGCTAACATGGCTGACAACATGGCTGCTAACATGGCTGACAACATGGCTGACAACACGGCTGACAATGTGGCTGAAAACATGGCTGCCTACATGGCTGCCAACATGGTTGCCAACATGGCTGCTAACATGGTTTCCAACATGGCTTCCAACTTGGCTGTGAACATGGCTGACAACACGGCTGCCATTATGGCTGACAACTCATCTGCCAAAATGGCTGACAAAAATGCTGCCAACATTTCTTGCAACATGGCTACCAACATTGCTGCCAACAAGGCTTCCAACATGGCTTCTAACATGGCTGCCAACATGGCTGCTAAAATGGCTGGGCTTTCAACATGGCTGCCAACAGAGCTTCCGACATGGCAGGCATTATAGCTGCCAACATGGCTGTCAATATGACTACAACATAGTTGTCAACATGGCTGACAACATGGCTGACGACATGGCTGACAACATGGCTGACAACATGGCTGACAACAAGGCTGTCAACATAGTTGCTAACAAGGCTGTCAACATGGCTGCCAGCATGGAAGGCATCATAGCTGCCAACGTGGCTGACAGCATGGCTGCCAACATAGCTGCCAACATGGCTGCCAACATGGCTGACAACATGGCTGCCAACATGGCTGCCGACATGGCTGAAACATGGCTGCCGACATGGCTGACAACTCGGCTGTCAACATAGTTGGCAACACGGCTGCCAACATGCCTGCCAAAATGGCTGACAACGTGGCTGCCAACATGGCTGCCAACTTGGCTGACAACTCGGTTGTTAACATAGTTGACAACACGGCTGCCAACATGGCTGCCAACATGGCTGCCATCATGGCTTCCAACATAGTTCCTAAAATGGCTGCCAGAATGGCTGCCAACACGGTAGCCAACATGGCTTCCAACATGGCTGTCAAGATGGCTGTCAACATGACTGCCAACAGAGCTTCCGGCATGGTAGGCATCATAGCTGTCAACATGGCTGCCAACATGGCTGCCAACATGGCTGCCAACATGGCTGCCAACATGGCTGCAAACATGGCTGCCAACATGGCTGCAAACATCTCAGCCAACATGGCTGCCAACATGGCTTCCAACATGGCTTCCAACATGGCTTCCAACATGGCTGACAACGCGGCTGCCAACATGGCTGCCAACATGGCTGCCAACGTGGCTGCCAACATCTCTGCCAACATGGCAGCCAACTTGGCAGACAACTCGGTTGTTAACATAGTTGACAACATGGCTGCCAACACGGTTGCCAACATGGCTTCCAACGTGGCTGCCAACATGGCTGTCAACATGGCTGTCAACATGACTGCCAACAGAGCTTCCGGCATGGTAGGCATCATAGCTGTCAACATGGCTGCAAACATGGCTGCAAACATGGCCGCCAACATGGCTGCCAACATGGCTGCCAACATGGCTGACAACATGGCTGCCAACATGGCTGCCGACATGGCTGAAACATGGCTGCCGACATGGCTGACAACTCGGCTGTCAACATAGTTGGCAACACGGCTGCCAACATGCCTGCCAAAATGGCTGACAACGTGGCTGCCAACATGGCTGCCAACTTGGCTGACAACTCGGTTGTTAACATAGTTGACAACACGGCTGCCAACATGGCTGCCAACATGGCTGCCATCATGGCTTCCAACATAGTTCCTAAAATGGCTGCCAGAATGGCTGCCAACACGGTAGCCAACATGGCTTCCAACATGGCTGTCAAGATGGCTGTCAACATGACTGCCAACAGAGCTTCCGGCATGGTAGGCATCATAGCTGTCAACATGGCTGCCAACATGGCTGTCAACATGGCTGTCAACATGGCTGCCAACATCGCTGCCAACATGCCTGCCAACATGGCCGATAACATGGCTGATAACATGGCGGCCAACATGGGTGCCTACATGGCAGGCATCATAGCGGCCAACATGGCTGACAACATGGCTGCCACCATGGCTGGCAACATGGCTGCCAACATGGCTGTCAACATAGTTGACAACACAACTGCCAACATGGCTGAAAACATGGCTGCCAACATGGCTGCCAACATGGCTTCCAACATGGCTGTGAACATGGCTGACAACACGGCTGCCAATATGGCTGACAACACGGCTGCCAACATGGCTGACAACATGGCTGCCAACATGTCTTGCAGCTTGGCTGCCCAGATTGCTTCCAACATTGCTCCCAACATTGCTGCCAACAAGGCGTCCAACATGGCTTCCAACATGGCTGCCAACATGGCTGCCAACATGGCTGCCAACATGGCTGCCAACATGGCTGCCAACATGGCTGCCAACATGGCTGCCAACATGGCTGCCAACATGGCTGCCAACATGGCTGCCAACATGGCTGCCAACATGGCTGCTAACACGGTTGCCAACATGGCTGCCAACATGGCTGTCAACATGGCTGTCAACATGGCTGCCAACATGGCTGCCAACATGGCTGCCAACATGGCTGACAACATGGCTGCCAACATGGCTGACAACATGGCTGCCAACATGTCTGCCAACAAGGCTGCCAACATGGCTGCCAACACGGCTGCCAACATGGCTGCCAACATGGTTGAAAACATGACTGCCTTGGTTGCGAACATGGCTGACAACATGGCTGACAACATGGCTGACAACATGGCTGACATCACGGCCGTCCACATAGTTGACAACACGGCTGCCAACATGGATGCCAACATGGCTTCCAACAAGGCTGTCAACTTGGCCGACAACATGGCTGACAGCATGGCTGACAACATGGCTGCCAACATGGCTGCCAACATGGCTGCCAACATGGCTCACAACTTGGCGGCCAACACGGCTGTCAACATAGTTGACAACACAACTGCCAACATGGCTGAAAACATTGCTGCCAACATTGCTGCCAACATGGCTGCCAACATGGTTGCCAACAAGGCTGCCAACATGGCTTCCAACATGGCTGTGAACATGGCTGACAACACGGCTGCCAATATGGCTTACAACATGGCTGCCAAAATGGCTGACAACATGGCTGCCAACATGGCTGACAACATGGCTGAAAACACGGCTGCCAACATGGCTGACAACATGGCTGCCAACATGGTTGCCAACATGGTCGCCAACATGGTTGCCAACATGACTGCCAACATGGCTGCCGACATGGCTGACAACATGGCTATCAACATGGCTGTCAACATGGCTGACAACACGGCTGCCAATATGACTGACAACACGGCTGCCAACATGGGTGACAACATGGCAGCCAACATGGCTGCCAACATGGCTGCCAACATGGCTGCCCACATTGCTTCCAACATGGCTACACACTTTGCTTCCAACATGGCTGCCAACATGGTTTCCACCATGGCTCCCGACATGGCTGACAACATGGCTGCCAACATGGCTGACAATATGGCTGCCAACATGGCTGACAACATGGCTGAAAACACGGCTGCCAACATGGCTGCCAACATGGCTGACAACATGGCTGCCAACATGGCTGACAACTCGCCTGTCAACATAGTTGACAACACGGCTGCCAACAAGGCTGACAACATGGCTGCCAACATGGCTGACAACACGCCTGTCAACATAGTTGACAACACGCCTGCCAACATGGCTGCCAACATCTCTCCCAACATGGCTACCAACATGGGTGCCAACATGGCTGCCAACATGGCTGTCAACATGGCTGCCAACATGGCTGTCAACATGGCTGCCAACATGGCTGCCAACATGGCTGACAACATGGCGGCCAACATGGGTGCCAACATTGCAGGCATCATAGCTGCCTACATGACTGCCAACATGGCTGCCAACATGGCTTCCAACATAGATGCCAATATGGCTGACAACACGGCTGCCAACATGGCTGACAACATGGCTGCCAACATGTCTTGCAACATGGCTGCCCACTTTGCTTCCAACATAGCTACCAACATTGCTGCCAACAAGGCTTCCAACATGGCTTCCAACATGGCTGCCAATATGGCTTCCAACATGGCTGCCAACATAGCTGACAACACGGCTGTCAACATGCCTGCCAAAATGGCTGACAACGTGGCTGCCAACATGGCTGCCAACATGGCTGACCACACGGATGTCAACATAGTTAACAACACGGCTGCCAACGTGTCTGCCAACAAGGCTGCCAACATGGTTTCCAACATGGCTTCCAACTTGGCTGTGAACATGGCTGACAACATGGCTGCTAACATGGCTGACAACATGGCTGCTAACATGGCTGACAACATGGCTGACAACACGGCTGACAATGTGGCTGAAAACATGGCTGCCTACATGGCTGCCAACATGGTTGCCAACATGGCTGCTAACATGGTTTCCAACATGGCTTCCAACTTGGCTGTGAACATGGCTGACAACACGGCTGCCAATATGGCTGACAACTCATCTGCCAAAATGGCTGACAACATGGCTGCCAACATTTCTTGCAACATGGATGCCCACATTGCTTCCAACATGGCTACCAACATTGCTGCCAACAAGGCTTCCAACATGGCTTCTAACATGGCTGCCAACATGGCTGCTAAAATGGCTGGGCTTTCAACATGGCTGCCAACAGAGCTTCCGACATGGCAGGCATTATAGCTGCCAACATGGCTGTCAATATGACTACAACATAGTTGTCAACATGGCTGACAACATGGCTGACAACATGGCTGACAACAAGGCTGTCAACATAGTTGCTAACAAGGCTGTCAACATGGCTGCCAGCATGGAAGGCATCATAGCTGCCAACATGGCTGACAGCATGGCTGCCAACATAGCTGCCAACATGGCTGCCAACATGGCTGACAACATGGCTGCCAACATGGCTGCCGACATGGCTGAAACATGGCTGCCGACATGGCTGACAACTCGGCTGTCAACATAGTTGGCAACACGGCTGCCAACATGCCTGCCAAAATGGCTCACAACGTGGCTGCCAACATGGTTGCCAACTTGGCTGACAACTCGGTTGTTAACATAGTTGACAACACGGCTGCCAACATGGCTGCCAACATGGCTGCCATCATGGCTTCCAACATAGTTCCTAAAATGGCTGCCAGAATGGCTGCCAACACGGTAGCCAACATGGCTTCCAACATGGCTGTCAAGATGGCTGTCAACATGACTGCCAACAGAGCTTCCGGCATGGCAGACATCATAGCTGTCAACATGGCTGCCAACATGGCTGCCAACATGGCTGCCAACATGGCTGCAAACATGGCTGCCAACATGGCTGCAAACATCTCAGCCAACATGGCTGCCAACATGGCTTCCAACATGGCTTCCAACATGGCTTCCAACATGGCTGACAACGCGGCTGCCAACATGGCTGCCAACATGGCTGCCAACGTGGCTGCCAACATCTCTGCCAACATGGCAGCCAACTTGGCAGACAACTCGGTTGTTAACATAGTTGACAACATGGCTGCCAACACGGTTGCCAACATGGCTTCCAACGTGGCTGTCAACATGGCTGTCAACATGGCTGTCAACATGACTGCCAACAGAGCTTCCGGCATGGTAGGCATCATAGCTGTCAACATGGCTGCAAACATGGCCGCCAACATGGCTGCCAACATGGCTGCCATTATGGCTGCCATTATGACTGCCCTTATGGCCAACATAGCTACCATTATGGCTGCCAACAGGGCTGGTATTATGGCTGCAATTATGGCTGCCAACATGTCAGCCAACATGGCTGCCAATATGGCTGCCAAGCTTCCAACATGGCGGCCATTATGGCTGCCCTTATGACTGCCCTTATGGCCAACAGGGCCGCCAACAGGGCCGCCAACAGGGCCGGGCCGCCAACAGGGCCGGGCCTCCAACAGGGTCGGGCCGCCAACAGGGCCGGGCCGCCTACAGGGCCGCAAACAGGGCCGGGCCGCCAACAGGGCCGGGCCACCAACAGGGCCGCCAACAGGGCCGCCAACAGGGCCGGGCCGCCAACAGGGCCGGGCCGCCAACAGGGCCGCCAACAGGGCCGGGCC